>JAEAOA010000564.1:655000-1330000 GCA_016746295.1 Potamilus streckersoni
TCAGTACTCAGTTAAAGTTCTAATCTGGTTACACTACTTGTGCTACAAGGAAGAAAAATGAATACAACACGCCTTCAACGGAGGAGGAAAAAGGACCATAGGAACGTATTCCGTGTTTGGCTGAGACTTTGAAAACCCAAAAATCGTGTACAAGTTGAACGGTTGCTTATTTCATGGATATTCCATCTGCTACCATCAACGTGACACTAAAACTCAGTTTTTACAGGGTACCATGGAAGTTTTGTACCAGGCCACCTGTCAGCGGCGCTCGAAGTTAGAACAGCAAGGACACCAAGTAGTGGAAATGTGGGAACACGAGCACGATCGCCGTTTAAAAATAGATCCAGAGTTTAAACGCATCGTCGGAAGTTACAAGCTAGAGGACCCTCTTAACTCTTTGAACGATTTGTACGGTGGAGGGACGAATGACACCTGCTTGCTTGTAACACGCCGATGTAGAAAAAGGAGAAAAAACTCGAAGTACAGTGTTTTTAGTTCTTGTCTGAGGTTGCGTATGGATTGATGTATCTATAAAGATTTAGCTATTCTGGAACATAATCGATTGTCTCCTCACTGTCCTTACCTGGTCATTCCACTCATCATACTACGGTACAGATATGACGGTACCTTAAATAAAATAGTACCGTATTCCAGGAAGAACAAAATTCATTAGGGTATAAAGAGGGTTTAATGTGCAAGGCCGATAGTTCATTGTAACTACTAACACCAGGCAACAAAGATGAATTCTTTTAAACAGATAACACCATTTAAGTTCGGCGATTCTCAAGTGGAGTGCGATGCTGTAGCTTGCCATTATAGGGATGTCGTACGCTGTGACCTCAGTGATTCAG
The DNA here is from genome assembly GCA_016746295.1 of Potamilus streckersoni. NCBI lineage: Eukaryota > Metazoa > Mollusca > Bivalvia > Unionida > Unionidae > Potamilus > Potamilus streckersoni. The sequence goes on from JAEAOA010000564.1 coordinate 655,852, forward strand.
TAAAATATCATGGCAACTTTGCTATGACTACCGCTACCATACCTATCATGGAAAGTGATGTTGTGCGTGTCAAACCTGACGGATGCAAAAGCGATGCCTCTCGTTATCATGAACTCTTAGTTCAAGAGGAAACTTACGATTTGTGGTGTGAGCGTGACTAAACATTTTTGGTACTGAAATCAAAGAGATTTTGTTCAAAAAGTACATTTAATACATCCGAGGTATAGAAAATGACTACCAAGCCATGACCTTTATCACTTGTGATACAACAGATGCAACAGTATTCAGACTGTGGTGGAGTACCAACTCGTTTTAATCAAACTCATCAAATATATTAATTTTAATACGTGACCGTGACCTTTACCTTTTAGTAATAAGGGCATTTGGGATAGGTCTATCTTGATTATGATGCCTATATTTCAATTTGAAGCAGTTAATAAATGGCGTTTCCCTTTTTCTTGCAATAGGTACACGTAGGAATAGTCAAGGATTTTGAATCAAGTTATTCAGAAGCTTGATTTTTATACTTGTGTCAGGTAAGCAGTCATGGGGCTAAACTAATCTTCTACTAATCAGTAAACTGTTGATTGATAGATTTGCTTACAAACGGAACGCTATGCATTTTCCAAGAATTTGACCTCATGATCTTCAAGACAGGTTTTGACATTGCTAGTAATACAGTTCTTGAACTCAGCAAATAACATCAGTTATTCGTGTCTTTCATCATCATTTTCAATTTTCTCAGCTAAGCACCATCTCTTGAACAACTGTTTCTCTTTAGCAAATTCAACAAACGTTTGTCCTATTTCTTTTTTTTTTTATAGTTTTTGAAATTTTGCCAATAACCCTCAGGGACTAATTCGTAATCCTTCAAAATGCATTGCTTAACCAAATAATAGTCGGAACTTTGCCGAATTCACAAATACATGTCTGGAGCTCTACAGATGTAACTAAAAATAAACTCTTTCCAGCACAAGCAAATTAAGACCCTCTTCGAAAGGTATTAGTGTTACTATGACTATTTCACAGAAGCCTAAGTGTTTTATAACTGAACTAAAATGTCACTTTATGCACGCGCATGAAGAACGTGTGGTTATTTAATCAATTCTAGTACACGATGTAATCAATATGCTTAGAAAATGATCTTGGTCACAACCAATCGTTTACGCCAGTCAACAATATAAAAACTTACAAAAGTCGAGTCATATTTACGTTCTAAATAAACACGATGTTTCTTTAAAAAAATAGCAGATCCAGGGAACGTAATCATCATCAGGATAAAATATAATGATGCAAAAATGAAATACAAAGAACTCAAATATTAACACACAAGTTATTAAACTACATGGTACTAATATCATATTGCAATAACAGCTTCAAGAATTACATGTAATGACAATGTAGTTTCGAATGTAAAATATGAAATTCCGGACTATTTAAAGGACATAATGGGTGCGTAATGTTGTAAATTGTGAGAAGTAAAACATTCAAAGGAGATTTCTGGTTTTCATTTTATAATCACGAATTTATAACAAAGAGGATGGCATCACACTTTGTGTTCGCCAGTTGTCAGAAACGTGTATTCCAATGGTGACTTATCATCTTGGGAATAAATAAAAATATAACTTTATGCGACGCATTTATTATATAATGGCACGTATACCTTACTATTAGATATCAAAATCTTCTCTTTCGTTCTTTTTCTCAGGGGTTTTAAACAAAGTAATTTAGAAATTTGCCTGATTTGGCGAAATGTATTTTTATCCAGACAGTGTTGATGCAGGTCAGAGTGGAGAATGTAAAATCAATGCAACAAATGGAGGTGGTGGTGGTTCCCCTCCCTGCGGTGGGGAGGGAGAGGAATACCTAGCTGCATTTAGTATCGCCCAAATCATCCACGGCATCGGATTCACCCCAATGTTCACGCTTGGCACAGTCTACATTGACGAGAATGGGGAGCACACGAAAGCTGCGGTTTACATCGGTAAGAAGCTGTGTTGATTTGTATTTTTAACAAGATTTGTATTAGCTTTGTAAAGTGATGGTCTAACAGTGCTTCGCAATTTCAATTTGCGCCAAGGTCATGCTTAATTCTTTATATTTGCATTGCTTTGGTGCCTTTAAACCCTAATGCATACATATCCACATCCGATGCAAAATGTCTTCCAGCGTTACAATATCCTCTAGCCTAGACACACGCGATCCACCTTAGGCAGCTTAGACATGTGTCGATCTACATCAACACAATTTAGAGCAAAATTATTTTCCACAATATCAATTCAAATTAAATTGAAATTATAGCTATTTAACGTGTCTCCTAATTATTGAAGTTATTCACATATCTAACATTTTATTCATAACAAAAGAAAATCTGCAAGGGAATATGTATCTTTCTCGCCGTTTGATCGCTTCCATCGGTAAAGGTGGAACCTTGTGTGGATTTCGAATTCATAACTCTTTTTTTAATGGTGATGCAAATACAATCTTCATTGATCAATGACCACAGTGAAAAAATAAGTATGATAAATTGGTGCGTGTATAACATTCAAATATTGGGCAAATTAACACAATCCATACGAACCTAATAATGTAACATAAATGTGAATACAAGTAAATGAAATTACACAGTAAAGAGCAAAAGGGGTTAATCATTCACAATAATTTCACACGACGAATAGAATGATGTGTTTTACTCGAATAGTAAAAATGATGTACTTTACTCATATAGTAAAATGATGTATTCACTCGAATAGTTATAAAGATACTTTACTTTAACTGTAAAATGATGAAACGATGAGACAGATATCACACAAAATATATTTACAGTTCCAAAATACTTTACAGTCACAAAAACCCAAAATTAGCACACGGCTTAAAGATTACATGTATGGAATTACACAAAACACTCCGTTGCTAGCATACATGGCTACCAGTCACTTGTCAATAAAGCAGTCAACAATCACAGCTCACCAATCGGTCAGCAACGCCCGATGACCTGGCACTCAACCAGCAACACACTGTTCAATCAGCTGCACGTCCACTGTTCAACATGCTCCGTTGCCAGCTTCACGGCCGCTATGGAGCTGGTATCCCGTCAATCTTGACCACCATGGTCAGCTCCACAGCTGCCACGGTCATCTCTAATCACCATAGATCAGCTCTGATCAGCTGAAAATAGATCTGACACTATGAGAAAATTACAGGGGCATATACGATAACACATAATTACGTTATATACGGTAAACTATACAAATTACATTATATGCACAGCATTATAAAGCAATAAACAGCTTCAGAAGTGAACCTACCTGTGTCATATAAGAATCCAATGGTACTCAAAACGTTTTATAATAAAATGCAACTTTATTGCTAATATAGATAACCTATTAAATCACATAGAAGAATAGAAAATACTTGCATTATATTCCGCAAACAGGTGTTGCATAGAAAATAAACAAAAATAAAGGCGGTGGTACAATAGGTATAACCTTTAATATATACATATATATATATATATATATATATATGTATATATATATATATATATATATATATATATATATATATATATATATATATATATGTATATATATATATATATATATATATATATATATATATATATATATATATATATATATATATATATATATATATATATATACATATACATACATATACATATACATACACATATATATATATATATATATATATATATATATATATATATATATATATATATATATATATATATATATATATTATGATAAGAAAACTCTGCTTGTTGTTTAGTGTTTAGACGTTTTCTATCATAACCTTCTTCTCGTGTCGAGTTACGAGAAGGAAGAAAGTTCAGCATTCATAAGAATAAGGTGTCACTTATGATGGTGTAGATACGGTTACATCTTTTTGTGGGGAAGCTTTGGCTACGAGAAGGTACCAAGAATCTGTAAGAAATAGACGTGACATTCTTCTGAGTCTGGAATCGCACTCTGTAAGAAATAGACATGACACTTTTCTTGAGGCTGGAATCGCCCTTTATTGACATATATATATATATATATATATATATATATATATATATATATATATATATATATATATATATATATATATATATATATATATATATAAATTCTAAAGATACAACATGTAAATTTTTTATGTTGAAACTTCATACAATACATATTACAATACGTATTAAATAGTTCTTCCACAATCAAGTATTTCATTTGTCCATTCATTTTTCTGTATTTTTGAATACAAGTGATTTAAATATTCAAAGAGCCTAAAATTCAATAACTGTAATAAATGTATTTTATTTTATTTATTGTAAGGTAACGACCTGAAAAAGATCTGTGAATGTTATACTTATTATTTAAAGAATATATATTTATTCTCAATTAAATTATAACATGAAGCTAGTAATTATTTCAAACAAATACTAATGAACATCGAAGCTGTAAAATATTTCATTACATTATGATTGTGGAAGAAGGGAACTCAATAATATTATATTATAAATACAATGAACATCAATTCAGTAAAATATTAAATCAGTAAAGTATTTCATAGTAGAAAAGAGAATTCACTATTACATTATATTGATGAAATAAAAATAATTCAGAAGAATACCACAACTCACTATAAAATCTTTAAATTTCGAAAGCGAGTATAAAGCATGATTTTCTTACCTGTAAGAAATAGACATGACACTCTTTTGAGTCTGGAATTTTACTGAGACCAAAGCAGCTCAAAGCCTTTTTTATATTCTGGAAGCTGCCTGATCACGTGTACTTCATCCAAGGTCAAAAGAATTCTGTCTAAAACTCACGCGTGCTTCTTGCGTGCTAGTCAAGGACAGCTTTAACTTTTTATCAAGTTTAAGGGGGGGGAGATAGAGAGTGAGTGTGTGGATAGTATTTTTCCGAAGTAACGACCTTTTGGATCATACATTGTCCATAACCTTCCAGTTGTAAGTGGTCATTCGCATTGTGAACTTAATTAATTTAATTAATTCCCTATGGTGATTATCAATTACTTTGTTCCCAACATCACAACGCAATATAATAAGGTTTTATTGATTGAATGGTGAGATAAAACATTATTCGGCTTCTATCCGATGGTGAACTATTGAACTGGCTTATTAATTAGGATTTTTCCATTACCAAGTGAAAGCTAAACAATAATAATGCTTAATCTAAATTCATTTCAATGTCCTTATTATATTCAGGATATGAATTATTGATTGGGCCACGCTTCTCCTACAATCCAAATCAATATCAAAGCACTATCTTAAATTTGGATGTTTTTGTCTTCCAATAACTAGAGATTTCAATATGTTGTACACAAATTAATGTTTTCGTTTCTTTCTTTTAAAATTGATATCTATCTATATATATATATATATATATATATATATATATATATATATATATATATATATATATATAGTGATGTATTCATACACAGACAGACAATGTATCCCTATATCGTCTGTACATTTGACGAATATCGTTTTTTTATCGAATAAGCAGCAGAGAGGTTTAAAAGGTCAAACTTTCAGACCGAAAAAAGCTTCATACGGAGGGAAAAAAATACAAGCCTCAATAACGTTAACGTAGGGAAGGTAAACAGACGAATTTTATTTACGAAAATAAAGCCTTCTAAGAAGGTTAAAAAATGCAAGTGTCACTGAGACCTCTAATCGGGTTATTTTTGTGTGTCAAATATATTTACCGGGGTCGTATTCGACACGTGACTTGAGAGCCAAAGGTGTAAATAAAGGTAAGTTTAGATGGCGTAATTAAATACTTATATCAGTAATAATGCTAACCATGGAATCTCGTACAACTGAACTAGCTCGACAGCGACAAGATGCAAATAACAAATATCTCCAATATCGTGATTCTGTCAAGCAAAAATTGCAAGAGCGTCAGGAGTCTCAGATGGAATTTACAGAAGGTGCAGAACAGTTACTTAAAACAATTGTCGAACCAAAACAATTTTTACAGCAACTGAGGCAGGGCAAAAAGCACTTGAGACAATGCATGCTGATATTGATGGCCGTCTTTGAGCATCTTGACCACCCCTACCCCCGGCAAATTCCTCAATCAAAATCTACTCAACCACAACCTGAACCGCCTAAAATTAGAACTAACCTTGTAGATAAATTTACACCGGAAAGAATTGCTGTTATCAAGAACCAAAATCGAGTAATTAATATTGCCGCTTTTGGCTATAGTGTCTGAGACATGTATGTTAATCACGAATATATTAAATCTGCCCGTTGTGCTAATGATGTATATCGAATCGCTTTGGATAGTTCACTTATTAGATTATTATAGAGATGTTAATCCGTTTAACATTTTTAGCCATGTAGTAAATGAGTTTATTGAACAAGTAAAACAAGAAAGGGAACGAATTGAAAACGAAGATGCAACTTGAGAAACCTAGACGAGAGATGATAACAACAAGGGAGAAAAAGCATACGACACAGTTCTACCACCACGCTCGTAACCTTCTCATCTACAATCGCCTTCGCCAAAAATAATGGTAAACTAAAATTAAGCCGGAAGGTATTGATGCTATCAGGGATCCAAACCAAATAAAAGATATTGCAGCATATGGATACGATAAAAGTGAGAGTTATGTAAAACCCAAATGTGTTAAAATATGGACCGTGAAGATTGGATTTGAAATGTATATCGCGTAGATAATGATGTTGAGCGCATCAGACTTTATGATAAAACGTTCACTAAATTTAAACAAGATAGTGGGAAGTGGTCTTTGTGTTAGCGATAACGAATATAAATAATGTTCAAACGTGCATCTGATCCCAAATTTGACATGGATGCGCCAGTCCTCAAAAATGAATCTGTACGCGATTATCCATATTATTCTTATGACGCACGAGAGCCAAATTAGCGTGGGTCAACTGCGCTGCAAGTTTAGGATACAAGTGGATATTTCTTAGACCGCGAAAGAATTTATTAAAGTAGGTAAAATTCCAAAAAAATAGATAATACTTAATATGAAGCTGATATTAAAATTGGTTTTGTTAATAATAGCATCATGCGTTGTTTGACAGCACCACGTATGTCTTCGACGGAAGAAATATTGAATCAATTCCGAAAGACGTCGACGTTGCAACGAATATATTAGGTCCAGCAAGATACAGCGATGATTATTCAAGATTAATTGGTCCATCAATGATGTTTGTCAAGGATATTAATGACGACATTGAATTCAGAGAGTGCAATGTAAGACGACCAATAAATGATGATAATACCGCTGGTGCTGATGTGTGGCCGGTGGTTCGTGGTGTTAATCCAGATTTCAACTTAGGACTAACCTCACTTAAATCAATGCTAAAAGGTGGAAGTAGAAGATTTTCATGTTTAATTCCATTCTCGCATATCTTTGTATTTTGCAGAAATGTTAGAAAGGTCATTTTGGAGCCAAGCATACCATTGAACTTTTAAGAACGGCTACCAACGATGGTGCAATCTGGCACACTCTCGGTGATGCAGGTAAGGTAATACTAACAAACCTTACATTGTGGATGCTAACAATGATACCATCACTTGCCGGAGAACAACGGTTACTTACTTGCTGAGCTCGACTCTGTTTGAAGGTCTCAAATACCGTCTCATAAAGTTGTGCACAGTTATACCAGTGGACGACAGATCTTAGTGTAATATATAATGGTATATATTTATGGACGGTCTACACGAGGCAACAATAAGGTGACCTATGCAAGTATGCAACTCTTGACAAGGTCAAGGACTGGAATCTATCACAGGAAAAGAATCTAACATCGTTGATTCAGGAACTAACATTATCATCCCCGATATAAATATAAATGCCCGACTACTGTGTCGATATATATCAGTCGTCGATCAGAACCGTATTAGGATAGCCGGAGATACAACCACCATAACTTGTAGAACCACCGCAGTCGAACCAATTTGATTACGTTTCTAATTAACGAATATTTTTATAACTTCCAGATCATCAAAAAAAGGAAATGTTCATATATAAGTGGGCGTGTGAACGATGAAATACTTAGTTTTATTGCGTTTGATGGTACAAGGCTTCCTAAAACAATAAAGAACCATATATAATTATTAGAATGATAACAAGCTGATCATCGACGAAAAATTTATTAAATGTTTTTTTTTCCGATGCAATTATGTCTGAACATCAGAGGGTACTCGGTGATCTGCTAAGTTTATGTTCCAATATATCACAATATTACAACGATGAAACAGGGCAACAAATAATCTCAAGCAGGTTGCATCAGCCCTCGAGTTTGTTAATTGGGTTATCATAATATAATTGTCCAGGCGATGAATTCATTGATTTTCACAGTCCCCCTCACGTAAGCACTTAAACAGTTGTTTCTCAAACACTATAGAATACTCGAAGCAGAATTATAAAAAATTTTAATTCCAAGATACGATTAGTTGACAAAAGCTGTCAAAGGTATTATCGATAAATATTTTCCAGCTATACTAGAATCATGGAGAAATATATCACCACCAGAAAATATCTTAACTCATAATAATGATCCATACGGTGGAGATCGTCAAATTTCACCAGGTGTTGTCAATATTTTGAATCTTGTATGTGATGCAATAGATGACAGCTATCAAGTAGATCTTTAAAAATCCAGTCAGGGCCAGCAGGGATACATTTTATACACATTCACTCCTCACACTCCTCAAGTACCACTAGGATTCTTTTATTGCGTTAGAACCAGTTAATCTGATTTGCCTACGATGTCATAATCTGCTATTGTCATGGGTGCATTTCAAACTTACTGACCAACGCGGATACCTTCATGATTTAAGAGTAGATTCTTTGAATAAGATCTGTATGTGAGATCGTAAATCGGCATCCTAACAGAGTCAAGAAAAGTAAAAAAAAAGTTCGCCTAATAAATAAATCTATTCCTGAGTTTGTTGGTGGTTATATGAAACATGAAAAATAATTATTTTTGTGGTATTATATAATGTACTAACACGCGAGAGTTTTTATATACAACAAAGAGGGGACACAAAAGTGCCGTTAGAACATTCTTGACACTTCTCCACACAGGACAATGTAATATCACTTTATTTATTGAGGAATAAGGCAACGAAATGTTTTGTTAATGCAGGAACAGTGAAATGAATTAATTGCAGTGAGAACATATCATTACAGCTGTGTGTGATTGAAATTTAATTCTGAATTATGCACATTCATGCCTTAAACCGTCCAAGATATATGGGTTGCATCCAGACAAAAAAATGCTTAAGTCAAAACGCGCACTGTTTCAGCAATTTCACTTCGTTTACAAACCCTTTAAAATTTCACTTTGTTTACGATCCGTTACAACTTTTACTTTGTTCGCAATCCTTCACCACTTTCACTTTCATAATCAGACAATATTTTCAGCGATTTTTTTTTTCTTACTCATGAGAAAAGTCTAAGCTAATTTTCTCTATCGCGTGTGCGAGTGAACTAATTGTTCAACTTGTGTGGCATCGATACAAGCTAATGATTGTGTCATTGCTTCTTGGAGTAATTTGATGAACCTGAGTTCGGCTGGTAATGCATAGCTGCCTTGAGATTTTCTTTCTTCCTACGCTTCAAAATCACAAATTATTTTTTTTTCAGGATTAAAATTGATCATGAAGTTGCTTACTATCATCATGTCATATTTTAATTGCTGAAATAATCGCATTGTATTTGTATTTTCGAAATTCATTATATGATATGTGTATATTTAAATAAAGAAATGATTTTATGCAGGACTGCACAACACATATTTACAGTACGGTTATTTATAGTATTTACAGTATATACAATCTTGACTATAGTAGCATATTTACATACTTAACCCTAATGGCGGCACATACATATAAATTTCTTAATCCTTGATTGCGGGAATGCAATCTCAGGTATTTTGACCTCCACCTTGACCTATTGACAGTGCTAAAGTTCTCTTTGACCGATCATTGTTAGAACAGTACCACCGCTTCATGAGGTTTATTTTCTTTTACTGTCAAATACTCGTACTTACTGGGCTAAAGTTTTCTCTGTCATGTACCTATATACATATTCATACGTATACATATTTACAGTATTTACAACATACATACATACATACATACATACATACATACATACATACATACATACATACATACATACATACATACATACATACATACATACATACATACATACATACATACATACATACATACATACATACATACATACATACATACATACATACATACATACATACATACATACATACATACATACATACATACATGAATGTGGAATACCAAAAAAGATTGTGGAGATGTTATCTCAGTTGATACGGTTGCATGTTAGTTTTCTTGGAATGGGGAAGTGTTCGGGATATTTTAGGAGATTTGGACACCCAACAGATGAAATAATCAGAGTGGCGATAAATGGAAGTTTACCATATTTTGATTTGACTGGATTTACGCTATTGAGTCGTTTTCTTTCGGTTCGCGAAAAATCTTCATCCAATTGTTTATGTCTGTTTTGGTCTCATTTAAAAAAAAAGTGGGCTCGAACAGCGCCATTAAGATATATGCATGGTGCAGGAATTTTAGCGTCGTTGGTTGTAAGTGAAGCAATAATATTGTATCGTCCACAGAAACAAGTTTGGTTACCAAAAACCAACTGTCAAGGACGAGTCTGAGAAAACTATTCTTGATGTAATCTTTAATTGTAATGTCGGTGAAATTAAATATGAAAATAAACTTGCAAACTATCACGGCAGAAAAATAATTGGTAAGTTTACTCATGGTAAATCATGTGATAATAAACGACATTGCACAGGAATAATTATCAACGATGCCGAATTCGATTTTATAATTACTGATACAATAGAGAAAGGCTCATTTATAAGTCAAAGAAATTCTTACTTGTCGGACGTAATTATATTAGGTACACTTGTGATCTATAATAATGGTTGTTAGCGTATGTTTCGATAAATGTATTATCTATGATAAACAGATTTCCTGATGCCACGGTTGGTGTTGATACATATTCATTTTATATCAATAAGAACATGCGTATTTGCCAAAGATCATCTCCGCACGAATGGCTAAAACCGTTTGTAGATTATTATGAGGAAATAAGTAATGATTACCTAGCTTTTGATCCAGAATTAATGGAGTTAAAAATTAATCTGATTGCAGCCAGATAAAATACAATGTGAAATAATGCGTGAAATAATTCCGGAAATTCCTAAGAATGATTTTTGGAATTTGTGGAGACCTGCTGATTTGACAGTTGCAACTTGGAAGATAATTCGTGATTCATTTTAACTGCAATTATTCTTGTTTCAGAAAGAAAAGTTTTCATACCTACCTGTACCATTATGTCATCGCCCAGCAGATACACGACGGCAAAATATCGATATTGCAATTCCTGGAATTGTTGAAGAATATTTTGTACAAAATGCTATAGTTTGGGTACCTGTTGATATTGCTGAGAGCACGTTACGATAGGTAAATTTCCATGGATGCTAGGATATGCTATCATTCATCGTAAGGATTAACTATCTCAAATTCTAATATTTGGATTTTCGATGGTCGTATTGAATGGTTAAATTTAGTCTATCCGTCAGAGTTTCTCAAGTCAGAAGAACATCTCAGCTGCGGAGGTATCATATATTTCGCATTAAATAATAATCAATCTGCTGGCAATGGCGATGTTGTAAGAAAAAAATTAGCTGGTTATAAAAAATAAACGCGACTCTGGTCTTGATGCTAAATTTATCGTGATAATGAAAAAAGAACATAGTAATCACTGTGCTTGCTATATCATAGTAATGTTGTGGCAGTATTCAAATAATAGTCCAAAATAATTCGCCGTGGATATAATGAATTAATAGTAGTCTTGGTCACACACGCGAAAATGTGATGCTGACCTGTATTTAGTGTAATCGATGTCGGAGTGCTGGTGCACTGCTTTCATAAAAGCAAAGTCGGTGGTAATTGTGTATCTTGAGAAGTTACTTTTTTGCAATTGTTCATGTTGAAGTGCAGTTGAATCGAGTAAGTAATTTGCAGAGGTCTATGCGTGGAACTTTAACCACGCTGACCATTTTATATGTGGTTAGACTCCGGATTGGGTCAGTCGCTCTTCTTACCACCTTCAAGTTCGCCAATTTATAAAATATATGACATTCACATTACCTAGTACTGGCTGTTTTGAGAAAGAATCATGTCGTTGTACTGGTATGTGTTTATTTTGTGATTACATTGATAGGTTTCGTAGAAATTGCACGAGCAATTTCATTATTTAATGCGGTCGTCACACTTGGTGGTCTTGCAACACATTCAAGATATCTCTTATACGCATGTACCTTGTTCATGGATATTTTCTACGCATATTGATATCTAAACAAAAGTATGGCAAGTGTTGGATTAAATCGTCCAACGATTACCTGATCGAGAACTGCGGTGTGCACTCTTTTGATGTTGACGTTCTGTTTTTTCATCTGAGATGTTACTTCAGCAAGAAATTCTTTGCCAGGATCAGCCTGTTGCAACTGTGGCCATCGCAAGGATCATCGTTAATAAATTTGTTCAAACGCATATGCAACCTCAGCTGATGTTTTAGCTGATAGAGACTCTGATTCCTTATATCTCCTTGCAACATCAACGACATTCAACGCATATTTGTATTTGCGTGATTGACGTCCTTGATTGAAGTCTACCAGTGTTAATAGTATCATGCGGTATAAAAAAATGTCTGCATAATGTTCCTAATTTGGAGTGCTGACATCAAAATGTGCGTACTCAGTTTTTTAGGTGGCGATATACACATTTACCATAACTTCTGTCGTGTTAACCAATCTACAGCAAATGAAAGTGAGACACCTATCGCATCAGCAAGTTTGCTAATCGCTGTTCTACCCCTCCAGTATCATCTTTGACTATAATAAATTGTCTCCAAAATAATAATAATAATAATAATAATAATAATAATAATAATAATAATAATAATAATAATAATAATAATAGTAACAATAATAATAATTGGCCTTCTAATTACCGGCCTCTTGCACTATTTCACCTTTCATCGTAGATCTTATCAAAAATGTAGCAAGCGATTCTCTAAGATATTTATTTTTACAGATTTTAATGTATGAATCAACTTCACAATTGCAATGTCGTTGTTGTAAAACTTTATTTTTATACGCAACATCATGTACATGACAAGCTTAATCAATAACATTTATTCGGTATTCTTCAGGTCTTGGTTGATTTTCTGCCTCGCTTGACGCTCAGCATTAAGAGGTTAGTGTTAGGACTGGTCGGCTTGGTGTCAAAATAATATGACTGGGTGGGAAATAATGCTGCATGTATGCGACATGATTCCCCAGTGCTTAACATCACTATAAACTGCCACACTGCAGATATCGTAGCGATATGACTAGAAATTGTTAAAGCTACGTTAAAAATCACAATCACCTCACCTCACCTCACCTCACCTCACCTCACCTCACCTCACCTCACCTCACCTCACCTCACCTCACCTCACCTCACCTCACCTCACCTCACATCACATCACATCACATCCTGGTTGATCTTTCTCGTCAAGTTGGATACCAAGTCGGGTTCCAGGACCACAATTATTATATTCAGTAACTTGCTTCTCGCCAGGATACTTAGCCCATGTAGCCCCTGATAATTTTTTTTTCCAGTGAAGCAGCGATATCTTCACCCGGCATTTGTCAAGTGAGAGATGAATTTATATTTTGTACCACATTTCATGCATTTACCCGTCGTAATTGTTGTTAATCCACTGGTTTGGGTGGGGGCTCTGCATTGAACACAATATATATTCATATTATTTACTATATTTCTACAACATGATAGCGTTAATTTCTCAGCGACACGAGAGCAAGAGCCAGTCAAGTATCATGCAGCTCAACCAAATTTGATCAAAGCAATTATTATAGATTTTTGCTTAATCTGATAATGAGATGACTTAAGTGGGATATATTGTATTTAGTGGCACCATCTGTAAATAATCAGTGATGCTACAACGTGTTTAATAACTTTAATTAAAATGCACAATTTTTGGACGAGGACGGTAATGATATTGGTGGTTGTTAGCGTATGTTTCGATAAATGTATTATCAATGATAAACATATTTTGATGAGAGACCAATTACTAATTTTTACATCATTGACTCTGTGAAGTCATATGGGGAGGACAACCCCGGTAAATATATCTGACACACACACACACACACACACACACACACACACACACACAGACAAAACCGATTAGAGGTCTCAGCGACGCTTTTGTATTGAACCTTTCGTAGGAAGCTTTATTTTTGCACAAAAAAAATTCGTCTGTTTATCCTCTCTACTTTAGCGTTATTGACGCTTGTACCCTCCATAGGAAGCTTTATTTCGGTCTGAAAGTTTGGTCTGTTCACCCTCCCTGCTAGTAAAGCACTTCTCACATGCGGTATAGGATGAACCGAACTCACCGTTTCTAAGTATTGTGCAACATATTTGACACCATCAGGTATCGTTGTACACAAAAAACGAAACTCGAGTACATGTATATAATAAATAAAGGGATTTATACAATTCCGTGACACATTGCAAATAGAATGCAATATATAACATAGGTATGACTATCAAATCGAATTAAGAGCACGAAAATAACTCATGAATTTAAAAACTTTCACTTTCAATTCCTCATTCTGAATTCCAGCAAAATAGTTAACAGGAATTAAAAGATGAAGAGAATAGTGACTAGTCGGTATTTGTGAAGGCAAATGCGCAGTCTTTTGATTGAAATATTATCTCATGCAATTAATGCATATATCTTTGAATGCAATAATTGTCAAGGTCAATGACAAGGCATCTTGTTTTGGACAGGTCTGACGTACGCCGCAGCCGCAATCGGTGTTGCATGTGGATTTTTCGCTGGAGGGCAAATGGTGCAGAAACTGTTTGTAGAGTTCGAGCGGGTCCCAAGGTAGATATGTCTTCTATAATAAATCATGTCAAGATTCTCCTTGATTCATCTTTGATCAACTGGGCCAAGGGCGCAGCTTACACGCAGTCTATGAAAAGATTTTAGCTGAAAACTATTTTGCTATCTTTAATAAACAAGTGTGATTGATGAAAATATTTCGTATTTAAGAGTTTGTCATATTTTCAGTGTCTTAATGAAAAAAAAATTACTGTCATGACCAGACAAGTAGGGACGAACAATGTTATTTTGGGTATTTGTAACTCCAATTGCGTTCTTTACGCCCATGACAGCTACATTAATCCATTACACGCATTTGGAACTGTTATGTGTCTTCAACAACTATGGCTTGTCTTTGATGAGTTCAAGTCTTTTTCGTGTGTAAACAGAAGCTTTTAGGTCTTAATGTTTATTGTTTTTAAATCTTTGTAATCTTAACTAAAGAGCAGCTATTTTTTACGCTAAGTTCGTTCTTTTTAGACAATTGGTTTCTATTGCTTGTTGATCAGTTTGAGACGAATCAAAAACCTGATGGAATGTGTTTTAATGTCTGAGTTGTCCAGGATAAGTTGTGTCAGATCGGCTAATAACAAACATAATGATACTTAAAATATCTTCATAAATTATTAAACATTTTTAAAGGATGTTATAGTTTAGAAATTTACAACTGCATCTTTCTCAGACATTATATCCATAGAATTATCTACTGTAGCATGCTATTGTTTTTGTTATGAAATTTTTTCTGGTCTATAGGAAATATACAAGCATTTTATTTATATCGATCGTGTCCGTCTACCTGCCATAAAAACAAATCTTGACAAATATTTAGTTCGATCTTAATAGTACCTTCTTTTTTTCCAGTCATAATGACCATCACACAAAATATAATTCACGTGTCCGTAATGACCATCACATAGTAATATAATTCACGTGTCCGTAATGACCATCACAGAAATATACTTCACGTGTCCGCAATGACCATCACATAGAAATGTAATTCACGTGTCCGTAATGACCATCACATAGAAATATAATTCACGTGTCCGTAATGACCATCACATAGAAATATAATTCACGTGTTTGTAATGACCATCACATAGAAATATAACTCACATGTCCGTAATGACCATCTCAAAGAAATATAATTCACGTGTCCGTAACGACCATCACATAGAAATGTAATTCACGTGTTCGTAATGACCATCTCATAGAAATATAATTCACGTGTCCGTAATGACCATCACATAGAAATATAATTCACATGTTCGTAATGACCATCACATAGAAATATTCAAGTGTCCGTAATGACCATCACATTTAAATATAATTCACGTGTCCGTAATGACCATAACATAGAAATATAATTCACGTGTTTGTAATGACCATCACATAGAAATATAATTCACGTGTCCGTAATAACCATCACATAGAAATATAATTCACGTGTTTGTAATGACCATCACATATAAATATAATTCACGTATCCGTAATGACCATCACATAGAAATGTAATTCACGTGTGCATAATCACCATCAAATAGAAATATAATTCACGTGTCCGTAATGACCATCACATAGAAATGTAATTCACGTGTCTGTAATGACCATCACATAGAAATATAATTCACATGTCCGAAATGACCATCTCAAAGAAATATAATTCACGTGTCCGTAACGACCATCACATAGAAATATAATTCACGTGTCCGTAATGACCATCACATAGAAATATAATTCACATGTTCGTAATGACCCTCACATAGAAATATTCACGTGTCCGTAATGACCATCACATAGAAATATAATTCACGTGTCCGTAATGACCATCACATAGAAATATAATTCACGTGTCCGTAATGACCATCACATAGAAATATAATTCACGTGTCCGTAATAACCATCACATAGAAATATAATTCACGTGTTTGTAATGACCATCACATATAAATATAATTCACGTATCCGTAATGACCATCACATAGAAATGTAATTCACGTGTGCATAATCACCATCAAATAGAAATATAATTCACGTGTCCGTAATGACCATCACATAGAAATATAATTCACGTGTTCGTAATGACCATCTCATAGAAATATAATTCACGTGTCCCTAATGACCATCACATAGAAATATAATTCACGTGTCCGAAATGACCATCACATAGAAATATAATTCACGTGTCCTTAATGATCATCACATAGAAATATAATTCACGTGTCCGTAATGACTATCACATAGTCTGGGTCGGTTACCATGTTGTAACTTTGGACAAGTCTCTACTCCAGTTGCCGCAGCACTAAATAACCTGACTGTGTTGTTGTGCCGTAGTGCAACAAGCAAGAAATGTTTTTAAGTTTTTTTAATGCGTCTTCGTTAGTCTGGTCGTGAAAGCTAAATGAGCCTCCACCGAACAAAATTGTCAGTTTTGTTCTATTAAAGATCTTTGTTAAATATGGTTCAATGTCACTGTTAAAGTTGTGCAAATCTTGATTGCTATCACCGCAAATTATGTACTCAGTATCATGTCTCTAAAACAGCCCATTAATCTATTTGTTATGATTATGTTTCCATTTCGTGTCTTCGTCATTCTCAAGTTATTTCTAGTTTGAAGACGAATACTAAATGGGTTGTAATTTTGTTCTCGCCTACATTGGTGCGGGTATATTATGAATAAATCCTCATTTTTATTTATGTGTCTATTTTGATTTCAAAATATCTAATCGTTTTACATATTTATTATCTTTTCTTTTACTTTTTACCTTTTTCATACACGTTAACAATAACTCAACTGTTCTATTTTGTCCGTAGATATCTGGAGCATCTATTTCAGAAAATGTTTCGTTGCACCTTCCTGTCCCCAGGATTGGATTCGTCGGTCTTTCTAGTTGATTGGGTGTGGGGTGTACCATCAATTTCTTACGTCAACTCAGACCTGCTGTCTCAGAATTACTTCATTTAGATTGTAAAGGCTAGCATATCTAGAAGTAATTCATTTATTAAGCATAGTGAAACCGTCTCCAGAGATTTGCTGAAGCACCAACATTTTCAAGTGCCCTGCAGTCTTAATAAACGCCAATTTATTTCGTTGACGCTAAATTGATTTCATGCTTTTGACTCAAGACAAAGGAACCCAATTATAGTATCGTAGGTAAAAACGAATTTTTTAATGGGGAAGCAGGTGTGTTCAGATATTAAAGATGCTAATTTCCTCTTCTGCTATTATTGTCATCTTTAATATTCAATGACATGTAGTTTATTTACATACCCATGTTTGTCACATATCTTAAAAACAATAAAACGATTTTTTTTAATTTAGGCACCAAATACACAACTAAATATCTAATTTGATTCCTATTTATTTTCTTCTGTTTCTAAAATGTTCTCGTTCGTGTTTCTTGCATCTTGTTTTTGTTGAAGCATCATTATCTGTATTACTAGAGATGCGTCAAAACAACATGCCAAGGATCCTGGACCAGTTGCCTCACTCTTTTGTGCCAATTTTTTATGTCTTTAACACTCAGAAATATTATGTTTGCTAATTGGTTTCATGGGCTAAATGGTATACTGCGACATTTTCTAGCAAAGAAATATTTATGAATATATCAGAAAGATGTCATTGTGTTCATGGTCAATTGTTAAACTTTGTGTTCCAATATTGTCAGATAAATCTTATTAGAATATGCGACGTGGATTAAACATGTTTTGCTATTTTTGAGATACGTTTCCATGTTTTATGTTGAAAAATTGTTGCTTTTTGTTGTTGCTTGACCTTTTAATTGTACTTTTAACACGTTATTGACTATATCATGTCAAAACATTGGAGCAAAGTATCCTTTGCAAGGACACCGAACAACAGACCTGGGTGGTCGTGGGCGGGTAATAAAAGTCGTGACCCTTGATTTACGAGCCCGAGTCCGATGCTCTTCCAACTCTGCTACGGCTGCACTTCTATCTAATCATTTTCCCTGAATAACAGAAATTTAAAAATATTATCAAAGTTTTGAAAATGACTTTTTAAATCAGCGTCATTGTGCCAGATGATCAAAATGACGATCATCACTAATTTTTCCACTTGGAACATTGCAGTGTAGATTTCGACGCACGTGATCCTCGTTGGGTGGGTGCATGGTGGCTTGGCTTTGTTCCCACCTGTATAGCGTTTGCTCTGCTGGCAGTGCCGCTGTTTGGCTTCCCAAAATACCTACCAGGTAATAACTACAATGTCTTGTATATATATATATATATATATATATATATATATATATATATATATATATATATATATATATATATATATATATATATATATATATATATATATATATATATATATATATATATATATATATAATTGGTCTATCTTTTTATGTGCCCATATAACTTTGTTACTATTCTGTCTGCACACAATAGCTCGAGTTGTTCGCCATGTACAGTAAACAACAATGCGGATCACTTACAATTGGGATAAGAAAGAACCATTTAGATTTCGAAGTAAGAAAAGAGTCAACGAAGAAAATCACTGTGATTTAATGATGAAAAATGGCTTTTGCATAATGGTTTGAGAGACCTGTCATATAGTGTTACCATATTTTGAGTATGGTTTGCAGTTCTTTAAAAAAAAAGAAACAACAAACACAAAAATAATGTTTTCCTCACTAATCGAGTTTGTTACCAATCTGTTTGGTCCAGTTCACAATTACAATACAGAAAAACCTTTGATTTAATGTCAAAAGTCCAGTACCAACATTTGTATATAGATAATGGCCGAATTAAGATAAGGGTTTTACAAATAATATTTCTACTATTCATGCTTACATAATGGGTACTACAACTATTTATTGATTATGGGGTTTAAAGGTAAGAGGCTTCTGTAATTGCAACTATGATAATAAAATACTTATTAATATACATTCAGGTTAGTTCAATATCGTATGCTTGACCAAAGGTCGGAAGTTACTGAGATCTATTGGTCAATAATTTCAAGGCAACCATACTCTGCCAGAGCCTACAAAGTGGACTATCAAACACCGGGTGGGGTTTTAGCGTGTCAAATACAATGTTAAAGGAGTTGTTCGAAATTATGGGCATAGTCAGCGATTAACGCTCCGACTTTCAACGTGTACATTTATTTGCATCTCCATCATTTTTGCGTGAATTAACACATATTTGTATTATCACATCATTGCATTCGGTGGCCTAAGTCGTTAGAGCGTCCGCCTCGTATGCGGGGTTCGAACTCATGCCGATTCATACCAGAGACTTATAAAAATTGTACTAGCATATGCTTCGCTGGCCACTCAGCATTAAGAGGTTAGTGTTAGGACTGGTCGACCTGGTGTAAGGATAATATAACTTTGTAGGACATCATACTTCAAGTCTGCGGCATGATGTTCTAATGCTAGACATCACTACAAGCTACAACATTGCATGCAATGTAGCGGTATGACTAAATTATTAAATTATTAAAGTCCAAATCACACACACACACACACACACACACACACACACACACACACACACTAACTCTCGAGTACAGAAAAATAAAGTTCAAAAATATTTTCAAGTTTTATTCCAAAAGAACTCTATTCTTGGTTCATTCTATAGCCATATTCATGTATTCAGTTTTGTTTATTTTGCTTTTTGGGGGCGGGGTGGGGTAAAAATAAACATTGCTTGTACAACACCAAGTATGAATTGAAAGATTAAATCACCATTGATATATCTTTTTCATGAGATACATTTCGCTTAATGAAATAATAGCCTTATCACCGTGCACTTATTCTCAATATTGGAATTTTTGCTTTATAAGATGCAGATAATTCCTGAATGGAATAATTAGAAAAGAATACAGATAGCATCCATATCAAGGAGTTTGTCATTCATGTCCTTTTTCGGCACTATACATTTTATTATAACGTTTAGCTTTGGCAGCTGATGACAAAAGTTAGGAAGGTGTTACGGCATAAATATCGAAACTGAGATTTTCTACCCTCAGGAAACAAAAAGGCAGCCACGACTAATGGTGGAAGTAGCGAAGGAGAGACAAATGCATCGATCTGGTCACTAATGAAGACAGTAGTTGTGTCGTTTTTCAAGGCAGTCCTAAGGCTGGTACGCTTGAGTCTTTTATATTATTTGTTTTGACAGTTGTCTAAAATTAACGCTATGAAGGAGCCGTAGGCTGAATTTGTAAACAAAAAGCACAGAACAATTGCATGAAACACGGGGAAATACCAATCAATATCTCTCTCTCTCTCTCTCTCTCTCTCTCTCTCTCTCTCTCTCTCTCTCTCTCTCTCGATTGTTCGATATCTCTCTCTCTCGATTGATCGATATCTCTCTACAGGTGAACTCGGGGGCTTAACGATGAAGGACGATTATATAATCGAGGCAAGAACGAAACACAAAATGTAATACTTTGCAGAATCTATATGATGTTTATATGTGAATATTTACGAAATGTATGCAGAATATATATATATATATATATATATATATATATATATATATATATATATATATATATATATATATATATATATATGTACGTGTGTGTGTATGTGTGTGTGTGTAATTGGCAGAACTAATTTTGATTTCGCCTTATTCTTGCACTTATTTCCATCCTTCTTTGACTTATCTATTTCTTCTGTTCCATTGTTCGCATTTCAGATTGTAAATCCCATTTTTATGCTTCTGACGATAGGGGGCGCTGTCAACGCTTTAATCATATTCGGCGTCAGTGCTTTTGCCTTCAAGTATCTGGCAGAACAGTACAATATGCCGTTCGATGAAGCTGGTCTTCTGCTCGGTAAATATATAATTGGTTCTCTTCTACATTTGCAAAATGAAGAGCTATACAGTCTAGCATATCCACAATGCAAAGAGTGTAATCTGATCTCATGATGTCCAGAATGAATAAAGCTTATAATAAACGCGTAGAACATTATAAAAATAATCCATCAGTTATTGACAAATATTCAACAGTATTATACATTCTTTCATGGATCACCCCCATAATAGTTTCAACTCTTATGAAAATAAATCTTAAGTTTTCTATATTTTTTTATCTCTCACTCACACACGCACAGACGGACGCACGCACACACGCAGAGGTGAGGAGTTTAAGAAATAATGGGCAGGTGATGTCATTGTTACAGTTGACAAAAGTGCATGATGAGAAATGTTGTGCAGCTAGTTCTAATTATCTTCTAAAGGATGAAAAACATAAACCTGCATTTATGGCTGAGAATGTTTAGTATATATGCAAAATCAATTGAATGTATGAAATTATTTTTATAATAGAGCCGCTTATTAACTGTGTACATGGCTGTAGTCAATTATTTTAGAAAACCTCATTCGGAATACCATATTGTTGCAAGGTAGCATGCGTAGTTCAGTTTTTAAAAAAGACCATATTTGGGACGGGGAGGGGGCTATTTGGGTAGATTTTAGTGTCTGCCATTAATGGCGTAGTATCCAGAAACAACACACAGCAATGACCTTTTGCCTTTCTTCGTAAATAAAGTGCCAATCTTGTAATGGTTAAATAAAAGCACATTTCTTTCATTAAAACTGGGCAATAATTTTGACGAGAGCCGTACTAATATTTTGAAACTAGATAAATAAGAGACGGAGACAGAAATGATAATACACCCCAAAAGTGGAATTGGACAGTCGTTTTCTTCGTTTCATGAAAAGGGCGGACTGCTTCCACAATTTAATTTATGAAATTACTCTTTACAGTTACCAGTTACACAGGTAGTTTTGCATCAAATGCCAAACAATGCCATACACAAAGTGTCACATTATGCAAATGTAAACTACATTATAAAGGCTCAAGAGCACATTCATGTATTGTATGGAAATTTATCTATAATTCGCACAAAAACAAACATGGAGACAGTCATCTTTCCAGACGGTATATCTATACACTGTTCTAATAATGAGAAGACCAGTTTACGCGGTTATTAATCACGCTCTGAGCACAGTATAGATAACATCAAGCATCGGCTGTTGACCTAATAGAATAATTGGACAGTGATAGTAATTATGACCACTTAATCTAAACATATAGCTTAAAATTCCAAACAAAAGGTGTCCATTTTGGTTCACGACAGGTTATTTTCTTTCACTATATAAACATAAGCATGTCAGTTCTATTGTCAATTAGTTGTCAAGTATGACGATATTCGTTGTCAAGTATGACAATATATAGGACAACTGAGTTGAACAGCTTGATAGCGCACGGTGCAGTTTTATGCACAAGTTTGCTGCCGTATCAACCTACCTACTATAACATTAATGAAAAAGTATGTCCACTTGAAAAGTAAAAAATGAAATTACCTTTGCATAGGTGTAATAAAGCGATACATAAGAACGGCTTTCACTTGATCTGTCAAGACAATGGCCGCTAATAGCAAAATTAGCCTCAAATTCACACATGCATTTTTCACGTTTGAAGGCCATACTGGGCACAAGATAATGGTAACAGTGCAAATCCTGTGATAATTTGTTGTTCTAAACAGTTTGACATTCAAAATAGTTGCCATCAAGGCTGTTCTTGCGATATTCTGTTTGCCCTGAACCTACGTCTCTACTGTTATGGTCAGCTAGCTTTGCTTCCTATGTGACTATTGCTATTTCAGAGTAGGCGTACAGTGAAGTAACTATGGGTTGTTGTTGTAAGGTTTAACGCCATTTTTCAGCACAAGATAGATTATACTTGGCGGCCAGTATAAATGGTGGAGGAAGAACCAATGAAAACCCCAGAAAGAACCCCCACCCACGAGAAGCTTCTGACAAGCTTTCTCACTTACTCACATTGGCCAAGCCCAAGTAACTATGAAAGATTAGACGTATTACATCCTTTTTAAGAACAGCAAAAGCCAGAAATACTTATATTTTCAAATATATCCACCAGTAGTAAAACGTGCTACTTGAGGGACAAAAATGCCACTTTGTGGACAAGGGGAAATTAACAGTGTGTGGGACACCTGGGGGACAAAGCAAATTAACATGCGGGAGATACATGGAGGTCAAGGGAAAATTTAATGTTAAACGTCTACATGAAATTAACTTGCTGGGGCCAATCGAGTGACAAAAATGACACTTGGGTGACAATAAAAAAATCCTTCTTAAATCTCTCTATAGGTTTAATTTGCGGGGAGGACACTTGAGTGACAAAAATAACAACGGGGGAATGATGAGAAATACTAGATTAAATGTCCCTGTAGGTTTAACCTGTGGATACACTCTAGGGATAAACATGACACTAGATGCTCAATGGGAATTCCTAGGTTAAAGGAATCCGTAGGTTTAAAATCTGATTAAAATCAGATCTCAGATGTCCTACGTGAAGATCTGACAACGATCTTCAAAAATCTGAAAGTGAATCAAACCGTTCTGTACACATTCATGCTCTTCATCCACACTACCCAGTTTCCGAAACCGAACATATACGACTTTATCTGATTGGCTGATGCAATTAGCGATTATGGTAATAAGCTTGGTTACCAGAACATGGACCCTAAGCGGTCGCTGTCCCAACTGCATGTATAACAGTGTCAATCAGATTTTAATCAGATTGACATGCGCTGGACACTCGAGGGACAAAAGTCTTTATAGCCTCAAAAGGGTAACGGTGTTACTAGTGGCTGACATCCATAGCCTTGACTTAGTAACAGTGTTCGAGTTGACCTCAATATTTGCTGCTGTAGGTAAGTATAGGAGATTCTGTGTTAAATCGTCTCATAAGTTTAAAGTGCTTATAGGGTCCAACAAAACAACAGAGACAAACCATATATGACAGTGATAGAGTACTATCTCTGTTTTCTAGAGATATGTCTGGCTCTAATGTGACTAAAATTAATGTTAGATTATGAAATTGTCATAAAATTTAAAGGAGACTGAAAACATATTCAGGAACATTAAATTAGACAGGCTTAGAACAAAAGGAATACAAAATTACGACAATATCTTGGACTCTAGAAAGTCTGAGAAAAATCCGGAATATTAAATATTCATATCGCCGATACTAAAAGTTGTACTTAAATTCAGAAATTGTACAAGACTTTCATATAGACCGAAAATTATCGGGATTTTTTTTTTTTAAATTGGCAAAGACTAACTGTACCATTAAAATTCATAAACTGTAACGGACATTAATGTCGAATCGAAAAATATATGTAATGTTTTAATTAGCCAAAAATTAAAGTAGTAATATAATTAAAAACGCCCCATACGATAGTGGATAGTGAGAAAATCCGAAACAATAATATTCAAATTGCTGAGAGACTAAAGTTAGCAGTAAAATTTGAACATTGTACCGGCCCATAATGAAGACTGAAAACTATCGGGAATGTTAGTTAACATATTGCCTGAGACTAAAAGCAATACTGAAATTTTGAAGCTAATACCGACTTTAGCAGAAACTGACAAATGTCCGGAAGGAATTTAAAATATGGTTGAGTCTAAAATAAATGCTACGTTTTCTAAACTAAGATATAATTTAGCGTTGATTACAAATGAAAGTCTCCCTCAAATACAAATATTGTTCAAACATTTTTTCCAAGTTGTCCAAAAACTTTAAAAGAGCGAAATTTTCATATTTAGATCTCACAAATAAATAAGGGTAGTGTGTAAACAAAGGAGATGCAATATCACAAACATGAATTCCAACACACCAACTCTACCACTGAATGCCCCATGCACACAATCCCGCACCAGCTATCAAAAGGCACGGATATTTTGTAAACAAATGAGATAAAATCGCAAAAATGTACTATCCAAACATACCTATACCATCCATACACTCTCCAAAACGCCTTGTGTAGTGTCCACCCATTCTGTCAGAAGAAAAATGTAGAATGAAAAGAAGGATGTAAAATCTCTCAAACATACTATCCAGCACACCACCCCAAAGACACATTCCAAAATGCCTTGTGTAGTCTTTGAAATCCCACATCTACTATTAGAAGATGTGCGTAGTGTGTAAACGAAGGGACTATATATCACAAACATGATACCCATCACATCACCTATACCATCCAATACCACACACACACACACACACACACACACACACACACACAACAAATCTACGCCTTGTGTAGTCCTATAATCCCACTACAAATATCAGAACTTTTGAACAAGTGGACGATGGATACACCATTGTACACATGGTGTATAATTACCACATTGACTGAAAGAGTTCAACAAGTCTCCATGCCAGTTTTCGGCTTTGTATACATCTGTCTTCATAGGATCTGCTCCGGGTGCTTTGCAATTTGATAGTAGGTCAACTGATTTCAAAGTTTCAGCCAAGATGGGAGGATCATAAAATGTTATGTTGATTTCCACTTGAGAAGTCAATTAATTGCATCCAAGCTGATATATGAGTATTGATTGAGGATGCTGCTGAAGTATTATGCCCATCTCTGAAGTATACATGTCTTTGTCAGTAATCAGAGCGGCACTGTCAGCACTTAGATTTGAAGATGTTCCTGATGACTGTCTTCTACGTATCATGGAGATTCTACATGTCATTCGTGTCTGCATTGGACTGAATGTCTCGGCCTTGAGTCTTGCACTTTATGAGTTTGCATTGGGTAGTCCTCTTAATGATGCGTAAGGCTGCCTTCTTACATGATATTGAGCTTTCTTCTAATGAGTATTTCGATGTTTCTCATTATGAAGTCTCTGTATGACGTCATCATCAATCCAATCTTGATGTGAGCAATATGGTTTTGGATGATGCTGAGTCTCTGAAGGATGCCAAGTTTTTCACGATATTCTCGTGAGTCTCTGAAGGATGCCAAGTTTTCCACGATATTCTCGTGAGTCTCTGAAGGATGCCAAGTTTTCCACGATATTCTCGTGAGTCTCTGAAGGATGCCAAGTTTTCCACGATATTCTCGAGTCACATTTTGAGTGTATTCAGTTGGCTTCACAGTTCTTCAACAAATGCCTCTTTCAGATTCTACTTGTACAATTGAATATCTTGTGTTTGCTAAGTTCTGGTCAAAGCGAGTTTACTAATTGTCTAAGTATTTCAATTTCGGTCATTCTTAGAATAGCAGATAAATATACAGTAATATTATTAGATATATTAATTTATTACATGTGTGGCTAAACATAATGAAAAAGATGTTTAAATGTATTATATTTACATTAGAAATTTAAATACTAATTTCTGATATCTGAAACAGCAGAGGGAAAATTGAGCTTCAAGATACAAAGCATTGTATTGTTTCCAACCACTGGTTAAATTCATACTTTTTAACACCTTTCTTTACTAATTATGTAGCTCAGTGAACTGTTATTAAATTACAATTTCGT
Source organism: Potamilus streckersoni (assembly GCA_016746295.1). Classification (NCBI taxonomy): domain Eukaryota; kingdom Metazoa; phylum Mollusca; class Bivalvia; order Unionida; family Unionidae; genus Potamilus; species Potamilus streckersoni. The sequence continues at coordinate 683,236 of JAEAOA010000564.1, forward strand.
TTAGACGTAGACTAATTAACTTTAATTGAAAGAAAAAATTGATCCGAAAACAGTGAAACTCCTGGCCTCAAAATTTATGCTCACCCCAGTTGCCAATACATGCCCCTCATATGAATAAAGCTAAAAGTATGCTGTCGTATCGTCCGTCCATCTGTTTGTTTCCGTATAATAATGTAGAACCTTGGCTAACTTCTTGGGACGACCTACACAAAACCAAACCAACGACTGATAGTGAAACATGCTCCAGGCTCTGTGGCTCAAAGATATAATGGTAAATAATTTGAACAACAACTTTGCCTGAATCAGTATAGAAGATTGGATTTGGAAACTCGGAGGTCGAAATAATAGCGACCCAATGAAGGATAAAGTCTCTACATAATCGAGTATATCCTGTTCTTTTGATTAGTGTCATGTATGATTTGTCATTAAGACCAGGAAAGAAACTAATATCTTGGATATGAAAGGGTCGCTGTCACTGTCATCCAAAATGTGGGGTACGTTCTGAGTTCAACTCGACATAAGTTTAGCAGCAATCGTCTATGTGTTGCTCTTTGAAATAAAGGATGGGATGTAAAGAGTTAAAATTCAATGACACAGGTGTCCACCACAAAGATGAAAATGTGGTCCCCATTATGCTGCTTGAGCCTACACAGTGCTGTGGAATAAAGCATGGGTATAGAATGTACCATGAACATTCTTCCACAGTGTTGTGGAATAAAGCATGGGTATAGAATGTACCATGAGCATTCTTCCACAGTGTTGTGGAATAAAGCATGGGTATAGAATGTACCATGAGCATTCTTCCACAGTGTTGTGGAATAAAGCATGGGTATAGAATGTACCATGAGCATTCTTCCAGTGTTGTTGAAAAAAGCATGGACATAGAATGTACCATGAGCATTCTTCTACAGTGTTGTTGAATAAAGCATGAACATAGAATGTACCATGAGCATTCATCCACAGTGTTGTGGAATAAAGCATGGATATAGAATGTACCATGAGCATTCCTCCACAGTGTTGTTGAATAAAGCATGAACATAGAATGTACCATGAGCATTCTTATACAGTGTTGTTGAATAAAGCATGGACATAGAATGTACCATGAGCATTCTTCCACAGTGTTGTTGAATAAAGCATGGGTATAGAATGTACCATGAGCATTCTTCCACAGTGTTGTTGAATAAAGCATGGACATAGAATGTACCATGAGCATTCATCCAGTGTTGTTGAATAAAGCATGGATATAGAATTACCGTTAATATTCATCCACAGTGTTGTTGACATGGACATATAATGTACTGTGAGCATTATTCTACAGTGTTGTTGAATAAAGAATGCACATAGAATGTACCTTGAGTATTCTTCCACACAATGTTGTTGAATAAAGCAAGAACATAGAATGTTCCATGACCATTCTTCCATAGTGTTGTTGAATAAAGCATGGACATAGAATGTACTGTGAGTATTCATCCACAGTGTTGTTGAATAAAGCATGGACATAGAATGTACCGTGAGTGTTCTTCCACAGAGTGTTGTTGAATAAAGCATGGATATAAATTGTACCGTGAGTATTCTTCCACAGTGTTGTTGAATAAAGAATGGGAATATAATAGTCTTGTTTATTATAAAAATTAGTGTTGGATGATAATACCTTTATCGTATTTTTATACAATAGGAGGCCTAATATTGGTGGGATCATTTGGAATGTTTCTGGGAGGATTGTTGATTAGGCTGTTCCGATTAGAAATGGTTGGAATGACTCGATTGGCGGCAATAGCCTCTTTTCTGGCAGCTGTAATGGGAATAGCCTACCTAGCCGGGTGTCCGAACGTCAAATTAGCGGGCCTTGAAGTCCCCTACCACGGTGAAGGGTAAGTTTTGTAAATAAGACAAGCATTAGCTTTCCCTTTTAGCTGGCTATCTTTTAGCCTAGTAAGTAGAAAAAGGAAGTCATTTGAGAATCGTATACAAATAAAACCAACATACAATAATTTATCGGCATTTACGCTATACTTTCTTTAAACAACAAAGTGTAAATTCTTTAGCCCTCCAGCCGTCTATTTTCTACGCTCAAATCCACTTTGTGAATAATTTGCATATGCACAAAATGAGAGGGTCTGTATTGTACAATTCAGTGACCTTGCAAATATGAAAATGATGATAGTTGATTGTCATCGTTCTTTAGATATTGGGTCAGTAAACCACAACTATGATATCTCGTGATTCAATAACTATGAGTCAAAGGTCATACTCACGGAGGAAAGGGGTAAGATGAGAATAGATGCTAGATTTATATTTTAAACTCATTAAAAACGCTGTAAAAAAAGAAAATTGAAAAGCTTCAGCGACTGCTATTTGTTATATACGATTACGTTTTTTCCAATATGCTTAAAAGCTTCAGCATGGAGAACTTATAATTTAAAGATATTGTATTGTACCTGAAATAAATGTTTTTAATCGGCAGGTCTATATCGGGGTACAAGGCGATGTGCCAGGGTTCTTGTAACTGCACAGAACAAATGTTCAATCTTGTGTGTGGGAATGACCGTATCGTTTATTATTCCCCCTGTCATGCTGGCTGTACAAAGGCCCCAGCAACTCCCACGGTAAATATTTTTTATTTGTTTACCGAGCAACACACTGTTCTTTCTTTCCCTATTTCGCTACCATCTTCCTTTATCTTCGTGTATGTTTATGAGTCAGATGAGATTTATTTCACATATTATTTATAACTTTATGACTCGTATTCTTGGTGTTTGAGATGAATATTTTGGAAATGTTTAAATTTCGAAAGCAATTGTTCCAGGTGTTTTGTTGAGCACTATTGTCGAATTATCTTAACAGGAAGTTTGGTTTGTACGCAATAACTGGTTGTGGAGAGGACATTTAAGCAGCACTTGAACATAAACCTCGATTTGTGCGTGAACTGAATGTATTAGGGTAAACCTAAAGTTGCTTTTTTATCTATATTTTGTTTGACTTAATAATAATTTAGCGACTACCTCAACAACAGCACTTCAACTGCAAAATGTTTTCTTCAAGATGAACAAATTAAGATTTGCATAAAACTGGCTTGCGTTATTTTGGCTTGACGTGCTGATTATGTGACTTCCGTTCTGTAAGTCTCCATGGCGATAGATACATGATAACCGAACCGGGCTTATGCATAATTTTACTATCGGTCCGGATAAAACATAGGAACTACTGCCTTTGTCAAATGTAAATGGACAAGTCTTAGCGACTGTTGCCGCCCACCAGAAAACTAGATTGAGATTATCAAGACAGGATTCTGGCAGCTCACGACTGATTTCAACTGGACATCTGTTGCATACCTCTTTTGACATAACAGAGCTCTCCATTCATTTATATTTACTACTGCTGAATTATCACTACAATGGGACTTACCGTTGGACTCTTTAAGCGAAATTAAACAAACTGAACAATAATAGAACATATACCGACTCTGCGGTATGAAGTTAGTTCTTGTTGCTCAATGAGCAAACGTTTCTGTATTTTGTATTGTTTTATACATACATACATACATACATACATACATACATACATACATACATACATACATACATACATACATACCGTATGTGCGAAGTGAGCGATGCACTCAGGCGACGCCGCCGAATAATATGTGCCAACCCATCTGAAAAGTGCCAAACAAGGGTTTGAAAAGGCGCCAAATATTCATCACACACACAAGAAAAACACCTGGATATATATATATATATATATATATATATATATATATATATATATATATATATATATATATATATATTGCAGAGTCCGTACCAAAATTGTCAATGCGTGGCATCCAGCTTAAATATCACGATAGATGACCAGAGGTCAACTGCGGTCAGCGGACGGTGTGACGATGGGTGTACAAAACTCAGGATTCTGGCACCTTTCCTATTCCTCATGATGCTTGCTGTCCTCACTTCAACCACACCGGTCTCCATAGCAACACTTCGGTTAGTTCTTATATAGATCATCTAAACAAGATTGTCCATTTTAATGGTACAAGTAATCTCAGGGGTCATTATAGAATCTCCATGTACTGTTTTATGTTTTCTCATATTCAGTCATCGAAGTCCCTAAAGGTATGCTACTAAAAAGATAAATACCGTTCCAACATTATACACGAAGATAAGATAATATTCATTACGTTGTTTATTGTTGTTCTTTTTCGCGAGCCTTAGCAACAGATGTAATTGCAGGTCTGATGTCCTTGTTCTCATCCGTGTTGTTGTTTACATCTAAAGCGTTTACCTGGTGATACGCTTGACTGTAGTGGCATATTCAAATCACGTATCTGCCGTGACTGAGCTCGTCAGGTAGGTATCTTGTCACTGTTCTGAAACTGTTTGTACTTGATGATCTGCGAATATATATATATATATATATATATATATATATATATATATATATATATATATATATATATATATATATATATATATATATATTTGGTTAGTGCCACTATTCAAAATTTCACACCATTGTATATATATATATATATATATATATATATATATATATATATATATATATATATATATATATATAAACTTTGCTAAAACAAGATAAGCGAAGACAGGAGCGGTGTGTGTGTTCCATTTTATTTCCTGAAATATAAACGTGAATATCTTTGCAAATGTTAATTCGAATCAGTAGAACGGGGGAATCAGAAGCAGTTGAAATCATTTGGAATCTGTTTTAGTCGGAGTCAGTTTTATAAAGATATTCCTTTTAAGTACAAGAACATGAGTAGATGGAACTAAAATATGCAGAAAGTCAACTATGCACTCCCTGTTGTTACAGTAATGGATGCATCTTAATTTTTTATTGAGTTATTCATTTTTTAAATCCTCGCGAGACATGAGAAAGACTGTCGCAGATGGTTCTTGCTAAGTTTCTTGCCACCTTGACCTTGACTTTGTCCTTAGGGATCTTCCATCCCTGCTAGCAATTGTTTGGTCGATAAGTCCCATTGGCCACTTGTTCCGGCCGACTTTTTGTCGTTTAGAACAAAATATTTGATGTCAGATCTGATAGAATGTTATTTACGACGACTCTCAGTGTTGAGAGGTAGCGCTGTGTCTGTCATGTGACAAATTTGATGTTTGTCCTGTTCATGATAGTGCGACACGAGCAGGGGTGATGACGTTCAGGAAGTGAGGATAATTTGCTTCCATCAATGGTGTGCAATTTTGCATAGTGGCACTAACCATAGGAACTGCATGATCCACCATTAAATGGCCAATTGTATGAGCTCGCAGTCTAGATAGGGTGCGCTAGAGTTTTGTAAGTGATATGTTCAAATTGAAAAACAATTTAAACGGTACGAATCAAGCTGGTGTTCAGATGGGTTTTTATTTAAGGACGATTCTTTGTGTCTGATACAGGGTCCACCTGCTCGAAGCAGCCTGTTGTAGATAGTGACGTGTTACACAAGTGATGATGTCACTGATAGTCATTTTGTGCACACCACGCGTGCTGCGGAAATGACTTAGTAGCGTGCTCTACTGGGTTTTGTTTAATATAAACATAATGATACTTCTCTGTTGGCGTTGATCTCCTGATGTATTCCATCCTGTTGTTGATGTACACTTAGAATCTTCTGTTTTGGTTTTGTATGTATCCATGTACTACTTTGCTGTTAGTGCGGAACTTAATGGAGTCTGGAATGATGTCCATTTGATTGCAAGTCAACTTCGATATTTCTGCTGGCAGTACGGAACAACATCACTCCAATCTTAGAATTGTTCATTTGGGCTCTGGCTTTCCCGAGGATGAATCCGATGTGGTGCCTTCCCTTGGCGTCTGTGGATTTTAAGTAAGCCGTACGACTTTCGTTGGGTCATTATAAGACACGTATCTTTCTGTACTGGCTGTAGAAAGAAGTTATGAGCAAAACGACTTGGAACCTGTTCTAGAGAATGCATTTCCTTATATTTTCCAATTCCTGTAGCTTTTCTCAGCCTTCTAGAATATCCAAGTCTTGTGTCTCTAATAAAAACTCAAAACAATGTCCCCCTTTCTATGGCAACTGGAGCTGTAATCTAGAGTAAATCTTATAGACTGTTTCACAGTTAACAGGACACCACGTAAGATGTACGCAGTGTAATTGTGTTCGTTTTATACCCCGGCTCAGGCCAAGGCTACGATGAATCGCAGTGTATCGACATCGAGATCACAATCATTTGGATCTTTTTCATGTCCATGTATAGAGAATGCGTTCATTACCAGAATTCTGTTCGGAGAATCTTAAGTGGAGCCTCAGGTCAGCGATGGCTAATATGTTTTGCTAACTTTTTAGTAAATCAGTGGCCTCTGCATCTGTAGATATCGATTTCAGTGTGTATTTCTACAAACCGTTTGTTATCATTACCGGTATTCCTTCAAGTGTTGTCCTTCTAATTTCATGGATACTGCAGGTGATGGGCTATTACGGAAGACGTGTACTACTTTCAACCGATATTCGACGTCTCATAGTTGGTATTATTGTCACGGTACAATAGAAGTGCTAAGTAATTTCTATCCATCGTCTGCTAGAACTACAAAACAGTAAAACATCTGCTTGATAAAGGATTTTACAGTGACAGGTACCTCCCTGAAACTGATTACCACTGATGGGACGGTTGTTGGCTAGGTTTAGTCCGGTAAGAAAACAATAATTCATTGACATGCCCTAATATTGAGCACTTGAGTCAAAAACAGCACTATAGTTTGACCTATTTTGTCATGTGATAAGTTCCAAAGGTCGGCAGATACCAGCGTTCTTCAGCGTAGATATCGTCGAATATCTTTATCATAGAGGCAACGAAGTTACGCTATGTCTCCGGTTTTTTGTCCGCCAAGGTATGACGTAATGACACCAGTCAAGTGAGCGCCTGCTGTTTGTTTTTAGAAAGTTGGCTTCTTGGGGTACGACACTGGAGTTAAGTTACCTACCTGTTTGATGTATCCTTGACTCATTCTTTGTCCATGGTTTTCAGGAATTATTTGTCCTCGATTAAACAAGCTATTTGTCGTGGTCATTTGGTTTCTCGAACACCATATCCAGGACCACAGTCTCCTGTTATTGATGAATCTTGCGTGTAGGTCCAGTTAGTATAACTTTTTTTAATCATTGTTGTCGAGTCTCTGTGTCACGAAGAAGTGGTTGGGACAGTATTTGAAAAGAGACATGCTCATATTCTCTAGTACACATGAAGCGATGAAGCTAACGCCGACATGTTTACGCAATTCCCTATTCAGACGTCGCCTTTATCACCCATCCAAGGTCGAGTCTTTGTACATGGGGATGACGTTGTGAAAAATGTGACTGGCTGAGATATCATGCTACATGTCTGCGGCATGATGCCCCAGTGCTAAACATCACTATATAAACGTCACATTGCAGACATCATAGCGATGACTGAAAAAATTGTTGAAGCTAAGTTAAAAATTCTAAATCACAAACACTATCACTCATGTGGGGTATAAATTTTACTACAGACAGACAGAGGCAATAAACTTCATTAGAGTATTTATTTCTTACATGGTCACAATGTGGACAAAGGCCAACCAATAGGAATTCGTCTTCTACCGAATAAACATTTTTTTCCTGGAGTTGTTCACAATATCTATCATTTTTGTCAATCCTGCTATGCCTACCTGTCTCTTTTTCAGCATATGACATGATCACCTAAACTTAGCAATTAACTTCCTAAGAAAATATGATAATCCACATGAGAGGCACTAACTTTCCGGCTCTAATTTGGATGTATTCATGCTATCTTACATACATTTATGTATCGCTTTGCCAATTTTGGAAAGTAAATTTGCAGACGGGGTAGAAAGTGAGAATCTTGGTAGTCTCTAGGGCCGAGGAAGACATGCTGTGCGGTATCATCGACAATAGACGCATATGTAGCTCTGAAGTCCAAATGCCGATGGAAATAAGTGGTTTCAGGTGAGCATGGGACATCGGTGTTGGGGGGGGGAATGTGGGACTCAGCTCTGTGGCGTCTCTTACGAGCTGCAGAAAGACGCTGGCGGCGGTCAATCTTGAAGGTGAAACTGGCTTTTCTGGTCAGGGCTTTCCAGTGACTTTTGTCTGATGTAGCAAGCTCGAGCTGGTGGGGTTGAAGGTCTGCATCTTTGATGTGCATCTTGACACTGTTTTTGTACCTCTTGCGGTTTCGCTTGCCCTTGGCTAACTCGCCAAAGAACAGCTGCTTTGGGGATTCTATTTTGATCCATGCGGATTACATGGCCAGGCCAACGAAGCTGGGCCTCTATTAGTTTGGCCTCGATGCTTGTTATGATGGCTCTATCAACGACTTCCTGTTGAGGATTCGGTTATGGCACTTTATCCGCATGATACATCTCAGGGAGTACTGATGGATTTTTTCCAACTGAATAATATGCATTCGGCAGACAGTCCACGTTTCACAGCCATACAAGAGATACGTGAGAACAACTTCATGTTACACCTTCATCTTTGTTGACAGGCATATATTCTTGTTTCCTGAAATACCTTGGTTCTGAGTCGCAGTAGTACCTGATTGGCTTTTTGGATCCTCGCGTCACTGTGCTGACTTGGTATTTGAAATTTTTCCCATTCTTCAGCTACATCTAGCCTGTAGTGATGGAGGGTTGTGAAGGGACAGTGTTTTGTGCGGGCTGGAAGAGAACTTCTGTCTTTCTTACGTTAATTGTGAGTCCAAAAAGATTGGATGCTTTAGAGAACCTGTCCACGATTGCCTATAGATGAGTCTTTTCATGAAGTAAAAGAGCACAGTCATCAGCAAAGAGTGCTTCAGTGACGAGTCCTTCTAGCGTCTTGTTTTATTAGCGAGGCGACAATGATCAAACACGGATCCATCCAGGCGATATGGATAGATGGATAGTGTGGAGCAATACCTGCGTAAAGAAGAGGTTAAAAAGTCCCGGAGCGAGTACACGGCCCTGTTTGACAGTTAGATATGGGAAAGTTCTCAAAGGGTTCACTGTCTGAGAAAATCTCTCCAGTCACGTCATCATGAAAGAGCCGGGTGAGGTTGGTAAATTTCTGCGAACAACCAATCTTCTTGAGTACTACCCACAGTGCGTCTCTGTTGACAGTATCGAAAGCCTTTGTCAGGTCCACGAAGATGGCATACATATTCATGTTCTGGTCATGGCACTTCTCTTGGATTTTTCTCACTGCGAACATCACGCCAACGGTGCTGCGGTCTAGGCGAAAACAATACTGAGGATCGGGAGGGGGGTATCTACTGACACTGTCGCAATAAGTCTGTTGAGGATGCGAACTATTCGGAATCAAAATGAGTAAGAATCAGTCTGAAAGGGTATTGCTTTCGAGGGTAACAATGTGAACCGATGGAACAAGAAAAATACAGGAGTTCAACTGTGAGCTTGTTGTCATGGTGATGTTGGATAGGCTACTGTCACCCATAGGGGATTACGTGACTTGTATATCTGAGACAGACAACAGGTTCATTCATTTGCAAGATGCCTCATGGTCAGTACGAACTGAGAACAAGAACATAATGTGAACAAGAACATAACACTGTGAACAAGAACATAACACTGTGAACAAGAACATAACACTGAGAACAAGAACATAACACTGTGAACAAGAACATAACACTGTGAACAAGAACAACATAACACTGTTAACAAAAACAAAACACGGAGAACAAGAACATAACACTGAACGAGAACAAGAACATAACACTGTGAACAAGAACATAACACTGTGAACAAGAACAAGAACATAACACTGTGAACAAAAACAAAACACTGAGAACAAGAGCATAACTCTGTGAACGAGAACAAGAACATAACACTGTGAACAAGAACAAGAACATAACACTGTGAATAAGAACATAACACTGTGAACAAGAATATAACACTGTGAACAAGAACATAACACTGTGAACAAGAACAAGAACATAACACTGTGAACAAGAACAAGAACATAACACTGTGAACAAGAACAAGAACATAACACTGTAAACAAGAACATAACACTGAAAACAAGAACATAACACTGTGAACAAGAACATAACACTGTGAACAAGAACAAGAACATAACACTATGAACAAGAACATAACACTGAGGACAAGAACATAACACTTTGAAAAAGAACATAACACTGTGAACAAGAACAAGAACATAACACTGTGAACAATAACATAACACTGTGAACAAAATCATAACACTGTGAACAAGAACATAACACTGTGAACAAGAACATAACACTGTGAACAAGAACAAGAACATAACACTGTGAACAATAACAAGAACATAACACTGAGAACAAGAACAAGAACAAGAACACTGAACAATAACATAACACTGTGAACAAGAACATAACATTGAGAACAATAACATAACACTATGAACAAGAACAAGAACATAACACTGTGAACAAGAACATAACACTGTGAACAAGAACAAGAACATAACACTGTGAACAAGAATATAACACTGAGAACAATAACATAACACTGTGAACAAGAACATAACACTGAGAACAATAACATAACACTGTGAACAAGAACAAGAACATAACACTGAAAACAAGAACATAACACTGTGAACAAGAACAAGAAAATAACACTGTGAACAAGAACAAGAACATAACACTGTGAACAATAACATAACACTGTGAACAAGAACAAGAACATAACACTGAAAACAAGAACATAACACTGTGAACAAGAACAAGAAAATAACACTGTGAACAAGAACAAAAACATAACACCGTGAACAGTAACATAACACTGTGAACAAGAACATAACACTGAAAACAAGAACATAACACTAAGAACAAGAACATAATACTGTGAACAAGAACATAACAATGTGAACAAGAACATAACACAGAACAAGAACATAACACTGTGAACAAGAACATAACACTGAACAAGAACATAACACTGAGAACATAACACAGTGAACAAGAACATAACACTGAACAAGAACAAGAACATAACACTGTGAACAAGAACATAACACTGAACAAGAACAAACACTGTGAACAAGAACATACCACTGTGAACAAGAACATAACAATGTGAACAAGAACATAACACTGTGAACAAGAACATAACAGTGAGAACAAGAACATAACACTGTGAACAAGAACATAACACTGTGAAGACAAAACTTCCTCTGATAAATGTTGTCCATATATTCTATTAATTTATTAAAAAAAAAGTATCGAACCGTATGATTAATTTTAGGTTTAAATTATATTTATTGTTTTTCCTCTATTGTCTTTCAAATAAAGTTGTGATATATATCCTTCTGCCGGTACAGCAAATGCAACGAGTGATGATGGATGCAAAATGTGTTGTTTGAAATTACGGGTAAAATAATAAATCAGACATTTGGATTGTTTCTGGAAAGATTGTCTACTCGATCAGAGTTAGTTTGAATTACTCTACAAAATGGCAATAATCTTGTACTGTGAATGGTAAAGAATATAAATTTCTATTTCCACAGAATTAACAATTAAGTAAATTGCGTTATATTTTAAAATATTCTTGGTAACAATGGTGTAAAGTTGTAGCTATTGTTTGTCTTTGTGTAGAAACAAGCAATTTTACATATATTATATCGTAACCATTGATTGAATCGATCTATTGATTTCAGATGTGTCGATGATGATATTCAACCCATGGCTCTTGGTATGCAGTGGATGATTCTTCGGCTTCTAGGTAAGCATTTTATTTTGATAAGTGGGCGAGTCTGTTCCTCAGAATCTTTCCTAAGGAGTGTAGATTAAATGAAATAATTGATATGCCGTATTTACATATGGAAATACAAAATGTCTTGCAATGATCAACTCCCCTTTGATTAATTGATTAACTGATTTAGCTTGTCTGGTGAAAAATCTTTATTCTTGCTGAAACCATCACTTAGACCTTATTTCCTCCCACTCTTTTCTAGGATCAATTCCCGGTCCTGTTTTGATAGGAACTGTGATCGACAAGGCGTGTTTGATCTGGCGGGGAGGAAGTTGTGGGTCTCAAGGATTCTGCATGTTGTACAGCCATGACGAGCTGAGCATAGGAGTACTACTCTGGTGGGTCATCACCATGACGATTGGCTGTCTCCTGTTTTCTGGGGCCGCCATATTCGCCATGCGAAACAGGGGATCATTCGATACAAAGAGCTAGTCTCAATATTATGAAAAACAGTTCAGCATTTTAGCCGATGTATGTCCCTTGCAATTGTTACTTTATCTTTTATCCGTGGTGTTGAGTTCATAGTTCCACGCATTCTTATCAACTGATGTCAAGTTTTACGTCATAAGAAACATGTTAGTAGCAGTTTAAGTGAAGCGATGTAAATCTGTTGATATATATATATATATATATATATATATATATATATATATATATATATATATATATATATATATATATATATATATATATACACACACACACAAATCTAAATTGACCATAATTGTTTTTTATATAAACAAAATTCTCAACATATTGAAAGTCCAGATGCCATCATTTTTGTTTAAGATACTAAAATAATCTCATAAACTGCTTTATGAAGCATAGTAAATACGCGGTATAGTTCAATATTTGCCCCCCCCCCACTGATTTGCGGCAACTTTGGTAAGGCTATAAATAGAATTGAATTTGATGATTACATCACAGTTTAAAACATCCATTTCATGATTGCATGTTTGTACCAGCGTAGTCGACAGAATAATTTGTCACGCATTGTTTAACTGAATGAACTGAAACAACACGAAGAAGAGTTAGAATTAGGCACGTAAGAACTGGAAATATTCAAATAACTGGACCACAACATTGTTGAACAACCAATAAATAATTTAAAACAAATGCAAAGTCAAAGGAGCTAGATAAATATGAATGATGTCACATGATCATCTTTGCATAGCGTGGCTGAAAAAAATACGATTAGCAGTAAACAACGAACTGCTCTACAATGGATGGACAAAAGAAATCCATCTTTGTCTTTTCTTTTAAAAACAACAACAATATATATATATATATATATATATATATATATATATATATATATATATATATATATATATAATCTTGAGAAAATATTACTTGTAGAAAGCAGCCGTATATTGTCTATTTAATCTGGATGGAGGTCAACAAGCATAAATTAGTCACTATTTATCACGAGAACTAAAGTAGTAGTAATATGGGGAACCTGGGGATCAAACGGGATTAACATAATTCCTTCCATTTTGTGTAATGTGGGAACACTTTGAGATCAGAAGGAAATTAACATGGAAATGACACTTAGTTCATACGAAAAATTAGCATTGGGGGAGCCGTACAAGAAATTAATATGCGATCGACACAATTGGGTGTCAGGCGGTAACAGCGTTACAAGTTACTCACCTTTATTGGGGTTACTTAGTAACAGTGTTCTAAAAAAAAATGGCTGACCTCAGATGGCACACGAACTATTTAGCAAGCCCAAGACAACAAATGATGTTTGCTGTGCTGGTATATTGGCATCATTGTAATAATGCTAAAAATAGCTATAATTAAGGAAAGCATAATAAAACTAAAATGGACGTGACTAAAAGTAATGCTAAAATTACGAATTTGTCTCATAATATAATGGAGCTCAAAAAATAAAACTACTAAAATTACATAAATATCCCGGAATCTAGCGTTACAGAGAAAACCTTGAACATTAATATTCGAATCATTGAGACAAAAGTTGTAAAAATAATTCCGACATTGCACCGAACTTAATGGAGGCTCATAACTATCCTGAAGTTTCGTTTTAAACAATAGCCAAGATTAAAAGAAGAACTAAAATTCCGAAACTAAACCGAACTTGAAAGTAGTCTGAAAAATATATGTAATTTTTAATTAGCCAAAACTTAAAAGTAGTTTCAAAAATTACAAAAATTTTCCGGACTCTAGTGTAGATTGAGAAAATCCGGAACATGACTATCCAAATCGCTAAGACTAAAAGTAGCAATAACATTTCGCAAAAGAATCTGACTTTAATGGAGAATGAAATTATCAGTAGTTTTTTTTTTTATATAAAAAAATTGCCGAGACTAAAATTGATACTTTCGCGGAAACAGAAATGACGAGATTTTTTACGTTGACTAAAAATGTAAATTTCCCTAAAATATAATAATTTTTAAAATATTTATTTTACAAATTCTCAACAAAATCATTAAATGTGTGATATTTACAAATTAAGTTTTCTCACACATATTCGCACATCACCATGAGAAGATAGGGGTATTGTGTGAAAGAAAATGAAATACCACATACTATCTAACATATCTGTACCATCAACCTGTCCAAAATCCCACATCAAATATTAGAAGATAGGGGTATAGTTTAAAAGAAGATGAAATCTTACAAAACTTACTATTCTGCCTACCTCCTATATCATACACAGAATCCAGAACGCCTTGTGTAGCATCCCCACATCAGCAAAAGGGTATCGTGCAAAAGATGAAATCGCATAAACATACTAACCATCATACCACCTACATTGTCCAATACTCCATACAAACGATCTAAATTCCCATTACCCATCAGGACTGAATGTGTAGGTGTTTGAGTGTGTGGTTATTTAATAAATAAACCAAATAAAGACAAAGAGACATGTTTTCTTTGGTATATTCCTTGTTTCGACCACAATGAAAATTTCAGAACACATCACAAAAGTACTATTTCTTCTTTCAATGTGTCTGTCTCTTTGAAGTTCTTCAGTTGCATAAGCTTATCTTGGTCTTCAGTTTGTTCTCGTGCTCCATTTCCTTTCCTTTGACATTGTGGGGTATACTGGGGACCAGAGTCCTTTCTGCTGACAAATATAGCAAGTATATTGGGGTCTGTTGAATGTTGCCAAAGGGTCCGCAAGCAGGCCCCCCCCCAAAAAAACAATAATAGAATAAAAATAGTAGTTGCAAAGTTTTCATTATCATCAACAATTATAAAACAAACAGAATACAGAACTGTCTATTCTGTATTGACTATTATATTCTATGGTTATTACTTACTGATGGATTACATAAAATAATAATATTGTCGATTGGCCAAATATATTGGATAGGCTGATAGAGGTCGGCTGATAGGGGTCCGCCATCTGACCATGACATGCTACGGGGTCCACAGCTTCAAAAAGTTTGAAAACCACTGCTCTAAGACATTAAACCAATATATAGAGACCCACTGCCTGTAAATAAAATTTTTGCAATCAAGATGAAACGATTCCAGTGAGAAACTAAGATGGTAAGATACGTGTCATATCGTCTCACACACGAGCTACAATACTAAATCAAATCCATGCGAGCGATTTCAAGGGATGAATGAGCCTGATTCAGCCAGCACCCTGATTCTGTCACAAAATTATGAGAGTCGAGATGAGAGAGCACCATATTTCTGTTTTTTTTTTGCAGTATTACAGGACTAGAAGAAATTATTAGTTTACCTTGAGTATCGGATGCCAACGACAAATTCTTTGCAAGAAATGTTCGTTGGAAGTTGGTCACTTTCATAAATTTCATAAAAGGATAGTGTTATATTTATTGTCGATTGACCGCATTAAATGCTTTATGTGCACTTCCAAATTTAAGTGATGTCATGTTGTGCAGCACACGCCTTAAGAATACAATGTTACATTTCCCTAAAACCATAGACGTGAGAACAATAAAAACATGTTCTGTCGGCAGTCTGAACTGGACAAAAATTAGAGCATACATTGTTCCAGGTTTCTTTTGGCTCTAGAATGCAAGTGCAGAACAGGGTCATACATTGCATTATGATACCGGTCATATTCTAATCAATCTTACAAAGCAGTGAGCTTGTTTTTATTTTAATTTTGGAAAACGGTAGATCTAATGTTAGAATTTTTCCGTGACACGTTGCAGTGTCAAATAGGATAAAGCCAAGATAACTGACATGCTAATCAAGATTTTATATTACTGATTCACCTATGGAAGAAAAGGCAAGTTATTTTAGATCTCTACAGACTGAAAAATAAACATACATTTTTAATTGTCTGGTTTATAAGAAATCAACGTCAGTCATGTATTGAAAGCAATACATTTGTTGTGTCAAACCAACGTCTTATTTTATTAGGGGGAATTAGGAACCATTCACATTGAAATTTTTTTTTAAAAAAAGGGATGGGAAATTCTACCAAAGCACATCCCTATGAAACCTTTAAGGGACACGAGGTTTTCAGAATATATCATTATTAACAGTGCTTTGCCCTTATTTGAGAAGTTAATTTTCAAGTGACAGTGTTCTTTTCAGGAATTAGAGTGCGACTTTGTTAATCTTCCTCTCCTTTGTGCAAATTTTTCATAAGAGAGTCTCATGGCCCGTGACAGTCAGAATATTAATTTCTTTACCCATTCAGGGTATTCATTAATTATTAAGCAATGACCTCGCAGGAGATAAGGTTGTGGCTAATCCACTTGTAACTGACCAGCTCAGTTGATCCTGCTGAGATTGAAATTCCTGATTTATACTCTACTTTTCATGACAAAAAAGCTCTTGCGAATGTTGATCAGGACATTATTCCTTTAGTTGACACATATATTGGTTCGGCTTTTGATAAGATCACTTTTTCGTCAGATATTGATCAATCAAAATGTAATTAAGTTATCACGCTGATCCTCATTTCACTACTTTGAATTCAAGTCAGGGTGACAAACAACAGTCACTTGTTCTCAAACAGGACCAAGATCTCAAGATCTGTTTCTTTCATAGGGATATTACCGAAACTGAAGCCATACAAATACTAACTTATTTTTTGAAAAATGGGGTCCTTATGAGAAAATGGGAACCATCTGAGGTACTCGCTGGCAGTGCTGGATTAAACCTTGTGGAGGTCCCGAGACAGTCAAAATCTCAGTGCCCCGCTTGCAAATTATATCCTAACAAGTTTTTAATTTTACCAACCCTAAAAGATGTGGGGTCCATAGGCCAGTGCCTACTCTGCCTATTTGGTAATCTCGCACTGCTCGCTGGCGACGAGTGGTAAGCCATATACTTCTGTTTCCAAATCAAATAGACATCAAATTCTTAGCTTACCGGTAAAACTCTAATGTGTGGTCATTAAGACTTGTCACAAGATCCTGAATACTTTTTATTGGTCGAATATTAAGTGATGTTTCTAAACACGTTCAGAAGTAACCCCGTTAATCACTGAATGGGCCAAGGCTATATCCCTCAAAGGTACCGATGGCATGAATGGGAAGGGCCAAGGCTACATCCCTCAAAGGTACCGATGGCATGAATGGCATGGGCCAAGGCTATATCCCTCAAAGATACCGATGACATGAATGGGATGGGACAAGACTCGGATCCAAATCAAACACAGACAAGTCAGTACCCAGATTTTACCATAAATACCTGTATTTCCTTAAGTTGTTTTTTATTCTGTCAGTCCACATTTTATGGGTATTTCAGTAAGACTTACAGCAAAAAAGTTGGCCGGTCTGTTATTGGAGGAAAGTAATATTTTTGTAAAAATCTGCTTGCACATTAATGGGCTTTGTTTTTAAATAAGTCTTCAATGACTGGTCAAGACTGTAATTAAAATTTGTTTGAAAATGGAATTACCCAAGGATCTGACAGGATAAATTTCACATTTTACTCTAATGATCTGGAAATGATAATCTAATATTTTGTTACATATGTAAAAAAATGTAAGAACAAAAAAAAATGTTATACATGTGAACAGGGAAGAAATAAAACTGAATGATATATTTCTTTATTTGCTCTAAAATTCAGTAAAAAGTTTCTCAACACTGGTCATGTTGAAATATTTTAACTTGCCATTGTATGGCATTAGTCTCTAATGATGGCTATTTCAAATGCAAAACCTGTGTTCTAGTATCAAAAACTACTCTGTGCAGAGGTACAAGTAATGAAAATCCCTTTAAAACATCAGGATGTCATGCTGAGTAATTAATTTCACTCCTCTCAAATTGTTGTCAGTTTGGTACTGTAAGGCAGCAACAAGACTCTCTTGTTTGAAGCATTTATTCAAATTTATATCCCTCTTGCTCATTTGCATTCCATTCAACCAAATGCAATTTTACTATCTACCTGTATTGCATGTACATTTTATAGTAACATAACTTTCAGTCTGACACTGTGATACACATAGATATGAAATCACCATTTTTCTTATCCATCTTTAAAAATATCTTGTCCTCTCTATTACAGACTGCAACTTTCAAGGCAGTAAGGATGACATTACTACAGTTTTAGCATTGTAATTTTCTGTCACAAAAATACAGTACCAAATATATTGGGCTCCAGCTTATGATGAAAAAAGATTTTCAAAAACATATTTACTATAAAACAAAAATTCTACAAAACAAAAAAAAATGAATCTTAAAAACATAGCACTAGCAATAATATTCTCTACTGACATCAATTTAACCGATATGAACTGTATTCTGTATTATAAGCAATAGCTATGAATAATGATTAGACGTTTACACCAAAACGTAGTCCATTTGCTCGGTTAAGACATGTCACAAGTGATACCATACAAAACAGCTGATGCTGATCAAGATAAACTGCAATTAAAACAAACAAATTTATAAACCTAACTATCTTTGTTTGACATGTCAAGGAATAAAGTGTGCACGCATCACTGTCTTTTCATTTCATGATGCTTTCATGTCAAGTAAATTTATAGGAATTAATCCATACAAAATAAAACAAGTCTGGCAAAATGGCATAGGCAGCAACAGTGAAAAATAAAAAAAAACAAATCAACAAAACCCCAAAGCAATCTTTGCGTAGGATTCCTCCAAAAAGTTTGACAGGAATTCACCATTTCCACTTGAAGTCCATTTTCAGAAGATATTTTATATTGACTTGAGCAACATCGTACACAATGTATCTGGAGTACATGTTAAGGAAAAGATGACAACCTTTATCTCTTTAGAAAAAAAATAACTTCAATACACACTAATAATGAGTGACCTGTCTTCCACAAGTATTTCTACAAGGTTATGAGTGTCTTGCATTTCTCAGGTTATCCAACAAGGTAATGTGTGACCTGCATTCCACAGGTATTTCTTCAGGTAATGAGTGACTTGCATTTCTCAGGTATACCTACAAGGTAATGAGTGATCTGCACATCACAGGTTTCAGACAAGAGTAAACATGACGTTAACACAAAATTACACTTTGTGTTTAAATGCATGCTGTAATATGTATTAGGTAGGTCTATAGATAGGTAGGAACAAAGGTAGTTAAGTAGGTAGAGATGGATGGATGGATTGATGTGTGTGTGTGTGTACACATCATCATCAATAAGTGCATATGAAACAAGTCTCTCAAAGGATCTAATGATGTACTGGCTGAGGAGAATTTCATGGAAACCATGAAAAACACTGTAGATGTTAAAAGCAGAATACTGAAACCAATGCTGATATTCTGTATAAACTCCAATAAACCAGATTTGGTAACAAAACTATTGGATCATGGAGTTTGCTACATGTAAGGAGCAGTTTTTTGTTGTTGTTGATAATTATTTAGTCCTAGATTACTTGACAGAATGTTGTCCAAAAGGCAGCAAACTAAATGCATCCTGGTGCTGGGAAGAAATGTAAAAGTGTTGAATTCATATAGGCATTTGTTATATGATACAATGCAGGTAAACTACAAAAGAATAAAGGATACTCATTGTACAGCAGGCTTGACTTGTTGACAGAGGCATCAACTCCCTGACCCATAGGAATCACAACATCATCTGGACCTGTGTAAGCCTTGGTAGGGTCTGGAATCGTCCGGCCACAACCTGTGTACAAAGTGAAAACAATATTATTGTCACCATATCAACAGAGGATGAAGTGATTTTTAAGAGAGTAAATTTTACAGCAAATTATGTTGATCCAATAAATTATTACATTAACATTAATCACACCACTACCTCTCAAAATAAAAACAGCTTTGTCCCAGAACATCTATACATAGCACATTCAGAAGAAACTTTCATATGAAATTCCCTTTCTACCAACAAGTGGCTGTCCAAATACCAAAATTAAGTTCCCTTTCAATATACCAAATTAACATCTTTTCCACTACAAGCTGGCTTTCCACATACCAGATATTATCCAGTTTAAGTCAAGTGAAATATCAACATTAATTCTAATATTTCTTGGGAGGGCTTTACAGGCATGTGGTCAGGTAAAAGTAATTATATTTCTCCAAGAATACTTTCCTAATCACATTAAGGAACATTAGGAAACAAACTTCTCTTGAATTGGAGATGGATCAGGTCCATTGCTAGAGCATGTAATTTGCTCACCTGCTATAGCTCTCATAGACCTTAAAGTATTGCTGTTGACCTTGTCTGTGTAAACCATCCAAGCTCTCATATGCCTTTAAAGTGGAGGCCTGACTTCTGACTGTTCTTGAAGGCTTTAAAGTGGAGGCCTGACTTTTGGCTGTTCTTGAAGGCTTTAAAGTGGAGGCCTGACTTTTGACTGTTCTTGAAGGCTTTAAAGTGGAGGCCTGACTTTTGACTGTTCTTGAAGGCTTTAAAGTGGAGGCCTGACTTCTGACTGTTCTTGAAGGTTTTAAAGTGGAGGCCTGACTTTTGACTGTTCTTGAAGGTTTTAAAGTGGAGGCCTGACTTTTGACTGATTTTGAAGGCTATAAAGTGGAGGCCAGACTTCTGACTGTTCTGGAAGGCTTTAAAGTGGAGGCCTAACTTCTGACTCTATTTTTGAAGGCTTTAAAGTGGAGGCCTAACTTCTGACTCTATTTTTGAAGGCTTTAAAGTGGAGGCCTGACTTCTGACTCTGTTCTTGAAGGCTTTAAAGTGGAGGCCTGACTTCTGACTCTGTTCTTGTAGGCTTAGTTCCTTTCTTTACACAAGACTAGGCTACTGGCATTGGGCAATTTGTAGCATGAATAGTGCAAAGGAACTAGCCTCTTCTTGAGGAGTCAACCAGAACACTGAGCATGCTGGGAACATGTCTGATCTGGATAAGGGAGCATCAGTGCATCAAGACCCCCCAAAATTTGTTAGACACGATGAGAAATGCCTGCTGGCTCAGTTTATATTTCCAGAAATCAATGCGTTTACTACAGCCTTCATTTCCAGAAGGTTTATGTGAGAGAACTCCTCAGGTACACCTTGTTACACTGACCATGATGAAGCAGGTCAACAGGTCGGGTAACAAGCATATTGTTTTCAAAGTATTTTTGACCCATATTTAACTGGCTCAGTGACACAGATGAAATAACGGTAGGATGAGAGGTAGGATGCACACTGAAACAAATACATTTGAAATATCAATATGCCTTTTTGTATTATTTTCCTTCACTTTTTCTGGAGCCCCATATCACATAAAATAAGAAACTGATGTATGTCCACTCATCATCTTCGCAATAAATATTTCAAAATTGATACTGTTCATCTATAACAAAATCGTACCTTTGAGAAAACATGCACCAATTTCTGTATACCTTACAGCTAATACTCTGTCTTTCTCTCTCTCTCTCTCTCTCTCTCTCTCATAAAAAACTTAAATGTTCCCATTTTGTGATCATTCCTATAAAGGTCAATTATCAAATTGGTAATAAAAAAAAGTATAATGTAAGCTTTCCCCAACCTATATATACAAGAAAGTGCTTTGACCACTCTCCTGGTTTTGATTCTAAATAAACACTAGCAATGTATTGCCATTGCTACTACATAAGAGATCTTCACAGCTTTGGGTGTTTTTTAAGTTATGGTAAAGAAAGACACAAACTGTAATTCGTTGGCAATCAAGTTAAGATTTTGATAACCTTGCCATTGTTAAAATCTGTTTAAATGAAAACGAAAATAGATGTCCGAGGTAATCACCTAACTTAACTTAAATATTTACATCATGTAAAGAATTTTTTAAAAAAGACGTTTCTAATGCTATCATCAATTGTTATGCATACTGTGTGCAAATGTATAATTTGATATGTCTCGGAAATCAGCCATACTGCCTATAATCCATGTAAATAGGTTCCAAATTAGAAAACCAGCTGCTTTTTGATTTTCTTTATAAAAACCAAATTCTGGAAAAGCATTTGATGCATTTTTGGAAGAGAGAGGGTCTTCTTTCATCTCAAAAAGTTTCACATGAATCTTATTGGGGGCCAAAATTGGCCCATCTCAAACCCTGCCCTTTGGTGAATATTCACTGATTACCTTTTGTACTGTGCTTTCCTTTGGGAAGCTTTGTTATGAAATCTGCAGCAGTTAGTTCATGCCTGTAATAAAATTCAAAAAAGATATTTGAAACATTTAATGATTTTCAAAAACAAGCATATTTAATGTAGAATAACCACTCTATGAAGTTCAAAAAAGATATTTACTGTAACAAAAATCAACTTAATTAACTAGGTTCCAACATGCATATTTAATGTAAAAACTCATATTCTGGTTTCCTGTTCTATCTTTCCTTTGCAATATTTGCAGACATTTAAAAAATTTGTAACAAATCGATGTATTAAAAAGAATTTTTTGAACATGTTAATTTTTTTCCTATGTACATTCAGATGCTTGTGTGTGTGTGTGTGTGTGTGTGTGTGTGTGTGATTTGGAATTTTAACATAGCTTTAAAAAAATTTCAGTCATATGGCTACGATATCTGCAGTGTGGCAGTTGATAGTGATGTCTAGCACTGGGGCATCATGCTGCAGACATGTAGCATAATATCCCACCCAGTCACATTATCCTGACACCAGGCTGACCAGTCCTAACACTGACCTCTTAATGCTGAGTGCCAAGTGAGGCAGCTGTTAGTATCATTTGTACAAGTCTTTCATATGACTCAGACGGTGTTCAAACCCATGACCTCCTGCATCCGAGGTGGACTCTCTAACTGCTAGGCCACAGGAGCGGTCTCATTCAAATATTAACATAATAACTATAACAAATAATGAAATAATAGTACAGTTTCAGCAGAATATGATGTTTGGTCTATGAATGGCGTTCCAACAACCTTCTGCCAATGCGAGCAAGTTAAACAATGAATGGTGTCCAAGTTTATGGTGCAACATAAAATCATCAAAATGTTTCAGTGGAACAGAGCATTTGATATTGAACATATATGACTAAATACTGGACCATAAATAAGTAACATTGTGGATGCCAATGCCACAGTTGTTGTAAAGTGATAAAAGACAGAACCCATTCATAAATGGCATTTCTGATGCCAACAACAAAGCTGTTGGAAAGGGTTAACCCATGCCATGCCATTCTAACCAAAGTATAAGTCCAAGTTCAAAACTTCACTAAGTGTTTTTTGCATTCAAGCATTTTGTCTAGCAAATTCAAACATTTAAAGAAAATATAAAATATTCCTGCAATGGTTGGACAAAAGGCTCAAGTGGACCTGAAATTGCTAACCTGACAGAGACATCTGTCCTGACAGGGACATCTGACCTGACAGGGACACCTGACCTGACAGAGACATCTGACCTGACAGGGACATCTGACCATTCTCAAGTGCATGTTTCCCAAATCATCAGTAGCAAATAGTTATCAGTGTGGCAGAATAAAAACTACTGCTAATGTATTACAACAGTGCAAGTCAGTACAGGAAGGCATTGCTAACAATATTTCATCTCAACCTTTCATTATAGCAACTGATGGTAACAATGATTCAGAGAAGCTGTACCCAGTTGTGGTTAGATATTTTGACAACATAGATGGGGTTGTAACTTAAGCACTTTTGTCAGCTCCAACATGTGATGGAGTCTAATACAAAAATCTTGATCCAGTACAAAAATTATCCGAACAGAAAAAAAAAATATTTCCATACTTTTTGAAATATTTCCTAAGTCCGTAATTTTGTGTTATTTTCATAAAACTTATGTCAAAATCATAAGATTTGGTAGGTCTACTGTAAACCAGAGTCTAATTTTGAACTTGATCCAACATAAGGTAACACTTGGGTCAATTATCACATATCTTATCTTGGGCATAAACATGAACGAGTTATTTAAATTGGATGTAAAACCTACCGACCTCTAGCCCAGACCTGCCAACCCTAATGATTCCATATCAGTAAGGCAGTTGATTTTATTGTTAGATGGACCAGTTTTCAGTAAGGTGTTACAAAATATAAACTGCAACTGTAAGGCCAAAACATCATTAAAAGTTTGTATCTGAAACATGCAGTGGTGATAAACATTATGTTCAACTGAAAAACTTGCTAGTAGTGTTGCACAAATGAAAGTTCCAAACCCTATGCAGCTCAATGGCTTGTTGCTATCTCTCAACTTGATGTAATTCTTGGAATTTTTTTTTCCATTTGATAAAACAATGGCAATCATATCTCCTACCACAAGACACAATCAAATTGGCATATGTCCAATAAACATAACTCTGTCCCTTCCAGCTTTTATTCAAAAGAATCGGAATATTTATTTTTCTTATTCTGTGTTGATTATTAACACTTTTTAAGAGGCTTATTTTCCCTTTCATTTTCAACATACATTGCTTGCTGGATGCCATTTTTCAACAAATTCTATAATCAACACTTTAATCATACAGACACTTTGCATGAACAAACAGGTGCAGGTTAAAGCGTCTGAGGTGCTGCTGTAAAGTTAGTCTGGTTCCCAGGCAACTTCCATTATTTCTAATATGAAACTTGGATCCAAATCAAACAAAGATGAACCAACTTTCTGGATTCTTCGGCAAGGAATATTTTCCATTGTTTTTTCTGATTTTAAGCCATAAGTCTGTATTTTACGGGTAATTTTCATAAGACTAACAGCAAAATCTTAAGGGTTGGCAGGTCAGGGAACCTCACCACAGGCATTTCGGCAAACTTTTAACAGACCCCAAGCCTCACTCACTAGGATTTCAGCAAACTTTTTAACTGTTGTACACATCTACAGGCCACAACCAAGCATATCCAAGGTTTTAAATCTCCATCTTGTATGGTACAACATTATGTATGCACACTCATCTGATTTGGCAAGATTGCATTATTACCACTTTTTGCTGGATGTGCATAACAACATAATCAAGCCTTCTGCCTCAAAACGTACAGACACACTAACAAGAAAGATATGAATAAAAGTATCATTACTTACATGTTGCCCAGAGCCACCTCACACAGCAGCATCAGGCCAGTGGGATTTGTCTTGGAGGTGCAACAGTAGTTAGCACTCTTAGACACCATGTCAGCAAAATAGATGCCCTTGCCAAACATGTACCCAGTCTGAAAGAAACAAATTAAAAGTGGAACATAAAACATATCAGTACAGTGTAAACTAATGATTATAAACTAAAACGTTCTGGAGTTAGGACTTCCATTCTTCTGAAAGATTAAACATCTGCAGTTTCCTTAAAAATGTTGAATAAGTCGAAATTGCATCCTGTACTTTATTAATCTTAAAATAAACCAAGTGATGCTTGTTTTACCTACAAACCGTGAGTAATGGCAAGTTATAAGTTTATCCCACAGCAGAGAGCAATGTCAAGTTACAAGTTTATCCCATAGACTGTGAGTAATGTCAAGTTACAAGTTTATCCCATAGACTGTGAGGAATAGCAAGATACAAGTTTATCCCATAGACTGTGAGCAATGTCAAGTTACAAGTTTATCCCATAGACTGTGAGGAATAGCAAGTTATGTTTATCCCACAGCAGAGAGTAATGTCAAGTTACAAGTTTATCCCATAGACTGAGAGTAATGTCAAGTTACAATTTTATCCCATAGACTGTGAGTAATGTCAAGTTACAAGTTTATCCATAGACTGTGAGGAATAGCAAGATACAAGTTTATCCCAATGAGTAATAGCCAGTACAAGTGTCCCACAACACCTAATGTCCATCCAATTCAAAATCTTACCTACAAAAATAGTATTGAGGAAAAGTGTGATGGAAAATAATCAACAAAGATCTTGGCCTAGAGACGATGTATAAGCTTAATTTCTTCACCACAAATGCCTGGAAACTTACAGACCAGAAATCAAAGTGTGACAAACAAATAGGCACAAACAGGAAAAACGTGCCCTTCCCTTATTCACAAAAGGCAGGAACAATTATGTTTAACCACGAAGACTAGTCCAAGGCAAAACTTAAAGCTGAGAAGCAGATTTTATTGGTATTGCAAAAAATGTTTAATTTAGCACAAACTGGCAAGTTTATTCACAATGGCAACCTCTTCTGATTTTACATTTTATTTTATGAGAATGTAATCTACTAAGGCTGCTTGAAACAACATAAATAAAAAGAAATTAACATCTTAAAACATAAAATGATTACTCAATATATTACAGCAAACAAAAACATATTTCTATGTGGTGGTAAACAAGTTCAATTTCAATCACATCAATTTTATATAAAGCTCAACATACTGCTGGGGCCTCTGGTGGGGCTATTCTGAGCCCCTGGGACAGGATACCAGCAAAGTTTGTGGTGCGGGATCCATGCCACAGTAACTGCTTGTTGTGCAGGTCTCGGAATGGTTTGTACCTAGCCAGTTCTCCTTGTCTGTCCACATTCCAGATCTACGAAGACAAAATTGTCTGATTACTTTAAATCTTCTCACTTTCTACTTATAGATTAACATTCATACTCGTGTTCTGAATATGAAAATGATCTCTAACTTAAGCCCCATCCCTCATTAATAAAGATAAAATGATATCTAGCTTAAGCCCCATCCCTCATCAATAAAGATAAAATGATCTCTAGCTTAAGCCCCATCCCTCATCAATAAAGATAAAATGATCTCTACCTGAAGCCCCATGTAAATGACCTCTACCTTAAGCCCCATCTCTCATCAATAAAGAGAAAATTATATCTCCTGAGCACTTTTTTTCCCATTACCTTGCAGCCAGTGGTCACTTTTCCTATTTTTTGTTAACAAAAACAAGTTATCTTGGTATGTGAAATGGATCATGTACATGGAAGATAAATATACATGACTTATTTATTTTTGCTGGTTTAGTACCAACTTTATCATAGATGTCACAAATCCTTAAATCTATGCATTTAAAGACCCAATATATTCATTAGTGGAAACAATTGGACCCCTTCACCCATCCATTCATTTAAAGACCCAATAATTATTCATTTGTGCAAACAAATGGACCCCTTCACCCATCCATCCATTTAAAGACCCATCAAACAATTAATCATTTGTGCAAACAATTGGACCCCTTCACCCATCCAGCCAATTAAGTACCAATGAAAATTTCATTTTTGGCAATGCCACAAAAATTTATACTCATGAAAAAAAATCAATTCATAGCAACTATATGTTAAACATACCTCTAGGTTATACATACCTATAGGTCATACATATATCAAGGTTATACATACCTTTAGATCATTCATGTATCTAGTACCTCTAGGTTATACATACCTCAAGGATATACATACCTCTAGCACCTATAGGTAATACTTACCTTTAGGTTGTACATACCTCTAAGCTATTCATACCTCTAGGTCATACATACCTCAAACACCTATAGGTAATACTTACCTCTAGGTTGTACATACCTCTAGTTCAAACATACCTCTAACACCTCTTAGTTATACATACCTCTAGTACATCTAGGTCAAACATATTATGAGTTTTCCCATGAGTATTTTTGACATATTCCACAAGTCTTTTGTACTCATCCGACTTCTTGTCCAGTTCCTAAAATTAAAAATAATTAAATACAAAAAAAGGGACACTTAATATAGATGTCACCAATCAGAACTACATCTCCTGAACTAAAGTATGATGACAATTGATTGATTGATAATATTACACCCAGACACATTATCCCAAGACCAGTCCTAACAATAACCTCTTAATGCTGATTACCTAGCAAGGCAGCTGTTAGTACCATTTTTATGTCTTTTGTATGACTTGGCTGGGGTTCAAACCTGTGACCTCCCACTCTAACACAAAGCCACCAGAGCAGATAAAATCAAAACCTCTGCAAATTTTAGTTTGTAAAGAGAAACATTTTTGTAAAATTAAATTAATAAAATTAAATTAATAAAACTTATTGCACTGATCACTGCATGCAATGCCTCTTTCACGAGGAATTGGTTGCTAATTTAAAGTTACGATCTTCAATTTAACCAATTTTTAAAATCTAAAAAGTCTTTGATCTTTGTATATGGATAAGGTCAACATTATTCAATGTATGGGTTTTAACAGCTACTACAAGAAAATTTTAAAGTTTAAAAGAAAAGCCTGATTGAAAATGATCAATAATCAAAATGAAGAAATGTTCCTTCCAAATGCTTTGTAAGGCTTGTGAAGCAATTATTCAATTCTGAATTTTGCAAACTGTTTTCCTTAACCACTAGAAAAATTAAAAAATAAAAAACCAACTTTTTTTGGGTATGACCATCAGCACAATGATATTAACTTGCATCAAGAAAACTGCAAACCTAATGAAGAGCAATAGGATCATTTTAGAAAAACAACTTTACCACCACCCAGCTTCAGAGCTGCTCTAATCAAACCGGGGGAGTTGGCATCTCTGCACATGTCATCTGCATGTGACCAGACACTGAATCTTTTTGATGAGGAAGATGAAAAGGTTGCTGGCCAAGTGAATAGATAGCAAAAATAATATGATTCAGCTACCTGCTACACATCCTGGAAAATGGCCCTTCCCAGTATAATGTTCTAAAATCCAACAACCTACTACACATCCTGGAAAATGGCCTTTCCCAGTATAATGTTCTAAAATCCAACAACCTACTACTCATCCTGGAAAATGGCCCTTCCCAGTATAATGTCCTAAAATCCAACAACCTACTACACATCCTGGAAAATGGCCCTTCCCAGTATAATGTCCTAAAATCCAACAACCTACTACACATCCTGGAGAATGGTCCTTCCCAGTATAATGTCCTAAAATCCAACAACCTACTACACATCCTGGAAAATGGCCCTTCCCAGTATAATGTCCTAAAATCCAAAAACCTACTACACATCCTGGAAAATGGTCCTTCCCAGTATAATCTTCTAAAATCCAACAACCTACTACTCATCCTGGAAAATGGCCCTTCCCAGTATAATGTCCTAAAATCCAACAACCTACTACACATCCTGGAGAATGGTCCTTCCCAGTATAATGTCCTAAAATCCAACAACCTACTACACATCCTGGAAAATGGTCCTTCCCAGTATAATGTTCTAAAATCCAACAACCTACTACTCCTAGAAAATGGCCCTTCCCAGTATAATGTCCTAAAATCCAACAACCTACTACTCATCCTGGAAAATGGCCCTTCCCAGTATAATGTCCTAAAATCCAAGAAATGGGAAAATTCATCCAAGATGATACATATTTTTGTATTTTGCCTGTACATAAGCATCAACCTACCAGCAGATAATTACTATGGGAATAATTGATTCACTACAGAAGATTAGCAGCAGAGAGGGTGAATCCTACAACAATATATTTGCGACAAAATCGATTAAAGCCTCAGAATGCCAATGGAACCTTCCTACGAAATCTCATATTTTAACCAAAAAAAAATTAAAGGTCCCATTTTACAAATGGAGCCTTAGCGATTTTGTCGTGAATACATTGTCATAACCACACTCAAATTGCTGCCATCTACGTCTACAAATTTTTGCGACAGAATCGATTAAAGCCTCAGAATGCCAATGGAACCTTCCTACGAAATCTCATATTTCAACCAAAAAAAAAATAAAGACCCCATCTTAGCGATTTTGTCGCAAATACATTGTCATAACCACACTCAAATTGCTGCCATCTACGGTCGCAAATATGTTGTCATTTCACCCTCTCTGCTGCTGATTAATACAAATTATTTAACCAAATATTTGATCAAGTCCAATACGATATCGTGACCGAGGGTCGTGTAAATTTATTGTTATAAATCCATATGGGACAGACTGAGCATGACTAAAGTAATTTTTAAATCCATTGAAGTCCATATCGGAACACCATGTTTGCCAAATATTTCGTAGCGTATGTGTATCAACGCCATTGAATACAGCAAGAATATTGCAGTTATCGCGAATCACTTTTGGAATTTGAGTATATCGTTGAGTGACATATATCACGTCAGTGTTTTTATGCCTACCTCGGGAAAATATTCTAGCAGGGTTCTTTTGATTATCTAACATTACATCATCGTACACTACAAGATTGTTTATGTCTCCATCGAGATCTTCTACTGATGGTGCATCATCAATATCAGTAATAAAGTCGATTACACTTTCACCTTTAATTTCTGATGCTTTTTCATTATAATCTTTTAGCACTTCATAGCACCGTTGATCATCTACGGATGGGGCAACTAAATATAATTTATCCCACTTCATAAATCGCATTATCAAATTAAGCAGTAATTGTGTTTTGCCTGATCCAGATGGTCCGATTATAATGGCACGGACAGAATTCGGAAGCGCTGCGTGGTGTTTTACCGGTTCTCTTCTTTTAGTCGCTGAAAAATCAATTATATTCATAACGCTATATATAAATTATGGATCTATATTGTGTTAAATGTAAACAGCGTACTGATACAACCGATCAGACAACCATTACAACTAAAAACAATAGACTAGCGCTTACTGGTAAGTGTGTAACATGTGGTACAAAAAAATTTAGATTTTTAAAAAAAAGCAACTCGGAGGTGATATTGCCGCAAAACTTGGAAAACTCCCCGGAACCCCATGGGCAAAATACCCCGGAGAAAAACACCTTCCAGGATATAGCTACTGTGGTCCCGGAACGAGATTAGATATCAGACTTGATGATCAAAATCAGCCCCGGCCTGGTGAGTATCCGATAAATGCTATTGATAAGGCATGTCATGCTCATGATGTTGCATATAAAAGCAATAATTTGCAACAAAGACATATCGCGGATGTAAAATTAATTCATGCCTTAAATGCTATTCCCGATAAATCCTTCAAAGAAAAATTGGCTTCATGGTTGGTCAAATCAGCTATGAAAGGCAAATTAGTGTTAGGTGCTGGTAATTGAAAACACCAGTGTTTTTATAGTATGGAATCTATTTATTATTCTCCGAAAGGATACTGGAGGGGTAAAGCAGCAATCAGTAAACTCGCTAACGCTGCAAAAGTGAAAAAATCCACTGCAAAAGATTGGTTATCCAAACAAGCTATATGGCAAATTTATCTACCACCGCCTAAACAAATTAATTATTCTCATTTTGATGTTACCGTACCCAATGAAGTTCATCAGGCTGATTTATTGTTTTTACCACATGACCATGGTTACAAATACGCGCTAACTGTAGTTGATATTGCGAGTCGATTTAAACAAGCAGAACCATTGAAAACAAAGTCAGCTTCTGAAGTCGCTTCTGCATTTGAAAGGATTTATCGACGAGGTCCTCTAAGATGGCCAAATCTATTACAAGTTGATCCTGGCAAAGAGTTTCAAGGTGCTGTTCTATCAACAATGAAAACTCATAGTGTTACAATACGACGAGGACATACTGCGTTACATCGTGATCAGGCAATTGTAGAACGATTTAATCGAACTCTTGCAGAACGGTTATTTGGATATCAATATGCAAAAGAATTCATCCAAGAAAAACGATCTCGTGAATGGGTCCAAAGGTTACCGAGTGTAGTTGCAGCGTTAAATAACGAGATTACTCGAACTATTAATATGAAACCAAATATTGCAATAAAAAAAGAATATATTCCCGAACAACCGCAGCGGGTTAGCACTCAGCCACTTCTCGGTGATGTTACTGTGAGATATTTATACGAACCAGGAGAGCTTGAAGGCGGTAAAAGAAGAGCTACTGATCCTATATGGAGTGTTACTACGCATAAAATTTCAACTATAACGCGATCAACTGGTAGACCTCCAATCTACAGATTGGATTCAACTGCACCTCAGCGTGGTTTTACACGCGAACAACTACAAGTCATTCCGGACGATACTCAATTACCGCCACATGGTCTTAACTAGCTCCGTTACGTCTATTACACTCAAGACAGGTCAACATCACATTGTTTCTGACATGACCAAGACTGTTATTTTTTCTGTCTACGGTGAATTGTCGAGGGTCTTTATCCGAATACTGCCAGTGCATTATACAATTGCAACTGGCGCAGTGATTATTCTGTTGTTCTTTTAATGCGATTATTACTTCAGCATCAATATCAAATTCTCGTTGTTTTTTTTTGTCCTGCTGTTTGTAACCAGAGAGTTTTTTATTAATGATGCTAATATCAGTGTTATCATCGTTTGCATTAAAATCATCATCGAAAACAATCCTTCGTAGTTGATTTATTCATCGTACTCTGGACACTGCGAGATAGACTAAATTTGACCATTCAATGCGATTATCAACTATCCAAACAATTGTATCCGTGATGGTCAATCCTTGTGACGAGTGTATTGTTGTTACATAACCAAGCGTCCATGGTGATTTATCAGCGCATAATGCATCTTCTACAGTATTGATATCAACTAGCACAATATCATTTAACACTAGAATCTGTTTCTCCGTCTGGCCTGGAATTTCAACTTCAATATTCTGCTTTCGTGTATCCAATGGTCTATAACACAACGGCACTGGAAACGTTGGGAATTTTTTCTTGTGTAGCTCAAACAACTTTTTCTGAAGTGCGTCTCTGACTATCTTTCTACTTGCTACTACAAAATCATTTGGTTTCCATGTTTCCCAAAAATCATTCAAAGGTGTTTCAGAAATTATTTCACGCGCTACTTCACATTGAATTCTATCGGGTTGTAATCTAATTAGTTTTTTAAACTCACGTAACTGCTCATCGAGTGCTCTATAGTCAGTATCAATTTCTTCGTAATAATCAACAAATCCTTTTAACCAATTATGTGGACTTCTACCAACAAATGGTGGTGGTTGACCATGATCGCCGCACAATATAATTTTTGTATTATTTTGCAATAACCAATCAAGAAACATTTTTAATACATCTTCTGAAACAGTACATGCTTCATCCCAAATAATAACCGCTGGAATAAATTTCTCACCCATTCGCTCAGGAGTCCAAGCATCGCCCTTGTATCGAAAAAAACTATGATACGTGCAAGCTTCAACATTTCGTTGTTTGATCTCTCTCGCTAGTCTATGGGTTGGTGTGAGTACAATCATGGACGTTCTCTCTCGATATAATTCTATCGCACGTGTTGTCTTTCCAGATCCACCACAACCGTTTAAATAAACTGTTTTATATCTACAAATTGGATCTGATATCGGTGGTGCTTTAGACATAGATTTTTCACTGATAGAATTATCGTTCTTCAGGTAACTGCTTTTAATCTCAACGTCTGCTGATTCAGAATAATCGCGTTGTATTTCTTGTTTAATTCGCCATGTTCCCCAAGTCTCTTCGCTATTAGTAAATTTAGTTATCTCTTTGATATATTTTTTATCGACATACATTGAATCAATTGCAACTCTGACTGCTATACTAGGAAATCTATTTATCATTGCAAATAAATTGATAGATGCATAACCCAGCATAGAAGCTCTCAAATGTAGATATGCAGAGCTTTCTCCATCACTGTAAGTAACAATTCTACCTAACTTTGTTTTATTGGACAAGAAGGCTGTTTTACAATTTGCGTATCTATTTTTCTCTACTGCATCTTTAATAACGAAGTCGTATTCGGCATCATCTATAATCAATCGTGAGGATTGTTTTTTAAAGTTAAATTTTTTTCCACCCTGTGTAAATTTACCGATTATTCTTCGGCCGAGATCCTTTGCTTCATTATTTCGTTGATTAAATATCTTTTTTGACCATTCAATAATGTACTCCTCGTCAGCATCAATATGTTTTCTAGACTTATCGATTATACTATCAAGACATTCTGGTTCTGGTAACCAGACATTGGTTTGTTTTCGATATGAGATAATCGCTTCGCTGACAATCAACGAAACTAACACTTTACAATCAATCATATATCGCAATAACACTATTGGTAACCACATCCTTTCAGCCATGTGTCTACCAATCCAAACATAACAACACGGATGAAGTCCTTCAGCGAATTCAAATGATACTACGCAAGCAAAACCGGTCAAATCAAAATCAGGCAGTGGTCCATTAATAGCAACGCGAGTCATTTCATGTGTGGGATGTCCAAACCGTTTAAAATACTCACCAGCGAATCCATATCCTAGAAAACTTCCTGGATAACAGGCAACGATATCAACTGATATCATATTCTCACGATTGTACTTAACGTTCCATAGACCGCCATGATAATATTCCAAACAGCTGGATTGAACATCCTGTAAAAACTCTTTTCGTGTTGGTTTCCAATTATTTTTCTTTCTTGCAAAATGAGCTGCAACTGATGGAATTGTAAAACAATTTGTAAGTAACTGTTCGTAATCTTCGGATTTTTCATTAAAAACGCTAGCGTTTTCACTGAGACTTATTGCTAGATTTTTCATCCTATTATGTAGACTTTCACTACGATATAATTCACCGTTAGGTTTCACAAATTGATTGAATTGACATTCTTCATCTTCAAAACTATGAAGTAGCCATACTGATACAGGGTCGTTTTTACACAAACTAGCAATAGCATCGAATAATCTTTCTTCAGTGAGAATACCATCCTTGATGAATTCTTCTGGGATATACTTCACTGTTCTGTCTCGCGGGAATATTGTAACCACGGATGTCCATGCGTGCTTGTTATGATCAATAATTTTGATTGGAGCTCCGTTTTTATTGTATTTCGATTCGTATAATACTTCGCCAGTTATCGTTAAAACGGTTATCGGAAATCTCAACGACTTTTCCAATCTAGCTATATCGGAAATAGTTGCTCCGTTCTCTTTCACTGTTAGCTCCCATTCATCTATTTTTTTATGTCTTAGATCGGTTAATTTATTCCCACGGAGTGCATTTGTAAAATGTTCTAAGACTCTTTGTGCCACACAGTTGAGTGGCTTTTCCGCTGACGTTGACTGTTTCATTGGTGCTAGTTTTCCAATGTCAGGGTTATTTAACGGATACATCCCATAAACGACTGCTGTTTCTGGATACGCTTTTTCATAGTATGGTTTATCAATTCCAGTTAACAGCCCTGGTCTGGAATAACGGCTAACAATGACTGATGTCCCATCTTTGAGAATTGGAACAAATTTGTCTCTTATAATATATTCGCCCGATTCTAATTTGATAATGAATTTCACTCTGATAAAATACCGTTTATTGCCAAGTTGTGATAGTATCATAGCTGCTGTTTCATCATTCATTCTAGCATCAACAACACCATCAATTCTAAATGTTGACCAGGTGTGTGATGCACCATCCTGTTTAAACTCATGAACACAATCTCGTATTTTTCTAATCAGACTTCTATTAGTTATTCTCTCTTTTGGTACGTCTTCGAGAGTTCTATCAAGATTGAATTTAATATTTTTCCGAGGCTTGATTGCCGATAATCTCTTGAATTCTTCATTCATATAAATAAGACAAGTATTTAAATAGAAAAATTTGTTTATATATAATGAATCACTGCAAATGGCTTATGATTGGATCAGTAACCCCATGCAATAAATCGTGTAGAGGTGAATTCTGTGGATATCACTTACAGAGTGTCAGAAATAATTCGACAGGCCCGTCCCCATGCATAAATTGTGGGGTGGGTGTGAGAGGAAAATCACAATTATGTATCAATTGTGGGGGTAAGCGGTTTAGAGAATTGAAACGTTATTATGATAAACGAATAAAAAACGCCATCATTGACCCTAACCATGACTCTGTCAAAGACAAAATCATAAAAACCCCTCAAGACTACATTAATAGATTTATAATTAAAGCAAATAATGAATTAGACAAATAGTATTATTATATATAAATGGAGCAAGAATTCAGACCACATCCAATACTCGTTAATTATGAAATATCTCGTAATGGTGTTGTTAGACACTGTAGACTAAAGAAACCAATTGGTTTTGTTAATAATCAGGGATACTTGCAATTTACTGCTGGAGGAAAGGGATATCTCTGTCATAGGGCAGTCTTTGAGTGTTATATGGGACCGATTAAAGATGGCTGTGTTATTGATCACATTGATTCTAATATTCAAAATAACGCGATTTCCAATTTACAGTGTATTTCTCAAAGAGAGAATATAAAAAAAGGAAAGACAGGGACTTATAAGTCAGTTGGAAAGAGACCAGTACAGTCATTTGATACAGCGACGAATGAAGAAAGAGTTTTTCATTCAATGAATGCTGCAGGGAAATATTTTGAAATATGTATGCCTTCAGTACGAAAAGTTGCTGAAGGGATTTGTCAAACAGCTATCTCAAAGAAAAATGGACATAGAATAAAGTTTTCTTATTTACAAGATAACTCTTAATAATTACTATTTTGTTCCGTATTTCCCCTCATTACTACTGATCGTCACGTGACTATCCTACTTTCGATATTGATTCCCGGATATGTAATTCGTCCGAGAATACATGTGAAATTGGATTGAATTAATGATGTGTGTGATCTCATGTACGTATTTAATGGTTAACTCGGTATGTACGGATTTTGATTTTGTGTTATTGTTTCTTGTTTCTAAAGACTGTATTGAGAACAGCAGTTAGGGTTTTGTTGGAAAAACCTATACAGGGTAGACAATTTATTTGACAGAGATCCAAGGCCATGGGTCTATTAATAGATTTTTTAAAAATCCCAATTACAAAGACGGCGTTAACAGCGTTTGTATGAAAATGAAATTACTTTAAAATTACAAATTAGTGAGGTCAGGGTAGTAAAACGCGCTACATGTAGTTTAGTTTTTTTAGTGTGGCTATGTGTAATAAAATTCAGAAAAATATCATTCTCGATTCAAGAAATAGCAGGTCCTGAATTGACAGGGGGATCCCCATTACGGAGTTATCTTGTCATGTAAATCCATTATTATTACGATTATTTAATCGTAATATTATAGAAATTAATAAAAAAATTGCTATTATTTAACAGTTGTATTTCTTGTTTTAATGTTTTATTTAAATACTTAGCTTCCATTGAAATTACTACACAGTATTCATTATGAAATGCTAGAAAAATAAATACACACCTACACATTGACACTGCAGTATTAGTTCACCTTATATATAATATGAGCCGTAATAAGTTTGGGGCTTTAAAACGAAGCCCACTTTGCCAATTAAAACTCCCACGCCATTGACATGGTGTGGTTGAATTTTTTCAACTGCAACCAGGGTTAATTTCTTGGGTTGCTTTTGATTGGCAGATTGGGTGTAGGTCCGCCCCGTCGTTTCATGTTTGTATCGTCCTGTACTGTCCCTATCATACCATCCTATCATAATAACCATCCTATCATATAACCATCCTATCATATAACCATCCTATATAATCGCATTGTATATATAACCTATAATCGCATTGTAAATACTCATTCATTGTAAATATTCATTCATTGTAAATATTCATTCATTGTAAATACTCATTCATTGTATATATAACCATCCTATCATTTCATTGTATATAACCATCCTATCATTTCATTGTATATATAACCATCCTATCATTTCATTGTATATAACCATCCTATATAATCGCATTGTAAATATTCATTCATTGAATCGCATTGTAAATATTCATTCATTGAATCGCATTGTAAATATTCATTCATTGTATATATCCTATATAATCGCATTGTATATATGTAATGTATTGTTCAATGTTTGTAAAGAAATCACTTGGATTTCACGTCTAATACCCATATAACCCGCCCTTGAACTCGATTGGGGGGTTAGGGTATTGTATAAGTCTTTAATGTATGTGCCCTTTCTTGCCTCGAAACTCGAATGAGGAAGAGACGGGCATTGTATATGTTTTGTTTTTTTGTATATAAAAATATTTTAAAGATACAAATACATTAGTAATAATAATAAATGGAATTTCAAGATATTACATCTATCATCACAGAAATATCAAATTTAAGAAATCAAGGAATCGTACTTTCTGAATTTTTGAATGAAGACAGACTTTTGAATGAATTTGAACAAATTGATATACAATTGAAACATGGAAGATATGTTCTACCTAAAATGTATTCACTGATAAAAAGAATCCAAAAAGCGGTTAATGCTTCTTTGTATAACAATGATATTAATTTATTCATTCGGCTATTTAGTATAGTTGAAGCCATTAGAAAGAAACTCGGGGAACAGTACCAAGTTCGGTCAGAGATTGCTTTGAAAGTGAAATCTATAAGACGTTTGATTGATGCAAGCATTGAAACCGACAATTGAAAAATCGTTAGCATTTCCAATAATGACTTCAGAAGCATTAAGTACCAGACTAGCCCGTGAGAGGTTAGCATTACTGAAAGAGTTTATACCAATTCGAGATAACGTGCGAGATAAACTACAACTTAGACAGCAAGCGCAGACTGACTTTTCTATTGGAAGCGAACAACTTTTTGCCCCTGTAACTAAAGCCACTAAAGATATGAAACTTGCAACAGAACGTGCTATATACGGCGACATCCCTAAAGAGGGAGCAGTACCTATTATTGATGTATTAGGAAAGATTGCTACAGAAACTGAAAAAACTCACGAGGGAATAAAACAGCTTTCAGGTGAGTTACAAACTCAGCGAGAAATACAACAAATGGGTAATATTGATACTGATGATAACCACGTTGAAGATGCTAGTGTTTCCACTAAAAAAAGTGTTCCTTTTAACGAGAAATTCACTGATGAAGCTATAGAAGAAATCAGACGAATTCAATTGCTGAAACCTGAAGACTATGTGTTATTTGGTAAATTCGCTGCCGAACGTTATTATAACAGAAGGGAATTTTTAAAAGATGAGTATAAAAAGAACATAATAAAACGAGATCAATGGGTGGATTGGTTATTTAAAATTAATAAAAATGAACCCGGAAATTTAAATAAGGATACATTGGAATACAGAGCTTTTAAAATGGGAGTTGATGCGTATGGTTTAGAACAACAACAACAACGAAAAGAACAACAAAAAGGTCGAGGTCGAGGTCGAGGTCGAGGTCAAGGTCGACAATCTCCAGAAATTCAAAACGTTTCCGAACCAGCTCCAGAAATTCAAAACGTTTCCGAATCAAAAAGTTCTTCAGGAGAGGGTTATGGAAGTTCTCATCATGATTCTCATATGTGTCCTAGTAATATCATTAATGATATATCACGACTTGAGGTTCTTATGGGAGGTAAGCGAGCTGGAAATAACTCAGTCGAAATAACTAATGAAGCATTTGATATTTGCAGACGATTATTCCAAGGTGGGATAATTGATATTCATACGTATCGAGAACTCTTGGATGAGTTAATAGACGGAATTCCGGGGGAATTTAGTGATTGAAATTGTATTTAGAAATTACAAAGTCATTTCAAATAAGATGATAGTACACTATAATCACAATAAACCAACAAACGTGTATGTAGTGAACTCATGATTGCCCGTTTATAAGGCATACTACGGTGACGGCCTTGGAAATATCATGGCTGGTTTATTCACAAGAATAGCCCCAAAAGTAGCACCAATTGCTAAACAATTAGCGATGAAAGCCATTGATGTTATTCGTAATAAGGGAATTAACGCTGTTGGAGATCTTGCAGGAACGGCCTTTTCTACCGCAAAGAATAGAATAACGTCATTGGTGAAATCTAGATTCGGACGAAAACCACCACCACCGCTACCTTCAACAACAATGATGCCTGCAAATGTCAGTAAAGTGATAAATAACGCAGTGGAACAAAAACTAGCATCATTAGCAATGACTTCACCAGATAGTAGTAATATTGCAAGTATGATAGCGGGAAGCGGTCTTGGAGGAATCGAAAAAGAAAATGATTTAGAAAAACGATACGTTTTAGTATAAATGGCATTTAAAAAAATTGCTGATCCAGCGTTTGATATGGCGGCACCGGTGAATAAAGATGATTCTAAAATTAACTATCAGTATTATGCCTATCCTGCAAGAGAGCCTAATCAACGAGGGAGAGTTGAACTTCAAGTTCAAGATACAAGTAGATACTTTTTGCCGTGTGAGGCGTTTATTGAAGTAGAAGGAGAGCTTGTAACAAATGTTGCAGCTGATACGCCATATGGGAATGACCAAAATATCCGAGTTGGTTTCGTAAATAATGGCATTATGGCGCTATTTAACAGTGCAAGATATATCATTGATGGAAAAGAAATTGAATCAATAGAACAAGATGTTGATATTGCAACAACAATAATCGGACTTGCGAGATATTCTGATGATTATACAAGGTCGGCTGGTCCGTCTATGATGTTTGCTAAGGATACTTCTGATCATGCTGACCATTATCAATTTGTTAAAGTACGAACTGCAAGAGATACTGCAGAAGCTGATCAACAACTCGCAGCTAATCTAGACCGTGAAGATAGACCAGGCGCTGAATTCGACATTTTAAAAAGGGTCAATGGTAATTTCAATCTAGGATTTGCAACACGAAATGGAACATTGAAAGGACAACATCGACGGTTTTCATGTGCAATTCCGTTACATCACATATTCGGATTCTGTAGAAATGTCAGAAAAGTCATCTATGGAGCAAAGCATACAGTCGTGTTAGTGCGAAAGGAAAATGACAATGATGCAATTTGGCGTGCTAATGGTGTTGATGATGGTAAAGTCATTTTAAATAAATTGACTTTATGGATGCCCGTCTTGACACCAGCAGTTACAATAGAG
The DNA here is from genome assembly GCA_016746295.1 of Potamilus streckersoni. Classification (NCBI taxonomy): domain Eukaryota; kingdom Metazoa; phylum Mollusca; class Bivalvia; order Unionida; family Unionidae; genus Potamilus; species Potamilus streckersoni. The sequence goes on from JAEAOA010000564.1 coordinate 723,964, forward strand.
CAAGAATTACTATCGTTTATGGACACAGGTGGAAAATCATTGCTAAGTTGGCTAACAACAACGACTGATACGAAGCAGGCTAATGTAAATGGCACATTTACATGGCACTTAGCATCAAAACAAGGTGTTTCAGCTCCACGTCATATCTTTATAGCGTTACAGGATGCAAATCGAGTGGGTCGTCAATTATCTAGTCATATGATATTTGATAAATTAGGGGTAAGTGAAGTTTCGTTGAGAATAAACGGACAACAAGAGCCAGCAGAGATTGTACAGCTTGATTATGAAAACAACAACATAGCTCGTGTATATCATAGAATATTGTCGTATATGGGTCGTGATCAAAATGTTGATACTGGTTTGCAAATATCGCAAATTGATTTTGAAAAACACTATCCGATTTATTACTTTTCATTGGAACATCTTGACATGATGAGACAATCTGTTGTTGATATATACTTCCAAGCTCGGGTACAACGCCCTGCTGGTATAGCCGATTATAGAGCAGTTGCTGTCATTCTCAGTGATAAATCAATGTTGTTAGAAGGAGTTGGCGGACGAATGAGACTTATTGATGCACCAGTGGAAAACATGTAATGTTTTCAAAAATCATTTGATTTTCCAAACATGTAGTTAGGATTTTCACAATAAGATCAATTGAAAGTGTAAATTACATTTTAGAATAGAATGACATATAGTATTGTTAATGTCCAGTTGACTGATGGTCAGGTCAAGAAATTGAAATCAAAGTCGGCTAAAGAATGTGGAACTACAATAACGTTGAAACCCACTCAAATGTCCGGTGGTGCACATAAATTATCACTGACAGATCGTCAAATAAAACATTTCAATGATGCGCTAAAGAACAAACGAGGAGTTCAAATTGATTTTTCGAAAGCAGCAATCGCCAGTATGATAAAATCGGGTGGAATATTCCCGCTGTTAGCTGCTATTCCAGCATTGATTGCAGCGGCTGCCCCAGCGGTTGCGAAGGCGGCAGCGTTAGGAGCCGTTGGTACTGCTGCAGGAATGGCCCTGAAAAAAGCTACTGGGAAAGGCTATAAAAAAAAAGGAAAGGGTCTAAGACTACCAGGAACTCCACACAATTGGTACAAGGGCACGGGCCTAAGAATACCAGGAACGGCTTATTAGTGGAAAAATCCCTTGGATTTTCACCAATGTCCAATTTTGATTTAATTGATGCTGTAAAATCATTATCAATAAAAAACTTTAGAGGGGTTTTCATGAGAGATCAATTACCGTCAAAACCAATGAAAAATGAAACGGGTATTATCAATCTCGATAACAGCAGCGGAAAAGGAACTCATTGGGTCGCATATGCAATTGATCCACGTGGAATTGTCTATTTTGATTCATATGGATTAGCTCCACCAAAAGAATTCATGCGATATGTATCCACAATAACAAAGTCATCTCCAATTTTTTATTCCACGCTACCAACACAACAGTTAAATGATCCACCGATATGCGGTCGTGAGGTATTAAACTTCCTTGCAGAGATATCTAAATTTCCAAGAAAACCACCACAAGTTGTTGTTAATGAATATACTAGCAGGCAATGGCAAAAACGATAGCGTTATGATTTAGAAAAACGTAGCATTTTCGTATAATGATTGATATTTGGGGACGACCTTTATCAGAATCAAAAAATACAGAAACCGATAGCAAATTCGCTGTCGAAAGTGTAAAAAAAATAATCGAAGATGAAATCGCCGAGACATTAAATTTGTCAAGTGTAGATCCTGGGGAAATAGTTGTATTTCAAGATCGCCAGGGCAAATTGAAATCTAGTAATGTTTCATTGGATGATGTCTTAATACGAAGACGTGACGTCGTTGAAGATACAATAGCGTTATATTCAAATGATGGAAAACTCAAACCGGGTGTACTCGTTTCTACAATCACAGATGCATTAAAAAATTTAAATGAAGAACTTGAAAAACATATAACAACATATACTTCCCTTCGTAGAAATATTATCAATAAATTCTTTGGAACACCAGCGGTAACCTCTCCATCTCTCGCTGAAATTAAATCCAATTTTGATGAAATTAAATCCAGTATTAAAAATATTAATGATGCTGGATTTAGTATTATTAGAGATAGCATTAATAGTATTAAAAAATCTATCGAGGATATTACAAAATTTAAAACAGACAATCTTCCGCTACTTGAAAGAATAAAGATTCCTCATGAGAGAAATATCATAAATATGATATACACAGTTCTCTCTGGATCATTAGATTGGGAACCTAAAAAGAATACAGTAACCCTCACTGTGTCAAACAAGGGTATTTATCGATTAACAATAGTGTCACTGAATCAGTTTAATATATCATCATCGACTTCATATGGATACAACAACGTGATTTCAACGACTATTGACGTGGGTGAATACAAACGGTTTACAATAACAAGCACTGATCCTAATTTAAATAAGACATCATTTGTATGGTACATGGAGTTTGTAGCTGATCTAAATTAGAATTTTTAACAATTAAAAACCACTTGAGGTTTTAAAATAATATGATTCCATCATCGCAATATCGCTATGATACCGTCAAAGACTTCTTAACAAAACTCAAAACACTCATTGATGAATATGAAATAAAAATTAAAAAGTATCGCAGGAGAATTACCGCAATTGATGTTACAGTATACTCGGTATCTGGTATAATGGCCGGTGCTGGTATTATACTATCTTCAGTAACAATGGTAGCTCCGATTGCTGTCCCAATTGCTATTTCCGCGGTGACAACATTTGCTGGACTTGCAAATGCTATTACTAAAAAAATATCATCGTGTTCTCAAGAAAAACTTAACGACTATATAGTAAAACATCAAGCAGTATCTAACGGTTACTCACAATTATCCTCGTTGATGTCATCATCGATTGATGATACGATAATTACCGAAGACGAATTCTCCGCGATGATACGTATTTATGATACTACGATTAAAAACGCTAGCGTTTTTTCATCTATTGCAAAATTAGACATTGTAAATAATAATAATAATAATGTCGCAAGAGATTCAACTACTTCAGCGGATAGCAGAAAATACCACTCCGCGGAAAACAAGCATGATATCAATATCGTCAACAAACCCTAAATTCAGTGTGAATTTTCCCTCGCCTGTTTCAGTAAAGGAAATCGCGTTGGCAAAATTACGAGTGTATCATAGTTGGCCTAATATCAGATCGGTTCCATTTGGCGGTCAGAGACCTAATAATTCTCTGGTGTTTGCATATAGGAATAAAAAAGATGACGACACTCCAGATTGGAACGTTGTTTCAATACCAACTGGATCCTATCAAATTGAGCAAATTAATAATGAATTACAACGTAGAATAAAATCCATTACTAAAAAAGAATCAAAAATTGCGATAACAGTTCATGAACCAACACTGTCATCTACAATTGAAATAGGCTCTCCTGGGTATGTTGTAGATATTTATAACAGTTCAATAAGAACAGTATTAGGATGGCCCGAAGATCCACCTAGAAGTGCTGGTAATTCCACGCCCGAGCCTGTAAAATCTGATTACGTCACTGATGAAATAGGACCTGAAAATCCATCAAAAGGATATAAAACCCTCCTCGATATAAACTTTACAAAAAGATATCGACGTAAGAATGAATATGGTAAAGATGAGTGGACAATTCCATTTTATAATGATTATATCCCACAGGAAGGTGAAATTCTGGAAATACATGAAATAATTCCACAAGGAATTGACAATCTTGAATTTTATATCTTCAGAGGAATGAATGATGATTTTAAATTGTTATTACCATCGTTAAGATCCGGACTTCTTACACAAGCTGAGTTCATTAGTGTAGTCTCCGCGGGTAATAAAATCATCGATGACATGGAAATATTTAATTCGAGGATTACTAATCTCTTTACTGATGAAAATCACCCAATTTCAAGATCTTACTTCGCCCGAGATTATAAAAAAAATATAAATGAAAATCCAAATTATAAACTCCCAGGATATAACGCACCTGAACTAAAAAATCAACTCAGAACTGCCATCAACGAAGGATTTAATAAAATCTATCAATCATGGAAAGATAGCCAGCCGAAGCCTATTATCCTCACTCATAATAATTCTCCCGACGGCGACGGTAGACATATCGCACCGAACAATGTGGATATTTCATCGGTGATCGCACTTAATTTAACGTGTGATGTAATCGAAGGAAGTTATCAAATTAATATGGAACAATCAAATCAAGCCCGACAGGGTTACATTCTTTATTCATTTGCACCAACAGCACCCCCCGGATTTTTAATTGTTGAGAATCCGACTAATCCAGTCTATATGCAATGTCAAAATAATTCACTAACCAGAATTAATTTTACACTCACCGATCAGTCAAATAATTTAATTGATCTACGTGGTGAAGTATTATCGATTAGTCTGTTTGTGAAAAGCTAACAAATAATTTGTATTAATCAGCAGCAGAGAGGGTGAAATGACAACATATTTGCGACCGTAGATGGCAGCAATTTGAGTGTGGTTATGACAATGTATTTGCGACAAAATCGCTAAGGCTCCATTGTAAAATGGGTCTTTATTTTTTTTTTGGTTGAAATATGAGATTTCGTAGGAAGGCTCCATTGGCATTCTGAGGCTTTAATCGATTTTGTCGCAAAAATTTGTAGACGTAGATGGCAGCAATTTGAGTGTGGTTATGACAATGTATTCACGACAAAATCGCTAAGGCTCCATTTGTAAAATGGGACCTTTAATTTTTTTTTGGTTAAAATATGAGATTTCGTAGGAAGGCTCCATTGGCATTCTGAGGCTTTAATCGATTTTGTCGCAAATATATTGTTGTAGGATTCACCCTCTCTGCTGCTAGATTTGTACAGATAAATGCATATCCAATGTTACGTGTGGGATACATGTATCATTAACATAAATATAATATATATTTGGAAGGTCATGATGGGGCCATGCATCATTACATATATTATTGTGTGTGTGATATTGTTATAACTGGAGTCTACTTGAGTCTGACCTGTATTTTGGTATTGAGTTTCTTGTAGTGTGCATCCACTGGATCCTCACCCTCATCCCCTCCCTTAAGCATGCTGTACGCCACCTCAATTTCCAGCAGGTTGTCAAGCATTTCTGTCTTTTTCTGCATGTGGGGAAAGGAATTCATGATGAATTATTTATACTGGATGAACTATGGATGTTAAAAATTTTCTGAGCACAAAACAGACCCATAATGAACTTGCCATCTTGATTAGTTCGGTATGACTATTTGCATCATATTGCATCAATCGATAAAAACTTTTTTTAAAAATAAAAATTGTTCCAATTTTAAAATTTTATTAGTTTGGTCTTTTGACAATTCAGCAGCTGTGAATAATATCTCTACTAGTGAATGGCCTGCATGTCAAACCCATCCTAGTCCTACAATATAAGACATAGCACGCTTTTGTTTTGGTTATATGTCATATTATCCTGTTAACGGCCTTACATAAACAATTCTAATGTCGACATCGGAATGAATAGTCAGTTTCAGGAATATCTCAAACACTTGGCAGCCAATATTGACACTCATCAACTAATTATCGTGTAATTAATATACTTACTGTTCTGTCTTTATCCTGGAGGAATCAAAATATGACAATAGCAATTTGACGCATTTTCATGTTCCATTGACATACATTTGAATTTGTTGCAATGCGTTGGGAGTAAAGGTATGCCGAAGTATGTTCAAGTAGGTTCATGTGGGAGATATGTTTCTTGAATGAAACAAAACATTGTTTATAGTTCCATTTAGCATTTTTTTATTAATTTTCTTAAAGAATAATATTTCAACCTAACTCGATTTCGGCATTTCCCGCTTTCCAGCCAAATGAAATGTAGGCCAATGAAACTTAAAAACAGGTCCATTTCTTTAGTGAGAATTTAAATTTATTGAAGAAAAGACATCAGGGCAAGTAAAGTCTGACAAAAACATTGTAACTTTACTTTGTAGACAGGTGTCTTTATTGGTTGCCAGTTGTGTGTGATATTCATGAAATTTGACTTTTGACAGTGTTTCCTTTTACCCTCATCTGAGCTTCAGAGACCCCCAAATTTTTAATTGAACCAGCAGTTTACATACCAAAATTTGCTTTTTACTCAATCTGACCCTTAGTTTTGACAGAAAGGAAATATTTGACTCAGTTTTGCACCCCTAGGAAACACACTAATTTCATTATACTGTTCATTGGCATCAAAACACGCTTCATAGCACCATAGCTAAACAATCAAGAACTTCTTTTTTGTCCTGCCCGCCCATGCTTTTTATTGTTTTCAAAATTTGTGCATGTTAATGGGACACAAAAATTGGTTATCAAATGAATCTCCCAGTTGGGTGGGTTTGGCTCCAGAGGCAGGTTATCTCCTATCACTCTGTGAAATCTCCAATTTATTCAAAATTATTATTAAAATAATACCCAACTATATTTAACCATTTTCTTCTCACACCTTTTTTCCAATATAATGATCATATGATTATGAGCTAGTTTACCACTTACTTGCTAATTTAACTCTCAATAACAATAAATTAATAAAAGCAACCTGAATCTACCCATAGGCAAGGAACAGACTAGCATGATCATCTGAGTTATACTAGCATTGTCACATTCCAGTGAAGGACATTTTCTGTTCTTTAGAAAAGTCAGACTAACTTTAAAGGAAACCTGGATCAACATTTGTGATGAAACATAAAAGAATGAAAACTAAGCAAAATCGATAAGGTGATGTGTTATGCTTTTATCTGTCTGTGGTGACCTGTATCATGGTGTTGTACCAACATCCTTTTGTCGAAACACAGTAATATCCCAGGCTTAAATTCACTATAAATTTGCATTAAATAAAGTAAATATGTCCGTCTGTCCAGGAATCAAACTTTTTGAATGAGTACTATGAATTTCCTGAGAAAAATAACTTGAATTAAATTCCAACTCAAAATAATTAATGGATACAACTATAAGTCAAAATTAAGATGTAAAAATAGACCCCCATATAAGAGTCAAAATTACATTGTTTGAGAAGGAACTTAGTTATAATTTGAAACTCCATAACCAAAATCACAATAAAACATGTGACAATCATCAAACAGAACAAAACCCAGCTGGAGATCTATACTCTGAGAACAAAAAGTAAAAAGATGACCAAAACTGTCACTTATTGTGGTCAGCCACCGGATACAAGGTTTTAATACCCTGAGCATATAATGAAAATCTATAAAAAAATCTAACAAACAATGCAAATTAGACATAAATGTGAAACATTTTAAATTCATGGTGTTCCAATTTGTATGTTTTCTGAGGGTAAGCTAGACCACAAATTTAAAGTTGCAATGAAATATCAACCAAGCCGACATCCCCCCCACTTCTATAACACATGCAATGGAAAAGCATCATCTGTTTCTTTGTTTTAAAACCTTGGCTGTATATAGCGCTGAAAATGTAAAATATATGTTAAGATAAGTACATGCAAGACAAGAAATACCTCAACTAATTAAAATTTAATTTGAATGCAATATTTCATAAACATGAAAACTGGAGTCAGAAAAAAATAGCTACCTGATATAAATATAGTAATAAGAACATACTGTGTCCTTCTTGATTTCCCAAAGCACATAATATTTATGAATACATATTTGCACAACTGCGAAACAAAAAATCACCAGATTAGCCCAGTGATCTTAAAGACAATTTCAATTAGGTGTTATATTGTCATGTGGCAGACCCGACATAAGACCATCGCAGTAAGGATGTTGATTGTTTTCTGTCACGTTTCACCAGGTTTCATTAAAGTGTAACAAAATATCATATACTGCTATTGTAAAGTCAAAAAACATGTTTTAAAAAGTTCAATATTCGTAACTGATGCAGCAATGGTAAACATTATGTTCAAATGACAATTCTAAAAAAGGATATTTAGACTTTATTTTCCTCCAGTACAAATCAAACACAGACAAGTCAATTATCTAGATTTTACCCCATACAGATTATTCTGTAGTTTTTGCTTTTATTGTACAGCTCCATATTTTAGAGATCATTATTGTAAGACTTGCTGCAAAACTGTAAGGGCTGGCAATTCTGATGTGAGAAGATATGGCACTTTGTGTGAACTGGTGTCAGGACAGATGTTTTCAGGTCAAACAATACCAATCTGAATGTACATCTCTGGTTTTCCAGTTTATTTAACTGATCAGTTAATTTATTAACTCGTAACCATACATTCAGCACCAGTATCACAATATATGCATCAATAATACCACCATTCACTTGAACTTTAGTGATTTAATTTTGTACCACAATGTCAAGGCTGCCCTGCAACATGAGGTTCCCACTTTGCAATTCTGATAGGCTTGCAGGTTTACAGTCAATGGCTTGTTCAAGTGCCTAATCCCTAATTGATGAGTTTTTTATGCCTTGATGGAAGTCTTTAACAACATACCTTCTTAAAATTACAATAGTAGTATTAAATGTGTTAGCTCAAATATGTGGAAAAATGAATTTACATTTTATTTCAGATCTCCACATTTATGTCAAATGTTTACAAGGAATAATTTAATTACTCAATTACTGCTAACACATGCATAGAAATGAAAAGTTCATATCCTAGCAAACTTATACTGAGTATATATATGATTGCTTACTTTCTTTATTTTACCCAAAACTATGAAATTTGCAACCCTTCAAAATAAAGTTTTACAGCAAATCTAAACTTAGTATCTTTAGATTTTAACATAACCTAGGGGCCAATTGTTGCAAAATGTGTACACACATTTTCCTTGGCAACCCTGTTTTTAGTCAGCACTACTTGTTACCTTATCCGACACTTTACAAAAGTGGTGATTAAAGTAGTGGACAAAACCAGGTGTTGAGACCTGGGTCTATGCCATTTCATAAGAGTAATCAAAGATCTGCTGGCCCATTATGCAATGGCAGATCATAGTCTATGGATCAGACACAGAAGCAAGATAGCTCACTTTGTATTTAAAAAGCAGATGAACTACAGGTCGGAATGAAGAATTCTAAATTTTGTTAAATCCTAAATCTTAAATAAAAGTTATCTTATATAAGAGAAAGAGCAGGATAAATGGAGATCTTAACACAAATACACATCTTTTTATAATATAAAAGTCCATGCATGTAAAATTAATGGGATCTTTTAATGGTTTTTATTGCTATGTACCTTGATAATGTCTGATGTGTCAAGCAGAGGAGGTTTCTTCATTCCAAAGTCATGGGGTATCAATGTGTAGAAGCGATTAGAAGCATCCAAAATTTGGGTCTGTGTGCCTCCTTTAGTATTCAGCTGAAACAAAAATAGCAAATGCCACTTTTTTGTACACCTTTTGGAACCTGTCACATTTGAAAGACACCAAAAGTTTTTTGGGCAAGACAATGAAAGGTTTAGGTTTTTTTCAGTGAAAATATGATCATAAATAAATTTACATTTCTTTCTTTTCCAGAAAATTGAAAACAGTTGTAAAGGAAATTTATATTTATCCTTTTTTTAATGGAGATGAGCCATATGAATTTTCACAAATTAAAGCTCTTTTTCCACAATGAAGAAACAAAATTCAGTACAAGAGTATTGCTGAACAGTACTATCACAAGTAAATGTTTAATAGTCACAAGGAAATTCTTAATACTGTCAAAAGAAAATGGTTATTACTTTCAGAAAGAAATGCTCAATGTCAAAAAGGAGATGCTTACTAATGTCAAAAAGGAAATGCCGCATACTGTCACAAAGAAATCCTTAATGTCAAAAAGAGTAGTCAACAAGGAAATGCCGTATACTGTCACAAAGAAATCCTTAATGTTAAAAAGTAGTCAAAAAGGAAATGCCATATACTGTCACAAAGAAATCCTTAATGTAAAAAAGTAGTCAACAAGGAAATGCCGTATATTGTCACAAAGAAATCCTTAATGTTAAAAAGTAGTCAAAAAGGAAATGCCGCATACTGTCAAAAAAGAAATCCTTAATGTCAAAAAGTAGTCAACAAAGAAATACTCCATACTGTCAACAAGAAAATCTTTAATAATGTCAAAAGGAAATGCCCAATACTGCAAAACAAGTATTTCTTGGCCGTATAAATGTGCATGCTATTCATGAACATAATACTATATTTGGCTGAACGACCCTAATTTTTGTACTCTCTACCTCCTGCAACTCTGACAACACTTTGTATGCAGACTCTATTTGTTTCTTGGATAGTTTACCCAGTGGCATCTTCTTCAGGTCGATCTGAAAAAGAATCGTCATCAATGTCAGCATGTAAAATTGGCAGTATTCAATGCACTGGGTACAGTGAATGTCGGCATGTAAAATTGGCAGTATTCAATACACTGGATACATTCAATGTCCGCATGAGAAATAAGACTGACAGTATCCATGTGATATATGCACTGGCAAATAATAGTTGCAGAATTCCCCAAATTTTACACTTTAAAGTACTGCAGCCTTTGCAAAGAAAACTAAAAATGACGTTAATATATTTTCAACTGAAACCTTATGTCACCTTAAATGAATACATGTTTAAAATTAGGGGAAAAAATTATTTCATATTTTCAGGAAAAATGATGAGACAGCAATAGCAAAAGATATTTTTTTTCTCGATTCATCTACTAAAAATTACTTAACTTTTAAGAGAATCAATTTTCATGGTTTAAGATTGTAAGCTAGACCAAAATTTAGTCATAAGAAAGTATGACAGAATCTGATATTCAAAGCATCATATCCAGAATGAATTACTCATTTCTATGCATATTTTATGATCAGACCTTTCAACCCTAACAAGAGTTTTATCTGAAAGGCAGTAAGTATTTTTCTGCAAGTCTGATCTATTTTTAGTAAGGTGAAAAAAAAATATTTTGGGGAAAAAAAGCTTGCTACTGCCTAAATTTCAACTGCTGAAAACTGATGAAAATCGTCTTATCTGTTTATGTTATGTAGACGAAGGGCAGTAACAAGTTGCTATATCAACCTGGATGCTTTAATAGCAGTGAGTTTGGAAAGGCTTCAAAGTAATGTCATCAAGTTTATTGGAGAAAACCAAAACATTAACTTTCTGCCTTCAAAATTGGTTCCCCATAACATTATAGTTAGGAGAATGGATACTAAGAGAAGGGAATGCTGAGCATTCTATCTATAAACTGGGCGTCTTTCAAAGGATGAAAGTTCAGATTCCCTATATAAAATATAACCTGCTCACCTAACTTGAAAGCAGTACAGCCAACTGTCCCATGACCCAAGACAAGTAAACCCAGCTATGAGGATGAAGCTCTTACCAACAAATTTATTTTTTCAGGCAAATCCAGTCAAAGTACTAACTCATGCATGTTTGGATGCTGTGCTGCCATCAACTGAAATTCTCATACCTTTCATCATGAAATGTACATTTGACAAAACCATATGCCTGTGTCACACAATTTCACCTCCAGTTTCTTCAGTGGATTGTTATCAATATCATGTGCAACATTCCTTCCATCTCCCACCTGGAATATACCTAACATTTTTGAAAACATTTTTCAAATGTTCAATATTTTCAATATTTTTATTCAAATCTATAATTTCTCTACCCACCCTATTTCATGATAGCCCCAAACAACCTACCTCAAACTCCATCATGGCTTTCTTCATGGACTCCACATCAAAGATCATGCAGACTAGGTCCTGGACAGACTTTGGCAGCTTGGATTTGGAGCCAGCCGAACTGATCTTTTTGACAGCACTCTCATCATCCTATTAATAAAGTGTAATATCACTCATTAATACAAAATTAACAATTAACAAGAACTATTAGCAAAAAGTGCATCACAAAGGGCACATTAACTACAATTTCCATGGCAGGGTCTTCAACTGTATCGGTATGTTCTGGAGTTTAATGCCATTCTTTTCAGCTCATGACAGTCTATACACAGTGGCCAGTATATCTGATGAAGGACAAAAAGTTACCCAAGAAGAAACAGTAGCCCATGGGAAACTACCCACAAGTTTTCTCAAATACCGATGCTGGACAAGTCTGGATTCAAACTCACACAGAGGCGAGATGTATGAGTGATCTGTAAATACAAATACTTTAGACTATCTGGCTACATTGAACAGGAACTTTTATTAGAAACAAGTATGGGTATTTAGAGTCTATAGGATGCAGGTAGTCCAAACCCATTAATGAAATACTAATAACTGGATGCTAAACTTGGTTGAATTTGATATTTAGTCAAGTAATGATTCAGAAACTAAATCAGGACAGGCAAAGAAGGAGCCATAACTCTTCCAAAAGACCAACTGATGAATTGGTTATCTTAATCTAATCCCATATATACTGATACACATGTATAGTCAAACTGCAAAAACAGACCCAAATCTGCCATCACATAATGCAAACACAGACCCAGATCTGCCATCACAAAATGTAAACACAGACCCAGATCTGCCATCAAATAATGTAAACACAGACCCAAATCTGCCATCACATAATGTAAACACAGACCCAGATCTTCCATCACATAATGCAAACACAGACCAAGATTTGCCATCACATAATGCAAACACAGACCCAAATCTGCCAACACATAATGCAAACACAGACCCAGATCTGCCATCACATAATGTAAACAAAGACCCAGATCTGCCATCAAATAATGTAAACACAGACCCAAATCTGCCATCACATAATGCAAACACAGACCCAGATCTGCCATCACATAATGTAAACACAGACCCAGATCTGCCATCACATAATGTAAACACAGACCCAGATCTTCCATCACATAATGCAAACACAGACCAAGATCTGCCATCACATAATGCGAACACAGACCAAGATCTGCCATCACATAATGCAAACACAGACCCAGATCTGCCATCACATAATGTAAAACACAGACCCAGATCTGCCATCACATAATGCAAACACAGACCCAGATCTGCCATCACATAATGTAAACACAGACCCAGATCTGCCATTACATAATGCAAACACAGACCCAGATCTGCCATCACATAATGTGAACACAGACCAAGATCTGCCATCACATAATGCAAACACAGACCCAGATCTGCCATCACATAATGTAAACACAGACCCAGATCTGCCATCACATAATGCAAACACAGACCCAGATCTGCCATCACATAATGTAAGCACAGACCCAGATCTGCCATCACATAATGTAAACACAGACCCAGATCTGCCATCACATAATGTAAACACAGACCCAGATCTGTCATCACATAATGTAAACACAGACCCAGATCTGCCATCACATAATGTAAACACAGTAGTAAATCATATTGATAGATGTGTAAGAGTACCATGACTTATATTAGAGTACCATGACTGTTATATTAGTAGTAAATCATATTGATAGATATGTAAGAGTACCATGACTGGTATATTGATAGTAAATCATATTAATAGATGTGTAAGAGTACCATGACTGTTTTATTAGTAGTAAATCATATTGATAGATGTGTAAGAGTACCATGACTGTTATATTAGAATACCATGAGTGTTATTTTAGTAGTAAATCATATTAATAGATGTGCAAGAGTACCATGACTGGTATATTAGTAGTAAATCATATTGATAGATGTGTAAGAGTACCCTGACTGTTATATTAGAGTACCATGAGTGTTATATTAGTAGTAAATCATATTGATAGATGTGTAAGAGTACCATGACTGTTATATTAGAGTACCATGAGTGTTATATTAGTAATAAATCATATTGATAGATGTGTAAGAGTACCATGACTTATATTAGAGTACCATGACTGTTATATTAGTAGTAAATCATATTGATAGATGTGTAAGAGTATCATGACTGTTATATTAGAGTACCATGAGTGTTATATTAGTAGTAAATCATATTGATAGATGTGTAAGAGTACCATGACTGTTATATTAGAGTACCATGAGTGTTATATTAGTAGTAATCCATATTGATAGATGTGTAAGAGTACCATGACTGTTATATTAGAGTACCATGAGAGTTATATTAGTAGTAAATCATATTGATAGATGTGAAAGAGTACCATCACTGGTATATTAGAGTACCATGAGTGTTATATTAGTAGTAAATCATATTGATAGATGTGTAAGAGTACCATGACTGGTATATTAGAGTACCATGAGTGTTATATTAGTAGTAAATCATATTAATAGATGTGTAAGAGTACCATGACTGGTATATTAGTAGTAAATCATATTGATAGATGTGTAAGAGTACCCCGACTGTTATATTAGAGTACCATGAGTGTTATATTAGTAATAAATCATATTGATAGATGTGTAAGAGTACCATGACTGGTATATTAGTAGTAAATCATATTGATAGATGTGTAAGAGTACCCCGACTGTTATATTAGAGTACCATGAGTGTTATATTAGTAATAAATCATATTGATAGATGTGTAAGAGTACCATGACTGTTATATTAGAGTACCATGAGTGTTATATTAGTAGTAAATGATATTGATAGATGTGTAAGAGTATCATGACTTATATTAGAGTACCATGACTGTTATATTAGTAGACATAAGAGTACCATGACTTATATTAGAGTACCATTACTATTAGAGTACCATGACTGTTATATTAGAGTACCATGTGTTATATTAGAGTACCATGACTTATATTAGAGTACCATGACTATTATATTAGAGTACCATGACTGTTATATTAGAGTACCATGACTGTTATATTAGTGTAAGAGTATCAAGACTGTTATATTAATAGTAAATCATATGGGCAGGTGTTTAGAAAATAGAAAGATTGTAATGGCTTGAAAATATAATCAGGTAATCTACAATGCATACAAATATAGTAACACAATTTTATTTGTTGATGACAAGTAGTTTGTGTGAAAACTTGCTGACAAGCTTTTAGGGACAAATATATGAACACTGACAAGGGCAGGACAGATGGACTTAACAAAATCAGAATGCCTTATGCTGGCAGCCAGGGCATCAGCATAAAAGCCTGATACAAGTCATCCATAAATTTAGTTAACTTTAGTGGGTTGAGAAAACTTTAGATATGCACAGAAACCGTTTTCTTCTAGCAATAACAGTGACCTTTAACATTCACCTTATAACCTGTAGGTTATAATCCTTACTCATAGTGCAGGCCAGCCGCAAAATACAGTAACTGCAGATGGTGGCCAATCGGAAATGAAATTAGTAACATGCAGATGGAATGAATGACAGAAAATATCACAGCATAACACAGCAAATTATACCAATGTGTACAAAATTGATATTTTTTTAATCACCTAAAAATCCAGTTGGTTCATCCAACAGTGTACAAAACTGATATTTTCTATAATGGTCTAAAAATCCAACTGGTGCACACAGATATGAAGCCAATTTTTATTTCTCTACAATGCAAGTTTTTCTTTGCAATCTTACTAACCAGTTTTCTGGATGAATATATGGATGTCAGATGTCTATAACCAAATGAAGATATCCCTTATATATGACCAAATGAAGATATCCCTTATATGCGACCAAATAAAGATATCCCTTATATATGACCAAATGAAGATGTCCCTTATATATGACCAAATGAAGATATCCCTTACATATAACCAAATGAAGATATCCCTTATATGTAACCAAATGAAGATGTCCCTTATTTATGACCAAATGAAGATGTCCCTTGTATATGACCAAATGAAGATATCCCTTACATATGACCAAATGAAGATGTCCCTTATATATGACCAAATGAAGATAATCCTTATATGTAACCAAATGAAGATGTCCCTTATTTATGACCAAATGAAGATGTCCCTTAAATATGACCAAATGAAGATATCCCTTATATGTAACTAAATGAAGATGTCCCTTATTTATGACCAAATGAAGATGTCCCTTATATATGACCAAATGAAGATATCCCTTATATATGACCAAATGAAGATATCCCTTATATGTAACCAAATGAAGATGTCCCTTATTTATGACCAAATGAAGATGTCCCTTATATATGACCAAATGAAGATATCCCTTATATGTAACCAAATGAAGATGTCCCTTATTTATGACCAAATGAAGATATCCCTTATATATGACCAAATGAAAATATCCCTTATATGTAACCAAATGAAGATGTCCCTTATCCCTTATATATGACCAAATGAAGATATCCCTTATATATGACCAAATGAAGATATCCCTTATATATGACCAAATGAAGATATCCCTTCTGCAAACAGAAGGTGCATACAAATCTTCATGTTAATGCTTATATTAAAAAAATAAAAATTTCTCATTCTCAGCTTACACAGGCAGGACTATAAATCCCTGACTTATTGTTACTTTCAGACAAATTCAACAAGAAATTAAAGGTATCCTGTAAAATACATCAAGATAAAACAGTGAATTATTTTTGCACCTGTCCATAATCAATATCCAGGGGGTAAAATTTGTTAGGATATTTTCTGAAGTTCTTTCTGTCATTCCAGTCATTGCCAGTCTTCTCTGCATACAACTCTTTAAAACTGTTAATCGCTGATTGGCGAGAACCACACCTCTCCACCTTGTTTCCTCCAACAGTTGTCCCCACTCGACCCCAGGACCTGAACACCCACCATCTAAAGGAAAAAGACTAATTTTTTCAGTTGCCAATTGTGTTGATGACTGAAGACAGTACTGTATTCAGAGCAGGAATGTTTCAATATCAATTTTGTTTTTATGGTCTCTTTTAAAAATCAACAACTAGTGCCCTAAGCACTTAAGCTTCTCTGACAGTCATTTTTTCTATGCTTAGCAATCACTATATTTAGCTCAGTAACTATTTAAATTGTTATTCTCTTCCAGTTGAAATCTCTGATGATATTACATCTGTAGTTTCCAACATAACTTATTCCCCACTGAAGACATTTTATTGGAGTAAGACACCTGACATAAATGTAGTCATTTTATTAGAGTAAGGCATATACATGACATGCCTGTAGTTGTTTTATTGGATTAAGAGACTTGAATGACATGCCTGTAGTTGTTTTATTGGAGAAAGAGACATGAATGACATACCTGTAGTTGTTTTATTGGATTAAGAGACATGAATGACATGCCTGTAGTTGTTTTATTGGAGAAAGAGACATGAATGACATGCCTGTAGTTGTTTTATTGGATTAAGAGACATGAATGACATGCCTGTAGTTGTTTTATTGGAGAAAGAGACATAAAAGACATGCCTGTAGTTGTTTTATTGGAGAAAGAGACATGAATGACAAGCCTGTATTTGTTTTATTGGAGAAAGAAATATAAATGACATTTCTGTAGTTGTTTTATTGGATTAAGAGACATGAATGACATGCCTGTAGTTGTTTTACTAGAGTAATACATATAAATGACATGTCTGTAGTTCTTTTATTGGAGTAAGACATAAATGACATGCTTGTAATTGTTTTATTCAAGTAAGACATATAAATAACACAACTGTAGCAGTTTTATTGGAGCAAAGCAAAATTGATGACTGATTTCACCTTGAGTAAGGACTGAAATTATTTTACTTAAGTGCCCAAAAGTAGGATGTAATTATTTGTAATTTTATTTAAGCCATAGGAGATGTATCAATTACATAATTGTAATTAATTGAAGCAAGATCTACAAACAAAATTAATATATTTATAAATTATATGAGACCACTTTATTTCAGCAATACATCTCTCCCTCGTTATAACACACTTCAGTATAATGCAGTTTTGGATATATAACACAGAAGTGCAATGCCCCACCCTCCATGTTAAAAATTATACAAATTTTAATGAAAAAAAGATTTTTAGATTTATTGGCTGAATCATTAAAATACCACTGTACCTAATTTGGACTATACCAAAACATGTTTTTACAGTCATGATTTAACTCTAATTAGCCACTGTTGTACTCGGGCAAAGTACGATATTGTAATGTGAACACACTATTGAATATCAGATAGTGTAATGTGAACACACTATTGAATATCAGAAATTACCCATGTCTCTAATAAGTCATAATTGTCATTGGTCCATTTCAACTATTGTATTTAGCTAAAGTTGAATTTGCCTTTAACACTAAAGCCACTTCAGTGACTATACCCTGGAAACACAGCTCACTAATTATACACAAGACCAGTTTAATGTTGATCATTGTTTACTGACACTTGGAAAAATATCAAAGAAAGAAATAGTTGCAAAATGTCTTTTGAACTTGCAGATGCTTTCTGTAACCAGTTGCAGTGCAGCACATAAGAGATAGATGTTCATTTGCATCACATGATACATACACACGCCAACACATGATACATACACAAGCCAACACATGATACATACACACGCCAATACATGATACATACACACACCAACACAGGATCCATACACACGCCAACACATGATAAATACACATGCCAACACATGATCCATACACACTCCAACACATGATACATACACATGCCAACACATGATCCATACACACGCCAACACATGATACATACACACACCAACACATGATAAATACAAAGGCCAACACATGATAAAGACACATGCCAACACATGATCCATACACATGCCAATACATGATACATACAAACACAAACACATGATACATACACATGCAAACACATGATACATATACACGCCAACACATGATACCTACACATGCCAACACATGATACATACACACACCAACATGATACATACACACACCAATACATGATACATACACACACCAACACATGATACATACACGCCAACACATGATAAATACACGCCAACATATGATACATACACACACCATAATACACATGCCAACACGTGATACATACACACTCCAACACATGATACATACACATGCCAACACATGATACATACACACGCCAACATGATACATACACACCCAACACATGATACATACACACTCCAGCACATGATACATACACATGCCAACACATACATACACACACCAACACTTGATACATACACATGCCAACACAATACATACACAACACATGATACATACACATGCCAACACATGATACATACACATGCCAACACATGATACACACGCCAACACATGATCCCTTATCAATATAGCTGTTGTCTTTCTTGCCCATTTCCACAATAATTTGATGTTAGACTCAATGGTTTTAAACAAAGAAATGGAAAAGAGTTAAAACCAACAAGTGTTGTAAAATCAACAAAGAATTTATTCCCCGAAAATACAAAGTGAGAATATAAATAATGTAACTCAAAACCTAAAGAATAAAGTTCTGAATATGAATAAACCTTAACGATATTCCAAAATAAATGAAACAATGAGTTTTGATGGGCTTGCCATGGCCTGTAAAGTTGTAAAGTGATATTATAATGAAAGGTTTTCTTATCAGAATTCACAATAATTCAAAGTCCCACTCTCCAAGAAATAATAACAGAGCACTTTCTACTTCCAGAGAATAATATATAATTTCACCAAAATCTGAATACAACAATATCATACATGCCAACCCCTGGCGAAGAAAAAGCATAATCCAAGTAGACAAAAGGAGTAATCTGAACAGAAAAAGCATAATCCGCATATAACATAATAAAATTCAATGCGCATATGTACAAGACACATGCATATTTTCCGCAATTTTGGTGTCAGGAAGCATCTGTTTGAACAAAGGACCAAAGCTGTATTATACTAGTTTTAGTCAGTATTTTACTAAGAGCTCGGTAAATAACATCCCTGAATTAAAAAAATTTATTTCCACAATTTAGTTCTACTGTAAAAGAAAGAAGTTACCTTAGTATTGGAGTTAGCAAAATGAGCTAATTCAAGGTGTCTTTGTTTTACACAATTACTTCTGCTGATAATAAAAGGATCCTATTATGAAATCAATATTCATAGAGAAAATATTAGCCATGTATTAGTTGTTAACAGAATATTATTTAACAAATCAATGATTTTGGTCAGGTATACAATAAATTTGATTTTGGGCAAGGTCAGCTAGTACAATAATACAAACAGCATATAAATAATTTTAAAAAGTTACAAATAATGCAAATTAAACATACATGATACTGAATATATTCCTTTTCATGCATCTATGCTGATTATATTAATTTTACAAAAGGCTTACTTTCAATATAATCTTAAAATTGCTTTTGTTTGTTGGATGCTATTGCTAGAAAACAATATAAGCAACAGCTTGATCATACAAGTGTTTTGCATTACAAATATTAGCATTCTACAAGCCAGACTGATAACACAAATACCTCCACTGAATCTAAAATAAAATCTTGGATCCAAATGAAATGCGAACAAACCAATATCTGGATTTGACCACCACAATGATCATCTTTCTATGTTTTTATTATTCATTATGTTCATAATTTAATGAGATTTACAGTCAAATTAAAAGGTTAGGCAGGTCTGGTGATTAGCAAATGCATGAATTTCTAAACTGTACATGCTGCTCTCTTCAAGAAATTAAGCAGCTGTAGATATCAGATGTACCAGTTTTAGGGGCATTTCCATTAATCCGCAGCCTAGCCCATGTTGATATCTAATGTACCACTTTTAGGGGCATTTCCATTAATGCACAGCCCCGCCCATGTAGATATCAAAAGTACCAGATTTAGGGGCATTTCCATTAATCCGCAGCCCGACTCATGGTGATATCAAATGTACCAGTTTTAGGGGCATTTCCATTAATCCACAGCCCGACCCATGTTGATATCAAATGTACCAGTTTTAGGGGCATTTCCATTAATCCGCAGCCCGACCCATGTAGATATCAAATGTACCAGTTTTAAGGGCATTTCCATTAATCTGCAGCCCGTCACATGTAGATATCAAATGTACCAGTTTTAGGGGCATTTCCATTAATCCACAGCCCCGCCCATGTTGATATCAAATGTACCAGTTTTAGGGGCATTTCCATTAATCTGCAGCCGAGCCCATGTAGATATCAAATGTACCAGTTTTATTTCCATTAATCCACAGCCCCGCCCATGTTGATATCAAATGTACCAGTTTTAGGGGCATTTCCATTAATCCACAGCCCCGCCCATGTTGATATCTAATGTACCACTTTTAGGGGCATTTCCATTAATCCGCAGCCCGACCCATGTAGATATCAAATGTACCAGTTTTAGGGGCATTTCCATTAATCCGCAGCCCGACCCATGTTGATATCAAATGTACCAGTTTTAGGGGCATTTCCATTAATCCGCAGCCCGACCCATGTAGATATCAAATGTACCAGTTTTAAGGGCATTTCCATTAATCTGCAGCCCGTCACATGTAGATATCAAATGTACCAGTTTTAGGGGCATTTCCATTAATCCACAGCCCCGCCCATGTTGATATCAAATGTACCAGTTTTAGGGGCATTTCCATTAATCTGCAGCCGAGCCCATGTAGATATCAAATGTACCAGTTTTATTTCCATTAATCCACAGCCCCGCCCATGTTGATATCAAATGTACCAGTTTTAGGGGCATTTCCATTAATCCACAGCCCCGCCCATGTTGATATCAAATGTACCAGTTTTAGGGGCATTTCCATTAATCCGCAGCCCGACCCATCCTCCTCACTCTCAAATGCATCTCAACTTGCAGAAGATGAAGCTCACATTTCTTCAAACTTCTCCAGCAGAAAACTCCATTCAATCAGAATTTTACAATGCTAATAATGGCATTCATCAATGAACCACAAGATTTTGCTGATCTTTTTAATTTTCAAAAAGAGCAAACAAATTTTATTGCTGAATTTCACTGCCATAGCGTTACTTCTTGCATAACAGGGACTGACAAGACACATTCTATTTTTGACTTTAGTATCAAGTCTTTTGCTTTAACCCTTTCATCACTAAGTAACTTTGTAGGCATAGAGTCCTCAGTAACTTTGGAGTTGTAAAGCAAAATGACTTGTGGACTCTGAAACAACATAACTTTGCCAATGTTAAAGATATCTGGCTGGATTAGGTGTCAAAATCAAGGTTAAAAACCATGCTTTATGACTAATTCAATAAAATGTGCATATCTATTACAACTATTAAAATGCAGGTACAATCAGGTAAGACAACAGGTAAAATACAAGTAATTATTTTATTACCTCTTAGAAAACTTGGAAAGTTCTCAAAACTTGTTCAATTGACCCTAGATGAACTAGTGAATAATCACAGTAGCAGCACAAGTCTTTCATGGTGTCCATAATATATAAAATTCTATAAAATGAACCAAAATGATCTCCAAGGTGAGATCTGTCCACACACCTATATCGCCTCTGCCTCATTTGACCGTGACATTGAAGTTTGTTAAATGGACAATTTTTCCAAAAACTTCATCTGAATAGAATATTTGAAAATATTCCGAAGCTTTCCTGGAGCCATCTAACACTCGAGTGTGCCCAATTCTGTCAGAAAACTGAAACAAATCTGTTTGGTTTCCCGGCTTCATCCAAACAAAACCATGTGGAGAGTACAATTCCTCTGGTTCAAAACCTTCAAAGTCCTCTTTATCATCATCACTATCACCCACAAGTGTATTCCATTGACTCTCCATATGTCTTCTCTTATTTTCATCAAATTTACCAGGTCAAAATTATTAAAAATGCTCCTATAATTCTCTGAAATTTCTTTGAACACCGCCATTTTGGATACAAATTTCAGCATTCGGAAAACACGTAAAAAGTTCCTTTGTTTGATATTTCTAGTTGTTTACAAGCTAAACTCACGAGATCATCCAAATATAACAGCTACATTACAAGATGGAAGTTAGAGGTACATTGAAAGTTATTTAGTCGGGTACTATAATGTTAAAGAACACAGTCCCAGACCGAAAAGTCGGTCCATAGTGTTTACAGACTTACTTTCCCGTGACCATTTTTCCGGTCTGCAGTGATGAAAGGGTTAAATAGTTTTCAGGACAATATTTAAAATATTTATTGCCCTTTTTTTAGTTCATGGGAACACAGACCTGGAAATATGGGTGAATGAGAATGTTTGCCAGGATTTTTACCAACACGTTTTCTTCTGATGATTTATACAGCCATTCACAAAACTCATATGAAAACTAGGATTGTGACTAGTAATGTGGAGCTGCCACCATATTTAGCAAGACAGCTGTGAATTGTCACAATACCAAGACAGCTCTAAATTGTCACCATACTTACCAAGACATTTGTAAATTGCTACCATACAGCTGTAAATTGTCACCAAACTTACCAAGACAGCTGTAAATTGTCACCATAATCACCAAGACAGCTGTATGTCACAAAACAGCTATAAAATGTCACCATGCTGACCATGACAGCCGTAAATTGTCATCATGCAGCTGTAAAATGTCACCAGACTTAACAAGACAGCTGTAAATTGTCACCATACTCACTAAGACAGCTGTAAATTTTCATCATACTTACAAAGACAGTTGTAAATTGTCACCATACTGACCATGACAGCTGTAAATTGTCACCATGCAGCTGTAAATTTGCACCATGCTCACCAAGACAGCTGTAAAGTGTCACCATACTTACCAAGACATTTGTAAATTGTCACCATACAGCTGTAAATTGTCACCATACTTATCAAGACAGCTGTAAATTGTCACCATACTCACCAGGACAGCTGTACTGGACAGACTAATGGCGTTTATTGGCACAGTGACTTTCAAATCCATAAAACTTGTCCAACTAGGTAGAAATATACAGTTGTAGCCTGAATACAAAATTGAAAATTCTGGAGTCAACTTTTGGGAGTAAATTCAACACTTATGTGTTAGTTTCATTTCACTCTACTCACGTTGTTCCTTTGTCAGATTCCAAAGCTTGGAGTTTGTAATAAGAGTTGGTTCCCCTGACAATGTCAACCAATCCTAGGACAGCATTGTATATCTCTCCTTTCTCCTCTACCACATGAGCAGTTTCAGCCAGACCTGGTGGGGAAATATATATATATATATATATATATATATATATATATATATATATATATATATATATATATATATATATATATATATATATATATATATACACATACATACAAAATCTTTGTTCTGAGAATATTGTTAAGTAAAGCAACCCAATGAAAAGTAAACAGACTTAATTTATGAATTTTATTAAAAGGAATTACCTTAATATGCAAATTTTAAAAACTTTTGACCTACTTCAATTCCTGAGAATTGCACAATTCTCAGACTGCAAAAACAAATTCCATGACTAATTCTACTCAATGGAAAAAGTCTGTATTGAAATAAAGAAATTTTCATCAACTGTTCCGTAATAACTGTTTAAATCTGTTTGATAAATATGACATTTCCATGGCCTGCATATCAATATATGTCCAGGGCCTGCATATCAATACGACATTTCCAAAGCCTGCATATCAATATGATATGTCCAGAGCCTGCATATCAATATGACATGTCCAGGGCCTGCATATCAATATGATATGTCCAGAAATTTTTTTTTTAAAAAGTCAATCAGGTCAAGCAGAAATGAACTCAATTCTGGACATGTTCAAGTCCAGCATACAAATGTTACATTACAATAACCTGTAATGAAATTTTTTTTTAGAACTAACAAACAAATTAAATATACAACACATTAGCAATATGACATGTCAGCATCTGCAAGGCAATATGACACAAAAGGTACTGCTGAACAACTAGGACTCAACAAACTGATGACAATGAAAAAAACCAGCAGTAGAGAAGTGGCAATTCCACTAATATGGGCATATTAACAATCCAAATGGTCATAATCGATTCTTCTTACAGGTCTTGATCCAGCTAGTTTGTAAAATCAACAAAATTAGTTCCTGAAGAACAGTAGATCTTACAAACAACTGATCATATAAATACAAAAAGAAAAAAAAAACCCAAAACAAAACAATAACAAAGAAAAACCTGTCAAACAATAACCATTGGAGATAGTATTCAAATATTAATTGCAGCAAGTAGTGTTACAAATTGGGTCCAACTGGTGATCACATTATGCAGGGTCTACTAATTGTCATAGCACAATGCACAGACCCAATCTGCATTATGTAATGGGACCCTGACTTATGAGTACATTTATATGCACTAAATGTGTCAACTATTGATTCGAGGCACAAAATAAAGTATGTCACAGTCACCCAGAGTCTATGCTGAATTTTGCATTATCTGAGACGGTAGACAATAAAAACCACCTAACCAGAGACTGGAGATAAAGCTTACCACAGATATTGTGCTGCTTTCTAATGAAGCATGCATCAAATTCTGAGATGCTTCAGCTTTTTAGATGGTTCTCGTGTTTATTAGATAGGCTGAAAATAAGTCACTGTGATTTGTGCACGTCATTCAAGCTGTTTAATAAGGGCCGTTTCATACTAGCATACATGGTACCCAGGGAATGCACATTTTAAACAAATATATGCCTGGGCACTCCTATTATTCAACAAGTTCATAGGAAAATGATACCTCTATGGATGGATGTACCTCATTAGAAGGGCCTTGATTACAAAGATGGCTGCCACATATTGATGGTTTTAACACAGCCACACTCAATTAAATGAACTTGGTTTAAAAACTGTTGTTAAATATGCTAATACCAATTGCCATAATTTATATTGTGGATTTATATAAAATTAGTATGAGTGAAATTTAATGTGCATGCTTTCATTTATGCAGTTCAAGTGTTCAAAATGGTACTATCTGCAGAACACAAAAGAAAAAAACTGACAGCTACATAGTTTAAAACATCTGTCCTACACATACAGGGGCTGAACTGTTTCAGATGGTGAGATCATATCTGTAAATGTAGACAGGATGAGAATACCCATGCTAAAGGCAGTTATATGCTGACATTTACACCAGTAGGTAGATGTAGTACCACACATGAAACTTCTCCTAAAGTCTTTGACCTAGATGACTCAGGCAATAAAATTAACACCCCTCTAGAGTGTCTGGCAATTACACACTCCATAAATCATGACCACTGCAGTGAGGGATTAAACCATACAGATTTCTCCATGTGTGTACATCAAAAAACAATTAGGAACTTGAAGGGGCAAGCTGAAAAATTAAAACTACAGTTACATGTTATTAGGTCTGCACATGGAAGGATTAATGATCAAGTAACCTCATGTGAAACAACAATTCAGACAGACTCCCAAATAGCAACAATGTCAGATGCTCAGACACAGACAATCCCAATAGCGGAAAAGAGAAAATGTAAAATGACAATGCAAATAACTGATTCCCAGAGTAATCTTGCATTGCAAACAACAGTACCCCCTCTCATTCATGTGTTACACCTGTAACAGCAATAAGTGTACACCCATGACCCTCAGCTCAGACAAGTCTGTTGCCTGCACTAACAATTGCACTTCCCAGTGCTCAGACAAATGTGTCAATATCAGCTCAAATAACTCACACAATGGAGACAGCAAATTCATAGCCCCTGCCTCCAAGAGATGTGTCTGAAATACAATTGGCTCCTCAATATTGAAAATTATTATACCAAGTGAATATCAATAGAGACAACTCTTACCTGATTCAGGATCCACAGCTGCTCCCCCTTTTACAGTCATCTTCACAGTCTGTGGAACACTCTTAGTGAAATGAGTCTCTGAAACACAGGGAAAGGGTCAGCTGAATGCAAATTCCCCACAAGTATTTGCCAACTGCAAAAACTAAGAAAAACAATGTTTGCATTTGATTAAGCTAATTTCATGCTCAGATTGTCAAAACAATAACTCTTGATTAAGCTAATTTCATGCTCAGATTGTCAAAACAATAACTCTTGATTAAGATAATTTCATGCTCAGATTGTCAAAACACTATTTGTCATTCTCAACATTTTCAATATTTTGACATTTATGTTGAGGTGTGAGGTCAGAGACAATTTCCAATTAAAAAACTGAAATTTGCAACGGCAGCATAGGATAGTTGCTTACAAGTATGCCTAAGTAAACCAAACGGCTAAATATCAAGCCATATCTGCAAAACTTATAAGTATAAAATTTCTTACATCTTTAATCCACTGACAGAAAAAACAAAACTACATCATTGATGAAATCTGACCTGGTACTCACTATTTGCATTGCTATTTACATGACTACCTAAATCTCATTATCTACACTATCAGAGACCCAATAGTCAAGTGACACCAACAATAAAAACCCCTTTCCAATATTGATGTAGACCAAAATCATAGTTTACAGCATATTTATTCTAAGAACAATGACCAGCATTATGTGTCTGTCACATCAACTTGGAGAAAGCCAGATTTATCAAGCAAAAAGCACATGACATTAATGTTTTTTATTGAGATCATATCACAACATCACCTTTTTATGATTGTCAACAGAATGGTTACATATGCTCATCATCAGAATGGGTAATGACATCTGGATGCTGTTGGATTGTTCACCCCGTATCTGTCCGCATTGGTAACTAGAGACACAGCAGTCATCAGAAGGTGTGTTAATATAGGAAGACTAGTGTCAGCAAGGCAACACTCAGCCATGCCAAGTATCTGTCTTCCAGACCATTGATACAGCTACTTACCTTCTTCTAGATCCGATTCAATAATAACTTTTGCTGTCAAAAAAAATGAGATTCATATCTACACATGATGGGCATTCTCATGAATGTTCGCCATTTATTAGGTTACTGGTAACTTCAGCCATACTGAATATTTTGAGTGAAAATGAATCCAAACATTTTACTACCTTCTACATGATGTCATGGCAGTCCTTTGAATAAATGAAAATTGGTGAACTTCATATTCGTGCTCTCCTTTCTTCTTAGTACCATGTTACAAAAGAATAATTTCCTACCTTCAGTACTTACCTTCAGCTTTCTTTAAGCCACTTTTTGCTACAACTTTTGGGGTAGAAAGTCCTGCTATTTTTGTAATGGGCTGAAAGAAATGAACATCAAGTCAGATACAGTACTGTCAATTACTAAATTTCAATGAGTACATGTCACAGATTTTACATCTAGATACTATTCATGGAGCAAAATAATGACAGCTTCTTTGAATAATGACATGAATTTGGCAACAATCAATGAAAAGTCTGAAAAATTAACAGCTTGCCATTGAAAACAAGTCCATTAAAGGGACAAAAAGAATTTCCAGGAATTCAAGACAACTTCTTCCTTTTACCTATCAAGTGTTGAAAGGATCTCTCCTATTCTTCCATGATAACAAGATTTTTTCTTCAAATTAGATATTGTGACAGAGGTATTGAATTTCAGCTTGGCAACATTTTCATTTTTGTTTTTGGATAAACAGCATTAGAAAATAGAAGTAGAATGGTTAATACCCCATGTCAAAATGATCATCTACTCTGGGGGATAAAGTAGGATGGTTAATACCCCATGTCAAAATGATCATCTACTCTGGGGGATAAAGTAGGATGGTTAATACCCCATGTCAAAATGATGATCCACTCAGGGGGATAAATTAGGATGGTTAATACCCCATATCACAATGATGATCCACTCAGGGGGATAAAGTAGGATGGTTAATACCCCATGTCAAAATGATCATCTACTCTGGGGGATAAAGTAGGATGGTTAATACCCCATGTCAAAATGATGATCCACTCAGGGGGATAAAGTAGGATGTTAATACCCCATGTCAAAATGATGATCCACTCAGGGGGATAAATTAGGATGGTTAATACCCCATGTCAAAATGATCATCTACTCTGGGGGATAAAGTAGGATGGTAATACCCCATGTGAAAATGATGACCCACTCAGGGGGATAAAGTAGGATGGTTAATACCCCATGTCAAAATGATCATCTACTCTGGGGGATAAAGTAGGATGGTTAATACCCCATGTTAAAATGATGATCCACTCAGGGGGAAAAGTGCCTACAGCTTAATTTGTTTTAGACTGTCATCGTAGCATCCATACTGAATGTACAACTGGCACCATTTTCATTTTAAGAGCAACAAGGTATCTATTGGTATGTCAACCGGTTAAACACCATGCTGATATAAAAATGTTTCAAAATTACATTTTAAATGAATAAGCGGATTCTCTTGAACTTTCACAAAAAATATGCTGTTTTAATCTATTTATAAAACAAATAATGTCAAGACTAAATCTAGTTGTGGTTATTGACCCTGATATGTAATGTTTCTTTTGCCAATCACTTTCTTTTCATGGCACCTGTGTGTAGCTCTCTATAATGGAGGTTTGACCAAAACGGACCAGTTAGAATGAAAGTTGCTGGAAAATGAGACAGTTGGAATTTTTTTTTTCAAATGCAAGCTACCACAAGTTTTTTTGTGAAAATTTAAGAAATATCTGATGGCAGCTTTTCTTTTGGCATGATAATGTATTAATAAAGCTGCAAAGTCTTGAAAATACTAGTGATCTGGAGAAAGTATAACAATTTCTAACAGATGACAATAAACATTTAACATTTTGTCTCTTAACTGCTACATCAAACACATATAAATGTATGGCAGCTCATTGAAAAGGATATTCCAATATCTAGAATACTGAAAGGTTTCACTGTAAACATAAATAACACTACAAAATAAAGGGCAATTTCTTAAGTCACATGTCTTGTCTCTATATCTAAGGAGCCATGTATTTTATAACATACTTTTATGATTAACTCTTGCAACTCGCTCATTCCTGAGCTGTCTTGGTTGTGTTATACAGACAGCACAGTGAAAATATTACTCAAAAATTACTATAAATAACTTAAAAATTACTACAACCTTGTCTTGACACACACATACAGCAGAGAGTTAAAATAAGACTTAAAAATTACTACAATCTTCAGGAAGATAAACCATTCCAAATGAATTTAAACATACTCTTGCAAAAGATAAAGGTAAAAAGGCAAAAGTTCTCAAAACAAAAAATGTTTCACAGCATTTTTTTTACAAGTACATAATTAACTTTTATAAATTGGAGTGTCCCGACAAAGTTTTAATCAAGATTTGTTGCTATGACAAATTCTGAAATAGATTTCTTGTCTCCAAAACTCTATTTTATTCTTTATTCCTCTACACACACTCCTTTTCTTCATACCGAATAATCTGCATAGACAGCTTGATGTCATTCCAAATTTGCAATAAGGACATCAAGTTATTCATGATGAAAAGAAAGTGTCAATAAATAATGGATAATCCCAATTGAATGAATGTCATAAAGTTATTCATGATGAAAAGAAAGTATCAGTAAAGGATAATCCCAATTGAATGAATGTCATAAAGTTATTCATGTTGGAAAGAAAGTGTCCATAAGTAATGGATAATCCCAACTGAATAAATGTCAAACTGGACTAGCTGGTGACCTGATGTATTTATCAAATTGCATCCCTTTAAGCAGTTTCTTGACTTTGGTATAAGCAAGGAAATAAATAATAAAGTAAATGTAAGTGTGGTATAAACGACTTTACAATCTTAATGTAACCTGAAGACATCTACACTTGCTTATAGGTCAAGACCAAATGCAAACCAGATTTGCTCTCACACAATAATATACCAACAGATGACTGGATGACTCAAGCGTACACTTGTTTATAGGTCAAGTCCAAATGCAAACCACAGATTTACTCTCACATAATGTGCTAACAGATGATTGGATGACTCAAGCATGTTAGAAGTATTCAGAATAAAAAAAAAAAAATCATTCTGATTAGGTATAATATGTGACTGCAGGTCAGGATCTAAGATGTCTGATTTAATTGGTACTTTACAAGGTCATTAAAAGATAACAAATAAGCAACAAAAGGAAGGATGGATGTACAGCTTAACATTTGGAAAGCTGTTTTGCTTTCTGGATCTATGCTGAAAGTGATGCATAAGTATTTCTGCTTACAAAATCTACCTACACAACTTGTATCAATTCTATGACTTGTAGGAGACTACTATGTCCAACAGAAATGTCTATTACACGTAATTCAACAGGACTATATATCCTTACATCCCCTCCCCAGGACGCAATGCTATGTTGTGTGATCATCAGCGCAGCTCCACCCTTTTTCACATCTTCCAAGAAATCCTCAGCCACAACATGGACATCATTCTTTTCTGCCTCCTTAATGTTTTTACTCTTTTTCTCTACTTCCTCTGCAAATGAATAGTTATAAGACTAAATTATAAAGACTTTAAATGTAAAGACTACTTTGTATGCTGTGGAATCATAACAGGCAAATAACAGTATATCCAAAAATAACTAGTTTTGTAAAGGGTCAAATAACAGTATATCCAAAAATAACTAGTTTTGTACAGGGTCAAATAACAGTATATCCAAAAATAACTAGTTTTGTACATAGTCAAATAACAGTATATCCAAAAATAACTAGTTTTTTACATATTCAAAAAACAGTATATCCAAAAATAACTAGTTTTGTACAGGGTCAAATTACAGTATATCCAAAAATAACTAGTTTTGTACAGGGTCAAATTACAGTATATCCAAAAATAACTAGTTTTGTATAGGGTCAAATAACAGTATATCCAAAAATAACTAGTTTTGTACAGGATCAAATTACAGTATATCCAAAAATAACTAGTTTTGTACACGGTCAAATAACAGTACATCCAAAAATAACTAGTTTTGTACAGGGTCAAATTACAGTATATCCAAAAATAATTAGTTTTGTACACGGTCAAATTACAGTATATCCAAAAATAACTAGTTTTGTACACGGTCAAATTACAGTATATCCAAAAATAACTAGTTTTTTACAGGGTCAAATAACAGTATATCCAAAAATAACTAGTTTTGTACAGGGTCAAATTACAGTATATCCAAAAATAACTAGTTTTGTACAGGGTCAAATTACAGTATATCCAAAAATAATTAGTTTTGTACACGGTCAAATTACAGTATATCCAAAAATAACTAGTTTTGTACACGGTCAAATTACAGTATATCCAAAAATAACTAGTTTTTTACAGGGTCAAATAACAGTATATCCAAAAATAACTAGTTTTGTACAGGGTCAAATTACAGTATATCCAAAAATAACTAGTTTTGTACACGGTCAAATTACAGTATATCCAAAAATAACTAGTTTTGTACAGGGTCTAATAACAGTATATCCAAAAATAACTAGTTTTTTACAAGGTCAAATTACAGTATATCCAAAAATAACTAGTTTTGTACAGGGTCAAATAACAGTATATCCAAAAATAACTAGTTTTGTACAGGGTCAAATAACAGTATATCCAAAAATAACTAGTTTTGTACATAGTCAAATAACAGTATATCCAAAAATAACTAGTTTTGTATAGGGTCAAATAACAGTATATCCAAAAATAACTAGTTTTGTACAGGGTCAAATTACAGTATATCCAAAAATAACTAGTTTTGTACAGGGTCAAATTACAGTATATCCAAAAATAACTAGTTTTGTACAGGGTCAAATTACAGTTTATCCAAAAATAACTAGTTTTGTACAGGGTCAAATAACAGTACATCCAAAAAAAACTAGTTTTGTACAGGGTCAAATTACAGTACATCCAAAAATAACTAATTTTGTACAGGGTCAAATTACAGTACATCCAAAAATAACTAGTTTTGTACAGGGTCAAATAACAGTATATCCAAAAATAACTAGTTTTGTACAGGCTCAAATTACAGTCCATCCAAAAAACTATTGCCTGGTTCTGGTTCATATAACACTACATTCAAGTAACTATAGCTTTGGTTCAGAGTCAAATAACAGTACATTTAAATAACCATATTTTTGTTCAGAGTCAATTAACAGTACATCCAAACGACTGGTTTTGGTTCAGGGTCAATTAACAGTAGGAGGTATAAAAAAAAAGTAGTTATTGGTCTAATAATCTGCAGCTGGTCACAATTCTTATTACAAAGGATAAAATCCATATATTAAAACCAAAATACAAAAACAAATATAATGAACAATTATTTATATTCAGCACTTTGCACAAACACAAATTCCATTCACCATTTTATTGTTTTTAGAGCCACTAACCATGATCAGGTACATTTTAGGGCACAGTCCAGCATATTTCTCAATAGATTTTCCCATTTACTCATCCCTGAATAATCTCATGACCTTCACTGCTGAACATGGGTAGTCTCGCTTATACTTGTTGGAATTAAATTCATTTTTCAGACTTGGCTCAGAAATTTCTGTGTACATATCACTGGTTGTGATGTGCAACAGCAATGAATCTATGTTGTATACATGCCCATACTTTGGCTTGATTGTATCATCATAAAATTGGTATATCGGTAATCTGGATGTGTCAACTTGAATAGGCTTCATTAGCTTCAGTTTTACTTTTCTATTGCTTTTAGCAAAGAATCCACCATCAAATATCTTCCTGGACATTAGGTCATTATTAAGCTCCAAAGTTTATATTGTTTGCTGTCTTGAACAAGGTCAATTCAGATTTTCTTTAGCAGGCTCTCCAAAGTTTTCCCGAATATGGCATTGTTCTCGAGTTAAAAGAATTATGTTTTCTTCAAACTCATTTCTTTTGTCATTCCGATTTATAGACATCCACACACATTGTCTAAACCTGAGCATATGATGGATTTACTATATACAGATATCCAATCACAGATATAACTTACAAATTGCATACATGTACAAATAATATTAAAGCTTTGTCCCCAAGTCTGATACCAGCTTATTACATTCGCAAATCTCTATTTGGAATCTTCCACTAGTGCAAATCTGAATGGCAACAACCACTTGCAGATTAATGACAACACTTTGGGGCCAGTTTGATTAATGACAACACTTCTGGGGCCAGTTTGATTAATGACAATACTTCTGGGGCCAGTTTGATTAATGACAACACTTCTGGGGCCAGTTTGATTAAAGACAATACTTCTGGGGCCAGTTTGATTAATGACAACACTTCTGGGGCCAGTTTGATTAATGACAACACTTCTGGGGCCAGTTTGATTAATGACAACACTTCTGGGGCCAGTTTGATTAATGACAACACTTCTGGTGCCAGTTTGATTAATGACAACACTTCTGAGCCAGTGTGATTAATGACAACACTTCTGGTGCCAGTTTGATTAATGACAACACTTCTGGGGCCAGTCTGATTAATGACAACACTTCTGGGGCCAGTTGGATAACTATTATGGTTGTGGTGAAGCTTGCCCAGGTATTCTAGACCAACTTCTGTAAGCATCCGATGTCACTGTTATGATTATAGCCATGCCTTTTTTATAGTTGTGGGATCAATCCATGTAAAATCTTCTGCCGCTATTGCATATAAATAGTGATTGTTGGCATTCATAATAAAGGTGTAAGGAGATTGGACTAATCTATGAGCATATTATTGGTGCAAAACATAACAAATGCTAGCCATTGAAATGTATGCCCTCTTGATTGACGACTGAGAGAAGCCCCTATCCTACTTTTGTCTTGACAGAAGTGCATCCCAGGGAATTCCACATGGAATCTGGTTTAAAAAAATGTCAGTGTCTCAGACATCTGCAAGCATAAGCACGTCTATTTTCAAGATAGAAATTATGATAGTCAACAAGGTTTTTACAACCAAAAACAGACTAGACATTATTCCTGTTCATGTAGTCATTGGAGGAAATACCTTTGCAAGACAACAATGAATGAAGTACATTGATCAGTGGCAAATGAATTTCGGTAAACTTTTACAATCATTTATGTACTCACAAAGATAGGTTTCAAGCTGATCTTTTCAGATGCAACACTGGGGATTATGCTTACTGTTGCATTCGATACTGACACAATTTCTTGTATAAACATGTGTCCATTCAGATTAGGAAGCAACACTGGGATTTTAGCATTTGTTGTTGTAGCATTTAACACCATTTTTGCATTGCAGCCAGTATAAATGGTCGAGGAAGAACCTGGAAAACCCCGGAAAAAACCACCAACCCATGAGAAGCTACTGGCAAGCTTTCTCACATACCCACAATGGCCAAATTCAAGACTCAAACCCAGACAGACAGAGGTGACATGGCAGTGATCCATAACTGTAAGCACTTTAGTCCACTTGGCAATGTCAGGTCCTAGCAAGTGCTGTGTGCATTTACTCTGCAACCAGCAGTAATGTTGCAGCTAGCAATAGTCACAAAGGCTGCAAAAACTTATGTCAGAAGTCATAATCTGCGAGTGAGAGCTATTGTCAGATATATTTTGTGGTATCCCAGCCACATAACTGGCAACAGTCCTTCCATTGCATCTGACAAAAGTGTAGCAAAATCCACACAGGACATGATCAGCAACTGGCATTGTATTCGACTGAACGCAGTTGTAACCATTGCTTATCACAGGATCATTCATGTATTCAAACATTGGTGCAGATGACATAAAGAACTTGTTTTTGTTGCACTGCAAAATTTCTGAATATTTTTGCCAGACTAATTGTGGTTTCTCACTGATCCTGCCACAGTAAAATTCATGCTATAAAGCAGATGTTGATTGCTACTATACATGTAAGCAACATTCAAATGGAAACTGCCTACATACTATACCATTCATAGAAATCTTTTATGGTACAAAATAACATATTAACCTCAGTCCAAATTTGTCCATGTGGAGATCATTAAATCGGCTGCAGTCCTTTATTCCAAACAGCAATGTCAAACTTATTGACATTAGCAACCTATACAGAAAATTAAATATTACTAATGTTTTCCCTGGTATTGTTTATATTTTGATGGCAGATCTCTATTATCACTCGTGGAATGTAATGTGGAGAAAAACATCTCTTCAAATCACTGGTTGTTAGAATTTTTCACATTTATCTGCAGTTGATTACAAAATGGTGTTTGAGTTTGCGCAGGGTTTTGGAGTTTTAACACAGCTTTAATAAATTTTAAATATCACTACAATGTTTGCAGTACGGCAGTTTATAGTAATATCTAGCACTGGGGCATCACACCACAGAAGCATAGAATTATGTCCCACCTAATCACATTATCCTGACAGCAGGCCAACCAGTCCTAACACTAACCTCTTAATGCTGACTGCCCAGTGAGGAATCTGCTTGTGCCATTTTTAATGTCCTGGCCATTGTTCAAACTTGCAACCACCTACATCTGAGGCAAATACTCTAACCACTTAGGCCATGCTGTAATTCAATTTGCAAAAAGGTCTGCATGGGGAAATATAAATCTGAACCTCTGCTGAATCTTTTTCAAAGATTTTTGGTAAAACTTTTATCTTTATCTACCTCAGTATCTTTATGATTCAAGATTACACAAGCATCATTATAAAACCATGGCTGTGATATATATATATATATATATATATATATATACTGCAAATTTTTTTAATATAATATTCTCAAACAATAGGAAAATGTCTTCACTTGGGTTGTTCTTGTCAATAATTCTCTAATATTAAAATCATGTTGTTGTACATGAATTTCTTATAGTCAACAGAAGTATCTGGGCAGTGTCAATAATTGCAGTATGAATTTGCGTGCCAAACAACAGAATATAAAGCTAAGTTGTTTCAAATCAAATCAAGTCTAAAAGAATTTTTGTGCCTCATAATTGTAACCGACTACAACCATATCATCAGACTGACTTTCATTTTTATGAACAGCAAACCTTAGCTTGACGCTTCCTCAATTATAAAGATAAATATTATCTTCTGTCTGTGTTATTCTAAACTGGAATGTCCCAATCACGAGTATGACACAGTAATTGATTAGTCTACAAACTCTTAATGAGTCTGTAAATAGGATTAGCACTTAAACAGCAAAGGCCGAAATGTGTGATGCATGCCTACTATATTAGTCGATGTGAAACATGAAACCATTTTGAACTGAGATCCATACATGGTCATGTGAATGGTAAACATACATAGTTCTGGAATGATAATTCTATGTCACAAATGCTGATTAGCATTTCCACCAACAATAATTTGAGTTGTATTTCCCACTGTGGCAGGACAAGAAATACTCCAATCAGCTTTGAAAATGATAGGTGCACCAGAATACTCCATTTCTTGCAAGTCAAAATATTACTTTTTTCCTCCTTGAGAATTAAAGACACACAGATATAACCTATTTTCTTAATTTAATACATCTTTACATGAACCCATACTGCTTAATTTTTTTGCAAGTGTCTAACAGCAGTTGTATCGATCTGACAGGGACCTAAAAAAAAACTTCACTTGTGGGGCTCACACTGGTAACATTCATGTTGTTTCAGAAGTTTAAGTGTAACTGATGGTCGATAAGTAGTGTGAGATCAGTGGTTTGTTCAATTACTGACCTACATCAAAGCTTTCTAAACCCATATTTATTTCCTCTTGCATCAACTTGTAGCTCTATACCTCTATTTAACTTCATTTGAAAGGCTCTCACGTGAACTTACATGTGATACAAGGACAAAGTCATTATAAAGCATTGATACTGCTCATTATGGAACAGGTTCAGGAATTTTTATGAGATGAACCCATATCAAAAGTTAGATTTAAATCAGATGAAAAATATGGACTGCAAAGTGGCAAAAACCAACTGCTGATAGATGGATGCACAAAGGACAATACACAAGCTCAAGTAATCTGCATCTGAATGTTTCCTTTGTTGTTGTTTGTATAGTTTCAACTCTGAACATTTTACTGAATGAAAATAATGAAAATGTTATTCTATACTGATCTTTTTAAAGGTCAGTTTTTAATTTTACTCCTAATATCAGAGCATCATTTGATATTGTGAAAATTTTAAACAATCTTGTTATTCATTGAGAATGGAATCATTAGTTTTATTCAAAAATCTCTTCCTTTCTTACTACCCTCACCTTTGGTGCTGATGCAGGCTGCAACATCCTTACCAACCTTGCTGACTACAGCCCCTCCAAGCTTTTCAATGGCAGATGTTAGAGTGGCCTTTGACTTGCTGGTTTTACCGATGATGACAAACTTCAACCCTCCTAGAGGTTTTCCACTAGTGGAAGGCCTAAAATATGAAACCATCCAAGTACATAAGAGAAAATTTGTGCGGTTTAATTTTCAGTTGTTTTTTTTTTTACCTGGACACAAATTATCACAATTTAACTTGCAGAATACAATAAAATCAAAGAAAATGACAGATCATATAGAATTTTAAAATCACAGAAAATTACATTATGTAGTATTCTAAGAACACAGCTTATCTCCTAAACCTAGTACTGTGTTGATTTGATTAATAAAAACTAAAACTACAAAATATAAATTGCAAATAAATTATGAGCAATGGCAACAAATTCTTAAAATGCCATAAAAAAATGCACAACAGATGTGATAACATGACAAATGTAATAACACATGGCAGTCACATGTGTCAGGCACTTTAATATGGAAAACTAATTTACTGAAGGTTGGAGGGTGGGGCTAAACTAATTTTAATTAGGTAATATATAACTGCTAATATTCCAAAGCTACCTCTTTTCCTGGCACTATTTCATGGTGAAAATTAAGACAATGTAAAAGGTCCATCCAGGTATTAAAGAGTGAGAGACTGATCTGTGGAGCTCAAAATACTTGATAAGCTCCAAGATGAAGGTCTGAACCAATGGTGGAACCCAAGAAAGACTTTAACAAGATGAAAGTCTGAACCAATGGTGGAACCCAAGAAAAACTTGAACAAGAGTAGTGCACCATAGCCCTTAATGGTGAATACTTAATCCTTTTCTTCAAAATGAAAAAATCTGTAACTACCAACAAAAAAAGGGGGTAGACTGGGTAATGGCCATTTGACTCCACCAACTATATAAACTCTCCACTTGGTTCCATTACTTCTGGAGGCTCATTGACTCCTAGCCAGTGTGAAATGTCTGCAACCTGGCTTGTTCTTGGTGAATTGATCATTTTGACATTTAACATTTCTAGATTAATTTTGCTTATTTTATTATGGAGGCTCATTGACTCCTAGCCAGTGTGAAATGTCTGCAACCTGGCTTGTTCTTGGTGAATTGATCATTTTGACATTTAACATTTCTAGATTAATTTTGCTTATTTTATTACAGCCTGTCAGTATAGAACATGTTGCTAAGGAAACTGACTTCATTTTGTAAGACAGATACCCGACACAAACTTGATAATAAAACTAGCTGAAGTATTTCATTATCTGGTAAATAGAAACTCACTGCATACAAGTATTTCATTATTTGGAAAATAGAACCTCACTGCATACAAATATTTCATTATCTGTCAAACAGAACCTCACTGCATACAAGTATTTCATTATTTGGCAAATAGAACCTCACCACATACAAGTATTTCATTATTTGGCAAATAGAACCTCACTGCATACAAGTATTTCATTATTTGGTAAATAGAAACTCACCGCATACAAGTATTTCATTATCTGGTAAATAGAAACTCACCGCATACAAGTATTTCATTATTTGGAAAATAGAACCTCACTGCATACAAATATTTCATTATTTGGCAAACAGAACCTCACTGCATACAAGTATTTCATTATTTGGCAAATAGAACCTCACCACATACAAGTATTTCATTATTTGGCAAATAGAACCTCACTGCATACAAGTATTTCATTATCTGGTAAATAGAAACTCACCGCATACAAGTATTTCATTATTTGGAAAATAGAACCTCACTGCATACAAATATTTCATTATCTGTCAAACAGAACCTCACTGCATACAAGTATTTCATTATTTGGCAAATAGAACCTCACCACATACAAGTATTTCATTATTTGGCAAATAGAACCTCACTGCATACAAGTATTTCATTATTTGGCAAATAGAACCTCACCACATACAAGTATTTCATTATTTGGCAAATAGAACCTCACTGCATACAAGTATTTCATTATTTGGCAAATAGAACCTCACTGCATACAAGTCTGCTACTGACGTCTACACATGTAATAGATTATTGGCTACTGATTGATGCATAGGCATTTCTTTGATGTCTGCCCATCCTTGCTAGACCTGCCAACCCTAAAAAGACATTTTCTGTAAGGACTGTCCACCCTTGCCAGACCTGCCAATAAGACCATCTGTAAATTAGATTAATTTCAGTAAGAAGAACATAATCTTATTGTCTACAAGGAAATGTGCATTCAAAAAGTTTGCAAGTGTAATCCAAAACTAACACAGTGGAGGCAAACACTATGTTAAAAATGTTTTTTAAGACACACTTAGACCTGAATTTCCTCCAGAAGTTTCAGAGCATGTAGTTCCAAAAATCATTTAAGTTCAAACTGTTGTTCCAAAACTCATCTAAGTTCAAACTGTAGTTCCAAAAATCATTTGAGTTCAAACTGTAGTTACAAAAATCATTTGAGTTTAAACTGTAGATCCAAAACTCATCCGAGTTCAATCTGTAGTTCAAAAAATTATTCGAGTTCAAACTGTAGTTCCAAAAATCATTCGAGTTCAAACTGTAGTTCCAAATATATTTGAGTTCAAACTGTAGATCCAAAAATCATGAGGCAAACTAGTTCCAAAAATCATTCAAGTTCAAACTGTAGATCCAAAACTCATTTGAGTTCAAATTGTAGTTTCAGAAATCATTAGAGTTCAGACTGCAGTTCCAAAAATCATTCTAGTTCAAACTGCAGTTCCAAAAATCATTCAAGTTCAAACTATTTCCAAAATCCATTGGAGTTCAAACTGTAGTTTCAGAAATCATTAGAGTTCAAACTGTAGTTCCAAAAATCATTTAAGTTTCAAACTATTTCCAAAAATCATTTGAGTTCAATGGCATTTTACCAGAACTCTCAACTTGATGTAATCATTATTTTATTTTTCAGTAATGGCAATCACCTCTCACATCACAAGTCAAATCAGTACATCCTAAAGATAACTGCTATATCTCTTGCTCTTTTCCAAAAATCTTAAGATACCATTTTATATTTCTTTGCTGGCTGTTTAAATATTTTCAATGGCCTTTAATTTTCAAAGTGTTTTTGTTCAATGGATGCCATTTCTTAAAAATACCATCAGCACCAGCTTGACCATGCAGGGGTTTTACATGAAAAATATAGGCTGTGCAGAGCATCTAAGTACTGCTATAAAAGTCAGACTGGTTCCCTTAGCAAATTCTACTGAACCTAACAAAAAAAAAAAACAACAGATTCAGATCAAAAGACAGCCAGCTTCAACATTTATATTTTATAATTTTTGCTATTATGTTTAGTACAAGATAGGTTACTCAATAACATCCACAGAGCAAATAAAAACGGGTAGAGAAAAAAAAAAAAAAACAAGTGAAGATCATTACAGATGATTTTATATTAACCGAATCACATACACTGCAAGTTTACAGAATAGAGTGCAGTCATTGCTCAGGTAGTGCAAGATGATAAATTTCACTGCATGACAGAAATGTCTTACCAGTTTTGATTATCATGGATACCAATCAAAAATGCATGGCTGATCAGCATTGTTATATAAAATATACACCAGCAAATAAAGATAAAGATCGTA
This sequence comes from Potamilus streckersoni, assembly GCA_016746295.1. Lineage (NCBI taxonomy): Eukaryota > Metazoa > Mollusca > Bivalvia > Unionida > Unionidae > Potamilus > Potamilus streckersoni. Next base: position 765,392 of record JAEAOA010000564.1, read on the forward strand.
GATAATTTTAGACTGGCATAATCTAGTACATCTTAAGTTGGCTTAGTGTAAAAAGTGTACATAGAGCCAGGAATGCATAAGATGATCAATTTCGTTGTATAACAGAAATATCTTGCTGACTTTGATCAACTAAAGCTAAAGCAAATGATCAAAGATGGACAAAATTTGAAACAAAATAAAAAAAACCTTCAGCAAAGACTGCTGCATTTATTTCCCATGTAGTGTACAGGAAGTATAATATATAGACTGAAATACCCAAAAAATAATCTTGAGGGCATTGATTCCTTTAGCAAGAGTAAAGATGGCTTGTGAGAGGAGGAGATTGATAATGATAACAGGTACTTGGGTCATGGATTTTTCATTATTTTGACAAATATTCACATTTTCCAGCATTATATGATTTGAATCAATTATTAACATGTCAAAATAATTCAAAAATATAAATGCTGGAAAAAGAGTGCTGAAAACAATCTTTGTTTCCCCCTTCCTCTGAAGAGTGTAAACAACTTCCTTTAAAATTACAGTTTGGTCTGCTGCAAATACATGAGGGTCAGTGAAAGAAAGGTCCTGGAAGCAAAGCAAATAACCCACTGTGTGTGTGTGGAAAATATCCATTATGTTGGTCTATGGAAAACAGCCAAGTCTGGAACCTACTTGGCCATTTGCTACGAAAGTAACTTTAGCAAAAGAGGGAGTGACTCTTTATTTAGAGCCAACTACATCCCTTCTTGGGATGAATGAAACATCCACAAACTTCCTACTCTGACCTTTATGGCAGTCCTATTTAGATTTTAAAAAATGAGCAGGAAGAAATTTTAAAATGAACCTGGCAGTTTTACTGTGACCAATGCTTAAAGCATTTAGGTAAAAGACCCAGACTGGTTAAGCCAAGAGTGCTTCAGCAATTTAATTGGGCATGTAACTGCAGCAAACAACTACAGCTGCAGGTTCTTGTATCTTGTGAGGCAAAATAAAGATTAACTTGCTTAATAAGGATTCTGAGCAGTACAGCCACCCTCAATAGGTATTGGGTATGAACAAGCAAGACCAAAGAACAATCCAAAGTGTCTTGGATACAGTCTCCAGGAGTTCCAGTCAAGACTGAAAAACCTACTCAAGATGCTCCAGGCCAACTCAACCTTCCAATTACCCAATGACACCAGAAGCTGGAGGGGACTGACCAACCATACTCTTTTTGATGACTTTTTGGTTTTGTCCAAGTTCCTGTACCCTCTTTACCGTAGTCAAATGTGCAAACAACAGAAGATTGGCTGTATTTCCCCATAAGTATTGCCCAACTGGAGTTTTCTCATGTCCTAAGGTTCAGGAGACAGCTCCAGGGACAGAAGGTGGTAAACTTCCATTTACTGCCTTGACAAAAAAGACCCATCCCATACAAGCACAAGGCTGAGATGGGTCACCAATTGGATAGAAGGCACCGACTTGACTGGGGTCTAATTAAACTTATTAAAGCACACAATGAATTACAATTCACTCATTGGTACAGTCTTTATGAATGACAATGCCTTCTCAATGGGGAAGAGATGAGTGGTGGTCTCTCCCTTTATTTCAATAATAGGCGGAAGGGAGGGAAAGGGAGGTCCTAATTCTTGCACTGTCTATAGATAAACACAGAAATGGAAATCTCATCCATGGTACTTTGGGTGGAAATTAAATGATCCAGACTCATCATCTGGTGTTAGGAGTCCTTAGACTTGATGGATGATGCACTTTCTCTTGCTCAAAATCGAAGCCCAATCGAGACTGAAAAGAAACAGAAAGAATGGGTCTGACCTGATCACTTTCATTACAGAAGACAGAGTGCTCCACAGAAACTATTGCCAAAGACCAGCATATGAACCACCCTTTAACTCCTGCCAGCTTTCAATTACTAATGGCTAGACCTGTTAGTCTGACAGGTAGCAAGTTGCATGATCTGGTACTTGATGCCTCAACCTGGCACCCAATGGCTTCATCTGATGCCTAGTCAGAGAACAGTTGAGCTGAGAACTTCACTGTAAAGTCCCTATCACAGAAAATCCACTTTCTAGACCCTCAAGACAAGTAAGTACAAATAGACCACATATCCCTAATGCCAGAAATGCAGTATTTTATTTTTGGGTGTCATCAACTTTCCAATGCCAATAACACCTCCAATGGGAAGGTGGCCATTTCTACAAAATCCCATGCTTCAACTGCTCATAAAGAACGGACATAATCTAAGCACTTGCTCCACGCTAAACAGATGTGGAAGGTGATCATGAAGCCTTTTGATCCTTGCCAACTTGCTGTGAAATTGCAGAAAGGCTAAAAAAATCCCACCAATTAATATAAACTAGAAAAAGTTATCAAGGGTAATACCAACCCTAACACCAGTTCCCACAAGAGTACTAAATTATACTATCAATGCTTAACTAGCTTGTGCACCAGAAACAATATTTTTTTTAAAAAAAATGAAAACGGATGTTGGAAGCATGATAAAAGGGCAGTTGCAATACAAAAATGGATGTTACTGAATGAAACAACATTAAGATTAACGAAAGTTTGGAGGCCCAAAGGCGCTATTTACTAACAAAGACCAAGGAAAATATTCTCAATGAACTAAAGTGATCAGGTCACCTGACTGGTACTGTGTCATAGTTGATAAAGTTTCACCTTGGATTCAGGACTAGAGCCAGGAATAGAGAAAATGTTATAAGGTTTAATGCCATTTTTCAGCACAAGATAGGCTATACATGGCGGCCAGTACAAATGGTTGAAGAAGAACCTGGGAAAACCCCAGAAAGAACAACTGACACAAGAAAACTACTGGCAAACCTTCTCACGTACTCACACTGTCTGAGCCCGAGACTCGAATACAGGGAGACAGATAAGATGGCAGTAATCTTTAATAGTGAGCACTTTAGACAACTCGGGTATTTGGGGCCATAAAGAGAAAATTATTAACACTAGTAGGTTACTGCTATGAACTCTATTTTCAGCAAACACATCAAACTTGCTTACAAATAATTAAAAATGAATTAAAAGTTTTTAAAATAATTTTCTACAAATAAATTTTTAAACTTTGAAACCTTTTTGTCTTTTTACAAGAATTATCTTCTTTTTTTACAAAATCAAAATAAGGAACAATAAATTAGTTGCAGACATGTTTATAATTATGCAAATACATTTTGGATCTTTGGAACATGTAAAATAGGGGCCACCTGACTGGTAACCAAACTGGATCTTACGTCAAACTGGACCTTACGTCAAACTGGACCTTACACCAAACTGGACCTTACACAAAACTGGACTTTACATCAAATTATACCTTACATTAAACTGGACCTTACACAAAACTGGACCTTACACCAAATTGGACCTTACATCAAATTGGACCTTACATTAAACTGGACCTTACACAAAACTGGACCTTACATCAAATTGGACCTTACATCAAATTGGACCTTACAACAAACTGGACTTTACATCAAACTGGTCCTTACACCAAACTGGACCTTACAACAAACTGGACTTTACATCAAACTGGTCCTTACATCAAACTGGACCTTACATCAAATTGGACCTTACACCAAACCAGACCTTACACCAAACTGGACCTAACATCAAACTGGACCTTACAACAAACTGGACCTTACAACAAACTGGACTTTACATCAAACTGGTCCTTACAGCAAACTGGACCTTACATCAAATTGGACCTTACACCAAACCAGACCTTACACCAAATTGGACCTAACATCAAAATGGACCTTACTCCAAATTGGACCCTAAATCAAATTGGACCTTACACCAAATTAGACTTTACTTCACTCACATGGCTTACATTTCACTGCAGACCTTTTTCAGTTAGATGCAAAAAGGCAGCCGACATCAGCCATCTCCCAAACTTCATATAATATTGAGTTTACCTACTTTACTATATCATAACTAAAATTATTTTTGATTAACATGCACTTTCTCTTGCTCATAATCAGTTAAACCATTCTTGAAACCATTCTTCAAGAACTGTTACAGATCACTGCCCTCTCACCTGTCTGTGTGAGTTGAAGTCCAGACTCAGCTAACATGGTTAAGTGAGAAAGCATGCCTGTAGGTTCTCGTGGGTCGGTGGTTCTAACCAGGGGTTTTCCAGGTTTCTTCCTCCACCATTAATACTCGCTACCATGTATAGCTTATCTTGTGCTGAAAAATGGAGTTAAACCCTACAACAACAACATCAAGAATGGTAGGTAGCCCAGTCAATCAAGATCAATTCATCAATATGTCAATTACTGCACTTTTTCTTGCTCATAATCAAAATCATCCAAGACGTTCATAATAAACCCAATATATCAAAAATAGATCTTCAAGAATGGTAGGTAGCCCAGTCAATCAGATGCAAGATTAATTCATCAATATATATCAATTACTGAAACAGTCTGATCCTGATGACACAAGCAGATAGAGTAAATCCTGAAAAACCTCACCTAAGTAAAACTTAAGGGACTTTAATCCATCTATGATGAGGGAGCCAAAACTTCATACCATATTTGAAAACAAACACAACAATTATGGTTTCTGCTTAGGAACCTATGCACATATGATCTATGATAAATGTCTCAGGGTGTATTTTTCTGCTTGGGCATTTATATTAATTCATATAAATGCAAGATGTAGGAGAAGTTGAATGCATGTAAATTGTTTAATGCATTGCATGTTTGATCAAAATGACATCTGAACAGGGAACAAACTCAGCCATCTGACCCAAGATTACATAATTAATATTTGTTGATTTTGCTCATTAAAAAATTTATCCAAGACCTTTATCATATAAGGCAATAATTTCAAGTTTTATCAAAATGGTTACATATGTAGTAGCACTTTATTTAATATCGGCACAATTGTGACTGTATGTTGCCAACTGATAGTAAATATAAAAGTGAACTGCATAGAAACTCTAGGCAAATAAACCCTTTCAAAAAAAAGTAAACATGAAGAACAACAAGAAAAAAAACATATCCTTGATGTTGTTAATATTCTGTAAAATGTACACAAAAAGAAAATCCTTAAGAGATTTTGATCAGAAATATGGCTTCCAGGGTGGTAGTGCACTCTGCCAATCAGATACAAGTTGATCTCATTAGTGTGAGTAGATCTTACTCATTAATGAATACATCTGAGATCCTGATATCATAGACATACATTCAAAGTTTGATCAAATATTACAGGAGAAATCTGATCTCCAATGTGGTAATATTGTCAGCCTATCTGATGCAAAATTTATTTATTATGATGTGTGGAACTCATCTCAAGTTTGATCAAAACTGGATCACAAAAGATATGGCTTCCAGAGAGGTAACAAGCTCAGCTGGTCAGATATCAAATCACCTAATTAGTTTAAATGGATTGCTCATTATGAGATCTTATTGATATAAGCATATATTCCAGTTTTATAAGAATTGGATCAGAAGTGTGGTAACAAACTTAACCAATCAAAAGAAAGCTCACCTAATTAATATGCATAAAGCTTACCCATTATCAAACTTATTTGAGACCATAGGCATATATTCCAAGTTTAATAAAAACTGGAGTTGAAATATGGCATTCAAATTGGTAACAAAATTAACCAACCAGGTGCAAGATCATCTCATTAATATACATTCATGTGCTCATTATTGAACATGAAAAAATCGATGACATAAACACATATTCCAATTTAAATCAGATCAGTAATATGGATTACAGAGAAAATGTTGACCAACAGATAGATGATAATGCATACACCATACCATATGCTGCCTTGACTGCCAGTTGCTAGGATCATACCATTTCCTGCCTCGACTGTCAATACACAGGACTATACGACAAGTTACCTTGACTGCCAAATCATAGGATCATACCATTTCCTGCCTCAACCATCAATACACAGGACTATACAAGTTACCTTTTACCCTGATTGCCAGTTCATAGGATCATACCATTTGCTGCCTCAACTATCAATACACAGGACTATATGACAAGTTACCTGGATTGTCAGTTCATAGGATCATACCACTTCCTGCCTTGACCATCAGTACACAGGACTATATGAAAAGTTACCATGACTGCCAGTTCATAGGATCATACCATTTCCTGCCTGAACTGTCAATACACAGGACTTTACGACAAGTTACCTTGACTGCCAATGTATAGGTACCTTACTGTCAATGCAGAAGACCATACCATAAGCTGCCTTGACTGCCAATTCATAGGACCGAACCATAAGCTGCCTTGCATTGCAAGGAAGTGGGCTAAGAAGTTCAGACAAACCTATGCATGATCAACCCAAGTGTCAAGTCCTGGGGGAATTCTCCAATCCTAATCCACCAGTGTCCCCTATATTTAACAAATCCCAATATTTTTATCATTATAGGGGGGACAGGTACATAAAATGTCCCCCTTGAAGCTCAACCAAGGTGCATTAGTATGTATGGATCTCACACATAATCAAATTCATGAAAGGTCCTGACGACATAAGCATGTAGTCCTACCCTGATCAAAACTGAATAAAAAATCTGACCTACTGAGTGGAAACAAGGTAAGCATGTAGTCCTACCCTGATCAAAACTGAATAAAAAATCTGACCTACTGAGTGGAAACAAGGTCAGCCAATGAGATGCAAACAATACCTGACAGATGTAGCACATTACTGAACTCCCAAGATATTATTAGATAAGAAAAAATTCCCAGTCTAATTAAAATCTAATTAGACATGCAGACTCTACACTGGTAACAAATATTTCCAATCAGATACTAAATGACCTCATTGTCAGACACTTACCCATCCACAGAATCCTGAGATGAGCTGACTGGACCTTCAAGACTGGACACCGTCACTGCTGGGAAGTATCTGTCTCTCTTTACATACTTGTAATTTTTCCTGTTGGCAGATGTAGACAAATCAATAACATGGTGGCTAAGCACAATATATGAATAACTAATTTACAAGTACAGTGAAACTATTCAAAGTGCACCCCACCCACTCCATGGTATACTGAAATATCATAAGAACACGTTTTCAAACTTTGTCCTTCTTTAATAGACCATTCCAGTGGCCTAGTGGTTAAAGCATCCACCTCAGATGTGAGATGGTGTGGGTTTGAAGCCCAGCCAAGTCATTTCAAAGAATTACTAACAGCTGCCTCACTAGGGACTCAACATTAAGAGGTTAGTGCTAGGACTGGTCATCCTGGTGTCAGGATAATGTGACTGGGTGGGACTGAATGCTACATGTCAGTGCTAGCATGATGCTAGACATCACTATAAATTGCCACATTGCAGATATTATAGCAATATTACTGAAAACTGTTAAAGCTACAATTTAAAAAAATCAAATCACACACACCTTCTTTAATATTTCTGAAAAGCAAAGCAAACTTTTGGTCCCAAATTTGAATTTTATACTAAAAATACCAACTCGCTTAAACTTTGGAAATGTATTTTAACAAATAAATTTTTAAAAAAGATCCAATTTATTGTTCAGAATAGCCTGCCTGTGGTTATGTGCTATGCACCAAAAATAAAACAAATGTCTGCAACAGATACTTAATACTGTAGAAGCTCAGGGTTAAGTCAATGACCCTGTAATGGCAATATCTTGTATGTACACAGATAAAGACCAACTAGAGGCTAATCCAGGCTGCAACTTTATGAAATGTTTATCTGCTTATTATCTAATTATGATTGTATAAATGATCCTTACAAATCTTTTCCAAACACCCAAACCTGAATAATCTGTAGCCTCATTACTGATACTTTGCTGACAGATGCTGACAACAGTATTTGTTCAGAATGTAAATTGTTCAACCTTTTTTTTCATTAAATGTTTAAAATGCAAAAGAATTTTTCCCACTTTTTTGGCACACACACATACACACAACTATTATTCATTATAACTTAATTCTGTCACATAAATTGCATTAGTGCTTTCCCAGTCACCCTTCATACAAATTCTCTCTTTCTAGTTATGTGAAAAGCATTACAAATATTTGGTGGTTTTCAAAATTATAAAGTTATGTTTTGTTTTAAAAAATTTACAGGTTTTTTTGTGTTAAATATTAAGGCTAGTATGGATGGTAATGCATTTGTGTTAAATATTTAATGTTGGTATGGATGATTTGACATTTGTGTTAAATATTAAGGCTGGAATGGATGGTTAGACATTTGTATTGAATATTAAGGTTGGTATGGATGATAATGCATTTGTGTTAAATTGAAAACTGGTTTGGATGGTAGTGCATTTGTGTTACATATTAAGGCTGGTATGGATGGTAATGCATTTGTGTTAAATATTAAGGTTGTTATGGATGGTAATGCATTTGTGTTAAATATTAAAGTTGGTATGGATGGTAATGCATTTGTGTTAAATATTAAGGTTGGTACGGATGGTAATGCATTTGTGTTATGTATTAAGGCTGGTATGGATGGTAATGCATTTGTGTTAAATATTCAGGTTGGTATGGATGGTAATTTGTGTTAAATATTAAGGTCGGTATGGATGGTAATGCATTTGCGTTAAATATTAAGGTTGGTATGGATGGTAATGCATTTGTGTTAAATATTAAGGTTGGTATGGATGATCTGATATTTGTGTTAAATATTAAGGCTGAAATGGATGGTAATGCATTTATGTTTAATATTAAGGCTTGTATGGATGGCAATATATTTGTGTTAAATATTAAGGCTGGTATGGATGGTAATTTGTTTGTGTTAAATATTAAGGTTGGTATGGATGGTAATGCGTTTGTGTTAAATATTAAGGTTGGTATGGATGATCTGATATTTGTGTTAAATATTAAGGCTGAAATGGATGGTAATGCATTTATGTTTAATATTAAGGCTTGTATGGATGGCAATATATTTGTGTTAAATATTAAGGTCGGTATGGATGGTAATTTGTGTTAAATATTAAGGTTGGTATGGATGGTAATGCGTTTGTGTTAAATATTAAGGTTGGTATGGATGGTAATGCGTTTGTGTTAAATATTAAGGTCGGTATGGATGGTAATGCGTTTGTGTTAAATATTAAGGTCGGTATGGATGGTAATGCATTTGTGTTAAATATTAAGGTTGGTATGGATGGTAATGCATTTGTGTTAAATATTAAGGTCGGTATGGATGGTAATGCATTTGTGTTAAATATTAAGGTCGGTATGGATGGTAATGCGTTTGTGTTAAATATTAAGGTCGGTATGGATGGTAATGCGTTTGTTAAATATTAAGGTCGGTATGGATGGTAATGCGTTTGTGTTAAATATTAAGGTCGGTATGGATGGTAATTTATTGGTAGATAAGACATCTCTTCAAGTCTGTGATACTCTGTGTAACTAAAAACCTCAAAACTGAAAATTAAATTTAGTCCCACAGGTTTTAGTTTTGAGTTTCAGCGCAGCATCTGCACAGTAAATCATTCTGATTAAATAACATCTCCATCAATCGCTCTACCATTCAAGCACCTGCCCTAGTGATGAAAATTCTAGCTTTTCTGGACTTTCTGCGAGACAGCAATAAAAAAATTTTTAAAATGGTTGCTGTGGCACTTAGACTAATGTCCGATTGGCATCATTTCATTCAGGACCAACAAGCCGTCATATGAAGTCTTGTGAAAATCCAATCTAACTTTCCATCCAGGATATACAAGTTATCTTATTTGGTAGCCATAACAAAATCAGGTCCCAATATTTTCATTTAAGACATACTAGATATAATAAAAAGTCTAAAGGTGAAATAAACCCAATGTCAATCTATTTACGAGTATCTAAAAGATTTTCAAGATGAGATCCAAACAGCAATATTTTCATGGAGGAACAAGTAGATCATGAGATAAATATGTGTAAAGTGTTATGTATATTTAATTTGCATTGTTTGTTTATTAGGTTTATTTAGTTTTTTTTTAATGTCATTATATATTATTGCAATGTTACATTGTATGTTGGACTTGACCTTGTATAAAATTGAGTATCTTTCCTTCTTGGCCCCAATTTACATTATTAATTTAATCTGTAAACAACTAATACATAGCTAAAATATTATCTATGTGTTTGAGCTTAATATCAGGACCATTATTAATAAAAGTAAGTTTATTAGAGTCTGGGTCAAGATTACAGGAAATAAACTAGTGTACCTAACATAGTCCAAGTTCAATATTTTAATTTCAGTAATGGGGTTTTGATAATTAACATTTTTATTTTGTAAACATCAGGATCATTCCAGAGGTTATTTTCCATTAGGTAAGTTTTATTTAGAAAATGCTAATTGTGACCCAAGTAGAAGACTATATAATCATGTCACTGAAGGGAAAATTCATTTGTGCTCATCTGCTGATTGTTTAAATTTTTTTTGTCTCTATCATCTGCAAACAGGTTTTGTTCACAGGATGCCATTTTTTGAAAATGAAATAAAATCAATTTTGATAATGCAGGAGTTTTGCATAAAAATATGGACAGTTTATAGCATTCAAGGTACTCAGATTTCCTGACATGGAATCTAATAAGAACCATAGATCTGGATCACAAAGTAGCCAGTCTCTGGATTGGATTGTATTTTCACAGCTATTGCTATTATTACTCATGACTGTAATTTAAGGGTGTCTTCAGTAAGACTTGAGATCAACTTGTAAGAGTTGACAGGTCATAAAATGAAAGAGTAAAATGATGAACTGGGTAACTACTGCTGCTTTGGAATAACAGAAGCTGGCCCAGTTAGGTTGGTTGGTTGGTTGAATTTTTACAGTGCACCAGCACCAAGAGGCCATTTAGCGCCATACAAAAGGTTATATCCTTCATTATATACAAATGGCAAAAAGGTTCTGTATCGGCCAGCGATACAAAACCAAATAGCTAAAGGTAAAATGATAAAAATGGTAACAGTGATAAAAAAAAATAGTTTCCCGATCAACAGAGATTGCAAATAAAATATGTCAATGAAAACATATGAAAGGTAATGAAAATCTAGCGACCGTACATATATAGCACATAAAAATGTTTAAGATGATAACATAAAAGTTATAACTTATGATATATGTTTACTTCCTTAAGGAAGTCTATAACATAAGAAATACTAACTCTATAAAAGAGCTCCCTCATGTCTTGCATATTGTAATATTGATTACGTATAGATTGGAGGTCGAAACACTCCAGCATAAAGTGCTTAAATGTAAATGGTTCATTGCAAAATATGCATTCTGGTGGGTCTTCTCCTTTTAGTATGTAGGAGTGGGTTAAATAAGTATGGCCGATTCGAATTCTAGCAATGACTACCTCCTCCCTACAGTCGGCTCTGTAGGAAGGAGTCCATTCTCCTAGGATTGGCTTGATGATAAGCTTATTATTCACGGCATCATTCCATGATGCCTGCCATTTCTGATGTAAACAGTCTTTGATAAAACGTTTAAAATCACTATATGGTGTTCTAATATACTATATTATGCGAAATACTCAACTCAGTATGCTTAACAAGAATATTAGCCAATAGTGGATTCTCCAGATTTTTATTAGGTGTTTGGTGACTGCCACTGCTTTGGAATAGTGGAAGCTTGTCTAGTTAGGCGTTTGTTGACTACCACTGCTTTGGAATAGTAGAAGCTGGTCCAGTTAGGTGTTTGGTGACTACCACTGCTTTGGAATTTTGGAAGCTGGTCTTGTTAGGTGTTTGGTGACTACCACTGCTTTGGAATTTTTGAAGCTGGTCTTGTTAGGTGTTTGGTGACTACCACTGCTTTAGAATAGTGGAAGCTGGTCTAGTTAGGTGTTTGGTGACTACCACTGCTTTGAAATAGTGGAAGCTGGTCTAGTTAGGTGTTTGGTGACTACCACTGCTTTGAAATTTTGGAAGCTGGTCCAGTTAGGTGTTTGGTGACTGCCACTGCTTTGGAATCGTGGAAACTGCTCTAGTTAGGGGTTTGGTAACTACCACTGCTTTGGAATAGTGGAAGCTGGTCTAGTTAGGTGTTTGGTAACTACCTCTGCTTCAGAATTTTGGAAGCTGGTTTAGTTAGGTGTTTGGTGATTGCCATTGCTTTGGAATTTTGGAAGCTGGTTTAGTTAGGTGTTTGGTGACTACCACTACTTTGGAATCATGGAAACTGGTCTAGTTAGGTGTTTGGTGACTACCACTGCTTTGGAATCATGGAAACTGGTCTAGTTAGGTGTTTGGTGACTACCACTGCTTTGGAATCATGGAAACTGGTCTAGTTAGGTATTTGGTAACTACCACTGCTTTGGAATCATGGAAACTGGTCTAGTTAGGTGTTTGGTAACTACCACTGCTATGGAATAGTGGAAGTTGGTCTAGTTAGGTGTTGGGAGATTACCACTGCTTTGGAATAGTGGAAGCTGGTCTAGTTAGGTGTTTGGTGACTACTACAGCTTTGGAATAGTGGAAGCTGGTCAAGTTATTTGTTCTTACCAGTGACATCAAATGTCAACTATTAACAAAACCCGCCATATTATGCCTGGTATGTAGTCTAAATAACTACCCTCAGATACATGCAGTTCAAAAATTCTCAAGCCATTTTCAAATATATATACAGTAACACCAACATATACCCACACTAGGGACCATTTGAAAGTGGCTGTATTGAACAGGGGGTCTTTATATGCTGTTATTTTGTATTTTGTGTTGGCATTTCTCCATGATTATCTTAGGTACATCTAAATTGTGTAATTGACCTTTGTAAATTGAGTTAAGGAATTACCTATGATTATACATTAAATATACATAAAATTATTAATGGAGGTAGAGATATTTACTTGTATCAGAATTTATGAAATTAGTTTTTCTTTTTGAATTTCCTGATCTTGTTGACAATTTAAAATGTTCTGGAATGGAAGTTGACCTTCATCCTGGTTCTGTTATTGATTTGTAGCTTTTATGTTAATATTATTTATTTCCTACCTTAACATCGGAAGTGGAACCAGTCTTGTGTTTAGTTTTTAATTTGGAAGGATTTATTCAAATTATTCACTGGAAATTACAAAGTGCTCAATAATGCTTATTAACTAAACCATTATTTTGAAATTATTAATTCATTCAAGGGCATTTTGGATTGTAACAAAGTGATACATCAAACCTTTTGGCACATTAGCTAATTTAGTGCTATTGGCAAATCAGCAGGTTCAAAACTGGAAATAACATCACTGGAATTCATTTAAAAACTAAATTTGGAACTTCATACATTTGGACTTGTGATAGAACTTTTAGAACTATTTGGGATTTAATTCACAATACTGTAAGTTCTTTTTAAACTTTTAACTTTGTTAAATATACACTGCATTTAAATAACTTGTCCAAAAACTACTTGGAATACAATATCCTTGAAAAGAAATCATTTTCATTACATTCATTTGTCTCCACTAGGTACTAATATAATGTCATGAAACCAAGTATATGACATGTAATTACTTGTGTCCTGTGTGTAATTAACAACACACAATATAAAGTGTTATGAAAACCCATTATATGACATGATACTATGTAACTGCAAACTTATTTGGTCCTGTTTGTAATTAACAAGACACAACAAGAGCTTGAAATAAGAGAAAACTATACTGATTGTCTCATGCAATGCATTTACATAGGAAAACACAGAAGAGTGTATAACAATAGCTGCACCTACAGGAATTCCACATCGTGATATTCTTTAGGAACTTTAAAAGGCATCCTCTTGGGGGTCTTTGTTATATACATGCACTTGGTCCAATCTGTCACATTCCCTGTGCATCTGTAACCCTCACTCCTGAAGTTTACAAAAAACACTGGGTTATAAAAATTGAAATAGCACAATGAATCTACCTGGACAAAAAATGGAAGACATTATTAACTTCAACATACATGCGTAATGCCAAACATGAATGTGTAAAGTCAAACAGAAAATGACAACAGGAAACAAATATTTGTTTAAGGGTAATATCGGCTCAAATTGTTTAAAATGTTCAGCAAATTAAAGAGATGTAAATGAATAAATTTTAGGACAAAATATCAGCTGGGTGTTGCAAATACTTGCATGAAACCCAAGTGACTTGATACAAATAAAACTGTTCAAATCTGACTGAATTGACAATAGATTGTGAGATTGAATTACTCAATTTTTGCAGACATAAATGAAGCAAGCATAGTTATTTAAAAATATACTCTGAGTATCATACTTTTTATAAAATTGATTATGAAGCAAAAAATGATTCTTTATAATACACACCCAAACATAATGCGTTACATGTACATCCACTACCATGCCAATTTATACTTCTCTAGTGAAAACAAAAATAAATTTGTTCCTAATAAAAGTGATAAAATATCATATACTTGCCATAACTTAAGTGTGATGAGAGTAGTCACCCTTGGAAAAGAGAAATTAGACCAAATTTTCTGAGTCATCAGTTACTATGGGAAAAATGCACACTTGTGATATATCTGCAGGAAAGGTGTGTCCTCATTATGACTATTAAGGTCTGTTCCATTAAAAAGTATATGGGACCCAGGAAAGGTACTTTTTTAAAGTGGGGTACAGATGCAATTTAAAAATTTCTTATCATCTTAATATGAATACTAAAAAAAAAGTATCAGAGCATATATTTGGTCATCTTGGGACTGAAAGGTCTCTTGAATAGAAACTTAATAATTCCCTCCCTCCCATGATAATGAAACGTGCCAGATACTGATTTGGGTCAACTTCTCAAAATGCCATAAGAAAAGAATATCTAACTGTGGTGTGGGGCTTTTGATAGAGAGATTTCTCTGCTTTCACTACCAGGAGAAGTCTTTTCTCCCATAATAGGCTTTTTAGAGTGGTGTGCCTTGTTATCCAAATAATCTACTGGTGACATATTCACAAAGGGGTTTCTATCTGAGGGTTTATTTGATATGAGCCTGGAATACAGATTCAACATATATTGAAATGGGAGGAATAAAAAAACCTGCAAATGAGGTGGTTTTATTAGGCATTCAGATTGCTGTACTTCCCTAGAAATCTCTGCTTCCATGTTCAGATGGCTGCTGATCCACATTTCCACTGGAGGGGTCCAATCAGGAAAAGTCTGCAGTTGGATTTCTTGCCTTCTGAATGATCTTGGAATACACAATAAAATTGTTCCCCATAAATCTGATCCAGATCAGAGAAATGGCATTAAATGAGAGGCTTCTGTGTCTGAGGTCAGAAATTACCATTCCATTCTTGTCATATGTTAATCAAGAAATGACCCCAATCAGCATGGATTCAACTGTAAACCAGGAGGTAAATGGGCTACCCTGTGTTAAACATTTGATTTTGACAAGACAGCAAATCCTGAATGAACCTAACTGGGGTGTGGCCAACCCAAATGTTGATTTGTTGGCAATGACACTATTTTACAAAATCCCAAGCAAGACAGATTGGCTGACTTGCCAGAGCTGTCAAATGTACTCAGAATACTCTTTCTGGATTAGGTCCCCTTCATTTCCTAGATTATGTCAAAATGTCATTCTACTTCATTTCCTGGATTATGTCAAAATGTCATTCCCCTTCATTTCCTGGATTATGTCAAAATGTAATGCCCATTTATATCCTGGATTATATCAAAATGTAATGCCCAATCATTTCCTGGATTATGTCAAAATGTAATTCCCATTCATTTCCTGGATTATGTCAAAATGTAATTCCCATTCATTTCCTGGATTATGTCAAAATGTAATTCCCATTCATTTCCTGGATTATGTCAAAATGTAATTCCCATTCATTTCCTGGATTATGTCGAGATGTCATTCCTATTCATTTCTTGGAGAGTGGTGTCAATGGACTGCTTCTAAATGGACCAATTAATTAAGCCCATCAAGACAGGCAATGGATAGTCATCTTTCTATTTGTTCAAGTGTCAGTGTGAATCAAAGTTCCTGGATGCTGATGCTGTAATCTATGACATGTCCAGTTTGTTGGGATAGAGTTTCAGGTAGTCCTGAAGTTTTGTTTGCTTTGTACAGCCAAGTAAAGCTTCTGCTTCGGTAACCTAGGACCTTGTCAAAAGTAACCTTCTGAAGATAATGTTCCAACCTTTTTTCCAATTGTTCAAGTCTCACCAAGCTTGATGTAAATCAGCCAAGGAGACACAATCATGCATGAAGCCAACATCAAAGGAACTGTTAACTAGTTGTTGCATGTTGAGGATAACGAAAAATGTCCAGTCTATGTGTACTTCACCATTCTTGGGCCTACAACAGGGTCTATCAATGGATGGTATTTTGGTATGCATGCTTTGCAGAAGGATTGACTTAAGTTATCTTTGTGAGATAAAAGGCCAGTTAATGCTAAAGGTCATTATGTTGCCTTGAAGCAGCTATGATAACTTTTGTTTTTTTTTCTTCATTAAGAGACTAACAGGAACTCCTGTATTTTGGCACTGATGAGGCAGGAAGAGAGAACTCTTGAAGGAAGAATCTAGAACACTTCGATGGATGCATGGAGTCTGCCCTGGGTATCATCATTAAGAAGCCAGATCACTTCAATGGATGCATGGAGTCTTCCCTGGGTATCATCATTTAAGAAGCCAGATTACTTCAATGGATGCATGTTGTCTTTCCTGGTTATCATCATTGAAGGCAGAAGCCAAAACACTTCAATGGATGCATGGAGTCTTTCCTGGTTATCATCACTGAAGGCAGAAGCCAAAACACTTCAATGGATGCATGGAGTCTTCCCTGGGTATCATCAGAATAGGTAAGGGGCATGTAAATATATGTCTCTGTAGAAATTCTTGGGGTTATGGAGAACATAGCTACATAAAAAACATGAATGAGAATCCTTCCATTTTGGCAATGGTAATTTCCATATGCTTTTATCATAAACAATGATCTGAGATGGGTATTGGCTTGACATGAAAGAGAAATCACCATAACCAGTACTGGGTTATGATGTAGCTGGGACCAGTGATGGAACTGTCCAGTGTCAGTCCACATTGCCTTCTGTCATGTTGTGTGAGAAAATTTCTAACAATTTGTGCCTCATGTTTATATGTCTTCTGACAGAATTTATAATTCAAAGTACTTTGGGTTATATAATAATATAACTTTAGACTGAAACAAACAAATGAGCAGTCAGTGACCTACGCATTCCATCTCAGTCAAGTTCGCAGTTAATTCAAAGAGAACCTTGCCATGGTGGTGAGAAACTCTGTTTTGCAATTAGTCAGTAATGTCACTGGTCAGCATAGGCTTAGAGATTAGAAAACCAGACATTATAACATGTCAGTGCTACTACCCCAGGCAGTTTGCAAAGAGACCACCGGTAACCAATCAAAATTGAGACATTCATATATGGAGCAGGTTTCTCATGCAGCCAGACATTATCCTGTTGCATTCGTTTAGGAAGAATCAATACTAGTTTTGATGCGACTAAAGAAACATCACAGTACTCCAACAGCAAATTGTGCACTCAAAAAAATATCGGGAAAAAGGAGTTCAAGGAAATTCAGACAAGATTTGGAACAAAGGCTTATGAGGTTAAATATCTTCGCCCGAATCTGTCCCAACCAAGTGTTGCAAAATTTGTACGCTATTATGAGCATTTAATTTAGCAGAAATTCAATCGTCTATGCATAACTGAATTTAATAGTGAGTTATATTAGAACTTGTACTTGTTTGTATTTGTGGATTATGCAGGCATTGTTGACCTTGTGCATGTACAATTAGGCATTTTTATATTTGCACATGGCTTTTATAATTTGTAAGGTAGGAAATGTGTGGGAATATTGTTGATGTATCAGAAGTTGTAATGCTATTGTTGTTGTTATAGCCTTTATTACAGGACAAGCATGTATGGAATATTTAGGTGTGAGTTGAGCTAATTATTTAACTACCATTATGCCGATAAGGGTGGTCGAGTGTTAATTATCATGTAATTGAGCAAGGAGACAAAACTGTACATCCCTTATAATCCACAGGAAACTTTCTGGGTGGCATAGGGCACCACCCAAAGATTAAAGAGAAGACGTGGACAGCATGTGGAAACAGGCAGTTGTGCAAAGGCATAGGGCCCAATAATGGTTACTGGAAGCACCAAGAAAGGGATGCAAGATAGAAGTTACCGATAAGTAACACAGAAGGAACATGGCAAGGAAACACTCTCACCTTTAATTTTGTATGATGAAATAACTGGCAATTTTAACAGGTTTTTGCATTGACTGAAAGAAATTGTGCAGAAGAACTGTCCTGTAATTGTTGAATGCCATGATATAGTTTATTAAATTGTTATACCTTTAACCTTTCCATCCCTCTCCGAGGTTAAAAATAATTATGTAGGAGGCATGTGACACCTTCACAGGTTCAGTACTGGATATCATGAAAGACTTGATCACTAGACGCCATGCTTGTTTTTCTGGGCATCCATGATAGGTCCAAAGCTGGTAGTGGTGGAAATAAACGTCAGACACCACCAGCATTTTGGGTTCAGGACTGGGATATGCCTAGAAAACAGATCACTGTGCCCATCCCATGACACAGTGAATACTAGGTGACAAGATGTCAGAGATTGAGTGGATGTGGTATGACAACAGCTAATGTCCAAGGACTGGTCCAAATGGGCTTACATACTGTGTTGATACTGGCTCAGTACTGGTAAAAGTGGTCATAAACTGGGAGGAAAAGTAGCTGTCGTAATTCTTAAGGTCCATGGCTACAGAATGCCAGGGCATCTTCTAACAAACTATATCAACTTAGATTTGATGGCACATTATGTGACAACAGTTTGCAGTTGGTATCAACTTATAAGCTAGTAAATTATTAATACATCGGAGGGAGACATACCTAAGGGAGGAATAAGGGAGACATAGAAATTCATTGGGTAGACCTGTAAAATGACAAAACTAAATAAGCATAAATTACTTTTCAAAATGGGACTCTGGGTTGCTGAATGGCCTAAAGCACTCACCTTTACAGGTCAATCACATATTTAACCTGTCTGTAAGAAAGTTTGCCAGAAGCTTTCCATGAAGTGGGTGGTTCTACCAATTTTCCTCTTCCACCAATTTTACTGGCCACTATGTACAGCCTACCCTGCACTAAAATATGGTTATAAACCCCACAAAACCAAACAAAACTTTCAATATATTTATTTTCCTAACTCTAAAACATTATAACTAACACTGGTTGTAAGAGCAACTTTTTCTATTACAAATAAAGAATCTTCAAGAAGGAATACATGATTTTGGGAAGGAGTGTATGGGCCAAATGGAGTGTATGGGCCAAATGGAGTGTATGGGCCAAATGGAGTGTATGGGCCAGGATGAAATGTAGGGGCTAGGAAGGAGTGCATGGGTCTGGATGAAATGTATGGGCAAGGATAGAATGTATGTGCCAGGATGAAATGTATGGGCTAGGATGGAGTGTATGGGACAGGATGGAGTATGGGCCAGAATGAAATGTATGGGCAAGGCTAGAATGTATGGGCAAGGCAAGAATGTATGGGTCAGGATGAAATGTATGGGATAGGATATAGTGTATGGGCCAGGAAGAAATGTATAGGCTAGGATGAAAAGTATGGGCAAGAATAGAATATATGTGCCAGCATTAAATGTATGGGATAGGATATAGTGTATGGGCCAGGATGAAATGTATGGGCTAGGATGAAGTGCATGGGCTAGGATGAAATGTATGGGATAGGATATAGTGTATATGCCAGGAGGAAATGTATGGGCTAGGAAGAAATGTATGGGCAAGGATAGAATGTATGTGCCAGGATGAAATGTATGGGATAGGATATAGTGTATGGGCCAGGATGAAAAGTATGGGCTAAGATGGAGTGAATGGGCAAGAATGAAATGTATGGGCAAGGCTAGAATGTATGGGCCAGGATGAAATGTATGGGATAGGATATAGTGTATGGGCTAGGTGGAAATGTATGGGCTAGGATGAAATGTATGGGCAAAGATATAAAGTATGGGCTAGGATTAAATGTATGGGCTAGGATGGAGTGTATGGGCCAAAATGAAATGTATGGGCAAGGATAGAATGTATGTGCCAGGATGTATGGGCTAGGATGGAGTGTATGGGCCATGATGAAATGTATGGGCAAGGCTAGAATGTATGGGCCAGGATGAAATCTATGGGATAGGATATAGTGTATGGGCCAGGAGGAAATGTATAGGCTAGGATGAAATGTATGGGCAAGGATAGAATATATGTGCCAGGATGAAATGTATGGGATAAGATATAGTGTATGGGCCAGGATGAAATGTATGGACCAGGATGAAATGTATGGGCCAGGATGGAGTGTATGGGCCAGGATGAAATGTATGGGTAAGGATAGAATGTATGTGCCAGGATGAAATGTATGGGATAGGATATAGTGTATGGGTCAGTAGGAAATGTATGGGCTAGGATGGAGTGTATGGACTAGAAGGAAATGTATGGTCAAGGATAAAATGTATGTGCCAGGATGAAATGTATGGAATTGGATGTAATGTATGGGCCAGGATGAAATATATGGGCTAGGATGGAGTGTATGGGCCAGAAGGAAATGTATGTGCAAGGCTAGAATGTATGGGCCAGGATGAAATATATGGTATAGGATATAGTGTATGGGCCAAGAGGAAATGTATGGGCCAGGAGGAATTGTATGGGCAATGATAGAACGTATGTGCCAGGATGAAATGTATGGGATAGGATATAGTGTATGGGCTAGGTTGAAATGTATGGGATAGGATGGAGTGTATGTGCCAGAATGAAATGTACGGGCAAGGGTAGAATGTATGGGATAGGATATATTTTATGGGCTAGGTGGAAATGTATGGGCTAGGATGAAATGTATGGGCAAGGATAGAATGCATGGGCTAGGATATAGTGTATGGGTCAGGATGAAATGTATGGGCTAGGATGGAGTGTATGGGCAAGAATGAAATGTATGGGCAAGGCTAGAATGTATGGGCAAAGCTAGAATGTATGGCATAGGATATACTGTATGGGCCAAATGGAAATGTATGGGAAAGGATGAAATGTATAGGCTAGGATGGAGTGTATGGGCCAGGATGAAATGTATGGGCAAGGATAGAATCTATGTGCCAGGATGAAATGTATGGGATAGGATATAGTGTATGGGCCAGTAGGAAATGTATGGGCTAGGATGGAGTGTATGGGCCAGAAGGAAATGTATGGCCAAGGATAAAATGTATGTGCCAGGATGAAATGTATGGAACTGGATGTAATATATGGGCCAGGAGGGAATGTATGGGCTAGGATGGAATGTATAGGTTATGTTGGAGTATATTGGCTAGGATGGAAAGCATGGGCTATGTTGGAGTTTATGGGTCAAAATAGAGTGTATAGGTCAGGATGAAATGTATGGGCTAGGATGGAGTGTATGGGCCAGGATGAAATGTATGGGCAAGGATAGAATGTATGTGCCTGGATGAAGTTGATGGGATAGGATATAGTGAATGGCTCAGGATGAAATGTATGGGCTAGGATGGAGTGTATGGGCAAGAATGAAATGTATGGGCAAGGCTAGAATGTATGGCATAGGATATACTGTATGGGCTAGGTGGAAATGTATAGGCAAGGATAGAATGTATGAGCTAGGATGGAGTGTATGGGCCAGGATGTAATGTATGGGCTAGGATGGAGTGTATGGGCAAGAATGAAATGTATGGACAAGGCTAGAATGTATGGCATAGGATATACTGTATGGGTTAGGTGGAAATGTTTGGGCTAGGTGGAAATGTATTGGCTAGGATGAAATGTAAGGGCAAGGATAGAATGTATGGGCTAGGTTGGAGTGTATGGGCCAGGCTGAAATGTATGGGCTAGGATAGAGCGTATGGGCAAGGAAGAAATGTATCGGATAGGATATAGAGTATGGGCCAGGAGGAAATGTATGGGCTAAGATGGAGTGTATGGGCAAGGATAGAATGTATATGCCAGGATGAACTTTATGGGCCAGGATGAAATGAATGGGCTAGGATGGAGTTTATGGGCCAGGAGGAAATGTATGGGCTAGGATGGTGTATAGACTAGGATGGAAAGTATGGGCAAGGATGAAATGTATCGAATAGGATATAGTGTATGGGCCAGGAGGAAATGTATGGGCAAGGAGGAAAAGTATGGTGAAGGATCAAATGTATCCGATAGGATATAGTGTATGAGCCAGGATGAAATGTATGGGATAGGATATAGTGTATGGGCCAGGATGAAAAGTATGGGCTAAGATGGAGTGAATGGGAAAGAATGAAATGTATGGGTAAGGGTAGAATGTATGGGCCAGGATGAAATGTATGGGATAGGATATAGTGTATGGGCTAGGTGGAAATGTATGGGCTAGGATGAAATGTATGAGCAAGGATAGAAAGTATGGGCTAGGATGAAATGTATGGGCTAGGAGGGAGTGTATGGGCCAAGATGAAAAGTATGGGCAAGGATAGAATGTATATGCCAGGATGTATGGGCTACGATGGAGTATATGGGCCAGGATGAAATGAATGGGCTAGGCTGGAGTGTATGGGCCATGATGAAATGTATGGGCAAGGCTAGAATGTATGGGCCAGGATGAAATATATGGGATAGGATATAGTGTATGGGCTAGGAGGAAATGTATAGGCTAGGATGAAATGTATGGGCAAGGATAGAATATATGTGCCAGGATGAAATGCATGGGATAAGATATAGTGTATGGGCCAGGAGGAAATGTGTGGGCCAGGATGACATGTATATGGGCCAGGATGGAGTGTATGGGCCAGGATGAAATGTATGGGCAAGGATAGAATGTATGTGCCAGGATAAAATGTATGGGATAGGATATAGTGTATGGGCCAGTAGGAAATGTATGGGCTAGGATGGAGTGTATGGGCCAGATGGAAATGTATGGGCAAGGATAGAATGTATGTGCCAGGATGAAATGTATGGAATTGGATGTAATGTATGGGCCAGGAGGAAATGTATGGGCTAGGATGGTGTGTATGGGCCAGGATGGAATGTATAGGCTATGTTTGAGTATATTGACTAGGATGAAAAGCATGGGATATGTTGGAGTTTACAGGTCAAATAGAGTGTATCGGCCAGGATGAAATGTATGGGCTAGGATGGAGTGTATGGGCCAGGATGAAATGTATGGGCAAGGATAGAATGCATGTGCCTGGATGAAGTTTATGGGATAGGATATAGTGTATGGGCCAGGATGAAATGTATGGGCTAGGATGGAATTTATGGGCCAGAAGGAAATGTATGTGCAAGGCTAGAATGTACGGACAAGGATGAAATATATGGGATAGGATATAGTATATGGGCCAGAAGAAAATGAATGGGCCAGGAGGAAATGTATGGGCAATGATAGAACGTATGTGCCAGGATGAAATATATGGGCTAGAATGGAGTGTATGGGCCAGGATGAAATGTATGAGCTAGGATAGAGTGTATAGGCCAGGATGAAATGTATGGGCAAGGATAGAATGTATGTGCTAGGATGAAATGTATGGGATAGGATATAGTGTATGGGCCAGGATGAAATATATGGGATAGGATGGAGTGTATGGGCCAGAATGAAATGTACGGGCAAGGGTAGAATGTATGGGATAGAATATAGTGTATGGGCTAGGTGGAAATGTATGGGCTAGGATGAAATGTATGGGCATGGATAGAATGCATGGGCTAGGATGGAGTGTATGGGTCAGGATGAAATGTATGGGCTAGGATGGAGTGTATGGGCAAGAATGAAATGTATGGGCAAAGCTAGAATGTATGGCATAGGATATACTGTATGGGCTAGGTGGAAATGTATGGGACAGGATGAAATGTATGGGCTAGGATGGAGTGTATGGGCCAGGATGAAATGTATGGGCAAGGATAGAATGTATATGCCAGGATGAAATGTATGGAATAGGTTTATTTATATGGGCCAGTAGGAAATGTATGGGCTAGGATGGAGTGTATGGGCCAGAAGGAAATGTATGGGCAAGGATAAAATGTATGTGCCAGGATAGAATGTATGGAATTGGATGTAATATATGGGCCAGGATGAAATGTATGGGCTAGGATGGTGTGTATGGGCCAGGATGGAATGTATAGGCTATGTTGGAGTCTATTGGCTAAAATGGAAAGCATAGGCTATGTTGGAGTTTATGGGTCAAAATAGAGTGTATGGGCCAGGCTGAAATGTATGGGCTAGGATGGAGTGTATGGGCCAGGATGAAATGTATGGGCAAGGAAAGAATGTATGTGCCTGGATGAAGTTTATGGGATAGGATATAGTGTATGGGCCAGGATGAAATGTATGGGCTAGGATGGAGTGTATTGGCAAGAATGAAATGTATGGGCAAGGCTAGAATGTATGCCATAGGATATACTGTATGGGCTAGGTGGAAATGTATGGGCCAGGATGAAATGTATGGGCTAGGATGGAGTATATGGGTTAGGATGAAATGTATGGGCAAGGATAGAATGTATGTGCCTGGATGAAGTTTATAGTTCAGGATATAGTGTATGGGCCAGGATGAAATATATGGGCTAGGATGTAATTCATGTGCCAAAATGAAATGTATGTGCAAGGCTAGAATGTATGGGCCAGGAGGAAATGTATTGGCCAGGAGGAAATGTATAGGCTAAGATGAAATGTTTGGGCAATGATAGAATGTATTTGCCAGGATGAAATGTATGGGCTAGGATGTAGTGTATGGGCCAGGATGAAATGTTTGGGCTAGGATGGAGTGTATGGGCCAGGATGAAATGTATGGGCAAGGATAGAATGTATTTGCCAGGATAAAATGTATGGCATATGATATAGTGTATGGGCCAGAATGAAATGTATGAGCAAGGCTAGAATGTATGGGCTAGGATGAAATGTATGGGCTAGGATGGAGTGTATGGGCAAGGCTAGAATGTATGGCATAGGATATACTGTATGGGCTAGGTGGAAATGTATGGGCTAGGTGGAAATGTATTGGCTAGGATGAAATGTAAGGGCAAGGATAGAATGTATGGGCTAGGATGGAGTGTATGGGCCAGGATGAAATGTATCAGATAGGATATAGTGTATGGGCCAGGAGTAAATGTATGGGCTTGGATAGAGTGTATGGGCAAGGATAGAATGTATGTGCCAGGATGAACTTTATGGGCCAGGATGAAATTAATGGGCTAGGACGGAGTTTATGGGCCAGGAGGAAATGTATGGGCTAGGATGGTGTATGGACTAGGATGGAAAGTATGGTCAAATATGAAATGTATCAGATAGGATATAGTGTATGGGCCAGGAGAAAATGTATGGCCCAAGAGGAAAAGTATGGTCAAGGATGAAATGTATCGGATAGGATAAAGTGTATGGGCTAGGAGGAAATGTATGGGCTAAGATGTTGTATGGACTAGGATGGAGTGTATGGACTAGGACGGAAACGTATGAGCAAGTATGAAATGTATGGGCCAGGATAGAATGTAGTATAAACTTTACTATAAAAAAGTAAGCAGCATATTGTAACAAATATTTCAGTATGCATTTAAAAAGACAGAATAGTAGGAATTGTATATCAAGTAGTCTGTTTTATCCAATTCTCGATGCAGTTTAACATAGTAGAACAATAGAATGGGATGGAGACCAAAAAAGCACTTACGAGTAGACAAGCTGTCCTGTTTTGCATTCCTCACACCTCTCGAGTGCACCAAATGCCATGCAGTCAGATAGTCTGTCCAGCAACTGTTGATAATATACTATTTAATAAGGCAGGCATTCAATAGTCTATGAAAATGAAAACATAACTTAAGTTTAGTAATTTAAGCTATCAACCACAATTTATGTATTTATTCATCATGGACATGCAATATTTTGCTTACCTCTATAAACTGCAGAGGATTCAATATAGGTGATACTTGATTCATACATTTGTTCCCGACATTATGGTGCAAATGAAAATTAATTTTAGTATACTTTGTAAATTAAGGATGTTCATGGACAAATAATGCCTCTAAGTTTTTGAGTACTGATTATTTATGCAAAATATTTGAACAAATACATATATCATGTACATGAGCTGTGTGTAAGTCACAACAAGTGGTGCTGGTGATGACATGAACATGAGCATAAGGTCTCATCCTACCCAGGTTCCAGCAATCAAGCAATTTTGGGCAATGAACTTGTTCTAGGATAAATTTTTTAAAAAAAGACTCATTCTTCTAAGAGTTGACTGCTCTGGGAGCCTAAGTGGTTCGAGTCACTGCCATAAATGTAGGAAGTCATGGATTTGAATCCGGGTCAAGTCATACCAAAGACTTATAAAATGGTACAAGCAACTGCCTCACTAGGAGCTCAGCATTAAGAGTTAGAATAGGTCGGTCTGGTGTCAGAATAATTTGACTGGGTGGAACATGATGCTACATGTCTGCAGAATGATGTTCCAGTGCTAAACATCGCTATAAACTGTCACACTGTAGAAATCATAGTGATATGACTGGAAAACTGTGAAAACTACATTCAAAAATTGAAAAACACATACACACTTTTCCTTAAAATCACAATGACACTAACCTTTGTCTTTTTGATACCTAAATCAACACTTCACTTCCTAAGCTGCTCACAACACTGGGGACCAATGTTTGTATGGAAATCATTTTTTTATTTGTTAAAACAGCTACTCTGACCACAATATCATTTGGCTCCTACACAACTTCAAAATTAAGTTATCCAGAAGCTTTACTCAAAGTAATATAAATCAAGTAAATTGTATACAAAACATTTTTATTTCAGTCTGTGACCATGACCTTTACCTCAAAACTGACTATCTTCTTCCTTATCCCAAGACTGTGGCAATCATAAATTGTGAAGCATAATAGTCATGGTGCACAAATTAGGGAACAGACAAATCAATGTCAAAAATATGCTCCATTTTAGGACTGGTTATTTTTGTACCCTGTCAACGATGGTGAGAACACAACAGTTCACAATAATGAAATTAGACTTTGACATTGATGACGGCTGTAAAATTACTGAGCAGATATAGAAAGAAACCAGGTTTAAATGCCCTAATTTAACAGGTCTACAACTAAATGTGCAGAAATAAAGGAATAAAACAAAAACGTGGCCTAGACCTTAAAGATACAACATTGATACATGAAGTACTATCAAACTGAAAAGTAAGACTTGTACCGCTGTTCATCAATGTAAATCAAAGAGCTTTTATGACTTAAAGCAGGACAAAATATAAACAGATAAAGTAACTATTATCCCTTCATCTCAAATGTCTTTAAAATTATACATAGCTGCCAACCTTCTAGGCTCACAATTAGTGAAAATAGGGATAAAAATGAGTGAATTTTGACATGAATTCTTAAGTCCAGGAATATTTGTTGGAACAAATGTTTAGCATGGGATCCAGCTGATAAAGGTAAATTGTGTTCAACAAGAAAACTCACAATGTTTCAACACTGATAGATTGTATGTCTTTCGTCAATGGCTTGAAATATTCCAGAACTGAAATCTGCTGGAAATCTTAATTTTCCCAACCTCTATGTGTCTTTTGCTACCAATGTACTTCCTCACATCATCTCTGCCACCATGCCCAATGCTACAAGTTGTAGCACACCATGTACAAAAAGCATGATGTATATCAATATTTGATGGCTGAATGCAAATTAAATTAAACTTCACTTTTTGTGCAATACATTTCTTTTTCATTGGTGGTGAAGACATTTTTTACATCAGTGCCAAATGGTAGTATTGGTGGCACATGCACGGAGCAAAATTCCGGTTAGGCCCCAGTTTTTCTCAAAAGCATTTGTAAAACTACTCTTATACATATAGATTAAATTACACTAAAATGCTTGCTACTGACCCAGCTGTATTGATTATCTATAGTTTTACTAATATTGTGACCAGCAATTCTGGACTGTTTTGGCAACTGCCAGTATCACAACTAGCACTTAATGGGAAATTGGTTATTTTAATAAAGATTTAAAATAACCGAGAATTAAGGGAATTTGTAACTTTTTTGCATGTGCCATGAATCCGTGAATTGCTGATAAAGTTGTGAAATTCACGCCAAAATCGTGGGTTGGCAGCTGTGATTATAGAATGGTGTGAAGTGCAAAACATATATATCAAATATATACTACAATGACACTAACCCAAATAGATTGAAAATTAAAGAGCAGAAAAGATATTACCAAATTACAGATCTTTGACCTTGATGATATGACCCACTATGTGGTATCCAACACAACTCCAAGTTTCATCCCTTAATCTCAAACAGTTTTAAACATACAAAGCAGCAAGAAAAATGCAATGGAAAACAATATTTACATTTTCCATGACCCTGAATGCAGCACTCCCAATGTATATAAAATTTCATTCTTTTATCTGAAAGGGCTGTAAAGTTATAGTGTGGAAACTAAAGTGTCATGCAAGAAACAGATACAAATATAAATACTATGTCACTTTTTGACATAAATCAACTGATAGCCAAAAAATGAGCAGGACTCTAAGAACACGATACACATGTTACCTGCTGATGTACGCAAGACAATAAAAGCAAAACATATCCACAATAAGTTAGGTTTAAACTAGATTTTGATGGCATGTTATTCTTTTAAAAAATAAATAGAAAACTTTGGTGTAAATCAGAACTTGAATTTTCATCCCACCTTGCTTTCTCCAGATGGGTTATTCTGGCCATTGATCTCCAGTAAGAGTTTCATAGCTTGGTTGGACACACTCTTCTGCAGTTCGTCTCTTATCTTCCAGATCAGCTGATTCTGTTCCTTTAATAGAAGAGAATTAATATATTTACCATATAATAATTATGACTAGTACAACTTTGATTTGGGGCCCCGAGTGGCCGAGTGGTCTAGTACAACTTTGATTATCCAAGCTCTAATTCATCCATACAATCTGAGGGCAATTTTCTGCAAACTTCTGATTTCCATATGAAAGCACTTTCCTAATAATTATCATCATTCTGCATTCAAATCTGACAGAGTCTTTTTGCTATTCCAGGCTAAGTCTGTAATGTCAAGACATGTAGTAAATGACTTACTAGTCAAATGCATTCAATGACATGCCTCACTATAAGCGAGTGTTCTCATGGTGATTGAGTAATGAAGTATCAAACATCTGGAACCTCAAACAACAAACTAGTTTAAACTGATCAACTGTAACATCATAAATCATGAACCGTGCTTACAGCACAATCAATACATACTGACAACTTTGGACCCAATTCTTAAACTTAAATTGTTCTACAGAATATCAATATGGTATCAAGTTTCTTGATGCAGTTTTTAGTCAAATTTGTATTAAAAAAATACTGTTTATTTCAAGTTCAGATTAAATTTATTTGCAAGAAAATAACAACTCCTAATTCATTTCTTCATTTCGTATTTGAGACACTTGCATACTTTTAATTTTTTCTCTTCTTCTGTATCCTTCTTTTGTTTCTTTCCACCACCATCTCCCTTATCCTCTGCCTTTCTCTTCTTTGGCCTGAAATGATGTTCAAGTAAAATACATAACCCACATGACATCAAGTGAATCAAAGTCACTCCCAAAACACAAACTTTTCATCTACACAAATAGTGTTAAACCAGTAAAAATGATGATGGCTGAGTAAATATAAAAATGCTGTGCTTAAAACGTGGTAGACCATATTGCTAGCACAATTTCAAGGTAAATTTTTATTTTTATAAACATGATAATGGACATACATCATCACATACAATGCACAAATATGGGCTCCATGTTATGCAATGCATGATTATGGGCCTTGTTTTGTGTGATACAGGATTATGGGCCCTGTGTTATGCAAGAACAAGAGTTGAATAATGAATTAATGCCAGTGATTTCTATTTATTATACCCACTTAACCATCCCACAAGTTATCTCCAATTTAATCCTGGACAAGATAAATCTAACCATATCTTACCTCAAGGTTAGATGTGGTAGTTTATGTAATTAAATTGCTTGATTGTAAGTTTAAAATTCTTTTTTTTTATTTTAGTTTTGTTTCATTATATTTTATTGTAGTGATAATTTTCATTGCATTTGATTCTCATTTTGGAAAATTCTCTGAACTATTTTTAGGTCACTTTGGCTAAGAAATTTGTAAACATTTAATGGAAATGATTGGCTATTACCAAGATCATGTTCTGCCCATGTGTTACCCATGTTGTAAACAGATTTTTTTATATTGATTTCGAGTGTGAGAATCTGATTTTTTTTAGATATGGCTATTCTAGCCTACATGATAAATGTCATTTTTTAATTGTGCTGTATAAATTAGTGATCACGCAGGACGTCATTTGAGCAACCATGTGATCTAAAATTGTGGCTTAAAACAGCCATTTTCTATTAGATTTTCAGTCGTATTCCTACACGTTAGAGCTCACTGTGTTTTTAATTGTCGATGCCAGTTTGTTCTAAAGTTCATCTTTTTAGTACAATGACCTCATATGACATAACACATTTTGGAACTTCACTGAGATTCAAACCTGCATTCAAATTAGAACTTTTAGTGAAAGGACTTGTAATTTAAAATTTTAGGATTAATTTCTGGATTTTTTCACAAAATATTGTCTTATTTCATATTTTTACCTTCTTTTGTAGGGAAATAAATTATTTTGTTAAAATTTACAGAACTTTTTGACTTCACAATTTTCTACTGTTACTTTTGAACGAGCCTAAAAGTAACAATCATAATAAACGCATGATTGCTTCACTTTTATGGGTACCCACATTCACGGTTCAGTACCCGGGTTTTTCTATACAGTCGGGTACCCGATGACAGCCCTAATTCTTAAGTGAAATTTATGTCCATTGAAATGCAACATGGGAAGCTGGATTTTGACACAATTTGATTGGTAGTGAGTGAGAAAAATCTTTCCTATATGTCTAAAATTCCAAATTTGATGATCGATAGTGGATTTTATAGCACATCAGCACCATAAAAAAGGTTAAAATAAAAAAGAAAAAAAATCTATATGTTAAGTAAAAGTGATAAAAGTGCAAAATAGAAACAACCATGATACAGTAAAAATAAGGAGGTTCCTGATCAACAAGGGATGTAAATGTTATTAACAGTAGGCATGTTCAAGAAAAAGTATTAAAAAGAAATGGGATTGTATCCAATCTAACTTTTCATTATCATTGTTAACCTCCAACAAAATTTTTTAAATACAAAACAAATTTACATCGAGAGTTCTGTAGGAAGGAGGCCATTTGTGCAAGGTTGCTGGGGGAAATATATGTTGTACTGTAACAGCCCTTAAGAATAATGTTTTGGTGATGGTAACCTTACAAAAAAGTGGCATGCGCTCCCCCACTTCCCTATCCCTGTTTCTTCCTGGAATTACACGCATTTTAAAGATACCAATAGGAGAAACTGAAGTTTAACTCGATGAACAGACCTTGATCATGGGATGCATTTTACAGATGTGGGTGGTGGGGCGAGGTGGGGGTGGGGTGTATTTTAAGACTGAACAATTCCGACAACTTATATACTTACTTTTCTCCTTTACCCAACTTCTCAATGAGCATATCTCTGTCTTCCTTCTTCAATACGGAAAAATATTTAATCCTTCACAAGACAAAAAAGCATAAAATAGATAAGTCATTTACAAACATTAAGGACTTAATTAAAACAACAAAAAAAGAAAATATAAGCATGTTGCCCATGGCAAGCTGATAAAAGCATATTGCCCTTGGCAAGCAGATATAAGCATGTTGCCCTTGGCAAGCAGATATAAGCATGTTGCCCTTGGCAAGCTGATAAAAGCATATTGCCCTTGGCAAGCTGATAAAAGCATATTGCCCTTGGCAAGCTGATATAAGCATGTTGCCCTTGGCAAGCAGATATAAGCATGTTGTCTTTGGCAAGCAAATGAACACACTTGTGCAGCAGCAGTGTTTATTTGATAAAAAAGTTTTAAAACGGGCTAAATACTATTACACAAGTGGCATACTGCTGTATTCAAAACATTTCTGAAACTTTTTCATTGAAATAAACACAATTTAACCTAATAAAGTAGAACTGAGGCAAATTGACAAGCACAGATAATGTTATAATAATCATTTTACATAATTTGGAAGGCCTCCATATATTGATCCAAGAATGGCTAATTTCATCTAGAAGGCCTCCATATATTTATCCTAGAATGGTTTATTTCATCTAGAAGGCCTCCATATATTGATCCTAGAATGGTTTATTTCATCTAGAAGGCCTCCATATATTGATCCTATAATGGTTTATTTCATCTAGAAGGCCTCCATATATTGATCCAAGAATGGTTTATTTCATCTAGAAGGCCTCCATATATTTATCCTAGAATGGTTTATTTCATCTAGAAGGCCTCCATATATTGATCCTAGAATAAGTAATTTCCGAGAAATTAAAATAAAGTTCAAATGGAGTGCTGAATGAATGCAAATGAATTGCAGAATAAAATCCAAATGCAGTTCACAAATAGATATAAAAATATATTTAGCCACTAAATTTACAATCGAAAACCATTTC
This sequence comes from Potamilus streckersoni, assembly GCA_016746295.1. Lineage (NCBI taxonomy): Eukaryota > Metazoa > Mollusca > Bivalvia > Unionida > Unionidae > Potamilus > Potamilus streckersoni. The sequence goes on from JAEAOA010000564.1 coordinate 797,848, forward strand.
TTACGATAAAATGGAATCACATTCTTTACAGACATTAAAGTGTTTACTGTGCAATAGTGTAAGCAATAACTGCCAATGACGAAAGAACATCACAGTACTTGTATCTTCACAAACTTTACTTCAACTAAACAAAATAAATAAATTTTGCAAGTAATTGTTCAACAACTATATTTCTATATTTACTGACATCGAGCTTACTTACAACTTTCCACTGCACTGACCAACTGACCCAGTTGCTACTTGTTATGAATTGTAATCGCCATTGTTTTTCCTGGATAACAACTGTACAGTGTGTCCAGTAACCAATGTAATCTTCTTATAACTTGTTTAAAACACATGATAATAGCCTGGTCAGCATGCCTATTTTTTTTAATGTATATGTTAAAAAACAACAATCTGTTCATGGATGTGACTTAGAGAATTATGTTACAATTTTGCATATTCTATCTCTACAAAAGAAACAAATTAGACCTTTTCAATGTCTATCACATATCTAAAATTTAAATGTTTCTCAAGATATCAAACATAATTTCTCTCATAAACAGAACAAATGCTCAACACATAAAATACACATGGATGTAGTCATTTAGGAATCTTTACTAATCTTAAATAAATTAATGTTGCTCTAAAATTTAATCCTCAAGTTTTACAGATGTCAGTTCACTGATTCTCAAGTAGTAATCTGCAAATTAGCTGTCATAACTAAACTTATGAAATTATTAATCACTACCATCTTTTACAATGGCAAACTGGCATTAAATTTTATCAAGAAAAGTGGTTGTCAGGTCTAAACATTACCAGTGCAAGGGGTAGTTCAACTTTTTACACTACGCAGCATGTTCATTCCAACATTGCTTTATTACATGCAATCTAGTTCACACTCAACAAGTCCAAGTGGACTGCTTTGTGTACAAATGTTAACATAATTTTTTTAGATGTATTTGTTGAGGCATTTAAATAATTATTAACAAGGAACAAAATAAAGCGTATAAATAACCATCAAAATGTATGTGTAATCAAATTCTCAAAAATGACACCCTAGCTAAAATAATATCCAATGCCACTAGGATCCGAATGACTTATATTTAACACATAAATAAGGCAAGTTGGTACACATGCTCATAAAATAGCTTGATATAAACACCTTGACACTGTTATGGGAAGACAATATCATACATGACAGCACTCCTGAAGGTATAAGGATAAATTATTGCTTTTCTTAAGTAGCAAAAAGGCCCAATTTGGGTGTAAAAAAAGCAATTTGGGTATAAAAAGTGTAATCTATATTATTACATGCCAGAATTACAGTATATATGAAAAAGATACATTTTACTACTAACCTGGTATTGCAGCTGTTCAAAATTCTTTTTACAAAGGACAAAATCCATATAGATTAGAACAAAAATAAAAATAATAAGTAGACTGAAAAATTGTTTATATTCTGTGCTCACTTCAACTAGTCTGCATGTGTAACTTTCACTGAATGATCATTACCTGGAATTGTGCAATCATCATTACCTGGAATTCTGCAATGATCACAGCAGGTGCTAAGAGTACTGTATTTTATTACTCTCATATTCTTCTTTTACATTTTGTCAAACGGTGTTCATTTTACCATTTTCTGATATGGCATGTTTTGAAGTTTGAAAAAATACACCTGCTCTAACATCTTCCATCACATAACATCCACAACTCAAACCAAAAAGGGTATCACTTAAAATCTGATTCGTTTTCTTTAAAAGTATAGACTGGTTCACTAAATAAGTGTATCAATAAAATGAATCTGCTAGACAAAGTTGTATTTGAAGAAACCTGTCTGTTTTCTTGGAAATGGGTCATGTACAGTTGCTACAAACAGCAAACAAGGGTCTTATGCTATTCTTATACAGCAGTCACCTTTTCAAGAATATTACCAAATTTGAGTTGAATTAAATAGATGATAATAAAAATGACAAATAAAACTTTTTTTTTATTTTTATTATTTAAACAACTGAAACACGTAATCAATATAGTCTAGCTGAAAAAAGCACAATGATTATGCCAAGAGTAATGGTTGACAACTGAAACATGTAATCCATATAGTCTAGCTAAAAAAAGCACAATGATTATGCCAAGAGTAATGGTTGACAACTGAAACACGTAATCCATATAGTCTAGCTGAAAAAAACACAATGATTATGCCAAGAATAATGGTTGACTACTGAAACATGTAATCCATATAGTCTAGCTGAAAAAAGCACAATGATTATGCCAAGAGTAATGGTTGACAACTGAAACACGTAATCCATATAGTCTAGCTGAAAAAAGCACAATGATTATGCCAAGAGTAATGGTTGACAACTGAAACACGTAATCCATATAGTCTAGCTGAAAAAAGCACAATGATTATGCCAAGAGTAATGGTTGACAACTGAAACACGTAATCCATATAGTCTAGCTGAAAAAAGCACAATGATTATGCCAATGGTTGGCATTGTGCTGTGCAACTACTTACACTGGCAAAAGCACCCTCACAATTCATAACACCAAGTGGCAAGTAAATCAATCTGACAATGCAACAAAAATCATATTTATCATAAAGTCCATACAATCTTTTGAATTTTATACATTATTTTATTAAAACATACTTCTATTACGACAATATAACAAAGCAATACTTCTCTCCATTCAGTAGTATAAAACATGAGAAACTTTAGTTTGCATTAATGCATTCCAAAACAAAAGATAATGATATATGGCAGCATTAAATGCTAAAAGATGTCAACAGGTATCTGGGTACCCACCTGCCGATAATAATCCAGGTAATAAAATTGGCAATCAAGTACCTATTAAAACTATTTTTTAAAAACCCACAGAAACAAATGGTTAAAAGTTTTCCAAATTCAGATGCAACTCATCTGCAATGAGCTATATACCATGTAAGGCTCAGGCTGTATGATCATTGGCTATTCATCGTTAAGGGGGCTTGTATCTTTGCTAACAATTTACTTGTCATAGGAGTGATATATATTAATTAAAGGGAGGACACTTCCCTTCGTTTTCAAAGTTTATGTTCAAAGCCAGATTTCAAATAGCCTAAGAAATTTGGTACCATTATTTAGCTTAAGCTTTCAACTTTGTATGCCTGTCCAAAATTTGGCTTTTTATCATACTTTTAAGGAATGCCAAACAAGTTTCCCATGCAACCACTCGACACGGCCATGATTGCTCAAACTTAATATACAAGTGCAATTTGCTGAATGAAATACTAACTTACTTTTGGCCAAAGACAAATAACGTACTGAATGATGATGAAATAATTTTACAAACCTTTATTTTAAATTTTTGTGTTTATAAACAAATACACAGTACACATAAAGATACAAAAAATTGCAGGAACCACAATTTCCACCACTGTATAGAAGTTATGTGACTAGCAATCTTTGCTGCAAGAAACCTACCAACCTGTGACCTGGCCACATCTCTATGTTATAGGTATATGGTCAGTCACTTCTGGATGTTTGGCACTAGTTACTGCCTTGGGCTTACACAATCTGACAAAGGGTAATTTTATTGACCTGAGAATCATGAGGCAAAGAACAGCATATCCAAGAAAAAAAAATATAAAAAAATAATACAAACGTCTCAACATTCATTTCTGGTCCAAATCCTAACTCGTCCCGTTTCTCCACAAAGCAGTCCACATGGTGCCATGCTTCCTGTGGGCCATACATTTTAGCTCTGACACTTTCAAAGTCCTTCTTGGAGATACGAACTTGATTCTAGAACAAAAAAAAAAGGACAGGCAATCAGATCCATGTATTTTTATTTTATATGCATACCATCACAAAATAAACTGTGGTAATGCTTACTCTGGTCAGACACCAAGACTTTTGGGATTCAACAATTTATTTTCAGAGATCAAAACAGGACCAAGTTCCACTTAAGGGAAGAAGACATTTAATGAATTCATTGTCAAGACATTCCTCATCCTTTATTCTCCACTACAATCATCTTGTTACAAATCCAACACAATCATTTTAGTTGAAATGCAATGGAATTGCAAGCTTTTCTTTGTCTGAATTCTGTAAAATGATAAGAATCATGTATCATATAAAAAAAATTTGCCCATTCAAATCAATATCAACTTACAAGATGAGACAAAGTCAAGTTCTACTAATCTTTTGATATTCCTATCAAATTACTGTTCAAGTTACCAGAAATGTAACTTTTACCTATGGACAAAAAAGTGAAATTTTAACTTCTTCCCATACCTGTCAGATAACTAATATATCACTGATCTCCATTTTTAATCAGCTTTAATGTACCCCAACATATGTGACTAAAAGTGTTACCATATATATTTAACAAAAAATTCCAACTTAAATTTCTGTCAATGTAGCTGCAGGAAATAAAACCACTGCCTCTGTTAAACCTGGCAAGACCATGAGGAATTACCTTGGCAATCGGCTCTTCACACACCCTACATTTACTCTTGTTGGATTTGGCATACTCTGTAGAAAAGTTATCAGGCGTCTCTGATGAACCTGCATCCCCTCCAGCACCTGAAAGAGTCATGCCTTGTATGAACACAAAAACAATATGATTCAATACCTCCACCTACATAGATGCTTACTTACATGTCCACCATAAAACTGTACTAACCTAGATCTACCATCACATATGCAGTTTGTTAACAGTAATCAGGAGAATAATCACCTATCTGTAAGTGTATTAAGCAATAGCAGATCAGAGTATCTCATGTCTGCAGCTGGACTTACATTCATGTACACAGACACACTCCTATCCTGTTTGAAAGGATCCTGGTACCAGTCACGGAAAACATTGCTGTGTGGCAGTTTGTAGTAATGTCGAGCACTGGGGCATCATGCTGAACAACATAGTATGATGTCCCATCCAGTCAGGTTATCCTGACACCAGGCCTAACACTAACCTCTTATTGCTGAGCACCTAGCAAGGCAGATCTTTGTACCATTTTTATAAGTCTTTGGTAATCTGCAAGACATTCCTCATTAAGGCAGTTTGGGGTCCATAACTATTGATAAGGTCTTGAATTGAAGCAATTGTGAATAAAGTAAAAGATTAAAAACCAAACAAAAGAGTACATGAATATTTAATAAATAAATAAGGCCATTGCAAATTTGCATAGCTAACATGTGCCAGACTGTTAAACTAATTTCAAGAATGGAATGAAACTGCAGAGGGAACTGAAACACTTGTTATAATGTTCTACTGATTTTTGATGCCCTTTGCCTTTCTTTGTAGATCACTGCATAAAAATGACAAGTCCTATTTGCATACAGCATTGTCCCCAATATTTTGTTCTGTTGAATGCTTTACAACAAAGAAACACAAGTAGAACTATTTGGAGTAAAGTGCCTTGCCCAAGGATACTATAGACGACCCAGCGTTGTCAAATGGAAGGATTTGAATCTGTAGCCTTTTGATTATGAATTTGGTATGACAAACACTGATCCACCACAGCTCCCAAAAATATATTGTCCCCAGAATATCTCAATGGGGACTTGTCCCTAATTCATTATGCAGACACTCTTCATAACACCACCCATACACCATATACACTAAATTGGTATTACAAGGGGAGTTAATCTGTACAGTCAGCATAGCCTTACCCCCCTTGGGCTCTGCCTCTGGAGTAATAATTTGGAAACTACCAAGCTCAGCACATGAGGAATCTGAATAAACACTGGACATACAACCAGAAGGTTGCATTTTCAAGTCCCACCATATAACCAGCCTGTACTAACTACAAAATTGATGAGGATTTATTTTAAAGATCAGTTTCCAAGTGACAGGCCTGAGCAGACTGCAAAATTGATGAGGGCCTTTTTTGGTCATTGTTAGCAAGTTCCAAGTAATTAGTATATATACTCACTAATGTCTGGTCCAGGTGCAAACACCAAACTACCAAGATGTATAATGTACTAACAGATCTGAATCTACAAAGCCCTAGATCTGCCATCACATTAAACACTGAAAAATCAGGGTCAATGTTATCCACACTTGGATCTGATGTATACAATGAACAATTGGAAGTGTTTCATAATGACCATATAATGGGATACTAAGTTAAATATTTTAAAAAATCAACCAATTGTACAATGAAATAAGTTGTGCATTAATGCACAATACATGTGATAATGCAAATGTTTTAGAAATTCAAAATGGCAATAATAGCCGATGTAAAACTATACATTACTTTGCATATCAAACATACTTTAAAATATTCAAGAACAAATGAATGTAGTCAAACTGAAGCAAGTAAGCTTCTGACAGAAATTTATAAAGTTGTCATGCCCTTTTACGAATATGTACATCTTAAAGCCAGCTCTTTTCAAGCACACATTTTACATAATTTTTTTTAATTCTGTAATTTTTATCTTTATGTACTTTTTGTTTACCCTTCATTTGCTCAAATGGCCTGTTGACCTAAACTGTAGTGCAATTTATTTCTACATTTCTGAACCTAACTTTAGGTTGGAAATACGTTATTCACTTTTGAGTTAAAAGTGCCATAAGATGGTACTATAGCCACATCAATACAGTCTATGACCCACAGGGATTCAAATCCACTGTCTGTCAGTCAAATGCCATACCCCTATTGATAAGTACTGGAGCATACAGTCTATGACCAGCAGGGATTCAAATCCACTGTCTGTCAGTCAAATGCCATACCCCTATTGATAAGTACTGGAGCATACAGTCTATGACCCACAGGAATTCAAATCCACTGTCTGTCAGTCAAATGCCATACCCCTATTGATAAGTACTGGAGCATACAGTCTATGACCCACAGGAATTCAAATCCACTGTCTGTCAGTCAAATGCCATACCCCTATTGATAAGTACTGGAGCATACAGTCTATGACCCACAGGGATTCAAATCCACTGTCTGTCAGTCAAATGCCATACCCCTATTGATAAGTACTGGAGCATACAGTCTATGACCCGCAGAGATTCAAATCCACTGTCTGTCAGTCAAATGCCATACCCCTATTGATAAGAACTGGAGCATACAGTCTATGACCAGCAGGGATTCAAATCCACTGTCTGTCAGTCAAATGCCATACCCCTATTGATAAGTACTGGAGCATACAGTCTATGACCAGCAGGGATTCAAATCCACTGTCTGTCAGTCAAATGCCATACCCCTATTAATAAGTACTGGAGCATACAGTCTATGACCAGCAGGGATTCAAATCCACTGTCTGTCAGTCAAATGCCATATCCCTATTGATAAATACTGGAGCATACTGTCTAAGACCAGCAGGGATTCAAATCCATTGTCTGTCAGTCAAATGCCATACCCCTATTGATAAGTACTGGAGCATACAGTCTATGACCCACAGGGATTCAAATCCACTGTCTGTCAGTCAAATGCCATACCCCTATTGATAAGTACAGGAGCATACAGTCTATGACCAGCAGGGATTCAAATCCACTGTATGTCAGTCAAATGCCATATCCCTATTGATAAGTACTGGAGCATACAGTCTATGACCCACAGGGATTCAAATTCACTATCTGTCAGTCAAATGCCATATCCCTATTGATAAATACTGGAGCATACAGTCTATGACCCACAGGGATTCAAATCCACTGTCTGTCAGTCAAATGCCATATCCCTATTGATAAATACTGGAGCATACAGTCTATGACCCACAGGGATTCAAATCCATTGTCTGTCAGTCAAAAGCCATATCCCTATTGATAAGCACTGGAACAGCAAGGAGGTTGAACAGACCAATTTTTAGAGAAGTCTTTTTTAAAATAAAACCTCCTACAAAAATGAAAATACAAGGTCAATAACGCTTAACTGAGGCCTCTAACTAACAAAGGCCTATCTAACTGGGTTAGTGCATTTTGTTATTGTATCTTTTGACGCTTGAGATTTCAAATTTTAGTGTCCTCAATTACCTACCAGTTGGACATCACCCTCTGCTGCTGTGGTAGCATGGTGTAATTAAATCATTAATATCAAATAATAACACGTACCATGGAATCTCACACATCTAAACTAGCTCACCAGTGACAAGAAGCAACAATTACAAGCCATCGGAAATCTCAGGTGGAATTTACAGAACAGCTAGTTAAACCAATTGTCAAACCAACAAAAAATTGTTACAGCAACTGAGGCAACACAAAAGGCTCTTGAAGCAGTATCTATTGATACTGCTGGCCGTCTTCGAGCAAACCGACCACTACCACAGCAACCTCCTCAACCAAAACCCAAAGTCCAACCACAAGCAGAACCACCAAAAGCTAGATAAAAGATAAATTTATGCATGAAGGTATTGCACCATCAAGGAGGTAGACCAATTCATTAAAATTGCTTCATTTGGATATCATAAAAGAGTCAAGTATGTAAAACCTAAACATGACGATACTCTGAAATATGGTGGAAAGTTGCAGAAGCAGCTACACTTAGTGCTGCTGGAACTTCCACTGGGATGGCATTAAAGAAAACAACAGGTCATGAACTAATGACTTCCAAAAAAAAAAAAAACGAAAAGGGAAAGATCTAAGACTACCACATACATGCCAACCCCTGGTGAGGAAAAGTGTAATCCAAGTGACCAAAAAGAATAATCTGAGTAGAAAAAGAGAAATCCACATATAGCATGATAAAACTCAATAAGCATGTGTCCAAAATTATTTAGTTACCTTTTGAATAACTACTTCAAGTTTTTACATGTAGCACTTTTAGCTTTAAAAAGCAGCAGACTCTCATACTGTATTTCAAAACACATTGTACAAGCTGAGACTATGAATGTTTTGCAGAAAGTAGAGCACAAAGTTTTGGGTTACACAGGGTGGAGCTGGATTCAGTTTTATTTCTGTTAGCAATACTGACCAATCTCTCACAGTCAGCATTAGAATGAAAAAGAATCAATATTCCTTTCCAAACCTAACAAAGAAGAAGAAATATATATCTTCCAGTTATTGGGTATTTTAGCTGGGAAATATTAACAATGTTAATAAAAATGATTAAACAAATTATTAATTTTTTTTGGCAGGGGATATACTGAAAAAGTATATTCCAAATACATTTACGAGCAGAAAGTAAAGAGATTACGCCAAAGCATAATGGTTAGCATGTATATTACCAGGAACCACTCATTCATGGTACAATCAAGGTTTAAGACTTCCCGGGACAATTCTCTAAACATACTTACCATGTTTTGTTTGATGCTGCTAGAAAATGAATCATCAAATTTTCAGGTGTTTTTAATGTGTGATCAATTACCATAACAACCAAACCATGCTGAACCCAGTATCATTAACCTCGATGTTAATTCTGGTCATGATACTTGTTGGGTTGCATATGCAATTGATCCACATGGTGTTATTTTGATCTGGATGGTTTGGTGATCACTGATCCACCAATATGTGGCAGTGAAGTACCCACTTTGCTCAACGCTGTGTTGTTGTCAACGACTATGCCTAATAAAGTTGTGCACAAGAATATCTGTTTTAAAGGAGTCTTAGTGAATATACATTGGTATTTTCAGAAGATTTGCTTGGGGCAAGACCCAAGGTGAATTATCTAAATATGCAACCCATGACCAGGACAAGGATGAACTTGCTACACTTTTGTCTCATACACGTGGACTAAAATGAAGTTGTTTTTCAGGATCAACAAGGATGACGAGTAATATCCCATTGACAGATATTATTCTGCGAGTTCCAGATGCGACTGAAAATAACTAAATGGTGTTTGCTAAAAACATTAAATTAAAAACTCAAAGGGATCAATTTTAACACTTATTGGAGAAGAGTAATGGATGCATCAGAAGAATTGGAGATATGTTTGCTGATCTCAACATGAGCAGAAATACAATTATCAATGTGAGAGAACCAAATTCAGATGATGATGTGGCAACAAAAAAAAATGCAAAGACAGCAACAGCAACACAATCAGAACTGAGATCAATGATCATTTACTATCCACCAAAGATACAATGACTGGTTATCTCAATATTGCTAATAATATAATTACTAGTCTTAGAGAACCAGAATCAAACGATGATGCTGCAATGAAAAAATGTAACATCTCGATGATGACCTCATTAATGATAACCAATGATGGAATTGCCACAGTTAGATCAGAATATGCTACTCATGTAGCCACATTTGAAAATTTCATAGAAACACATGTAGCCATTAATGAATTTCTAAGTCCAGTAGTCATCAATATTAAACTCTCTAACATCAAAAAGATTACTGATGTAGTATATATAGTAGCGTCTGAATCAGCATTATGGGAACCACTCAATAAATCCATCAAAAATTCTGCTAAGGTTACTGGCACATACAGATTCTCAATACCCGACACTACAACATTTACAGCACAGTAAAACATCTTGAGAGACCACTGCTATGAGAGACCACCTGTCTTGTGAGACCAGGTTCTATATGTACAGATTTATTGATTATATGTTTTGACCTGTTATGAGACCATTACATTTTGGCAGAAAGGGTGGTCTTTCAAGACTGGTTACACTGTTATCTGCCACAATTTCACAGCATTCTCCAGTCCTAGCTCCATCTGGATATATGTTAGTGATATTTGATCAAAACGATGAGGAAACATTTGTGGTGACCCCCCCATCTCAACATATTGTACTTATGGTTGTCTTGAATTAGTCACTATACTATCATATTTAGATATACACAAGATAACAAGACCTAGTTAACAAGAGTATCGATAATGTATCTTGTCTCAAACACATACTGACATGTAACATAGTTCTACTGTTTCATTCAACTTTGCACAACTTGAAAAGAATATTCTGCACTGTGTACTGTAGCTCCATGTTAGGCTGTGTGTGCAGTTCCAATAATATAACTTGTCTGTCCACTACAAGTCACCATGCAGATAATGACTACCATTATACCAAGTCTGCAATGAACAGTGACTGAGATCTTCTTTGACTAAAAACATCTGTTGTGTACTAAATCTGAAATCATACTATAATGAACTGGCACTTTATAGCAAGATAGCTCAGTGTATTAAAAATGCAATGCTGAATGTGTTCATCCATAAGACAGTCCAAATTACAATTTAATATACAAAAGATAAAACTTACCTCCAAGTTTTCCTTTGATCTTTTCTTGGTCCTCCCATCGTAGAGAATCAAACCCATGGATATCATGTGTGTTTGCAACTTTAGCTCGCTTCCAAAAACAACGTTCATGGAACCAATTTGGCATCTATGTAATAAGAATTACAGGTCATGGTACATAATTATTCTAAATAATTACTTGGAGTTACATCTATGTAATAAGAATAACAGGTCATGGTACACAATTATTCTAAATAATTACTTGGAGTTACATCTATGTAATAAGAATGACAGGTCATGGTACATAATTATTCTAAATAATTACTTGGAGTTACATCTATGTAATAAGAATGACAGGTCATGGTACATAATTATTCTAGGTAATTACTTAAGTTATATCTAGACTGTTCATAGTGCACACAATATGCTTGGTAATCTTCAGTTTTCTAAAGATTTTATTTTTAAAGTAGAAAATAAGGCACACTTGTTGACAATTAACTACTTATACTATAAAGCAGTGTATGGCAAAAAGCTGGAAGTCTATTAAAGAAAAATGTGGTTAAAGCCTTTGATCAAGAACATATTTAACAAGCTAATATCAGTAGTTGTTAGAGGAAATCTGGATTTCATGCTATTACAATCAAACAAAATTGTATTCACTGAACCATCTAGTTCTTTGTTATACTCCATAAGATGTATATCAGGCAAAAATCTCACCTTGCCATCAAAGAATGGAGACTGCAAAAAAGAAAGAAAATATTTTATTACAAGGTGCATTTTTTAAAAGAGAATAACCAGACTGAAACATGTTGGTTCCGATGGTGTTACTTTATGCAATATAAGGATTCTACCTGGGAGCTGTAAAACATTACTGGTTCCTTTATTACTAAATCTTTGCAATTTTAATTCTTTAAATAAAATGTGTGCTTCCTATGCTGCTAAAAACTTTGTCAGTACTGCTGTCAGTTATACTCTGCATTCTATGTGTTGAATTACATATTTCATTAACAATTTTTTAACCATGACAAATGTTTTATTGCACTGCAAGGTGTGATGTCATAATCTGCACAAAGGTAAATCTGTTCTGCTCAAACCTTGATGTGGTTGTGTGTGTGTGTTGCTATGAAGATCAGTAATTTTTATAATTTTTAATCATGACGAAATTATTGTAATTATCTGTAGTTAAATTTCGCATAAGTTCTATATTAACATTAGGAGTGAAAGACTGCATGGGATCTATAAATAGATGCTTAGTCACATGTTTACTGTTACTAATATTAGAAATAAACATGACAACAAGTTAGGTTTTGTTTTCCACTGGACAGGTCAGTCAGGTGTGTTCTATAAGAATTAAGTTATTACCCACTGGATGGGTTAGGTCATGTGGGTTCTTTTATAATGTTAAATATTTGTAATTTGTCATGTATGCATAGGTGAAAAATGCACATTTTAATTCTTATGCATTATAAGACTGAACAATTTTCTCATTCTTTTATTCTTGTTATAACATCAAGTCAGCAGATACATACATGTAATATGACGCACTTGGATATTATTTGAAAGGAAACATTTGTTTGGATTATTGTGTGTGTGTACACAAACATATACTGCTAGGATTTTAACTAAAGGGTCGAACTGTCACCAAAGCAAGAAGTAGAAAACTAATGGGATTGGGTGAGGTAATATTAATCACCATTCTTTATTTACCTAACACTTTCTCAATTCCTGCTCCACTCCACTGTTTGGTCACTATTAAATTAAAATTCTCACAAGATTACTCTCCTTCTGTGTAAATTCTAATCTGTAAACTGTTTCTGCTCATAATCTCTTCCTTACCTGTCTATGCAGTGTTCTGTGTTCTATGCTAAGGACCTCCTATTAGTCTGGTGTCTAAAGGGACATATACATAGGTTAGCCAGCTTCAATAAACTAGAATTGTTCATTATGGTTATTTTGTAGAATTTTCCAATAGTAAATTGTGTAAATGTTTGTAACAGTAGTTTCTGTAGAATTTTCCAGTAGTAAATTGTGAAACTGTTTGTAATGGATGTTTTTGTAGAATTTTCCAGTAGTAAATTGCGGAACTGTTTGTAATGGTATTTTTGTAGATTTTCTAGTAGAAAATTGTGGAACTGTTTGCAATGGTAGTGTTTTGTAGATTTTCCAGTAGTAAATTGCGGAACTGTTTGTAACGGTAGTTTTTTTTTAAAGATTTTCCAGTAGTAAATTGTGGAACTGGAACTGTTTGTAACTGTAGTTTTTGAAGATTTTCCAGTACTAAATTGTGGAACTGTTTGTAATGGTTGCTTTTGAAGATTTTTCAGTTGTAAATTAAGAAACATTGTAACTGTACTCTTTGTTGAACTTTCCAGTTTATAAGCATGGTCTCATTGATATCTCTGCTCTAAAATTGCTTGTGATCTGGTAACATGTATTCTGTATTAGCTGACATCCTACAATTCAAACCAAGGGGATATTTTCACACTACTCTCACCTTGATGTTGTGTTGAAATGATTTGTAAAGTAACACAAGATGTATTAAACTTTAAATCATATTTTGGTTTCTGATCTAACCCAAAATTTAACATTGTTTATTATCCTGTCTGGTGAGAAACTACACCTAATCCTTTGCTTTCTTCAGTCTGCCACTAACTTTTTACATTCATACCACAAATGACATGTTAAAAAAAATTAACTTTCTATCCAGCCATGTTTGAATATAACCTCGCCTTCAAGAAATGGACAATGTGGAAATGAAATAAATAGGCATCAATTCCAGAACCACTCTATTACACATTTTATTTGTTATAAATAAATGGTGTAATTTCCAGCTTGCTGTAACAACCGATATCATCATACCATATTTCATTTTCACTTATTTTTATACCTTTAATTTTTTTGTACATAGCACTTTGTATTGGTCAGAAAATCTTCGAAATTATAGTACATAAAAATTCAAGTAAGATTTATATTTGCAAAGATCAAAAATACCTTATTGCCTTTGTTTTTTTCTATAATGATAATATAATCATTATCATAAACAATTAAGTTGGGTTTTATGGTTGTTTCCTTGTGTATTATTTTTAGCCTCGTATTTTGATACATTAAAATTGTGAAGGTTTCCATTTCTTTTAAAATATGCCAAGGCATGATTTTGATATGTCCAATGATGAAAGTATTGCTTTGAAAATTTCAAAAAAAAGTGATCAACTTTGGTTACGTTCTTAAATTAGGAATCCAATAATGAAGTGATTAAGGAATAAAAGAATTACCATTTATGATTACATAAAAAGGCCACATTTTTCATTGAAACTTTTAACCAAATATATATATATATATATATATATATATATATATATATATATATATATATATATATATATATATATATATATATAATACTGGAATCAAAGTTCTCGTCTCAAATGGCTTTAGAAAAATACTGTTGCATGATATAGATACTTCAAATTAACTTCTTTCATCCCCACATGAGTTGGGGATTGATCCTATTCTGGCATGTCTTCATCTTTCACCCCTACACAATATGGCATATTGATCATATACTGGTATGTCTTTATCTTTCACCCCTACACAATATGGCATATTGATCATATACTGGCATGTCTTCATCTTTCACCCCTACACAATATGGCATATTGATCATATACTGGTATGTCTTTATCTTTCACCCCTACACAATATGTCATATTGATCATATACTGGCATGTCTTTATCTTTCACCCCTAAACAATATGGCATATTGATCATATACTGGCATGTCTTGCATCTTTCATCCATACACAATATGGCATATTGATCATATACTGGCATGTCTTCATCTTTCATCCCTACACAATATGGCATATTGATCATATACTGGCATGTCTTTATCTTTCATCCCTACACAATATGGCATAATGATCATATACTGGCATGCCTTGCATCTTTCATCCCTACACAATATGGCATATTGATCATATACTGGCATGTCTTGCATCTTTCATCCATACACAATATGGCATATTGATCATATACTGGTATGTCTTCATCTTTCATCCCTACACAATATGGCATATTGATCATATACTGGCATGTCTTCATCTTTCATCCTTACACAATATGGCATATTGATCATATACTGGTATGTCTTTATCTTTCATCCCTACACAATATGGCATATTGATCTTATACTGGCATGTCTTCATCTTTCATCCATACACAATATGGCATATTGATCATATACTGGCATGTCTTCATCTTTCATCCCTACACAATATGGCATATTGATCATATACTGGCATGTCTTCATCTTTCATCCTTACACAATATGGCATATTGATCATATACCAGCATGTCTTTATCTTTCATCCCTACACAATATGGCATATTGATCATATACTGGCATGTCTTCATCTTTCAACTTTACACAATATGGCATATTGATCATATACTTGCATGTCTTGCATCTTTCATCCCTACACAATATGGCATATTGATCATATACTGGCATGTCTTTATCTTTCACCCCTACATAATATGGCATATTGATCATATACTGGCATGTCTTCATCTTTCATCCCTACACAATATGGTATATTGATCATATACTGGCATGTCTTCATCTTTCATCCCTACACAATATGGCATATTGATCATATACTGGCATGTCATCATCTTTCACCCCTACACAATATGGCATATTGATCATATACTGGTATGTCTTTATCTTTCACCCCTACACAATATGGCATATTGATCATATACTGGCATGTCTTTATCTTTCATCCATACACAATATGGCATATTATTCATATATCAGCATATCTTTATCTTTCATCCATACACAATATGGCATAATGATCATATACTGGCATGTCTGGCATCTTTCATCCCTACACAATATGGCATATTGATCATATACTGGCATGTCTTTATCTTTCATCCATACACAATATGGCATATTGATCATATACTGGCATGTCTTTATCTTTCATCCATACACAATATGGCATATTGATCTTATACTGGCATGTCTTCATCTTTCATCCATACACAATATGGCATATTGATCATATACTGGCATGTCTTCATCTTTCATCCCTACACAATATGGCATATTGATCATATACTGGCATGTCTTCATCTTTTATCCTTACACAATATGGCATATTGATCATATACTGGCATGTCTTCATCTTTCAACTTTACACAATATGGCATATTGATCATATACTGGCATGTCTTGCATCTTTCATCCCTACACAATATGGCATATTGACCATATACTGGCATGTCTTTATCTTTCACCCCTACATAATATGGCATATTGATCATATACTGGCATGTCTTCATCTTTCATCCCTACACAATATGGCATATTGATCATATACTGGCATGTCTTTATCTTTCACCCCTACACAATATGGCATATCGATCATATACTGGCATGTCATCATCTTTCATCCCTACACAATATGGCATATTGATCATATACTGGCATGTCTTTATCTTTCATTCCTACACAATATGGCATATTGACCATATACTGGCATGTCTTTATCTTTCACCCCTACACAATATGGCATATTGATCATATACTGGCATGTCTTCATCTTTCATCCCTACACAATATGGCATATTGATCATATACTGGCATGTCTTTATCTTTCATCCCTACACAATATGGCATATTGATCATATACTGGTATGTCTTTATCTTTCATTCATACACAATATGGCATATTGACCATATACTAGCATGTCTTCATCTTTCATCCCTACACAATATGGCATATTGATCATATACTGGCATGTCTTTATCTTTCATCCCTACACAATATGGCATATTGATCATATACTGGTATGTCTTTATCTTTCATCCCTACACAATATGGCATATTGACCATATACTGGTATGTCTTGCATCTTTCATCCCGAGAGTTTAAATACTAGTATATGTAAGATTGCTAATCTTAGTGCATCAAGGGTGAGAGACTCCATATGGGGTGAGTATTGTATGCACACCTAAGAAGGGCAAAAATAACAAAAATTTGAAATATACAAGTAAGCATGATTAATATGTTTGTATATTTTAAAACAAAGTTGATCTATTGTTGTGGTTTTTTTCTTTTCTTCCACTTGTCTAAAAACAATCCGTGTCTAAAATTATGCCATAAACAGGTACATATACTATGCCCTGAAGGTGAAAACATTTTAACAAAGTGTAGCTAAATTACGAAATGGTATTAATCCAGAAGATAAATGTTGAAGAATTAACAATTAGTAGTGTCTTTGCATACACTGCAAAATATGAATATGATCTCAAGCTAAATATGATATATGCTTATCTTTCAATATCACAAATATTCCCCACTCAGAAAGCTGTCTACATTTAGTGATTTGTTTTTCAAAAAAAAAATAATAGTGCTACAAGTATGTATGTGCGCCATTTCGATTCGAAAAAAATCAGTTGGACCTCAGTTTTGTTCACAAGCATTTGTAAAATTTCTGTTCTTAATATTGATTATATACTCTACAATGATTGCTACAGAGCAAACTTTAACATTTCGATACAGTTCTACCAACAGTGCGACTAGCAAAACGGCTGTTTTTGGCATCAGTGACCAACTGCTGCTATGTTGACTAATGGGAAAAAGTTATTTTAGTTCCGATTTAACCCAATTGATAATTCAGGAATTCATGAATTTTTTTTGTATGTGGCATGAATCTTTGAGTTAAAAAGGCCCAAAAGTCTAAAATCCGGACACAAAACCAGATCACGACCTCAGGAGAATTTTGGTTGGAAAAAACTCTGGTCCAAAAAGTGATGTTTTTCTCTCTGTATTTTCCATATTATTTGGTATCATAATAAAGCTACATCTGTTTACCTTTCTATAATACCACCCACTTTATTGTGTTGCACATGACCTTAACACTACAGAGCTCAGAAGTAGGCTAGCACACCCTGCCCCATAAAAGCAGTGCTAGGGGTTGGTTAATGAGTTAACAATCAGCGGCTTCAGTCATATAACTCATTTCAGTTGATCAATCAATGTTATAGTGTACATAATACAATGAAACTACTTTAAATTAACCTACTCAATGATAACTGTGATTAAAGATGGCAAGGCAACCAAGTGAAATGAGTACTCCATAAAAGAGTCTTGCTTCACATTTATGGACTGTTGTGGGGATAATGAGTTTCAGAGAATTCCTAAATTCGCACATAGAGATATTCTCAAGGATGATAAAACATTCCACTGTTACTTACAATGAAATCACAGCATCAATATTTTACTATTTGAACAATTCAAAAACTGAGTTTGGACGTAGACAATTATACTGAAATGTTGCAGGTTTTTTTAAAAAAATAAATATATGAAGGAATTTTGTTTGGTAATGTATCAACAATTAGGTTAAATGCTTCATAGACTCCTTGTTTTGCAAAGAAATATAACAAACAACTCTGTATTCCTAGCTAATCAAACAAAATAAAAAGATGTGATGTAATACATTAATGATTTTTCCGTACCATGTTGGTTGTTGAAAACAGTTGGAATCATGTTATCAAACTTTCATATGTTGGACATTTTGAAAAAAAAAGCAATTTATACAGAATAACAAATATTTTCATCTGGAAAAGCTCTTTATAAAAATTTTTCTCAACGCAATTATAATACGAGGAGCCAGTCATTAAACATTAAATTTCTCTTATATAAATGTATTCAGATTATGTGGCAGTCATGATATCAAAGTGTTATGCCCTTGTAGTTAAGATTTGAATTTTTCTCTTCAATTTCTATTTTAATTTTATTTCATTTTATATCATTAAATGTAATTATTATGATAATGATTATTTTGCATGGGTCTGATATTTTGTTAGAAATATTGTTTACTTTAAAATGTAAATGTTACATGTGTAAGCACGATTTTCTATTGAAGGTCTTGTCATTGAAAGTCTGGAAAAGCTATGTAAATGATTGGCTGTGACAATATCATAACTTGTTTTCACTTTTGTAATACCCAGATGTGATTTCAAAATCAAGTGTTCTTCATTTGTGTGTACAAGGTGTGATGTATTAGCTTACTTTAAATTCTCAGTTACTTGTAAGAAATATTCAGTTGTGGTCATAAGTTGAGAGTCACGTTACCTTAAAATGTATTACTGTGCTGGAAAGTGTTGTATGTTCACATGTATGAGGAACAACATGTGTATTGTTAGTCATGGTAGCTGTACTTGTCTACTTTCTAAAAAAAATATTTTCCCTGGTGAACAACACTACTGACTTTGAACAAAGACATCTGCTGAAATTATAAATTGGAACAGAACAATAAAAATTGTGCTTCACAGTGAAAATTCTGGACATTCTGTATTAACCTTTGTCTGACATCATCTGCCATCTTAGAACAGAACTGAGATTCAGACTTTATCAATTTAGAACTGTTTATTCACAGGACTTTTATATTTTCCCAACTTGATAACAAATTTTTGGATTTTCTTCGTAAATTTTAAGTCTTGTTTCATGTTTACATTTTCTCCATGTTTTCTAGGGAAATAAATTGTTTTTGTAAAACTTTACAAAACTTGTAGTCACTCTTTCTTTGTGTTACTTTGAACAAGCCTATACACAACAAAAAAGCAAAATATTTTTTCCATACAAAAATGATAAAACTTTCTTGTTTGTTGATATTATTGTGAAATTTGATATTCGATTGCATTTTCCTGCTGAATTTTATGCTCTATGACTTCAATATGTTCATTTTTAAATGAATAGCATACAATCATTTCACAACTTTAATAACAGTTAACTAAATATAAATAAACCGCTCTGGTGGACTAGTGGTTATAGCATCCACTTGAGATGCAGGAGGTCGTGGGTTCAATCCCCGGCCGAGTCATACCAAAGACTTACAAAAATGGTATTATCAACTGGCGCTCAGCATTAAGAGGTTAGTGGTAGGAATGATCAGCCTGGTATCAGGATAATGTGACTGGGTGGGACATCATGTTACATGTCTGGCATGATGCTCCAGTGCTAGACATCACAATGAACTGCCACACTTCAGACATCATAGCAATATGACTAAAATATTGTTAAAGCTAAGTTAAAAATCATAATCACATCACTAAATAAAATTTATATTACAATAGTTCATATGTAAGATATCTTCAAAAACAACAAAAGTACATTCTTTATCCAAAATTATCATTGATACAATGTTGCAAGACCTAATTTCAAGCATACTATGTTAAACAATGTCACCTAATGATTCAGTATCATATACCTGCAAAAAATGGATACAAATTTCAGCATTCGGAAAACACGATAAAAGTTCGTACTTTGTTCGATATTTCTAGTTGTATACAAGCTAAACTCACGAGATCATCCAAATATAACATCTACATTACAAGATGGAAGTTTTTAGAGGTACCCCAAAAAGTTATTTAGTCGGGTGCTATAACGTTAAAGAACACTGCCCCAGACCAAAAAGTCGGTCCATAGTTTTTTTTACAGACTTACTTCCCCTGGACCAATTTTTCTGTCTGTAGTGATGAAAGGGTTAATCAGAAATGCTTACAACCAGGAGATATTTGCCTCTAGCACATCGGACTAAAATCTCGCCTCTGCATCCCTGTCATCTGAATTCACGTGCCAGTGCGAACTGGATTCATATCTAGCTGAGAAAAATCAGCTAAGGACTTCATCACCAACAAACCCAGTTATATACTGGAAATCAAAAAAAAAAACCCTTCCAGCTTCTGGCAGCAGTAGCTAAATGTATTGTTCAATACAGCCTTCTAGTGTCGATAGTGAAATAAGTTTTAGCACCCAAGGTGCTATTTGTAGCGACAAACAATCGAGCATGTCCACTGAAAAACGGAGATGCTGCTGTTTCTTGCAAAGACCTTGGAAGTTATAAATATTGATTATTATATTTCTTTAAATGTACAATTCTTAAACACACTGGTCTCTGAGAAGCAAGTGGTTGTGGTAGAAGAAGTCATTATTTGTGGAATGCTATTGTTTGGTATTGGGGAAAACATCTCTCTAATACATCTTCTTAAAATGGGCCTGAACTGAAGACTGGGTTTAGGAGTATTTCCTTTACACCAATTCTCCAAAGCAACTTAACTACTGCACTGCACTACATTGGAGAAAATTGCATGCGTCATGACCATATGCATTAAAATATTTCAATAAAATCTTTCAATCTAACTCAAGTATTATTGTTTAATTCCGATGTGTTGACCATATTGGACTTCTTATTTAACTTTATTAACGCAGTATCAAATGACAGTGTTAAACTTGTTGCTATAGAAATTTAACTTTATTATTTTTATTATTTGAATCGGTTGTTTCTGCCTTGTTCGACTCTGATTAATTGGAAGTTCATACTATCCGGTGGAATCCAATTTCTGGATCAAAAGTCGGTTATGCCCTAGCTATAATCTGTATCATCTACCTGCATACATGAAATGGTGTATTGTGTTATAATCTACCTGCATACATGAAATGGTGTATTGTGTTATAATCTACCTGCATACATGAAATAATGATATTGTTTTCTCATCTACCTGCATACATGAAATGGTGTATTGTGTTATAATCTACCTGCATACATGAAATGCTGATATTGTTTTCCCCATCTACCTGCATACATGAAATGGTGTATTGTGTTATAATCTACCTGCATACATGAAATGATGTATTGTGTTATAATCTACCTGCATACATGAAATGGTGTATTGTGTTATAATCTACCTGCATACATGAAATGCTGATATTGTTTACCCCATCTACCTGAATACATCAAATCTTGACAGAGTATTGATATTCTACTTGGCAAAACGACCTCAGCTTATTCAACACTTTTGCTGAAAGCTTTACTTGGGTTAGGCTACCATATTTGAAGAATTTTTTTTTATATAAAAAAGAAGGGGTTGCCACTATGGAGGGTTAGTGTATCTATATTATTTATACCACCATGTCAGCTAATTTTGCATGTCAGGTAAATATGTGCAAAAAAAACTGGATTGTGTGTTGTTCTGAGTTAAATATCTAATTTGTATCAAGAAAGAACGATCAATCATTTTTTAAGGAAGTGATATTCATGAAGTTTACAAAAAATATCCCACATTTCTAACCTAAACTAATTTTTAAATGTCAACATGAAGACCACTTTATGACCTTTTTGAACTTGTAATCCAGAAAATCCTATTTGTTATGTATCTTTCAAAATCACACAAATACACACAATTTATAAAACAGAAATGCATCCCTTAATAAACTGCACTGTAATCAATTTTTTCAGTTTTGCAATATGCTGTCCCAAACGTACAAATTTGTCGGCTATCCAAAATGTCTAATTGCTGCTAGAATGGAATTCCCAAAAAATTACCCAGCATATAGTCAATTTCTAAATTATTTAGTAATTTTTCCATACATGAGATGTTGACACCTTACATCATATTTATTGTTGGTTCATTTCAACACTATTTTATAAATTGTTGAGCTTTACTAATTCTTTTAGAAAATCAATGTGCCTAATGTCTCTTGCCATTTATTGTGTCATATTGAAGTTTGTAAAACCAGCTATAAACTGACATAATTACTCCACCGAAATCTTGACAGAAACAGTCCAAGGTAATGCAATACCTTTACATAGCCCAATTAATAAACAGTACATCTTTTCAAAGCTATGCACAGACTAGGACAACATGGTGCGAGTTAAGGAAACACAGGGGTGGTACTAGTCCTACAATGTAAGACAAAGCACTTTTTGTTTTGGTGCTATCTTACTGACCTAAGGATGGCCTTACAAAGCCAGTCCTGATGTTGTTGACATCAGAACTGGTAGTCAAAGTTTCAGAAATATCTCACAAACTTGACACACATCCAATAATTTATGTGTAATTAATATAATTACTGTGCTGTCTTTATCCTGGTGGAATCAAGATATGACACAGCAAATGGACACATCATGTTCCATTGACATATATTTGAATTTGCTTCAATGCAACAGTAGTCGCAGTATGAAGATGTTCCAGTAGGTTCACATGGGAGATATTTTTCTTGAATGAAACAAAATGTTGCTTATATTTCTATTAGGCATAATATAGTTTTTATTTGTTTCATTAAAGAATAATATTTCATCCTATCCCGCATTCCTGGCTTTCATCGCTTTCCAGCCAACTGAAATATAGGCCAACAAAAAAATTGAAAATATGTTCATTTCTTTGGTGAGATTTTGAATTTCTTGGAGAAAAGACATCAGGGCAAGTCTGACAAAAACATTCTAATTTTACTATGTAGAAAGGCTTCGTTATCGTTTGCCAGTTGTGTGATATTCCTGAAGTTGTGTGATATTCCTGAAAATTTGACTTTCGTTACACTGTTAATCGACATCAAAACACGCTTCACAGCATCATTAGTCAGGCAGTAACAACCATCACTCATCCATAGAAAAATATATGGGTGATGGGGCTAACGTTTTAGGACTAGGGTTATACCCATTGTGAACAAACTGAATATTATTTTGAACAGAATATTCTGTTGACATTTGCCTCTTTTTAAAAGATAAGCATTGCGGTATTTTATGTTTGTCAATCGGTCAAATTCTGTATGCGTTCTGCCTCAAAACTGGTGAACGGTAACCACAGGTGCACAGAAAAGCCTAACAGTAATGAATAGATTTAAATGACCAAATTGTAAAAAGAGCTATGGTAACCCTAGTCCGAGTTTCCTCTGACCCTTCACACCCCATTTTTGATATCTGGTTTTTTTATGTTGGGGTGTAGGGTCAGAGTCTATTCCCTATCAAAAACTTGGAATTTGCCTACACCATTTGGTGTCGGCATAGGGTACTCGCCAACTATATGGCCTAGAGAACTTAAATGACCTTGCATTGACCCATAATTACATTAAATCGATAGCGATAGCGAAATCATTTATCTTCTCAGAAATTACAAGCATAATACCGATTTTGTCTCTAATCCGTTGTCAGACGAGACGTAACTACAGCGTTGATGAATTTTGACCTCGTTCGCACCATTTTAATTGTTAGTCACATGACTAAATCTCGCAGCCGATGTGCATAAACGTCATAGGTCAAATAGTCACGTGATAACAACAAAGTGCGTTGACATGTAGTTTCTGCGTGATCAGTCAGCCTCTTTCCAAGAAGATGCGACAGCGACATGTTTCGGGCTGCTGTTATCCCAATTAATATGTTGAATAATACAGGTTTTTTCTTGTTATTGTATACATTGCGTGACTTTCATTCAATATTTTCGAGTTTATGTCTTCTTTCTGTAACACTGGAATGGAAGGTTTTGTGCATAAACCTATATTGCAACATGGCAGGTAAAGACGAATACATGGAAGCTCTTGCCAATGAGATACTTTAAGAAAAGGGATACTATTTTAATATTAAAGAACTACAGTATGATGTAATAAAATCAGTTATCAATGAAGGTGACACATTTGCCGTCTTCCACAAGGGGTATGGGAAAACGCGTTTTGTTGTTATCACGTGACTATTTGACCTATGACGTTTATGCACATCGGCTGCGAGATTTGGTTAGTCATGTGACTAGCAATGAAAATGGTGCGAACGAGGTCAAAATTCAACAACGCTGTAGTTACGTCTCGTCTGACAACGGATTAAAGACAAAATCGGTGTTATGCTTGTAATTTCTGAGAAGATAAATGATTTCCCTATCGACTTAATGTAATTATGGGTCAATGTAAGGTCATTTAAGTTTTCTAGGCCTGATAGTTGGCGAGTACCATATGCCGACACCAAATGGTGTCGGCAAATTCCAAGTTTTTGATAGGGAATAGACTCTGACCCTACACCCCAACATAAAAAACCAAATATCAAAAATGGGGTGTCAAGGGTCAGAGGAAACTCGGACTATGGTAACCCTAGCTTTATAGTCCAAAAAATCATCCCAAAAATCGTGTGTACCAAAACATGGAAGGGAGGGCTTATTTATCAGATTAACAGCGTCGAAACCTTTAAGTGTAATCAGTCTTGTCTTATCGATTCACACACCCATGTTCACATCTATAATCACGTAATATATACCTGCACCATGACAGCTAGTCGCATGGAATCTTGTGCTATGTTTTCCTTGCATCCTTTGCATGCTGACCTTCCACTTTTAGCATATTCAGCTTTAAATGGCAGATCGTGGTGATCGGCCATGACCAAACACGTTGTTTCGGTTGTGTTTTGATTACTTTGCTAAAATATGGCGCCAAATATTGACTGGTATCCGAACACTTTCAGAATATATTAGGGTAGGAAAGCAGTCTCTCTCTCTCTCTCTCTCTCTCTCTCTCTCTCTCTCTCTCTCTCTCTCTCTCTCTCTCTGCAACAGCTGTTTACCATATCATTTGAGAAAGACAGTTAACACTGTAGCTCAAAAATAAAACCATCTGATAAAACAATATTTTAAAACAACTGGTCAGATTTTTTTATATAGATTATTGAAAGATGGTGTTGTGCATTTCAAACTCAGAGCTTATATTATCGCGGTAAATGGAATTTTCCGATTAATTTTGGACAAGAGTCGTATATAATGGCTGTATACGCATGTAAAGATGCAGTCTGTAAAGACGCAAATATCTTATAGCTCAATTTCATCTAAAATGTCAACATTTTTATAAAGTTTACAATGAAAAAGAATGAACATCACTTTTTTGTAAAGTGTATGCAATTACGTTGATCACCGTAAACAAAACTAGTCAAACTTGCTATACCTGTTTCGATTTGATTACGAAATTTATCCAGTGTATCGTCTGATGTTTGATGATTATAGCACAGGAGTCTGCAGTTTTATCAATAAAGCACGACAAAATGTCTGACTACATGAAATCACCTTAACGGTATTATAAATGTTATAATACCGTTAAGGTGATTTCATGTAGTTAGGCATTCTGTCGTGCTTCATTGATAAAACTGCAGACTACTGTGATTATAGGTCATATACTGCTAATGACATACATGTCATAATAAGGTCAAAGTTACAATTTGATTTCATGGTAGCCATAAATAAGAAAGCAATAATAGTTCAACTACTTTTGAAATTAGTAACATTTCAATAATAATATTAATAATAATTGATTTATTCGTGTGTGTGTGTATATATATATATATATATATATATATATATATATATATATATATATATATATATATATATATATATATATATATATATATATTTGCCCACATTTCGCTTAATTCAGACAAAGTGATACATATTTTTTTTGCTACTGTAATTATCATGGATTTCAACTTAACTGGCATTAGTGTATTCAATTTAGTCATTAAATCCTTTATTTACGTGAACATTTTCAGCTAGTGCAAGTGTAGATGTTACATCTTATTACTAAGTTTAAATTTGTGTTTATTTTAATATGTGCGTGCTACCATACATAATTTAGGTAAATACCGCGATAATATAGAGTTGTTCCCCAATCGTATGGTAATCTGGGTCAGCCGGCATATGCGGTTTTATTTATACTAACGCGATTGGATTGACCGATATCTTTTATAGAAATAGATAGAGCGAAAATCAAAGAAACTTTACTATTTGTAACAATGCATCAATAGCAGATCGGTTTTATTGTGTACTGATAATAACATGTACCGCGTTAATACAGCGTCCCAGGCTACTATGATAGTATCGTTCAGTTTTGCACCAGTCAATGTATTTGCCGCAAACCACCACAAAACTATTGAAAACCACCTTCATAAATATATTTTTATCTCATAATATGTGGGTGGAGGATATATATATGCGAAAAAGTATTTAGGGTAACATGGTCATATTCCGACCACATGGGTAATTCCGACCGTTATTTACTTCCCGCTGTTTTCAACAAAAATATGCAAATTACTTGCTGTGCTCTTTGTTTTTGTTTGTTCACCTGTGCATGCAAATTAGTAAAGATGTTTCCAGGACGACATTGCATAACAAAATGACGTAATAGCTCTAGTTTTTCTCGATTCCGCGCTAGTTCAGAAGCGAAATTCAGAATTATTAATTTTTTTTTCAAGATGCAAGGCATCAATCATCCAAGATTTTTTTATAGCTTTCAATAACATAACAGTTATGCTATTGTAGTTTTTTTTAAAAAAAATGCTTTCTCTATAAAAAAAAAAAGGTAAAAATTGCACCAGTTTTATGACAAATAACAATATTATGCAGTGTTCCGTAGGGAGGTCAGATTTGCCCCAGGTTATTTTTCATAGGGCAATTCTGACCAAGAACATATGGGTAAAGAAAATGTTCAATTATGATTAGTTTGTATAGAACTTTGAAGAAAAAGAAAAACTGGAATAAGTATCTAATTAAAAACAAATAAATAAAAAGTTAAAGGTATAAATCTAAATAAAAATATGTTTATTCTCTCCACACCTATCTCGATAACAACATCCACAAGTTGAGATAACCCACAAAACCCTATCATATGTAGCCATCTTACGACCTGAGTAGTCCAATGTTGAATTCCTCCATCACACAAAACCCTAAAATATGCAGCCATCTTACAACCTGAGTAGTCCAATGTTGAAGTCCCCCATCACACAAAATCCTATCATATGCAGTCATCTTACGACCTTAGTAGTCCAATGTTGAAGTCCCCATCACACAAAACCCTATCATACATAGCCATCTTATGACCTGAGTAGTCCAATGTTGAAGTCCCCATCACACAAAACCCTATCATACGTAGCCATCTTACGACCTGAGTAGTCCAATGTTGAAGTCCCCATCACACAAAACCCTATCATACATAGCCATCTTACGACCTGAGTAGTCCAATGTTGAAGTCCCCATCACACAAAACCCTATCATACATAGCCATCTTACGACCTGAGTAGTCCAATGTTGAAGTCCCCATCACACAAAATCCTATCATAAGTAGCCATCTTATGACCTGAGTAGTCCAATGTTGAAGTCCCCATCACACAAAACCCTATCATACGTAGCCATCTTACGACCTGAGTAGTCCAATGTTGAAGTCCCCATCACACAAAACCCTATCATAAGTAGCCATCTTACGACCTGAGTAGTCCAATGTTGAAGTCCCCATCACACAAAACTCTATCATACATAGCCATCTTATGATCTGAGTAGTCCAATGTTGAAGTCCCCATCACACAAAACCCTATCATAAGTAGCCATCTTATGACCTGAGTAGTCCAATGTTGAAGTCCCCATCACACAAAACCCTATCATACATAGCCATCTTATGACCTGAGTAGTCCAATGTTGAAGTCCCCATCACACAAAACCCTATCATAAGTAGCCATCTTATGACCTGAGTAGTCCAATGTTGAAGTCCCCATCACACAAAACCCTATCATACATAGCCATCTTACGACCTGAGTAGTCCAATGTTGAAGTCCCCATCACACAAAACCCTATCATACATATCCATCTTACGACCTGAGTAGTCCAATGTTGAAGTCCCCATCACACAAAACCCTATCATACATAGCCATCTTACGACCTGAGTAGTCCAATGTTGAAGTCCCCATCACACAAAACCCTATCATACATAGCCATCTTACGACCTGAGTAGTCCAATGTTGAAGTCCCCATCACACAAAACCCTATCATACATAGCCATCTTACGACCTAAGTAGTCCAATGTTGAAGTCATAATAATTTCTTGATCATGATCTAAAGCTACTCCAGGTTTATTTTCAAACTTCTCAATCCAAAAGACTGGCACATCAGGTACACAAAAAATATCAGTATTGGCTTTGATGAGGTAAAACTTCTCAGTCCAAAAGACTGGCACATCAGGTACACAAAAAATATCAGTATTGGCTTTGATGAGGTAAAACTTCTCAGTCCAAAAGACTGGCACATCAGGTACACAAAATATATCAGTATTGGCTTTGATGAAGTAAAACTTCTCAATCCAAAAGACTGGCACATCAGCTACACAAAACTATCAGTATTGGCTTTGGTGAGGTAAGACTTCTCAGTTCAAAAGACTGGCACATCAGGTACACAAAACATATCAGCATTGGCTATGATAAAGTAAAACTGCTCAATCCAAAAGATTGGCACATCAGGTACACAAAACATCAGCATTGACTTTGATGAGGTAAAACTTCTCAATCCAAAAGACTGGCACATCAGCTACACAATACATATCAGTATTGGCATTGGTGAGGTAAGACTAATTGGTATCCATATAGTCTCAGTCTGATAGATCTCAATGTTTTCTTTGTTCATACAAAACCTGACTGTTTATATATACAATTATTCCCCTCATTATTTATCAACAGTTTCTGTTGATTTTTCTTTCCATTTCATATCTATCTATACATAGATCATTATCGTAGATACTCTGCACAAGCCTTCAACATAACACCAAAGTTGTACAAAATATCATTTCAGTGTCCCCACCACGAGTACAGGACTTTTCAAGGCTTTAAGCAAACCAGCAGGTGTTTAAAATTGCCAGAACATTGGCGACGAGGACAGTAGCTACTTCCTGTTATTGTATGTATGTATATATATATATATATATATATATATATATATATATATATATATATATAAAATGACCATTTGATTTGATATGTAGAAAAATACTGCTTTGGTCTGCATGACAAAGACTGTCAGTCCCACAAAGTTCAAGCCTTAGTCCTTCAAGAAATATAAATGTCTAACTAGAAAAGAAACATGCAAAAAAATAAAATTGATTTTAATATGAAAAAATAATCATATGGGAAAAAAATCCCTGCCACCCCAAACTCCCAAAGAATAAATGGTTAGTGTGTTAATAAGCATCCTTGTAAAGACCAGGATTTATGTTGTGATTTTGACCAATGTCAAAGGTCAGTCATCATATAGCACCAACAATTGTTAGTTTCCAATTTACAGTCAGAAAGAACAGACTTATTAAAAATGAGACTGCTTTCAAACAAGTCCACCTTTCCCCATTTCATATTAGTGGTCTGAATTGGCCGATCTTACTTTCTTTTCCCAAAGATTTAACATTACAATTTTATGGTATGGATCTTTAGTCATGGCATGTTATAATGTCTTGAATTTTTGTTGGAATTGAAAGAAAATATTAGTCATGTAGTGACAATAAAATTAAATACTAATCAATCCAGATGTCTGGTATTTGGTTTGTATATATCTGACTTCTACCCTGTACCCCAAGCCCACCCCCAAGCATCTGTTTGCCAGATATAGTACAGACCATCCATACATCCATTTATTCATTAATAAGATTTTGTCAATTATTATTTCTACATATTATTATAGACTATGTAACTTAAGCATACTTTGTGGAAGGCTTGCATATGTGACAAGGAGGAAATATATTGGTAGCTCAGAAGGCACATATTTAATATTTCCACCATTCTTTTTTATATATTTGTACACCATAAAATGAAAGAGAGTTTGTGTTGTTTCTGACAATTCATCGATTTATCCATCCAACAATTCTGTTATCAGTTTTTGTTCTTACATACAATGTTTTGACTATGTACATTAACCAAGAATATCTTGCATCTGTGACACGGAAGAAACATATCTCAAAAATGTTACATGTCCAAGTTACCCTGACACATGAAGAAAATTAATTTTTCCACGCATTTTAGTAACTTGAACTTTACATCAAATGTTGAAGATTACTCAATCATGTAGTAAGCTATTGGGGTCAGGAGTTCTAGAAACCCAAATAAGGAAAATGGTTTCTTTCTATCATATAACTTGTTTAAATGAAATGGTTTAATGAAACACTTCATCTCTTATCATTAAAATATAAAACTGCCTCATCAAAGGTCTGTTAACAGTAAATATATCACTGTTCATTTCCTATAAGGTTTGTTTTGTTTTAACAAAGCCTATTGATACGCTGATCCGAACACTATCATGATGTTGCCATATTATCTCTGTGGTAAATGCATTCACTTAAAGTTCATCAGTTTGATAAAAGCATTCTCTTTGTTTTCTTGGTACACATGTCTGTTTCAATTAACCTTCAACTTCCTGATCGCCGTCATTGGATCAAAGTCTTTTTAAATCATCAGCACCAACAAGACTTATTCTTGAGAGCATCAGTACTCAGCCCACAAATTCCTCATTACGCACTCCATGCTGGAAGTACCTTTGAGCTGGCGACCTCTTGTATGGTAAGAGTAAATTCATCAGTGCCAAATTTACGATTTCCCTACTATCACATGCAAAATGTATAAAATCAATTCTCTGTTGCTAGGTCAGTTCATTTATCAAGTTATTTATTTTTATGACTGTGGAATTCATTTGGAATTTAATACATTTGTACTTGTGAAAAAACTTTTAGGATTTAAGGATTTAATTCACAATACTTGAACATTCTAAATAATGCACATGAATGAGATTCACCATTTAATCTTGATTCTTTTCCGCTATGTTGTTTGAGGAACAAACAGAAAGATAGTCTTGCATGTTGAAAACGTGGCTAAAAATTGGTATATACATGGCTAAAATTTTTTTATATAACTTTTGTAGTTTAAAACATGAAATATGAAAAAGCTTTATTATTTGTTAACTTGTTCCAAGATAAACAAGGCACAGGGGTGGGTGTGAGGTGGAAAGGATTTCCACTTGGGCGAGGGTCACAATGATGTAATAAACACCAAAACACATTCCATCTAGTAGATATGATATCAGTATGAGTTTTAGCAGAACCAAACTTGATCTCTTTGAGTTAACCTTTAATTAACAATGCAAATTTTGATGGAAAAAAATGAAAAGATCTGACCAAGTTTCACCAGGGGTTAAGTTTAATTAAAAATGTAATTTGTTCCAGAAAAGTTGTAAATTGTGACCAACCTTCACTTGGGGTAATTCAAATACCTTGATCAAGTTCATTAACCCAGTATCCTTAAAGCTGCAGACTTGCTAATAAATCAAAACTCTCAAAATCAGTGTTAACTAGCACAACAGTAATAAGTTGAAGAGATATAGGTCACAATCACCTATATTCCCCATAAAAATCATGAATGATGCAAGAAATACCCTGATCTAATTTTCTGGTCATACCATGCATACAGCAGGACAATAATGCTGGAATTGAGGCCTATACAATATGTCCTGATTTACCATGTGCAGGTGAGCTAATAAGCTTCACCTTTACAATGTTTCTAAGTCTAAGCTGGATATGTATTACTTTTGGAAGAAAAAAATGGAATTGGAGCAATTCTCATGACTTGAAAATGCAAAATCCCAATGTTTTCCCATGTTGCCCACAATCCCAGTACTTTCACATGTTGCCTGCAATCCCCATGCTTTCTAATGTTGCCCACAATCTCAATGCTTTCACATACTACTCACTTAACACAAAATCATTTGTACACTAGGCTGAGGTTGGAGACAGGTGGGTAGATGATGGGAAATGTATCTTATGCAATAACCTGACAAGGAACAGTACAACAGTACAAAACTAGTAACTAACTAGCCTAAGCACTTTCGACTCTTAATGAGTCTTTTTCAAAGGCAAATACATATATATATGTAGTAATAAAACATGCCAAACCAATTATTTGGTAGTTGTGATGGTATTTGAGGAATTCATTCCAGACAGGAAGAGAATTCTGAATGTTTGGCTTTCAAAGAGAAACATATTTTGAAAAACAAAATATATGAAATGTTCCTGGAAGAAGCCAATAACTATAATTTTATTAGTACATCAAGTTCAACAAAAGACTGAAGCTTAAAGGGATGATTGTAATCTATATTTTTGTGTCTAATTAACCAGTTTAAAATCAAAGTAAACATGCAAAACTTATGGCACCTGATATAACCTTTACTTAACATTATTTACTGGAACTATGGCTACAGAATTGGATCTTAAAATTATTTACTAGAACTATGGCTACAGAATTGGATCTTAAAATTATTTACTAAACTATGGCTACAGAATTGGATCTTAAAATTATTTACTAAACTATGGCTATAGAATTGGATCTTAAGATTATTTACTAGAACTATGGCTACAGAATTGGATCTTAAAATTATTTACTAAACTATGGCTACAGAATTGGATCTTAAAATTATTTACTAAACTATGGCTATAGAATTGGATCTTAAGATTATTTACTAGAACTATGGCTACAGAATTGGATCTTAAAATTATTTACTGGAACTATGGCTACTAGGGCTGTCATCGGGTACCCGACTGAATAGAAAAAACCCCGGTTATTGAAACGTAAACGCGGGTACCCGTAAAAAAAAATCAAAAAAAAAAAATCGCCACACTCGTCAACCACTTCAAACAGGTGTGACAGCTATGGCTATGGCTGTAATTAGAAACCAGATCTCTGCTTAATATCAATACACAATATGTCGGACAGTCAGTTTGGATTAATAAAATTCATTGGCGTTGTGCAACCGGACAAACCGTTATCTCCGAGGCATTATATACCAAGGTTAAAACATTTGTTCTACAGGTAATAAACCTCTTTGTAGATGATAACTATTGAATGTAGGTGCTAAATAATCAGAACCTTGCATTAACTTTTAATAAAATCCTGATGGATACCTTTGATTTCTGAACAAACATGTTAAAGAAATCCCACAATTTATATTATGAACAATCATCACCTAGATACTTTGAAATCTTCGTAATGCCTCAGAGTAATTTTTGCTCATTGTTTTTCTAGTCGACTAGCTCTGTGAATTTCGAATGTTAGGCATCATACATATACCGATATTTCTAGTTTCAATACTACTATGTTTTTACCCTAGTTTAAGAATTATAATTCCAAAATAATAACACTTAGGCGACTGCGTGGTCACGTGGTATAACTGGGGCATGCATGTGTGGGTAATTCAAATCTGTGGTCAAAAGCAGATGAATAAATGTGGTCTGTTCTAACAAGGACTCATACTTTAAAAAATGTGAGTGTTCTAAAGCTTTTAATGCGGCTGATCGCAGTGATCATTAAAAGTTGGATTATACCTACCATCTGTGTGCAAAGGTCATTCTAAATAAATTTATTAATTAACAGCATGCGGTCAGACAATTCGCAGCTACGTCGGTGTGGATCAATCAGACCGTGTAGTACACTGTTAGCCTCTATCGCCATAAAAAAAAATATTAAAGAAATGGAGATAACAATTAGTTGGTCTACAGTTGTACATGTCATTCATATGCTAATGGGTACCCGTTAAAATTTTTAACGGGTACCCGGGTTTGTTTTTCGTGACTTTTGACAGACCTAATGGCTACAGAATTGGATATTAACATTATTTACTGGAACTATGGGTACAGAATTGGATATTAATATTATTTACTGGAACTATGGGCACAGAATTGGATATTAACATTATTTACTGGAACTATGGCTACAGAATTGGATATTAACAGTATTTTCTGGAACTATGGGTACAGAATTGGATCTTAACATTGTTTACTGGAAAAATGGGTACAAAATTAGATCTTAACATTATTTACTGTAACTATGGTTACAGAATTGGATATTAACATTATTTACTGGAACTATGGGTACAGGATTGGATCTTAACATTATTTACTGGAACTATGGCTACAGAATTGGATATTAACAGTATTTTCTGGAACTATGGGTACAGAATTGGATCTTAACATTATTTACTGGAAAAATGGGTACAAAATTAGATCTTAACATTATTTACTGTAACTATGGTTACAGAATTGGATATTAACATTATTTACTGGAACTATGGGTACAGGATTGGATCTTAACATTATTTATTGGAACTATGGGTACAGAATCGGATCTTCTGTACAAATTGAAGTGGCAGAAGCATTGGCACAGCATTGACCATTCTTAAACTATTGTTCTGGAACCATGGATGCAGCGTATGATCCTATAGTCTTAAAGCCATGAGAATGTAATTGTTCATTCGATACAAACTACAGTTCTGAATCATGGGTATATCATTGATCTTTCTGGACAAACTAGTGCCAGAACCATTGGTAGGCCATAGCACCTTCTGTACCAACAACTGCAGTCAAGATTGTATATGTCATAAACAAAAACTCATGTCTTAGAGAAAAGTCATTTATTGCATGTATGAATGAATTTTTTCCTTTCAATTTCATATTTTACTTACATGGAAATAACAACATACTTTCAGGTAAATCAAGCTGCATGGTAAAGGTTGTGACAAAAAAAAATCAATACAAGATTCTTAAAAGAACTTCCAATCAGTAGACCATGAAAGGTGAAATATAGCATGACTAGTGCTAGACTATGTGCAAAACAAATCAGTAAAATGAGCTTCTTGTATATATAAGAACTTGAGATTTTTACAGTATATATATATATATATATATATATATATATATATATATATATATATATATATATATATATATATATATTAAAATTCAAAAAGCAATGATGTGAAACTTTTACCTGAAACTGTTTTCAATTTAACTATGTGTTTAACAGATTCGACAGTATTCATCAAGCCTGAAAATCAATTACACTTTACATGAACAGTTGTAGTGAAGAACATTCATGCTTCATTGATTTTAAAGATTCAGGATATAAAATATGAACTTAATTCATGTGATTACAAATAGTTCTAAAAATTAAATAACAAATATCAAGAAATAAATAACAAAGTTACAGAACTATTTTAACCAATCTTTACAAACCTTGCCAAAGCAAACAAGAAGAATATATACATATGTAGTTTGTTTCTGATGTTATGAACTAATATCTAGGTTTCTGAATCAAATGATGTAATTCTAATTGATACAAAAAGTAAAAAATTCAAATATATAATAATAATGTACTGACACATGTATCTGCAGATTATATGCAGGTCCTGCAGTTGCCTAAACCTGTAAGCCAATAGCTCCACTGCACTGACCGCATCCAAACTTTTCTAAATCTGACTCTTTAGAAACTCCTTCAAATATATCTTAAATGTAATAAAGTTCTAAAATAAAAACTAAAAATTTGTCAATGTGCCCAAGCGGTTCTGGTCAATATGATACAATTAGATGCAATTAAAGAACAAAGTGCTGACTGCAACAGGGGTCAAAACTTAATACTGTATTTTTCTGGAAGACAGCAAAAATCAAATGTTGCCCATATCTTCTTAGTATCAAATGTTGGACAAAATTTTTTATATTAAATATATGCTGTGCTGAAGTATTTGTGCACAAACTAAATGACAAAGTTGAAGGTCAAAATTTTCTAAGACAAGACAAGACAGCACAGACATAATTTTGTGATGGATATGATAGTGTATGGCAAGAAAACAGACAAAAACAATATACACCTCCTCTACAAGGGCATTAACAATACAGAATTATAAATATAGCACATAATTTTATTACAAATTCCATCTAGTCTTCACTTAAAGACTTCTAATTAAAACATGCCTCAAAAAAAAGGTGAATGATATACAAAAATTGGTTATCTGGGTTGTCAAAGTATTAAAATTACCCGTTACCAGACAGCAGTGTCCAACTGGACACTGAATCTTTGTTCTTCAAAACATGCTCATGAACATTCAAGAAATGTGACAGGAATTGGATTAATTCTTTAAGTTCCTTTTCTGAAATAGTGGAGGTTGCTCAGAGGAAACCATGCAAATATTATGAAAAAACAAAACTGGAGAAAACATGAAAAACATGATGTTGGTTCCTGAATCGGGATAAATGTTTTGGTATCATTTTATAATTTACAAGGTCTGGCATTTATAAAAGGTTGGAAACTAGGTGGGAAGGAGGACACATTTTCTGTCAAATAACATACATTAGAATAAAACTCAAGTGTCTACAATGAGCTAAATATTCCAAACATTCATGTCATTGTTGATAGTTTTTGCTACATTTATTTTGTAAGCGTATGAACAGCATACATTTTATATGCATCACCATATATAATAAGCAACAAGTGATGCAATCTTGTACAATAGTAAAATTACAAGTGCCTAACTGCATTAGTACAATTACAAGTGTCTACATTAAAAAAATTATAATTGTCTAAATTTGAAAAGTACAAATTGCAGGTTATGCAAAGACTAGAAATTTCTTATTTGCAAGTGAACACATGATAAATGAACTATTCTAGGATACAAAATTGCAGGATTCATGCATGCTAAAAATAACCTGACTACACACAAACACTGGCATTTTTTATTTTTAACAATACAATTATGCCTTCATTTAACAACTCATAATTAGAAAATGAACCACAACCTCAAATTTTTAGTTATAAATTAGATCATGATATATCATATACAGTGTCATTAACAGGTGTCATTAACATATAAAATTTAGTGGGTTGACAAATCTGAGGATCAACAGTTGATACATAAAAGGAAATAAATATTTGCTCAATTATCTCTCTTTAAGCTTAAACAAATACATGGCATTGCCATATGATATTACCAGTCTTAAATCTATTACATAATACTTTGTCCTTACTCAGTCTTTCAGGCTTGTACAAGTCAAGTAAGAAATGGTGAGCACATATGTATATACAATAATTTGCTTTAAGTATCTTCTTTGATTTTAAGAGTTGCATATTGCCACTAGTAATTTGAATGGAGCATGTTCCTTTATAAAACAACCTTAAAAAGTCTCTAGTGATATTTCCAACAGCTGACCTCTAAAACCCAAATCTGCATAAATATGTTACAAGAAGACAATATGATACAAAAAAATACTGATTGTGACCTGCATAAAATGCCACCCCAATCACAATTTTGTAGTGCAGTGCTGTCCAACATGCAGCCTGTGGGCTGACTTCAACATGCAGCCTGTGGGTTGACTTCAAATGGCCTGCAAGAGCTCAAGCAATTTATTGTGCATTTATGTAACAAAAAGTCAATGGCCTACTTTTATTTCATACTTCGACCCTCAGCTTCATGAAAAAAAATTTTGTGGCCCATGTTGTCAAAAAGATTGGACAGCCCTATTGTAGTGTCTTATTAGTCATTCTCACAACTTCTTTAAAGGTCAACTATACTGACATGCATATCTCAAAGGTTAAATTGTTACCTAATCCCTTTTTTTAACCCAAACTTTCAGGTTTCTTTAAGTAAACAAAGAGGTGAAATAATACATATATAGCAACCACTTGGTTTAAGAGGTCACTCTACTGTCTGACATGGGTCTAAATGTAGCATAAATGAACCATTATAAACAATCATACAAAAATCAATGGTGCTTTTTTCCTGGAAGTGACTTCTAAAACCATAATTTGACTGTACAAAAGAGATATCAGCATATTCATGTAAAAATATACCTCAGGCAAAAAAGAAAGGGCAATCTGAACTCCCATTAATAATTATAAAGGTCCTGACATGTAAGAACTTTGCTGTTTAAAAATATGATACATTCATGATATAATCAGATTATAAATAAATAATTCACTGTGATTAAATAATTAGAACAATAAAAGAAAATCACTTGAAATACAAATACATTAATTTAGGAATATTTATTACAAGAAATATTATACTGAAAACTTGGAATCATACTTTTTTCAACAAAATGTCACAGAATACTTGACACCAGTACTTCCTCAATCATAAGAACCATGTTTCTCCTTGACTATCATCAGCTTGTCAATAACCTGGCCACCCTAAAAAGAAAAGATTACATAAATTTTTAAACAATTTCAAGCTTAAATTAATTGCACAGTTGACCATTTCACCAAGCAGGCTTATACAGTATTGTAAGAACATGATCCAGTGTAAGATTTTCTCACACATTTTATATTCTCTTTGTTTTACTATAGTTTGATAGAAATTCTTCCCAAAGATAAAGATATCATCAATATCTCTTGTTCATAATCATTCATTATCTTGAAAACACCAAGTTGTATCTACATTGGATTGAAAATAAGTCTCTAGATCTTGAAAGATAATAAACTCAATCAATTGATTCAAGAATATCTTTTTTTTATATCTCACTTATTACACAGAACCTATCAAAGACAATAATGATACCATGTTAGATAAAATTCTAATTGAAAGTCAGTTTCTAAAGTGGTAAAAACTTTGCCAATCATATGCAATGAATGTGAGTAGATCTTGCCAATCATATGCAATGAATGTGAGTAGATTTTGCCAATCATATGCAATGAATGTAAGTAGATCTTGCCAATTATATACAATGAATGTCAGTAGATCTTGCCAATCATATGCAATGAATGTGAGTAGATCTTGCTTACAAACTCTTCAATCATAGTATGATAAAAGGTTTAATCAAAATCTTATAAAGCTCAGCCAATCAGATGCAAGATCACTTTAGTAGTATGAGTGTATCGAACTTAAAAACAAAGTCATCCACTATTTTAAACAGAAATAGACTTAAGCTCAGCCAATCAGATGCAGGATCACTTGATTAATATGCTCATTATTGTGTATGCTGATGATGACAGGTCCATATTACTAATATGACCAAAGTCCAACAGAATGGTAGCAAGCTCACTATACAAATATTCGGTTGATCACACTCATTATCAAACTGATGGCATCAGTCCATATTCTAATCTGATCCTATACATTACCCAATTGTTAGAAGAACAGGCAAGAGACTGAGAAAGTTACATCTTCTACCCACAAGTTGGCACTGTCCCCTACCCCCAAGATGGCACCGTCACAGTTTCAGGTCTCTTAACATATATAAAGCAGCTCTGAGGATATATTGACTATGTTGTGCAAGGATTTGATTTTGATTAAAAACCTTTGCTTCCTCAAATCTATTTAGCACTGGGCATCATGCTGTAGACATGTAGCATCATGTACGACCCAGTCACATTATTCTGACACCAGGCAGACCAGTCTCAACCCTATCCAATTAATGCTGAACTTCAAGAGAGGCAGCTGGTAGTACTATTTGTGTAAGTCTTTGGTATGACTTGGCCACGATTTAAACCAGCATCCTCCCACCTATGAGGCAGATGCTCTAACCACTTAGGCCATCATAGTGGTCTCTGAGGAAAGAGACTGAGAATGCCATCAACACAAATTGGATAAGGTCAGTCACATAAAATTTGTGCTTGAAAGGTATACTGGTTACAGCTGCTGTAACCTTGGTCCTGTTATCATAGCTTGAGTGGAAATACACATCATGTCCTGGTCCTGAGATTAGACAATGAGTGGAAATACCATCATATCATGGTCCTGGAAATGAGCTTGAGTGGAAATACCCATTATATCCTGGTCCTGAGATCAGACCTCGAGTGGAAATATCCATCATATTCAGGACATCAAAACCAGAGTGGAAATACCCATCATAACTAAGAAAAATCATCCCTTCATTTTTTTTGTTTAAAAACAAGCAAGATCTCTCTAATCTCAGTCTACAATTACCAAGCCCTGACAAGATATTGAAGATGCACAAGAAAAAGATTCTAAAAAAGAAAAAGGACTGATCACCATGATCAGAAATCTGTTCTTAGCAATGAAAGCCATAGCCCTCATGAAAGAAACTGAATCAACCATGCAGAATTACTTTGATCAAAAGCATTCATTATGGCCTTTATCCCCAGGGATTTTATAGGCAAAACCATGCTCATCTGGAAGGAGGACAGGTGCTAAGCCCGAAGGAATGTTGTTGCAGCAAACAAACTCAAGATATTTTTTTATAGAACTAAGACTGAATGAGACAGATTTATTTTTGCTGACAAGCAATCCAAAATAAAGCAAGAATTTAACAATGAATTGTGTGTCTTGCTATAAAGAGATTTTATAACAGTGAAGTCATCCTCCAGAATGGTACTAGGAATTGATTCTAGTTAAAAAGATGTTAGTTGAAACAGCTATGACCTTGAAAAAGCCCTGAGTAAGAACTTGGTGGGATTATATTGTGAAGGACTTTATCCTATCTTGTCTAGAAGAGAGTTTACATTCCAGTGAAGATCACTGTCTGATGGGGCATGTTTCTTGGTTATCAGAATCAGGAGACAAACTGGTAGAACATTGTGAAAAGGTTGTTGTGAAGAGAAGCAGGACCAAAACCAGACTTCTTCCATTACTATTTTTTGGGTTGACTGGCCTGAATGAGATTTGCAAAACAAAAGACCTTTCAATACATGAATCTTGAATATAGAACAGCATAAAATGTCCTTCAATCAACCAGAATGTACATTTTTAGATGTATAAGGATGGTCCTTTTGTAAGAATTACACAAGATCTGTAAGGCTATTTCAGTCAATGCGTGGAAGCTGGGTCTTCCCTAGAAAACACAGAACTGAGGATCAATTATGGTGCATGTCTCCTTGCATTCAAATGAGTGGTGGTTAGGAACTTCTTGCAAAAGTAGTGACAACTTCTTGAAAGTGAGATTCTCATTACCATCTAAGGTAAACATTCTTTCTCAAGGTTGTCCTGGCAAGAGTCAAGCATGAAAAGAAAGTATAGGCAGAGGTGGAAAACCCATGACAGTGGTTGCTTGAGAAAATTCACAGTGGTCATATTCTTCAGCAGATATATTCCTAGGCTGAGCAGAATGGCAATCCAGGACTTGTCCCACCATTTTGACCCCTCAGTATCAAGACAAAGCTAGGGCAGGAGATGGCCACATACCATCCCAATTAATTACAATGCTTCCATGACCCAAGCTAATGGGTCTAGAACTGAAGATGAATGTGGGCAACTTGAAATTCCAACTTCACACAAAAAGATTGATCTTTGGATATCCCCAAAGTGTACAAATCCAATCAAGATGCACCGACAGAGACCATTCCATATTAATGGCCTGACCAATTCTGGATAATGTCATTCAGGAGAGTGGATCTGTTGGTAATGTAACCGATTTGTATGTTGATAGCAATGTCAGGTATTTTGCTGCTACCCAGATTGTGGAGGCGTGTCATCATAACAGATTTGTCAGAGAATTAGAATCATTTTCCCCAAGAGTCGATTCTTCCAGAACTATAAGGCTTTGACAACAGCCTTCATTTTAAAAAGGCTATGTGGAAAGTTTGATCTTCTTGCTTGCAAAAAAGCAAAATCTAGCAATAAGTGGGCACCCAAAACATATGTACTGACTGGTACATATTCTCATTTCTGCTTGGGGCTTCTCCAAAACATCCATGCTACTGACATAGGGATGATTGTAACTTGTGTTATGATCATGACTTTTTATGAGAGGACCAGCAAGGTAATCTGTAATGCACAAAAAGATGGTGTTATCAATTCTGCTGCCACATTGAATAATCCAAGGTGTTGCAAGAACTCAAAGATATCCAAGCTCTTTGGAAACAGACTCAAGTCTGATGATTCAGATAATGCAAACGTGATGAAGACAACCCGACTGAGATTAGTGAGAAACTTAGATGGACAAAATGTTGGGAAGATCAGACTTTTCCCAGTTCACATGGAAACTAGATCATCGAAAAGTGATAGAAGATTGTGTCGTTGAGGAGAATAAAATTTGGCATATATTTCTAAGAATATCATCCTGGAATGCTGCCATCACTGCAGACGAAGTTGACTGAAACAGGGTGACAACACAGTTCATGAGTTTAGTAAAGGCCCAGTCACTGATACTAAGACCCATGGGTATATTTTAAAACATAAACCATGCTGGAGTAAGAAAAACAGAAATTTCCATATGTGGGGTGAACAGAGACACTGTTATGTATATCTATATTTTTGTAACTCCAGGTATCTGATTATATTTAATTATTATAATTTGTATTCATGGCTGTCAATTATACAGAAAATCTTTAGTTTTGCTATTATGACCTAAATCTGTAAATAGTATAGTATTGTATAAGAGCTATAAATAGAT
This sequence comes from Potamilus streckersoni, assembly GCA_016746295.1. Taxonomy (NCBI): domain Eukaryota; kingdom Metazoa; phylum Mollusca; class Bivalvia; order Unionida; family Unionidae; genus Potamilus; species Potamilus streckersoni. The sequence goes on from JAEAOA010000564.1 coordinate 840,719, forward strand.
GCTTACAACTGTTTTCATATTTATTAATAATAATCTTAATAATAAGACTTAAATGATGCATATGGCGCTTAATTTCTTGTTGGAAGATGGGGTTTGATGTTCCTAGAAGGATTCATTAACTTCCCATTAGTTGGGCTAGGTCACATGAATAAGCAAGTTTGATGCAAAATGAGTAGTGTATTCTGTTATGTGGGGTCTATTGCAAAATACCTGATCAGTTTCATTCCAATTTTGGAGTCATTCACATTTCTTCTGTTCCTGTTGTAAGTCTGCAGATGTGTCTGATGTTTTATGTATATATTATTCAAAAGGGAAAACATTTGCTTGGACTGTTCAATGGAAACAGAAAGTGCTCATTATTTGGACTATATTTTGGTAAGTTTACACTGAACCAGTGTGATACTGGTGAGTTTACACTGAACCAGTCTGATTCTGGTGAGTACACTGAACCAGTCTGATACCGGTGAGTTTACACAGAACCAGTGTGATACTGGTGAGTTTACAATGAACCAGTGTGATACTGGTGAGTTTACACTGAACCAGTCTGATTCTGGTGAGTACACTGAACCAGTCTGATACTGGTGAGTTTGCACTGAACCAGTGTGATACTTTGCTGCTACTCCACCCAACACAAATAGCCCACAGCAATCACCTCTGGAATTGGGGTCCACTTGAACTATGTTGTCATTTAAACTTAATTATGGCCCTTTATCTGAAAGGATTTCTATTTAATACTGGGAACAAGTTTTGCTTTTCAAGCGTTTGAGATTATAGCCCATTTGTTGTTAACCTATGCCCTCTTTCACAGAGGCATAGTCATCATTCTGTTTGTATTACAAATGTACAGCATATTACATATTAATCTGAAATCTAAAACCATACCTTATCATCTGACACCTGTTCCAGGTATAGGTGAGTGGCATTGATGACAGTCATCCTGGTATAGCCATAGTCGTCACTGCGAAATGCTGACCATGGCCGGGGATCAGGTATAAAACCATCATGGTTTTCCTGGCAGCCCTACAAACAATAGTGTCACATGTTACAACAGACCTTACAACCCTACTGGTAATTAAATATTACATGTTACAACAGACCTTAGAACCCTACTGGCAATTAAATATTACATGCTACAACAGACCTTACAACCCTACTGGCAATTAAATATTACATGTTACAACAGACCTTAGAACCCTACTGGCAATTAAATATTACATGTTACAACAGACCTTACAACCCTACTGGCAATTAAATATTACATGTTACAACAGACCTTAGAACCCTACTGGCAATTAAATATTACATGTTACAACATACCTGGGATCTCTATAGGCAATTAAATATTACATGTTACAACAGACCTTATAACCCTACTGGCAATTAAATAGTACATGTTACAACAGACCTTATAACCCTACTGGCAATTAAATATTACATGTTACAACAGACCTTAGAACCCTACTGGCAATTAAATATTACATGTTGCAACAGACCTGGGATCTCTATAGGCAATTAAATATTACATGTTACAACAGACCTTATAACCCTACTGGCAATTAAATAGTACATGTTACAACAGACCTTATAATCCTACTGGCAATTAAATAGTACATGTTACAACAGACCTTAGAACCCTACTGGCAATTAAATATTACATGTTGCAACAGACCTGGGATCTCTATAGGCAATTAAATATTACATGTTACAACAGACCTTATAACCCTACTGGCAATTAAATAGTACATGTTACAACAGACCTTATAATCCTACTGGCAATTAAATAGTACATGTTACAACAGACCTTAGAACCCTACTGGCAATTAAATATTACATGTTGCAACAGACCTGGGATCTCTATAGGCAATTAAATATTACATGTTACAACAGACCTTATAACCCTACTGGCAATTAAATAGTACATGTTACAACAGACCTTATAACCCTACTGGCAATTAAATAGTACATGTTACAACAGACCTTAGAACCCTACTGGCAATTAAATATTACATGTTGCAACAGACCTGGGATCTCTATAGGCAATTAAATATTACATGTTACAACAGACCTGGGATCTCTATAGGCAATACATCTTTTTATTATACTTTACTCAAGTTTCTGTAAATGTCATAACATTCCTCCTTAAATCGAGATTTAACATTATTTTGTTTGATACCACTGACAACACTGATTACTTGTAGAGGTTTTCCATATCAATACCCATATTGCTACAAGAGGTGATGAAGCAATAAAAAACAATATTTACCCTATTCATGTTACACAATTTTCAGCAGTCATGAATAATCATTAGTTATTTACATTTAAACTGAGAATCTGAGGCCCATGTGCCCATTTCTGTCTACAAATTAATGACTAACTTTCACTGTTTGAAGTCTGAACCCGACCCGATTTTATGCTAAATGTTTTGTCATGTTAGCATATTCAGCCAGGATCCATGAGATATGATACAAGCATTTCATTCATCATTTAATAACCACATCTACATGAAATTTATCTTGTACTCTGCATCTTGTCTTCTTATCCAAGACACATAGTGCAGTATGCTGTAAACAGAACAGATGTCACCTACATGACTCAAAGCACATAGACCTTATGTAAAATTCATAGTAGTGTAGTACATGTAAAGTTCAACAAATGTTATCCATTTTTAACATTTTTGTACACATCTATTATCTAGATAGAGGTTTCAGAGTAAAATCTGATCTTTATAGCTGTATAATCATTTTTCATGGATAAATATTTTACATGCTTTAAAATCGGAATTGTTCACTTTCAAGTCAGAGAAAAATTGTGTGAACAACCTTAGGTGACTTTTTCTCATCCCTGATATCCACCAGTGAGTTTTCTATATCACTAAATGATCTGAATGCCTACACTGACATTGGAGTTTATATCTGATCTACTGAAGCCTTCATAGTCATAATTCTATTCATCCAAACTCAAGAAATGGAATCTGACCCAGTTACTTTAAATAGCAGCTAGATTCTAAGGAACAACAATATTATGGTAATTTATTTCAGTGTCCCTGAGGGTGTGGCTATGAAAACCAGCTCAATATGCCTGATGTTTCCTGTAGTCATCCAAACACACTTCCATAGGGATGTTGTAGAGGTATCCAAACATTCTTGAATGCAAATTAGATGGAGGCGTCCTCTAGTGCTTCCATGAGAATGGGTTAGAGGTGGCCAAAAATCCTTACATAAGATTAATATTTCACTTGTACAAGGGGAGTGGGTGTTGTCAATTCCCTTGTTCACTGAAAAAAAACCCAAGTGTCTGAAGCCACAGCAGCTGTTTTGCATCTGCAGAAAAAAACAATCTGAAAAAATGGTTATAGTAATCTCTACTCCCACATTTGGACTTGTTCTAGAACAAATTTTCGTCCTTCCAACTTCAAGTGAAGAGATGAAATTGGTATTAAGACATTTTTAGAACATTCATCCACCACAAAACTAATGGCATGGTGATCAAATGAAACAACCTGAAATTGCCCAAAAAGTTTAATTAAAATCACTGACAAGTAATTGGTAGTCAGTGCGGAAGTGAGAAAGGCATATAAACAGAATGATAAATCTATGCCTGTCTGTAATCTGCTTTTAGGAAATACTGCCAATATACCAACACATAAAAAGGGAACCACTCTAAAACTGACACACCTACTAAATATGAATATGACAGTCAAGTTGATGTGTGTATCAAGAATATATCATACTGCAGGCTGTGAATAATGAATCATACTGATAAATTGTATTATGTTGTAATCAGTTTGGGCTGAATTTTATTTTCTTAAATTTTTTCAATTCAAGTGATTATTTTCTCTGGAAATACAAAAGTGCTCTGACAAAATTCTTGGGTAAAGACATTCATTGGAATTTATACTGAATACAAACCTGGAATAATATTTGTGATTCCACAACAGACTGTTAACAGATCTGTACAATGCAGGCTTAAAAGACATGTCATTGCCTTCAATTTTAAATCTCTTCTGACTTCAAGAGTTTTATTTAGGACCTTTTATTACTAGGACATGTGTGGCCCCTAGTGGCCGAGTGGTCTAAAGTGCTGTCCGTTACGGATCACTGTCATCTCACCTCTGTCTGTGTGGGTTTGAGTCTAGGATTCCTTGAATATGGATATGTGAGAAAGCTAGCCAGTAGCTTCTTGTGGGTCTGTGTGTTTTTTCTTCGGATTTCTTCCTCCACCATTAATAACCTATTGTGTGCTGAAAAATGGTGATAAGCCCCACAACAACAACTAGGACATGTCTTTAACTCTTGAATTACTTTTGGACTTAATTCAAAAATCCATCAATTATTAATTTTTTTTACTTTGATTTCTAGGAAAATAAATTATTTGTTAAATTTTACAAAGCTTGTTGTCTTCACTCCTTTTTGTTACTTTTTTTAAGAGCATACACTCATAACAGCCTTACAGTATCTGGTCACCTTGGACCCTTTGAATAGCAGAGTATAAAGATAACATGTTGATCTGGAGGGCATAGTAACAAAGAAAAGGACAGAAAGTAATTCAGCCAATGAAACATAGACAGTTTGCAAAGTGAAAGACAAAAAAGGGTTGGTGCATGCCAAGTTGGAGCCAGGTACCAGATGGGATGGAACACTGTTGTCCCATGCATACACCTATCTAATGAAAATAAAAAAGATGGAGAACTAGGAGAGTGAAATCATCTGATGCACAGTATATCTTCTATTATCCACAATTAGATTATCCCAATTTATGATTCATCAACACTAACATAAACAATATAAGGCACAAAATTCTAATATACAGACTAGCATAAACCTAATTATTATAACTTTTGGTAATCTGCACCATTTTCATGACACCTGAATTCAGGCTTGTGACATAACTATTCTTTCAGAGCTTTTGCGATTAATGACTAAACTCTTCCCAAGGACCTTTTTTGACCTTTCTTGCAGTTGTGAGGTAGGGCGAGTTCACACAAGATGTTTCAGGTGTTACCATATGATACAGTTGTGAAGTACGGAGAATTTCATACAAAATGCTTCAGGTGGAGTCATACGATACTTACTGCAGAGCCAGTTATAATGTGTACAGGTGCTTTTGGGTTGAGATATGGATTGGCTATACTTCCATTATAAACCTGTAAAATATAACAAAACAAAATTGATTTTGACTTATTTTCTTCCATTTCAATAGAATAACAAATTGAGTTTAAAAATTATTTTTCTATTACTATGAAAGAATAGATTCAGTTTATCATGCATTCTTTCATTACTGTGAAACTAAGTATCACAGCTTAAAGAATATTCCATGACTCTTAGTTATTGCAGACTTTAAACAGAGCAAACTTTGTTAATTTAAAAAATGATTCAACTTTTTAAGTTTGTTCCATCTCTAATTAAATGGTTAACTATCTTTTTCATTAATATTAATTTCTTAAGTTATGTATGGTCATTGTTGTTCTTTATTTCCTATAGAATGATGTCAGAGACACTAGAAATTGACCTTTTTTTACCATTCCTTTTCACAAATGTGTAAAATTGCAAAGCACCACAATTAACAATGATGTGGAGGTAACAGTTAATGATCTGAACATAACATTTAACAATGAAGTGGAGATAACACTTAACAATGAAGTGGAGATAACATTTAACAATGAAGTGGAGATAACATTTAACAATGAAGTGGAGATAAATGGCAAATATAAATATTTAATAAATTTGTAAGTTCATGAATTAATTTTATGCTTTCTGATTCTCAGCACCTATTGAAAAATACTTCTGGTGTTGCTGATTTGCCATTCTCTTGTTGAGATTTCAAGTCCAATTTGATAAGAAACTCTTGAGGGGGCTGACATTCTAATGGGGAAATAAGAATTTCTGGGACTTAAGGATCATGCCATTTCTTTCTTTTAACTGCTGAGTGTTGAAGCCAGCTTTGATATTCAGAAATAAGAAGATTTCCAAATTAGCTGCTGTGGTAAAAGTATCGATTGTCAGATTTGTAACGATTTCATTTGGAACAAAGTGGACATTTTTAGATGTCTTCTAGTGAAAACCCCAGATCATAATCATTCATCCAGCGTGAGTAGTGACAATTATGATTTTTAAAACAGCCATAGTGGTAGCCATATTGAATGTATATTTATTTAGGACCAACTAGTTACCATAAGAAGTCTACTGATAAAAATCTCATGTTGATATAGCCATCATGGTGACTTCAGATGAAAGTACCGTGTCAAAATGGCCCTCTGTTAAAAAGGTAAAGTAATGGTGGCCATGTTTGATGGCAGACTGGTTGACAGCATATCTATCAGTTTGAAAGTTCTTCAAGCCACAAATGCTGTGCCAAAATCTGGTAAAAACTGGTTAAGTGGTTATTGAAAAGTTTTAAATAGTTATAATGGTCAGATACACGAGACATAGTGTCATACTTTAAGGTGACATGAATAACACAGTGTCATACTTTAAGGTGACATGGATAACACATAGTGTCATACTTTAAGGTGACATGGATAACACATAGTGTCATACTTTAAGGTGATATGGATAACACATAGTGTCATACTTTAAGGTGACATGGATAACACATAGTGTCATACTTTAAGGTGACATGGATAACACATAGTGTCATACTTAAAGGTGACATGGATAACACATAGTATCATACTGTAAGGTGACATGGCTGACACACTGGCATACCAAAGTTTGCCTGAATGACAGTGTCATACCATAAGGTGACATGGTATCATGACTAACTGAACTAAGAAAACTAACATAGAAATATTGTTGTTGTGGAATTAAATCTATTGAAATCATTGATATGTCCTTTTATAACTAAATGAAAGAGGATTACTGCATCAAGACTATTTGTAGATAAAGTAGGAATTGATGTACTAGTGTTAATAGCAATGCTATGAACAAGTTTTTGCTTTTGAAACATATTTCCTCTCAGCTGTATATGACTTATCAAAAAATAAGTATAAAACAAAAAGAACAAATTTGTTTACAAAGTGTTCTTTCTAACATCAATACACACTGATATTTAACACATGGTAAGACTAACTTAATGTTGAAGACTGGGGCATTAGTCTGTGTTCACCACTGAGTACACCACTGCAACCAATTTAATTTTGAAAACTGGGGCATTAGCTATGCAAAATTTAAGATTAAAATTGAGTTACACAAAAAGAATTTTTCTGAAAAAATAAATATACAAATATAATGGAATATTTTCCAACAGATTTTCTATCCATGTCAGCTCTAATGATGACAAATACATGCAAGTGTTTACAAGCGATCTATGTATTACCTTCCTGTTGAAGACAGGGTAAAGTCTTTCGTAAGAATGTTCATGGGCCCAGAACATGACATCCACTCCATTTTCAAAAAATATTTTCTCCAGACCTCCTTTCTCGATAAATGGAATTCCAACACGAACCTTTCAAAAGAACAAGAATGCCATCCATGAAGCATTTATGAAGCATTGGCAGAAATACAACCAAACTAGGAATTGCATGTCATGTCCACAAACAATTTACTACAGTGGTCCCCCTCTTTAACAGCTCCCCCCCTGACCAGTGGTCACCCACCTCTTACAGCCAGAATCCCTTGGCACCAACAAGTTTGTGTTCAAAAGTACCCCATGAAAACAATCACCCCTCTAATGTAACCAGCAAGCAGCATATTAGTACAAAAATGTAAAATGTCTGCCTCACAAAAAGCCACTTTTGATTTCAAATATATTCAGAACCAATAATTAATTCATTGAGTGATTTAAGTTTAGTAGGCCTAATCAGTTTATCTCTATTGTTGATACATGTCTCTCAAAGTCAAGCTTCCATTACTGAAAGAATTGTTGACCATAATACATGTAACAGCAAGATTAATATTATATCATTATCCGTAAAAGCCGACGTTTACTGGAAATGTGCTCAATAATGTTATGATATAATCTTGGGATTCATACATCTGTTGAGTTCTCTTTGATGATTACAATCTGATGAAATTGTCAAGATAATAACATCGTCAGCATAGGCTAAAAATAGATTTTGCACATTAACTGACATATAAATTAACCTTGAACAAAACAGGGTACCAGACAAAGACAAAAAAATCACATTTATCGCTTTCTTTACAATGAATGCATTTCGTCTGCTTTGCAAAAGTTTCGCCTGTGCATACAATTAATAACATTCTAATAAATTACCAAATATTAACATGTCATCACGTAAACTGAGACATATTTTAGAAGATAGTTATTCTGACGACATTGGGTGAGGTGGGAAAGGGGGACTTGCTGAACAATTTTATGTAGAAAAGACTCAAAACAATTTAATGTTGAAAAGACCTGAATAAACAACATCATAACCGATAAGGTTATTCAGCAGCAGTGGGAAAATGGAATTAATGGAAAGAGAATTATGTATGTACCAAGATTTAAATGATTTTTTGGATGGTGTTGCAACATGCATAACAACAAAACAAAACCCATTCACCTATCAGGCTTATGCCAAAAATAAGAACTTTAAATGTATATTCAGTTGAAATAAGTCTATTATTATTACAAGAACATTATAATAATTAATGTTACTTTTAAATGAAGATATTAAATGCTTTGAAATATTTAGCTTTCTTACTACAATGTGACCCTGCTTTAACACTTTGTTATAACATGAATTCAGATATAACATAGTCATGGCATGGCTTATGAAATTTCAAATACATACGTTTTTCTCATACCATAAATGTAAAAAAACCTCTCACGTTTTGTTTGTTCAAAAGGCAGGGAAGAACAGTAACTACAATTGACCATGAAATGGCCAATTCATTTTAAAAAAAGATGAACCCAGATAAAATAGTAGCTGAAATTTCAAAGAAAACATTACCTTTGAAGCACCCATTGTTATGAAAACATACTAACCAAATGGGGAAAAAAATCAATCTCAATCATGCAATACAATTTTTTTTATGCTACCGCCACAATAAGAAATGGGCATTTGTTTGGTTCTCCAAAGCTGTACATTAGCAGTGACTTCAATAATGCATGTACCTTTCCTCAAAGAAAGCTGACTACAATCGTCAATAAAAACAAAGAACATTTCTTCAATGGAAGTCATTACCGAATGTAAATAAAAGCAATGATATCTGAATGATTGTTTCATTTTTCAACATGACTAGAATATTTTTACTGTTTTACAGGAAACAAGTTTATGCTTATGAACTCTACCAACAGCGCTTAAAACACAAATTTTTATGGACTTCAGATGTTATGAAAAGTAAATGTGCTTCATCATTCATTATGTAAGTGTGCTATTTTTTTCCCACTGAATTCAGACCTATATGACCTGTAACAAAATTACTGAATATTTAAAATGTATGTTGTGTGTATATTTTTAATCAAATTGTATTATGGATTCAGTGCATTTGACGTGTTTTGTGGGTGAGTACATGGTGTTGATATTTTATCCATTGCTATACATTAGACATGTATATATAAACAGTATACACGTATATGTACCAATGCATGGTTCTATGAATAAAGTAAATTATTATATATGCCTTCTCTGTTTTCACTACAGGTGTATTTCTTATTTAATATGCATTAAATCAAGATGATAACTGTGCCAATGAAGCATGTATTTATGCACCCACATTAATTATAAACCCCACCCCATTTTTTCGGGTACATGCTTAATTTTCTTCTGCTAACTGACCTGGTTGCTTATAACACGGTTCCATCTATGACAAGGCCAGGTTCTATAGCACCCAACTACCATGTTATAGGAGGTACATTACATATACTTCTCACAAAAACTTTAGTCCCCCTCTGGAAAGGCCACCAGTCTTATAAGGCCACTTTCCCAGTGCAGATGGGGTGGCTGTACAAGAGGGGTACCACTCTAAATAGGAACTGCTTTAAAATATATGAAGCCCTGATCTAAAGCATTAGGCCTTGATCTAAAGCACACGGCATTTATCTAAGGCATTAAGCAATGATCTAAAGCACATTGCACTGATCTAAAGCATTAGGCCTTGATTTAAAGCACATGACATTGATCTAAAGCACATGGCATTGATCTAAAGCATTAGGCCTTCATCTAAAGCAAATGGCATTGATCTAAAGCATTAGGCCTTGATTTAAAGCACATGACATTGATCTAAGGCATTAAGCAATGATCTAAAGCTTGAAGCATTTATCTGAAGCCTGAGGCATTTATCTAAAACATAAGGCATTGAAACATATACCTCAAGCATGAAGCATTTATCTAAAACATAGGGCATTGATCTAAAGCAAGAAGCATATTTCTCAATCATGAAGTATTTATCTAAAACATAGAGCATTGATCTAAAGCATAAAGCATATATCTCAATCATGAAGTATTTATCTAAAACAGAGCATTGATCTAAAGCATAAAGCATATATCTCAATCATGAAGTATTTATCTAAAACATAGAGCATTGATCTAAAGCATAAAGCATATATCTCAATCATGAAGTATTTATCTAAAACATAGGGCATTGATCTAAAGCATAAAGCATATATCTCAATCATGAAGTATTTATCTAAAACATAGAGCATTGATCTAAAGCATAAAGCATATATCTCAATCATGAAGTATTTATCTAAAACATAGGGCATTGATCTAAAGCATAAAGCATATATCTCAATCATGAAGTATTTATCTAAAACATAGGGCATTGATCTAAAGCATAAAGCATATATCTCAATCATGAAGTATTTATCTAAAACATAGGGCATTGATCTAAAGCATAAAGCATATATCTCAATCATGAAGCATTTATCTAAAACATTGAGCATTGATCTAAAGCATAAAGCATATATCTCAATCATGAAGTATTTATCTAAAACATAGGGCATTGATTTAAAGCATAAAGCATATATCTCAATCATGAAGCATTTATCTTAAACATTGGGCATTGATCTAAAGCATAAAGCATATATCTCAATCATGAAGCATTTATCTAAAACATTGGGCATTGATCTAAAGCATAAAGCATAGCATGAGGTATTTATCTAGAACATGCCAAAGAATATACTGCCTTAGCTTCAAAATGATTCATCCAATGTATGAAAAAAAAAATCATTCAGTTTTGTAAATAAAAGCAAATGAAAAAAAATAACACAGAAACTAAGCAAAATCATTTTTATTATGTACTGACATTGACCCCAAGGTCAAAAGGGCATATAAGTGTGTCATAGAATTAACTTTCTTAGCCAGGTATTATGAAAGTCTATGAACAGTTTTAGAAAATATTGGCAAACAAATTTGTTTTAACAAACCCTCAAGGCAAATTGTCTATGACTGTGACCCTGACCTAAAGTTAAAATGGAAAAGTCAGAAAGTAGTAAAATCAATTGTCTTTGCTTCACAATATGATACACTCCAAGTATGAATAGAATCCATCCTGAGGTTTAGGAACTATATGCAAATAAAGAATGGTGAGCCTACTCCAAGAATGGAGAGGAGTCTAAGATATAAAATAAAGTTCATAACTCTTCTAAAAATAATTGTGAGGTCAGTGACTTGACCACATTCATATCTTCTAATGACTACAGTAATGTGAACTTAATTTTACAGCAACTGACTTAAGGAGTAATTGTAATAACAAATTGTCATACTGCATCCTGCTCTATGACCTGGGAATAAACTCTCAAAACAAATCAGAGAAGGAAAATGATTTGTCAAAATGAGCAACATTAGACAATAACCATAACATGTACAAGTTACACAGCAACCCATACAAAAATGCAAATCGAGATGTGATACTTGTTCCATTAACAAGGTTGGTTCATTTGCTCCTTTGTACAACAAAAACAAAATGGGTAAGAATTATAATTAAATTAGCAGGAACAAATTTTTCATTAATACACACATTTCCACATGATGGCTATTAATATTTGCTGAGTTAGGGCAATGACTTTAGCAATTATGACAGAATAACAGAGATTACAGTGATTTTTTGATATGTGCCTTTTCAGGTGAAAACATTTCCCAACTTTCACTGCAATTCATCAATAGCTCCTGCACTAGTGGTACTAATGAATTTATGTTGTGCAACAAGATAAATGGGCAATAGCTCTAACAAAAGCAATGGAAGCAAAGTGATTGGTCCATATGCACATCTTCATTGTGCCATATGCATGTTTGCATGAGTGTGTGCATGTTTGTGTTGTCTTTTATTTTTTCTTTCTTTTCATATAGATTATATTTGCTATCCCTAGTTTATCTGGAAACAAGAAATTTTGATTGTAAGGTGACCTTGGGATGGTTCCCCGACCCAATGGTCAACCTATTACAGGGATAATAAAATTTTGAAATTAAAAAGAAAAACATCTTCATGATGACCACAATATTCACCATCTTTCATGGCAATCATTAAAAAGCTGCAAGACTAATTGCACCAATGTGAATGGACAGTCTAATGGATAAGCAGACATTTAGATTATCACAAGGCAGAGTATAAAAATATGAACCAAAACCTTGACCCCAGTGTCAACAGGGTCAGAACATGTCATAGAATGAACTGTCTTAGCTTCATATTGACCCATGCCATGTATGATGAGAATTTATTAAGGAATTTTTACCATTAGGAAATATGTGCAAATGAACCTTAACAAGATACTACCATCACAATAAAAATGATACTCCTCAACCAAAATGCCATGTTTTGTCCCACATGTAACATTCATTATATGCATTATCCTTATAAAATGCACTTTCTCTGATAAATGGAATTCAGTTAGTTTTAATTTTAAATGTGAGTTGCTGATGTAACTGGGATGTAGATTTACTGTCTTTTGAAGAATTCTGAGCTTCAACAGTACTGTCTCAAAAAGAATTATTATGTATTGAGTTTCTGTTACAACAGTTTTTACATACAATTTTTCTCTGTGCCAGAAAAAAAAAGGAGATTCGGTTTATCACTTTGATGGATTGAAAGGGCTTGATATTTGATTCAAGATGAAACAATAAAAATTAAAGCACTCCTTTTTATGTTTCATACATGTTAATCCAGTCATTTTCTGCTACATTTGTGTTGAAGAATCTATAATCATGGCACAGTGATAAGTTATTGTTTTTTTTAAAGTACTAATGAGAGATCTACCCCAGTTGACCTACAAGTGCTGCAGATGAATATGAACATAATGTTCCAATTTCAAAGGATTACTCATCCAAGGTCATCTATGGTACATATTTCAAATACAGTGTGGATGAATCAAGAACTACTGCAAAGAAATAAAGAAACCAAGAGTTTCAATTCAATGGACAATTACATACTTCACTTCCATGCATCAGTGTCAACATTATATCCATTACACTGAGAGTTGAAAACCAATACTGGTTTTCTCAGAGTTGTGAAATAAATGCTTGAATATCAAGATATTTCTTCACTAAGGAGTTTACTTGGGAACAAAGCTTGGTTTGGATTTTGCAGGTTTCTATTTATAGATACCATTAAGCCTTGTGATTGTGCCATGATGAAGATGAAAGCGTTCAACTGTACTAAGTGAACTCTGAACCAAAGTTGATAATTGTGTGTTGATTCAGTTAGTGACTGACAGAGACAATATTGGAATGGGATTACACCACACAGCATAACAAATTTTATTCTGTAAATTATTAAATTTTCATGTCAGCATTATTAAATATAGAGCTCAGAGTACTTCATTTGTTTTGAATACTTCATGTAAAACAAATTATATATTGTTATCTACATTTAATGATGCTGACTTGATAATTTACTGAGTTACAAATACAATAAAATCAACTATAGTGTTGTGGTTTTGACTTGTGATATAGTTTATTACAAATGCAGCTCCTGTAAATGTCAGAAATTCATTCATTTTTCATTTTCTTATTCTAAAGTATTGTTTACAACATAATTTTCTCCATTCTATGCAAGTTATAAAGCATGCATTGATGAGATTGGTTGATTAACATATGTACGTTTAAAATGTGGTCTTCTACCGACATTTTCCATCTTTGCTGATATGAAGTACTGGTAGTAGCACAACCCTAAAGAAGATGATTATCTACAAGAAATCCTCGATAGATACTAAAATGAATTACATTCCTTATTTTAAACAAAATGAATTATGCATACCAAACTCTCATATCTGGTACAGTCATCATGGTCATTGTTAGAACAATACATAGGCCGATGTCCGAAGGTGATAATCCAGGGTCTCTTGTCACGATTTTTGTTGGCTGCCTGTGAAAGAAACAAAAAAATTTTGCAATAAATTGTCATTCTTCGTATCTCTTATGAAAAATTTACAATGTCTTCAAAGTGACATGGAACTATGCTACAATAATGCTGCAAGAACTTTGGTAAAATCTGAAAAATCAACTAAAGAAAACTGAGAAGAATTTAATTGTTTTGTAATAATTTTAGACTTTCATATTTCTCCAATCCGAGATTTACAAAATTTTGATTATTTTGGATATATAAAAATATTTTCATTCTCTTTGGTGATTCTAGCAAATACAAAGTAAATTTAAACAGAACTGAAAATTAACCAGATTAACTTGTAGTTTATCATTTTCCTAAAGTCACAGACTGTCTAGGTGACTTACATGGTAATAACCATTTTAACAAAAAAAACCCACAGACTATATATATGTTACAAAGCATGTTGTCATAAATTTGTGAGCCTTTTGTTAAGATATGTATATCAATCTCAGAACTACTTAAAATTGTACTTTATTTGCAAGCAAAATGAGTCAAAAAGTAAGATGTCACTTTTATGGGTCAGTGTTGGCACTGCTATCAACAATTATGTTAAAAATTTTGTTAAAGTTTCTCAATTACTAATATTTTTGTCATGTATGAGAGGTCTCATTGCTGGGCAATTTGAATTTATTTCATAGCTTGAATTTAAAATGCAGGTCATGGCCTGTGTTTAATATGGAAGTCATGGCCTTAGTTTAACATGCAGGTCATGGCCTGTGTTTAACATGCAGGTCATGGCCTTAGTTTGACATGCAGGTCATGACCTTAATTTAGCATACATGTCATGACTTAGATTTAACATGGAGGGCATGACCTTAGTTTACCATGCAGGTCATGGCCTTAGTTTAACATGCAGGTCATGGTCTGTGTTTAATATGCAGGTCATGGCCTGTGTTTAACATGCAGGTCATGGCCTGTGTTTAACATGCAGGTCATGGCCTTATTGGACATGCAGGAAATGGCCTGGGTTTAACATGCAGGTCATGGCCTTAATTTAGCATGCATGTCATGACTTAGATTTAACATGGAGGGCATGACCTTAGGGTCATGGCCCTAGTTTAACACATAAACTGCTGGTGCCTCATTTACACATCAGGAGGCAGTAGCCCAATTCCAAGCTCCGCAGTGTATGATACACTAAAGTGGGTGGTATTATACAAAGGCAGACAGATGTAGCTCTACAATGATACCAAATAATCTGGACATTCTAGTTGCATTACAAAATACAGGGGGAAAAATGTAATTTTTTTTACCTGATTTTTTTTCAACCAAAAATTCTCCTGTGGTGAGAATCTGATTTTGTGTCCATATTTTAGACTTTTTGGCCTCAGATTTAAGTCAAATTGGTCCAAATTGCACACAAACAGGCAAACCTTTGCAAAAAGTAGGATAAGATGGGCATTTGGAATAAAGAAGAGTGGTCTTGATATGAAAATAATGGGTCCCGTTAGCAAAAAAAACCCCTCCAAACTTTTACCCTCACATATCCAATGTCCAAGCAAAACAGCCAATAAAAAACGATGTTTCTAACACAAATAGACATCAGGTTGACCTGAAATCCCTTGGAAGTTGGTGTATTAGGATGTACACAGATTGACAGAATTCATTCAGACTATTGGCATATATAATAGCTACACAGGTTGAGATAGAATTTATTCAAGGACTATTGGCATATATAATAGCTACACATGTTGACATAGAATTCATTCAAGGACTATTGACATATATAATAGCTACACAGGTTGACATAGAATTTATTCAAGGACTATTGGCATATATAATAGCTACACATGTTGACATAGAATTCATTCAAGGACTATTGGCATATATAATAGCTACACAGATTGACAGAATTCATTGAAAGACTATTGGCATATATAATAGCTACACAGGTTGACAGAATTCATTTAAAGACTATTGGCATATATAATACCTCAACAGATTGACAGAATTCATTCAAAGACTATTGGCATATATAATTACACAGATTGACAGAAAATTCATTTAATGACATTTTGGAATTATAGTAAATTCTTCTGCACTATTGATACATCAGTAAACTGCTGATCACCATTCAGAATACCTATGAAACTCATTTGGTTTACTCAAAATTTTTGTAATCAACAGAAAATTTAGCATTTTTAGGATTTCATTCCATCATAATGTAAGTTATTTTTAATATTTTAGGGAAATAATTTAATATTTTCAATAATCCCAAACCTTTTGGCTTTGCTCTTTATTGTTACTTATTTTAACATCATAAAGTCATAACAAAATATACTTTAAAAATCAAATTTTGTTGAATTCTGATTAACAGTTTTATAAATCTGTCAAAAGTTTGTTAGGAGTAATAGCTATTTTTGGCAGAAGACCTACATAATTTGTACAAGTTTAAAAGACCTAAATCATTTGTAGAAGTTTAAAAGATGGTCTTTCCTGTATACTTTCTTTCCATCAAGTCTGTTAAAATGGTAAATATATATTTTAGGAAAGAAGCCATTGACAGTTTTTTCAAATTTTTAGAAATGGCAGCATCATTTTATAAACCTGAACAATTTTTATGTCAAAATGTTTTCTGTCATCTTTATGCAAGGATCCCAAGTGTGGCTGAAATTGGTTTAGTGGATATTGAAGTTGAATACAGTCATTACCGATGAACAAAGGATGTTATTTTTTAAAGTAATGACATCCATATCTGAAGGTCAACTGGCATAACTGGATAAAGGTTTTTTCAATGCCAGGATGTTTTCAATCAAATTTTACCATATCTGTTTAGCAGTGTAATTTTTTTAAGCTGTCTAATGTAAATATCCTATGTATTCTGACAAGATGCTCACTGCAAATTTTAGTCTAACAGTTTGAGAAGTTTAAAAGAGCAATAGCTGATGGATGCCTGACGAAAATTAGCTGTAGTTTATACCATAAGCTCACTTGGCTTTACAGCCAGGAGACTGTAGGTTATACCATAAAATCAATTGGCCTTACAGCTAGGTGGTTGTTGGTTAAACCATAAGCTCACATGGCATTACAGCCAGATAACTGAAGGTCATACCATAAGCTCACTTGGCCTTAAAGCCAGGCAGCTGTTGGTATTATTAAAATCTCACTTAGCCTTACAGCCAAGAAGCTGTAGGTCATACTATAAACTCACTTGGCCTTACAGCCAGGTATCTAAAGGTTATACCATAATCTCGAATGACCTTACAGCTAGACAGTTGTAGGTGATACCATGAACTCACCATAAGCTCATTAGGCCTTACAGCCATGGGACTGTAGGTTATACCATAAACTCACTTGGCCTTACATCTAGGCAGCTGTAGGTAATACCATGAGCTGACTAGGCCATACAGCCAGGTAGCTTTAGGTACTACCATAAGTGATTTGGCCTTACAGCCAGGCAGCTGTAGCTTTTACCATGAATTCACCATAAGCTGTAGGTTATACCATAAGCTCACTTGACATTTCAGCCAGGTGGCTGTAGGCTATACCATAAGATTGCTTAGGATTAGAGCTTTAGAGCTTAGTGAATTACAACTTGCAGAGAATAATACATTAAATAAACTATTTAGAGCTCTTTTTAATGATTTCCTGCTTCTGCAAAAGTTTGAACAATGATCTGTGACTCACTGCGAGATCCGACTTTAGCCACTCATATTGTCTGAAGAGCTGTACGATCCCATACTGTACAAAGAAGTAGAATTCTGTCGATACAGATATAAAATGGACTGGCCCCAAGTCAAAGCTGAAAGAATACATAAATGAATTTAGTACACCAGCATTTATTCAAATTTCAGACATTAAAAGCAATTACTTCTTGATGCACTAGCAATTTGAGTGCAAGTAAAATACATAATTTTTATTTCTTCCAGAAAATATTAAACATTTCATTTGTGCCCTGATGTTCCTGGCATGTTCGATGCAGATAGTCTCAACCATGACCTGATGTTCCTGGCATGTTCGATGCAGATAGTCTCAACCATGACCTGATGTTCCTGGCATGCTCTATGCAGATGTTCTCAATCATGATCTGATGCTCATGGCATGTTCGATGCAGATGTTCTCAATCATGATCTGATGCTCATGGAATGCTCCATGTAGATGGTCTCAATCATGATCTGATGCTCATGGAATGCTCCATGTAGATGGTCTCAATCAAGACCTGAGGCTCCTGGCATGTTCCATGCAGATGGTCTCAATCAAGACCTGAGGCTCCTGGCATGTTCCATGCAGATGGTCTCAATCAAGACCTGAGGCTCCTGGCATGTTCCATGCAGATGGTCTCAATCAAGACCTGATGCTTTTGGCATGCTCCATGCAGATGGTAACAATCAAGACCTGATGCTCCTGGCATGTTCCATGCAGATGGTCTCAATCAAGACCTGATGCTCCTGGCATGATTTTTGCAGATGGTCTCAATCATGACCATGGCATGATCCCATGGAGATCCCGAGAGTCTGAGAGAAAAGACTGAAGTAAGACTGTCGGTACAGTCAGGGTCGACGGATTGGAGTCGACGGTTCGACGAGGAAGTCGACGGAAAGGGAAGTAGAGGTGGAGAGGAAATTGGAAGAAGCAAAGGAGAAGTAGAAGTGGATAGGAAAGTTGAAGGAGTAAAGGAGTGCAGGAGAAATTTAGAGAGATAGATGAGTAGAACCAAGGACAGGGCGAAATTCTCACACTGATTCAGATGATGAAATAAGCACAAAAGGGGTCGAACAATTGAGAAGCTCGCATGTTGAAATTTTATTACTAATTAAATTGTTTTATTTAATTCCACCTTTTTGTACTTTTGTATTTAACAGTTTAATTTCACCCTTTAGTACTTTTGGATTTAACTGTCGGCATTGCTGACTGGGGGCTCAGAACCATATTCACCTACTTAACTTCTGAACCATAATCGAGCCTGGGTGGGTGCCATACCTAAATAAATATTGGAAACACCCCACCCCATTTTCATATAATTAAACCCCATAACACTCTAGGGTATAATAATTAAAAAACCCTACCATAACAGTATGCATGCATGCATGCATGGCATGTTCGATGCAGATGGTCTCAATCATGACCTGATGCTCCTGGCATGCTCTATGCTGGATTGAAGTGGGTTAGGTAAACAAAGTTGCATTAATCCATGCTTGCCATAAAAGAAGACTTACATGATAATGTTGTAGTGCTTTCTTTTATAAACAGACTGGATTCTGGTTATTTAGATGAATATGAAGTGAAATTGTGAAGGGGTCAGTTTTGGGATCCTATCACAGCAGGGTCTCAAAGGGTGGTAACCCTGATCAGTTGGTTCAGGAGGATGAAGGCCCTCAGTCAAATATGAACTTTAGACTCTGGGAGCATAAAAAAGCCCCTGGCGGCCATTATTATCATAATGTTTTATAAAGTTGTTTCTTCATTCAAACAAAAAGTATTTGGAAGAATGTCAGTGTATATTTTCACATCAACTAGCCTTGTTATCCAATAATATTTCTTCCGCTTTCCTTTCTGTAACAACTGATTTGTAGGCTCAATGTTCAATTTGTCTTTTTATTCTTAACAAGAGTTTTACACATTGTGTTGTCCATATGTAATTTGCATATTCTAACAGAGTTGCATCTTCACTCTCATGTAAGAAGTCTTTACTTAAAATACTGATTCACACATTTTCCTGATCACTTGAGACAATGCTGAATCACATTTTCCAGGTAAGTTATTCTATACTTCACTTAAAATGCTGTATCACACATCTTCCTGATCCCTTCAGACCATGTTTTTCTATACTTGAACTGTAGGTTTCTGTTTATCCTCCCTGATTTAGAATCAATATCATTCATGACATGGAAAGATGACCCTGCTTGTAAGCCATAAAAACAACTCAGTAAAGAATTGTACAATTTAGTAAAGAAATGTGTAAGTAAGAATATTGGTTGCAGTTCTGCTATTTGCTTTTGTTTTGTTTGTGCACATATAGTATCACTATAAATAGTTTTTACAAAGTTCTAGTTTTGTTAGGCACACATTAGCAACAAAGTTATTTTACAAATTTATACAATACACATGTCCAGACATTTGTATATCTAATAAATTCATCCAATACCTTTGTCCACAGCCCTTAACAGGTTTAACAAATTCATTTGATATCCTCAACCAGTCATTTAGTCTTACAAATTCATCCAATACCTTTGTCCAGCCCTTCACAGGTCTTACAAATTTGTCCAATACACTTGACCAGCCATTCATGGTCTTACAAATTCGTCCAATACCCATGTCCAGCCCTTCACAGGACTTACAAATTCATCCAATACCCTTGTCCAGCCCTTCATAGGTCTTACAAATTCATCCAATACCCTTGTCCAGCCCTTCATAGGTCTTACAAATTTGTCCAATACCTTTGTCCAGCACTTCACAGGTCTTACAAATTCATCCAACACCCTTGTCCAGCACTTCACAGGTCTTACAAATTCATCCAATACCCTTGTCCAGCCCTTCATAGGTCTTACAAATTTGTCCAATACCTTTGTCCAGCACTTCACAGGTCTTACAAATTCATCCAATACCCTTGTCCAGCACTTGACAGGTCTTACAAATTCATCCAATACCTTTGTCCAGCCCTTCACAGATCTTACAAATTCATCCAATACCTTTGTCCAGCCCTTCATAGGTCTTACAAATTTGTCCAATACACTTGACCAGCCATTCACGGTCTTACAAATTCGTCCAATACCCATGTCCAGCCCTTCATAGGTCTTACAAATTCATCCAATACCCTTGTCCAGCCCTTCATAGGTCTTACAAATTCGTCCAATACCCATGTCCAGCCCAGCATAGGTCTTACAAATTCATCCAATACCCTTGTCCAGCCCTTCATAGGTCTTACAAATTCATCCAATATACATGTCCAGGTCTTCGTAAATCTAACAAAATTTATCCGATATATATATATCCAGATGTTTGGAGATCTTACAAAATCATCTGAGATACATGTTCTTGCATTATCATGAAACATTATCATGACAGTCCTATGTTTTAATGTCAGGCATAGTAGTATTCAATAAAGCTGTGTCTCACAAACTGAATCTTGTGATTATATAAAGGTACAATACATATACCAAATGAAATAATCACAAGCCAAGTGACATGTGGCAATACACTGTTACATAAATTAACTCTCATTAAGACTGTATGCCTAATTAATAGATAAGGAAAATAATGAATTTCTAACAAATTCAATTAAACTGCATCATTTCTTTTACTGAATAATGTGTTTATATTTAGAAATTTTTGGTAAATGCAACCTTTATACTTGGTTCTGATTTCCAATTTGTATGTCTAACTAACCTGGATCAGGTGATATCACAAAACTATTTTGCACTTTATCAACTGACATAGAGTATTACCCCACTACAACATGGTAGTTGGGAGCCATAGAACCTGACCATGTTATAGATCAAACCGTGTTAAAGGCAACCAGGTAAGTTAGCTGAAGAAAAGGATGCATATACCAAAAAATATTGGTCAAGTGGGTGGGACATGCTTCATTGGCACAGTTACAATCTTAAATCAATGCTTATTAAATAATACACCTGTACTTTTAACAGAGAAGATATACATATATATATATATATATATATATATATATATATATATATATATATATATATATATATATATATATATATATATATATATTTTACTTTATTTCAAATGTACAGTTTGGTACATATACATGTCTACTGTTTATATAAACATGTCATATGAATAGCATGAACAGAGTATCACCACCTGCGAATTTCATCACATACATTGAATATACAATACAATTCCATCAAAAATATGCACACAGAAATTTAGAATAGTCAATAATTTTGTCACAAATAAAGGAGTTCTGAATTCAGTGGAAAAAGCACAATTGTATAATGATTGATGAAGCAGATTCACTTAGTACGTCCAAAGTTGGTAAAAGTTATGTTTTAAGGTGTCATTGGTAGCATTTATTAGCATAAACTTTTTCCCTGCAAAAAAGGAAACTTTCATGGCACAGTAAACATGTTCCAGTCACGTTGCAAAATTAAACAATCCATCTGATTCCAATGCTTCTAATTACTTTTAGTACTGACTTCCTTTGAATAAAGGTTCTTTGTTTTTACTGAAGACAGTAGTCAGCTTTCCTTGATGAAGGGTGCATGTGTAGTTGAAGTCACTGCTAAAGGAAAGCTTTGGAGAACCAAACAAATTCCCATTTCTTACTGTGGCTGCAACATCAAATAAATGTACTGCATGGCTGTGACTGATTTTTTTTTCCATTTGCTTAGTATATTTTCATAACAGTCAGTGCTTCCAAGGTAATCTGTTTTCTTGGAAATTTAGCAAGCTATTTTATCTGGGGACATTTTTAAAAAAGGAATTGGCCATTGTTTGGTCAAGGGTAGTTACTGTTCATCCTGGCCCACTGAAAAGGCCGATGAGTAAGATGTTATTGGGTTTTTGTTGTTTTCTATGTGGGTTTTTTTTACCTTTGTGGTAGTGGAGTGATGCTGCCTTTCATGTATGCATCAGAAATTTAACGAATGGTCGGAGACAGTTCTTTTGGTCTGATGACAGAAAATTTGAGTGTTCTGAAGGATTTAATTCTGAGTGAAAAGAATTTTATTTACCATCCACATAAAAATGTTAATGTAAATATATTAATTACTATTGAGTAGACAAAATCCAACAAAAGATTGATTATAAAATAATGCCTTGTTGATCTCCACTTCCAGAAATGTCAACAGAAAAAGTGGATACCTCACAAAACAAAAAAAAAGAAAAAGCGGACATCTCACAACATACATTATTCATGCTAGATGTCAACATAAACGGATTATGATATCACCATGCCTCGTTAAAATGGTTTATTAATGTGGACAAAAATTGTTTAAATTTCTGTGCATTTTATACCAAGTTTGTGATTTCCTTTTATGGGGCCTCTGAATTTCTTCACTCCAAACCAATGGCTGTATATAAAAGTTTAAACAGCCAATAATATTGCCAATAAAAAAATGCCAGATGGTATATTTTGCTGCATTGGTGAAGTCCTATGCAATCTCAGAATAATCAATATTTTTGTACATGTATATTATTCATTCATATCTTCCCTAAAATGATAATGAACTTTTTATATTTATATCGTATTTCTAAGAAAGTTTTTTCATGTATGAGAAAAATGCATGCATATAAAATTTCAGGAGCCATACCATGAACACGTCATATATGAATTCATGTTATAACGGAGTGTGCTATAGTATGGTCACATTGCAGTTTGTATGGTAACACAAAATATGCACAATCCATGTTGTTACTGTAAATGTCTTGTCAAATGAATAAATGTTACGTTAGTACATAAAAATGACATCCAATGACCATATTATCTTTGCATTAAATGGTGAAACTTTGACAAAGTGTGTGTTACCTGTAAAACATGTTGTTTCCATCTTCATCTCCTGGCATCATAAACCTATTCTTATAATGGGAAAAGTTACTGAAAAAGGAAATAAAAAAAAATAATGTTTCTCCAAATACACTTATCAAATCACATGAACATTAGAAAATTATTTTTAGCTACCTCTGAATTCAGCTCTCAGTATATATGATACATCCTTCTGTCTATATGATACTCCCTTGGTCTATATGATACTTCCCTATCTTCCCTTTATCTATATGATACTTCCCTTTGTCTATATGATACTTCCCTTTGTCTATATACCTTCCCTTTGTCTATATGATACCTTTCCTTTGTCTATATGGATACCTTTCCTTTGTCTATATGATACTTCCCTTTGTCTATAGGATACTTCCCTTTGTCTATATGATACCTTCCCTTTATCTATATGATACTTCCCTATGTCTATGATACCTTCCTTCATCTATATGATACTTCCCTTTGTCTGTATGATACTTCCCTTTGTCTATATAATACTTCCCTTTGTCTATATGATATGATACTTCCCTTTGTCTATATATGATACTTCCCTTTGTCTATATGATACATTCCCTTTGTCTATATGATACTTCCCTTTGTCTACATGATACCTTCCCTTTGTCTATATGATACTTCCCTCTGTCTATATGATACGTCCCTCTGTCTATAGGATACTTCCCTTTGTCTATAGGATACTTCCCTTTGTCTATAGGATACTTCCCTTTGTCTATATGATACCTTTCCTTTGTCTATATGATACTTCCCTTTGTCTATGATACCTTCCTTCATCTATATGATACTTCCCTTTGTCTATATGATACTTCCCTTTGTCTATATGATACTTCTTTCTGTCTATATGATACCTTCCCTTTGTCTATATGATACTTCCCTTTGTCTATAGTATACTTCCCTTTGTCTATATGATACTTCCATTTGTCTATATGATACTTCCCTCTGTCTATGTGATACGTCCCTCTGTCTATAGGATACTTCCCTTTGTCTATAGGATACTTCCCTTTGTCTATATGATACCTTTCCTTTGTCTATATGATACTTCCCTTTGTCTATGATACCTTCCTTCATCTATATGATACTTCCCTTTGTCTATATGATACTTCTCTTTGTCTATATGATACTTCTTTCTGTCTATATGATACCTTCCCTTTGTCTATATGATACTTCCCTTTGTCTATAGTATACTTCCCTTTGTCTATATGATACTTCCATTTGTCTATATGATACTTCCCTCTGTCTATGTGATACTTCCCTCTGTCTATAGGATACATCCCTTTGTCTATATGATACTTCCCTTTGTCTATATGATACTTCCCTTTGCCTCTATGATACTTCTCTTTGTCTATATGATACTTCCCTTTGCCTCTATGATACCTTCATTCATCTATATGATATCTTCCTTCATTAATATAATATAGTTGATGAAAAGACATTTTCATCTTTCTAGTAAGCTGGATTTGGAGAGAGCAGAGAGTAATTTAATAATGTTATGGGGATCAGGTTGTGAATTTCATAAATAAAAAAGAAAATGGTGAGAAAATGTTAATCTCACTTCTTTCTGAAAGATGAAACTCACACCACATATATGAAGAGTTTACACCTGCCTTATAAGTTATATCTATATAAATTAACTGTTATACATATGGCATCAGCTTAAAATTAACACTTTTGGGATTCTTAAAAATCTGTATTAATAAAACCTGTCTAATATGTACAAAACATCTTTCTAAACAAACTCTCTATTCTTACTGCATATAAGGAACCCTTTCTAACTAACCTCTCCATTCTTACTGCATATAAGGAACCCTTTCTAACCAACCTCTCCATTCTTACTGCATATAAGGAACCCTTTCTAACCAACCTCTCCATTCTTACTGCTAAAATTCTCTAATGATAAATATGGCATAAGTAGATTATATATTGTTATAATTTTTATATTGTACAGTAAACATTTAACAATTTTACAGTATGAAAAGAATTGTCATAACAATAGAAATGTCTTTATATTTAGATGGTATGTTCCAATATATACTCACAAACATGGTTTTGATGTGATGTGATTATGATTTTTAATGTAGCTTGAACAATTTTTCAGTCATATTGCTATAAAGTCTGTAGTATGGCTGTTTATAGTGATGTCTAGCACTTGGGCATCATGCCGCAGACATGTAGCATTATGTCCCACCCAGTCACATTATCCTGACACCTGGCCAACCAGTCCTAACACTATCCTTTTAATGCTGAGCACAAAGCAAGTTAGCTGTTAGTACCATTTTTGTAATTCTTTGGTATGACTCGACCGATGATTGAACCCATGACCTCCCGCATTGGAGGCGGACGCTCTAACCACTAGGCCACCGGAGCGGTTACATGGTTTTGATATATCAATAATATATATTTACTAACATAGTTTTGATAGTTCAATAATGTATACTTACTACCTTTCCTCGTGATTTCCAGGACAAGTCATATATGGAAGAATGGAGGCAATTGGTTGAATTTGCCTCATAAACTCATCTCCTATGCTTCCATTATCCTGTACATAAAATGATTATATAAGAATTGAACTTTATATTTTATAGAATTTACCAAGTCATGAATCTTCAAAATTGATCACAATTTATGAAAAGTCACAGCAAAAGAAAAAGTTTTGAACAGCCATATAAACAGCCCTAGTGAAGCAAAGACTATTGTGTGTAATCAATTAACTTCAATCACATGCTTATTCTTACATATAATTGTAAAAACAAAAAATTAACTTCCAGAATAAAAAATTGAACTAGGTTTTCAAAATTATCAACAAAATATTGTCAAATCACAACTGTTGGAGACAAGAATCGAAAAATTGTCCCTTCTGAAATTATTAACTAACCAATTCTAAATATGCATTACCTGATTTTAACCAACTGTTATAAAATCTTGGTACAAAACTTTGACTTATATGCACATGACTCATACAATTATAATGGTACAAGTATCTATTAGCAACCAACTTGTCTCAATAACTTGTCTCTATTTAATGCTCTTTCTACTGTATCTCTGGGAAAGAGAGCAATGTTATTACAATGAAACTTCTCAAAACGGAAACCTCCCAAATTATATTTTATCTTAATATCTTTTTTCTCATTAAATTAAAACCTCTCAACTCAAACTACCAAAAGCAGATTTTGATCCCAAATTTAATTTTTACCTCCCATCCCGATCAAACTTAATTTTACAATGAACTTGAAAATGAGCTGTAGCTGCAGAATTCCTGACAAATGCTGGAGGATTAATTTCAGCTATCATGTAGTATATAATACACTCATCTGTGAAACGATGACCCAGAATATGTCCAAGGGCAAATGAGGAGGTTACAACAATACTTGACCTGCATGCTGATACAGATTAAGGCTGACTGTAGGCTAATCTAAGATTTTGCACCATAAAAAGAGCCAGCTTTTAGGAAAATTATTAATAACTTAATGAGTCTGGGTAAGCCATTCAAGAAAGATTATGTTTATCAGCTTATTACCTTCTTGTGATTGATGCTATTCATTTCTATAAATGATTAATAAAACATTTTTTGGTTGTAGTATATTAAAATTAAATGTCAGGGGTTTATTAACTATAGTCCCAGGCTATTAACCCGTTTGTTTGTACCCCCAACTGATTTCAATAATGAAAACATTTAATTTGATAAAAAGTGCAAAGAACTTAGTCAATTAATTCAATGATTTATATTTTCTAACCTGACTCTAAGAGTAGAAATACCATAACACTGTCATCGACTGTGCATTTCATGCTTAACGGAAGTTTATATGCAATAGACGGATATGCTTGAGACTCTTTTCCAGTTCCTGGACCAGTCCATTTTCTGCAAAGGGGTGAATGCACAACTAAAGATGTACATACATATGTCGCCTGCTTCCAATATTTAGTGTCAAATCAAGCAATGGAAAAGAATGTCAACAAAAATTTTCCTTTCACATTGATTTAACAAGTTTCATTAATATGTTCATGTGTCCAAAGGAATATAATTCCAAACTCAATGTTATGGTAATTTTTGGAATGATCTGGCATTTATTGAATAGGATGAATTACATCATTATGTTGATGGATGAAATTAACTGCCCGATAGTGTACAGAATAGTGTCATGTTAGTATGGAAAGTCTGTTAAGCATGAAAGTTGCAAGGGGATGCCAGTATTAGTGTCATTCTGGTCACAGTCAGGTCAGACATTATAAATCAGTGATTCAGTTGACTTAGTTATGGGTACATTTTATCACATTAAACATTTTAGCTATTGAAATGGGTAGATGGGTATAAACAAACAGAGATGTAGCATCAGACTATGGGTATATGACCTCACTTTTCATGCTTTGCCAAGGGAACATTCCTATTTCATGATATAAACTCACTGCTGCTGAGAAATACTAGTGCAATGGTAAGATGACCTTTTCTGAGTATGGTTTAGCATTATAAAACATGAAAAATTAAACCAGTCCCAGTTCTGATGGATTAACTGTTGAATTTTCTAAGAAATAGTGTTGTCTTCAAGTGTAGACAATATATAGACAATATGCTAAAATTAAATTATGTCAAGAAATTTAAATATATTAAAAATACTGCTGGATTGTTTGATGAGGAGAAATGTGTTTCTTACTGGAAAAATAACTGATCAAGTCACACATTTTGCAAAAATGTATTAATTTATTGTCTGCATTGTCCAGTCCTCCATTATATATAGAAAATGAACAAAATATTTCTAAAATATTTCTTTAGAGTGGCAAAAAACAAGAAAATCATGTAGTTGAAAACCTTATTTCAAATGAAAGAATCTGACAAAATTTGGCTAAAAAAGTTCTGGGAAAAGCTTTGGAGGATTCCAGATATTAAAATTTGGGTCAAAATTTTTTCTGATAATTGAGGATCATTCTTACATTTTGAAGCACTGTGTCAAAAGGCTCACACTGAATATTGCCTAATTGTTTTAAAAAATAACAGGTCAATGGAAAAGACAAATAAATAGTTCTATTAGCAAGGGAATGTCTCTCACTAAAATAAATTCAGAAACAAGTTTACTATTTTTACTCTTAATAAATAAATAAGAATATAAAAGCTATACAAAGATTTGGTAGAATATAACAATATACCTTATGGAAAACATGAGGCATAGTCAAGATAATTAATGTGGACACCTGGATAAAAATCTCTAATACAGGAAAGAACAGCACCAAAATTTAGTCATATTGCTACAATGCTACAGTGTGGCAGTTTATAGTGATGTCTAGCACTAGGGTAGCATGCCATAGGCATGTAGCATTATGTCCCACCCAGTTACATTATCCTGACACCTGGCTGACCAGTCACTAACCACATTAACTTCTTAATGTTGAGCACCAAGCTGGACAGCTACTTGTACCATTTTTATAAGACTTTGATATGATTCAGCCAGGGGTTCAAACCCATGACTTCCTGCATCTGCCACTAGAGCAGTCCACAGAATTAATTTAATTAATCAGTTTTTGAAAAAAAGATTTTCATCAATGTTGATAAATGTATTTTTGGAAACAAGAAGCTGAAAATATTGAACACTTACTTTATGATTTCCAATTAAGAAAGACTTGTAGAAATCCTTTAATGCAGTGATTAAGAATTACTTTTATCAAATATTATGAAGCAGAGATGTACACAAGTAGCTTTTCCAAAGCCATCTTTCCATTTTCTAATTTCAATGACCTTGATCTATGATCCTTTATCCCAAATTTTAAGAGGTATCTTTCTTGTTTCAAATGAAAGGCATCTACAATCTCCAGTCAAAGCATCAATAAAAAACACATGATATCATGTAGAAACCATTTTTCTTTAGAGTTAATGTCACCATAACTTTTAACTGAGTATTTTTCAACAGTTTCTTAGCTCACATGTTAAACAATTAAAAAATTTGGTTAAGGTATCTTGTATTCAAATCAAGTTATTGT
The DNA here is from genome assembly GCA_016746295.1 of Potamilus streckersoni. Taxonomy (NCBI): domain Eukaryota; kingdom Metazoa; phylum Mollusca; class Bivalvia; order Unionida; family Unionidae; genus Potamilus; species Potamilus streckersoni. Next base: position 870,404 of record JAEAOA010000564.1, read on the forward strand.
GTGCAAAGAGTTGTCCTTCTTTAAATCTTTGACCTTGACCTTTGATCCCATGCTAAAACAAATTTTTCCTTGACACAAATGCAAGCTTCATGCAAAATTTCTCAACATTACAAGAAAATAGGCTATGGATGGACAACATAACATGCAACACTCCACTTTATGGTACCATGAGGCAACAACGTACTTCATATCAAGGATAATAATAATAAGAATTATGAAGTCAAACAACAAATCATCCTAAATTTTACTTTTGCTGATTGTCTGAATTATCACTTGAATGAGCATGCAACGAGAGATCTATTAGCATGTTTTATAATGAACATTATACAAGAGATCTATTAGCATGCTGTATAATGAACATTATACAAGAGATCTATTAGCATGTTGTATAATTAATATCCTATGTGAGACTTATTAGTATGTTGTATCATTAGCATTTTATGAGAGATTTATTATGTTCTGTATAATGAGCATCTATGAGATTTATTAGCATACTGTATAAGGAGCATTAAATGAGATCTAATAGTATGCTGTATAATGAGCATTCAATGAGATCTATTAGTATGCTGTATAATGAGCATTCAATGAGATTTATTAGTATGCTGTATAATGAGCATTCAATGAGATCTATTAGTATGCTGTATAATGAGCATTCAATGAGATCTATTAGTATGCTGTATAATGAGCATTCAATGAAGAGATCTATTAGTATGCTGTATAATGGGCATTCAATGAGATCTATTAGTATGCTGTATAATGAGCATTTATGAGATTTATTAGCATACTGTATAATGAGCATTCAATGAGATCTATTAGTATGCTGTATAATGAGCATTCAATGAGATCTATTAGTATGCTGTATAATGAGCATCTATGAGATTTATTAGCATACTGTATAATGAGCATTCAATGAGATCTATTAGTATGCTGTATAAAGAGCATTCAATGAGATCTATTAGTATGCTGTATAATGAGCATTCAATGAAGAGATCTATTAGTATGCTGTATATTTTTCATTAACTTACCCCTGAATATTTATGATGTAAGACTATTATTACAGATAAACCATTTTTTTTTTCAAGGTCTAAATCTAAACAATAGCTGTGATTAAATATTCTCCAAAACAAAATCTAAACATGTATTGTAAGGATTTTTTGGCTAAATTTGTACAGATTAGAAAAACAATTATCTTTTCTTTTCCATAATCACTTTCTACAAAATATTAATTTTGTAAAAGCACAATCAGAGTAAACTTTTGAATGCACATCACAGTTTATAAAAAAGTCACCCTACTTTCTGTCCTTTGGTCTTTAATAAAACACAGAATGTGAAGATGACTTTGCATTCTTCCAAGTCAACATCTTTTCTTGTTTTTCTTTTTGTGTTAAAAAAAACTTATAGCAGCCAAAATATAGATCATGTAAATTTATGCTTTTGGTTCATGTTTTGCATCAATTTAACAATTACGTCAGCAAGTTTATTTAAATATTCAAGATTCGTAAAAGATTAAGCTGTAGTGAAATTCATGTGTCTGTAGCTGATCACATGTAAATTAATACTATGGAAACTTAGTCTTGTAGTAAAGGTAAACGTGTCTATTTCATCCTCATAGTAAATGTAAACATGTCTATTTCATATTTCATCCTCCTAGTAAAAGTAAACATGTCTATTTCATATTTCATCAACTCCTCCTATTTTTCCATCACCTCATTTTGACATTGTAGAGAATTTACTTCAAAATAAAATTTTAATCCAGCATGGACCCTGGTAAGCTGCAAGTATATCTTCAGATGAAACCATCTATACTTACGGAATCCATGTCATAGGCAAAATCACCTGAAAAACAAATATGACAAAAAATGTCCTAATATTAGTTCAGGAGACATTCTGTAAAACACTATTTTCATAATAGCAACAGTGTCAATGACTGATACACAGAATTAATCATGGAACAGAACATTTTGTCTTCCTCACACATTCATATCTCATCCATGCAATCATGTTTTCCTGTCTAGTTTCCCCCATTTTTAACTATCGGTGAAATGAATATTTAATAAATCAATAATGTTTTCATATAAATACAAGAAATGAACATTCAATACAAAATGATATTTATCTACACAAGTTACTTTATTCTTCAACAGGCATGATAATATTCAGCAGTAGCTGTTTGCCTTTTTATTCTTTGAGCTGAGAATTTATTTGGGTAATAGCATTGACGTTACCCACTTGCCTTCTACACAGTAACAGGTGGTGACCAATTTATGTGGTTTGTCTACCCAACATCCCTTTTTATTTCCAATCTGATTATTTTACTCCATCAGTAAGCACAGCCACTAATAAGATATATCAAGATAAAGAAGACATTCCAGTTTTGTTCCCCATGTATAATTTAAGTATTCATTAAATTAAATAACCACATTGATACAAAGTTTTTCTACTGCTTCATATCAATTTCCAGACAGTGTTTTGAATGGCATGTAATTAAAAAAATGAGAAAGTCTATCCTGCTAAATGAGAATTATGTCACTGAAGTTTCATCCCCATTATTTAAATTTATGGAGTTATAGTGGTTTGTGTTTTGCAAGCTGTAGACCGGATAGTTGTAGCAAATTTTATTTTTACATGCAAGAGCATTATTGTTAAAATCATACACCTTGTGATGTATACTAAGAAATTTTGTCTTTAACACTGCACTTGCTGCCTACAACATTATTTTGATATAAAAATATAATGTAGTAGAATATAAACTTACTCATGTTTTATTACATGATATACATTACAAATTAATGTAGTCTAAATAACAAGAGTGGCGTCATAAAATTTTTATAAATTTTTAAAATTAAAATTAAAAATGTTGATGCTTTGACTACATTTAAAGAAAAAAAATTACTATAATTATTATCATTATCATCATCATTATTATTATTTTTGTTACAGAAGACAGACAAAACAAAATACATATGCATGCCACATCAAAATATATTGCTTAAAATAACAAAGACTTATATTAATGCCAAGCTAAATACAAGCTTTATCATTATCCCCATGCTAAGGACTTAGAGCTTTCTTTATTAAATTCCTCACTAAGGACTTGGTGTTTTCTTTATTAACCCCACATTAAGTACTTGGGGAAAGGTCTTTATTAAACCCACATTAAGTACTTAGATGGGATCTTTATTAACCCCACATAAAAGGTTTAGGGCTTTTTTATTAACCCCATATTAAGGACTTTTGGTTTTCATTATTAACCCCCACTATGGACTTAGGGCTTTCTTTATCAACCCCACATTAAGGATTTAGGACTTACTTTATTAACCCCACATTAAGGACTTAGGGCTTCTTGATTAATCTTCTGACCTCTCCCCCTATTTTTTCTAACAAGAAGTGTCATAAAGTAAGTGACTTCTAAACAAGCACTCACCTACATGCAGTACTGCATCATACATGCCCATCTCTGCTTCCCTCTGTAGCCTGGGCAGTGATTGGGCATTTATGTTGCCCATATCACCAAACATGGCAATTCGTGGGCTCCAATTAGCATCTTCAAGTCTGTTTATGAAGTAAAATACCTCACTCCATCCATATTTAGGGTTACCACAATGGTACACTGTACAATAAAATACAAAGTAAAACCTATCAATATAAACTTAGACCTGTCTATTAAGTACTCCTCTCTCTCTTAAACAGACATATTTATAAAATACTTTGGATTATGTGGCTGGTATCTCAGGAAAATTTTCTTATGACCAGTTTAAGGCAAGTTTTAACTCCATAATTAAGTACTCAAAGCATGTTGTGGGTTATTAGATGTTGATTGGCATGTATATGAATAATCCAAGTTTCCTCTGATGCTATATTAGATATTTGGACAAATATTGTGATTTGAGTTTGGTGCATCCCTATCAAAAAGTTGGAATTCTCAAAAAAAAACCATGTGGTAGTATAGGATATTAGCTTTCCTTACACAGCAACTAACCTAATCAAATTACCTTATATCAGATCTTATCTACCTGAAATTGACAACCAGATAATTTAGAGCTATTAATTCATAACAATAAAGACATCTTTTATTCTTTTAATAAGTTGACACTTGAAACAAAACTAGTGTTTAAAAAGTGAACTTCACATTTGTCAATTTCTCACAATGCCTGGTCACTCCAGACATCACTGGCCAGCTAGCCAATGCAATGTTAATATTGTTTGGGTTGGGTTTCTACATTCTCATTCAATGCAATGGTGTGTAATAATATCTGTTCTTCAGCATGTCTCTGATGTACAAATTGGATTTAGTAATTTTTTTACTTTACCTATTAGCAAAATGCACTCTCCCACAGCAAAGCTCAACTCAATACCTTTGGCACCCACACAAGGGGCAAGGAAGGGAGCAATTCCCCCCAAATGACATCTAAACATGTTTTAGCATATATCCATAAAACTTAATAGCTGACCAATGCATGTCTGTGTCCTGTCCTTAAATAATTCTGCAGTCACTCCAGCTCAAGATGTCACCCAAACTATTGTTAGCCAAATGAATTATCTCTGAAAGGTACTTGTTGATCTCTGCCTGTATTCACTTTTAATTGGCTTTTATCTGCTGCATGCCCCAGGGATTGGATTAGCTGAGCTTTAAGCAGGCCTGTTTACTGTTCATACACATACTACAAATTATATGCATTCATCACGTAGGTTTAGAAATATTTGTTTCTTATTGTTGAAAAAAAACGGGCTAAAATTCCGGAATTTTTTTTTCAAAACATTACCATTTCAAGGGGCAATGGTGTCCAAAAAAATGTTTTTCATGTCATGTGACATGTTATGGCAGGTATGTAACAACACAGCAACACTATGAAGGTCATATCATGTTAAAGTATGTTTCTCTACCAAAACACACCATGGTAACCAATCCAGGTGGTCCTGATGGGTGGAATCAAACTAACACTCTTCTGGTCATAAGCTTAATGTGTTAAACAGTGTTATATTTAATTTTGCATTGTTATTTAGGTTTTGTTTCTCCATCATTGTGTTTTATGCTGAATTGTATTTTTGGAACCAACCTTGTCCAAAATCAAGTTCAGTGTGTTCCTGTAGACACTGATGATTTTATTTTGGTAAACAAATAACACATATCTAATGGTTTTTATATGAGTGTCGATTAAATATCAGGTTCATTATCTATAGAAGTAAACATTTATTAGTGTGTGGGTCATGTTTATGTAATTCCCCCCTAAAAATATCTTGCCAACCTGATGTTTACCATATCCCTATTATAATTTTAGTACCATATTTTATCTTCTAAACATCTAGGAAGAAATCAGTTTATTGCTTTGTTCAGTATTTCAGTTGGGCTGAAATTATTTCAAATTATTATTCTCTGAAATTACAAACGTTATAATATTCTTAGATAAAGACATTAACTAGAAATAACAGCAAATTTAAACAAGGATGTCTTGGATTATATTATTGTGATTAATTGTAGTACTTTTGTCACATCACCACATCAAAGGCCATCACAGGCACATCAACATCTTCAATGCTAAATCTTAATTAGTACAACATATGAATTTAATTAGAACATTATTCATTAGGACTAGAGATAAAACCTTTTGGACTATTTTGGGATGTAATTCACATTACTGTAAATTCTTTTTTTAAATTATAACTTTGTTTTGTAGGGAAATAAGTCTTTGATTGAACCTAACAAAACTTGTTGGTTTTTCACTCATTTCTTTTTACTTAGTTTATGACCACAGAGTCGTTATAACAGAGCAACTGTAACTCAGTAGTAATTAATTCATTACATGGAAAAAGAAATCAAATGATGCATACAAGTTTTGAAGAAATACATAAAACTTCATCTCTTTGATAAAATGAATAAAAACGACAAACTGACAATTAAACATTTCATTTGGAGCTGTGACAATTTTATGAAAACAAGGTAGAGACAAACTAACAGTTTCAAAATGTCTACATTTGTTTAAAACTGATAAGAACAATTCTTCAGAAAAAAGATCTTAAAATAGTAGCAAAAGAAAAGTAAAGCTAAACTAAAATTAAGGTTAACATAAAACAACTGTGACAACAACAACAAATTTAGAAGTCGTCATTCTTTTTTCTAACCATATTTTGCCCCTGGTTTGAGTGCTGTCATGACAGCCTTGTGGATATAACGGACAACTGCTCCTTTCCCTCCATCTACAAACTTTATCATTCTTCCTGTTACCATCTGAGTGAAGCCATTGATTCCATACTCCACAACAGAGGCATTAGTTGGATCAGGCGTACTCCAGGTGATTGCCATCATGGTGGCATCAACTGAAAAATAGCAAATCATATACTCAATCCAACTGCAATTCCATCCCTCCTTATCTTTATGTTTCATGCAATCCTCCCTACTTATTTTGCAATACTAACTGCTTAATCCACTACCCTTAATCAATTTTTTAAATATATTTTTTGTATTTATTTTTTTTAATTTTTTAACAGTTCACAGTAATGGCACTTTCAAAGAATTCTAAACGTCTTTGACATAACCCCTGTACCATGAACATGTGGGCAAATGTACAGGTGTCTTTGTTGTGGATAAAACCCTAACTATTAATACCTCAAATGCATAAAATTACAGATATGGCTCATATAATTGGTATAAGAACTAAACCCTTCTGAATTAACACAGATGTGAGTGCATCTATTTTTAGAAGGAGGGGTCTTTATAATAATTACTCACTTCATATAGCTAGTTACAATAGCTCATGATAGGACAGCAAATTTATGGTTTATTTATTTGTCTGCATACTATATTAATTTTAGTCATTAATTAAATATTATCTGTGTTTCAGGTTTTTTTCTGCCTTTTCACAAATATGAGTCAAGTCAGAAAACAACATTGACCTTACAATGTTTCTTGTGAATTCCACAACACAGCATTGTCTCATGCATTTCTGATGTGTATAATTGCATTTTGAAGTTGAATCTTAAATAACATAATACCTAGGCCTGCTATGTATGTATGTATGTATGTATGTATGTATGTATGTATGTATGTATGTATGTATGTATGTATGTATGTATGTATGTATGTATGTATGTATATATGTATGTATGTATGTATGTATGTATGTATGTATGCATGCATGCATGTATGTATGTATGTATGTATGTATGTATGTATGTATGTATGTATGTATGTGATTTATGCGAATAGACAATCTAATAAACTGGTACTTCCCAAACGCAACACTTACAGTTTCAAACTAGTTTTGTGAAGAAATAGTGTATATAAGACAGTCAAAATATCCAGATTTTATTCTTAAAACACAAACTGCTATACATATTATTGTTAAAGTTTCCAAACACAAGTTGGTATGTTTTTATCATGGACAAGAACAGGAGTAAATTGGGTAGTGATAAGGACCTAGTTGCCAACTCAGGAAATGTTTAATGGTCAATCAACTATGAAAACACATGCAGGTGAGCATGCCAGAGTTTGTTAGCTTAATTGATATGAAAACTAGGCCTAGCTACTGGATGGCTTGAAGAATACTGTTTGCTAAAACACCATACTAGAATAAACCTGCCTAAAGGTGAGGGAACATCTCAAAAGGCATGATTAGGCAATGCATCTTTTACAAATCACAAGGCAAAGTCATTTTTGCTTCCCTAACTGAAGGCAAAGTCTACATTTTTAGGTGACTTATGTCACCCACTTCCCTGTCTGGTAGGTCTGGTAGGATGACCTCTGTTAACTGTTATGATAGGATGACAGTAATTTCATTGCTCCTATGGAATAGTGGTGGCCAGGTTTTAGTAATCCATCCACATCATCAATAACTGGGGGATTAACATTAATTTAGATGTAACTGACATGTCAAAATAAGTTGTAATATAAGATGCAAATAATAAATTCCCATAAGCAGCAGTACAGTAAGCCCAAACTTGATCTATAATTGTAAAACAAATAATTTCCAAGCAGTAGTAAAGATTTAAAGAAATTTATTTTCTTGTATCTCTGAGATATTGCAAATACAGTGCTCTTCTCATGACTTGTATAAAATGAGAAAGAATGAAAATTTCACATAGAGATTTGTTGCTTCTAATCACACATGAATCAATTTACTATTTGACCATACAATCTAACTTTAGGAAAATACAAAATTTTATACTGTAACAGAAAAATTAATGTTTTTCTGCTTAAATTCTTTCCAACATGCCTTTTGTGGTTCTTGTTTGTACTTTGGTAGAAGGGTACCAATTGGAGCTTGTTCAGGATGATAACTTCCATCTTTTAAATAGAAGTCTTATCCTAATAAAATGTAAACTTTTTTATGTACACTTTATCTATGTCATGTCAAATAAATTAATTATAATGTCCACTTTGAATGATGTTACTTGTGACAAGAACAATATCAAAACAAAAAAAAAGCATGTGACTAGGCTTCCTCCACTTGAATATCATGTGCTGATATATGATTGCAATTACTGAAGAAGGTGTCATGTAAGGATTTATTTATATATGTTTGCAATTACTAAAGAAGGGTGTCATGTAAGGATTTATTGAAGTCATTATGCATAGTATAAACAACTTTTCTACTCATTGCAACATTTAAGTACTGTTATAAAAATAAAAAAAAACAACTGTTAAGCAGAATAAACATTAAGTTAAAATCAAAGCTAAATTTGGAGGTCTTCCCTTAATAATGACCCAATAGTATAGAGAGGTGAAGGAGTGTGGGATTAGTTTGTATTATGGGTAATTTATTCAAAACTACATAGGTATTGGACATGGTTATGGACTTGTGATGTAATGTGATTATGATTTTAAAGGTAACAATTGTAATTTGTAATTTTTAATGTAGCTTTAACAATTTTTCAGTCATATTGCTATGGTGTCTGCAGTGTGGCAGTTTATAGTGATGTCTAGCACTGGGGCATTATGCCACAGACATGTAGCATGATGTCCCACCCAGTCACATTATCCTGACACCAGGCTGACCAGTTCTAACACTAACCTCTTAATGCTGAGCTCAAGCAAGGCAGCTGTTAGTACCATTTGTGTAAGTCTTTAGTATGGCTCAACAAGGGATCAAACCCACTACCTCCCACAAACTACAGGAGGATGCTCTAACCACTAGCCCACCAGAGTGGTTGGTTATGGACTTGATACTTGCATTTAATTATAGTCCAATTGCAAACAGCATAGATAGTGATCTGCTGTCACATGTTGGCTGATTACTCTTTATAAACAATATAGACCATGATCTGCTGTCACATGTTGGCTGATTACTCTCTATAAACAGCATAGACCATGATCTGCTGTCACATGTTTGCTGATTACTCTCTATAAACAGCATAGACCATGATCTGCTGTCACGTTTGCTGATTACTCTCTATAAACAGCATAGACCATGATCTACTGTCACATGTTTGCTGATTACTCTCTATAAACAGCATAGACCATGATCTACTGTCACATGTTTGCTGATTACTCTCTATAAACAGCATAGACCATGATCTGCTGTCACATGTTTGCTGATTACTCTCTATAAACAGCATAGACCATGATCTGCTGTCACATGTTTGCTGATTACTCTCTATAAACAGCATAGACCATGATCTACTGTCACATGTTTGCTGATTACTCTCTATAAACAGTATAGACCATGATCTGCTGTCACATGTTTGCTGATTACTCTCTATAAACAGCATAGACCATGATCTGCTGTCACATGTTTGCTGATTACTCTCTATAAACAGCATAGATCCAGATCTGCCAGTGCATTATGTGACTCCAGATTTGGATCTGTGCAGAATGAGTTGGAATTATTTAGTACATACAGTAGTTTGTAATAATGTCTGTGTGCAGCAGTTTTAGTTACCATTCTAATAACAGATTAAGACCAAAAGACTGATTTTTCATCTTGAGGTGGTAAATGTTAAGTACCTACCAACATCCTGCACTTCACAAGGTACAATATGTGCTTACAGTGCAAATGGGCATGTCATGCTACCGTCAAGTAAATTAGCATGATTAATCTCAACAGTCTTTGCCTGCTGCAAGTACTGATTTCATTAATGATGAAAACAAACAGTTTTGGGCCCTCAAAAGAAAAGGTGGTATTCATTGACTTAATAATTTACAATTATACTTAATTATACTGAAGACTGTGTTTTAATATTTCTATCATTGTTGATAAATAGTCAATGCTAAGTACAGTATGGAAATATCTGTGAGGTAGCTGTCACTTAAATATTTTAGATCTGAATAAATCAAATTCCTATGACTGTGTCTTTTCATTTCTTAAATACTACATTTGTAACATTTTATATGACAAGTAATAGTTTTAAAAACAAAAAGTATGACAATTTTGGGCACATGGAAATTGGAGACACACTTGTAGAATTTGAGTCATGGCTTGTGATTTTTAAAAATGGGCCTGTATCTGACAAAAATATTTCTTTAAGCACTGCTGTATGTGACAATCGGTCTGACATTTTTGGAACCACAATATAAGGATCCATTTTCATCTGATATGCATTTGATTGTTTCATTCCTTGGTATAAAAATGTATACATCCTCACTCCTCATTCAAAACTATTGCATAAATTGGAGAAATATATACCGGCTAAACATCTCAATATACCAGATACTCAATGACTACCTGTCGGAAAGTACACCCTTTTACTGGGTTAAAATCTGTATACAGGTTCACCATTTCACAGTGCTGAAAAAAGCCTATGTCTGAAAGTCAATAAGCATTTACTGTCTACACCTCTCACTGTTTGAGACCTATTATTAAAATATTTGTAACTAGTGAACCAATCCCAAAGTATTTGTAATGGAAGGTCATATCAGAGATAACTATGCCTTTCCATTAAATTAGCAATTGAAAAAAAATCAAGGCCTTATTAGAGCAAAATCATTATCTGAAATTACATAAATTTTCAGTATTTACTGCAAATTTTCATAAGTTCAGATGAGAAATCATAAATTATAAATGTGCATGTTATCAACACAGTTGAGGCACTCTTATGAGTGGATGCAGCCATATAACACACCTATCGTCTGACTATACTTGTAGATTTTAATAACAAAAAGTGTAAATTTGATCAGAAATGCAAAGAACATACTTCACTGATTTATAATTTCTAACCTGTGTCCATGGATACCCTAACACTGTCATCATCTGTGAGTTTCATTCTTGATAGAAGTTTTAAATATAAACACCAGTCAGGCTCAAGATCCATTTCCATGTCCAGGCCAAGTCCATTTTCAGCAAAAGGGTATATATGCACAACTTCACATGTATGCAGAATGAAAACACTATATCGTTTATTTCCAATATTGAAACAAGCAGAAAAAGAATGACAATTACAAATTTGCCTTTCATATGGATTTAATAAGCAGTGTAATTTATATATACATGTGTGCAAAGGATATGAATCTAACCTTTCAATATAATGATAATCTACAGAATTATCAGTTTCTGAATAGGATGAACTACATCAGTAATCTTATCTAGGGAAATAAGAGAACATACTGCAAATTTTCATTTATTTATTTAGGACGAATAAAGTTGCTGATATGGGAGTAATCCGTATGCACTTTTTTTTTTGCAAAGACAAAAGTTGTTGTTGTTGTTGGGCACATGATAGGCTATTCATGGCGGCCAGTATTAATGGTGGAGGAAGAAACCAGGAAATCACAGAAAAACCACTGACCCACGAGAAGCTACTGGCAAGCTTTCTCACATATCTACATTAGCTGAATCCTAGACTCAAACACACACGCAGACAGAGGTGAGATGGCAGTGATCCGTAAGGACAGTGCTTTAGACCACTTGGCCACTCAGGGCCCCCACAAAAATTGGGGCAGAATAAAAATCATTATGAAAACTGTAGCAATGCTTTTTTTAAAAAAAAATTGTTGCTGATGTCTTTCATCAAAAGTCGCAGACTTGCTTTGAAGAAGGTGCATGTGTCATTGAAAATGCCACTAAAGGCTTTCTTTGAACAACAAAATACCCTTTTGTTATTGCTGTGGCAACCTCAAATAATTGTAGAACATTGAAACCATTTTTAAAAAAATTCCTTATTTGTTCTTCAAAGGCAATAGGTTTTCACTGAAGATGCATCAAAACTATATTTTCTGGGGGTTTTTTCATTTATTAAATTGTCATCGTGTGGTTGACTGTAGTCTTTTCACATTTCCACCCTCAGAGGTGGTTGATTGTAGCTAGTCTGCTGCATAGTTATTTTGATTATATTACAGCATACAGTATCAATGCGAGATATCAGCATAAAAAGACTATGATATAACAAAATGCTGTTAGGGTGGTTTGTCAATATGAAATAAGGATTTGTTTCTGTAAGAATTGATTCCAGTGCAATTTTATATCCAAGTTTACAGCTTCCTGTCATGGTGCCTTTGAATTTCTCCACTCCAAACTCAAGACTATATACAGTTTTTATCAGCCAAAAATGTTGTCATCAAAAAAAATATCGCCAGATGGCATATTTTGTCACCAATATGTAAAATAAAATCACAATTTGCAACATTGGTGAAGCCCAGCACGATCACTGTTACTGATTTCATTTCTGGTTGTTGCTGATAAATATTGCCTGTGAATTCGAAATCAAGAGACTTGGACAAAATACTGTTTTCAAATTTATACAAGTATTTTGTGTTAAATGGAAAAATGATGAGGATTTCAATGAGATTTAGAACTGTACTAAATTTGCTAGAACTGATAGTTTGAATGCGACAGTAACCAACTGTAATAAAGTATGAGATATCTGGCTTAGTAGGGACTGCAACATTTGCTGGTGGGACTATTAGCAAGGATTCTTTCCTGACTTTGTAAATAGTTCCCAAAGTGATAGAGATCACACAAGGGCAGTGTTTGTCAAGTGGCATGTAAAATGGAGAAATGATCGGATAAGGAGAGAGGCTTATGCATGTTCTTTAGGGAATGATATTGTTATAGGCTTAGGATCCAAGGTTAATGACCTTGTCATCTTGGAATCTTGGAAAAGATTGTAACATGTCACTGTCAAGAAAAAGTATAAGGAGATTAGAAAAATATGAGGAAATCTCAATAAAATATGAGGAAATCTAAATGTAAGGTTAGTATAAGAGATTCCATCGTAAGATGTAGACCGGGTTACATGAGGCACAATTTGGTGGCAGCGGTGGGATTATTTTTTTAATAAAGTAGCTGCAAACTCTGGAAATTTATGAATAAATGAAAATGGCACAATCACAATGTCAATGATGATGCAAAAGAAAGAATATATCATGAAATTTGGCAAATAGAACATAAAATAGAAGAAAGTACATGTAGGACTCTCTGAATTTAACATCAAATGACACCATTGAGCACCTGGGAAAGAAATCAAGCTCCCCAAAGAAGATTATAATTTTCAAAACAAAATATCCTGAATAACCACTTGTAACAGCATAAACATTTGTCAGTACCACACCAGGATAAACAAATGTACTAAAGAAGAGAAAGGGTTTTATCTAGCAGTGAGTCTCAGGGATCAGGCCCAACAGCTACTGGGATCTGAACTCAAGATTATGAAATGCCCAAAGATTCGCTGGAAAAAAGATTTGTGAAAAAAAAAAAAACAAATGGAAATTTATATAGTATAACTAAAAAGCTGCCTGAGAAGGGAACATGAAACACTCCCAGAATTTTGAGAAGTGATACTTGCTTCCAACCATATACCAAAGTGCCAGAAGAGTTACTCAAAACACTGTCAAAGGAATAATTTATTGATTCTGACAGTTAACTTAGTTTAAGAATACAACAGACAAGCCTTAAAAACCCTTGATGAAGTGATTCAGATTGGAGCAGAACTCAAAGCCTGATAAGTATGAATCATGACAATGTCTCTGATTAAGTGATATCCAGGAACTTATTACAAGTTGTGGAACTCACAATGCTGCTGAGGGATCTGAAGTCAAAATCTGCAGGGAAAAACAGAAAGGAAAGACATTGTTACAAGTGCTAAGAAATAAGCCAGTTCAAAAGAGACTTTCCGAAAAGTAATCCAGGGTTGTGAGCATGATTCCAGGTCTAAGAAAATAACTGGTCAGGCAACAATGAAAGATGCTGGGATGTACATTATGGGTTTTGTACACAGAATGGGTGTCAACTTTTTAATAGACAGGTGCAATAGTTACCATGATAAACATAGGGTTTCTCAGAGAATGGTGCTGGAATATTGACCTTGGTTACATGAGGTTGCTGGGAATGTTCTGTGTGCCAATGGGAAACCGCTACTAGTAGTAGGAAAAGGAAATTTTTCCTTGCTGTTCAGAGGGAAATGTCACGAGCAATGTTTTATAACTGCAAGGATGGGATTGACAGCAGAAGGAGTGTTAGGATTGAATTTCCTAGAAAACGTAGCAAGCAAAATTGATTTTGTGAATCACAGTTTGACTATTGGGGACACCATTTTATCATACAAAGTGATTAAATCAAATTCGATGGAATGTGCTAGAGTTGTGTTATCGGAGACAATATAGATTCCTGCAAGTAATGAAATGAACATTCCTTACAAATTACAAACAGTAAGGAATAACTACTCATTCGGTTCGACCAGGATTGTGGAACCAGAGGAATGATTTATTGAAAATAAGCAACTTCTGGTTGGAAAAATGCTCAGTAGGGCTACAACTGATGGTGTCATTCCTCTAAGGGTCATGAATGTTACATACAAAACAAAAGTTGTCCATGCTGGAATTATTATGGATCTTAATGTACTGGTGGATGATGATGATGGTTCTGGAGATTTATCGGCTCAAGCTGAAACCATCCATATGCCTGAACACATGAAAAAATAATCTAAAGAAACAAAAAAGGGTCTTATATCAGTCCAATGCAAGAAAGTTGACCAACTTCTATGTATGTTTCTGGGTTTATTTGCTAAATCGAAAGATCACTTTGGCAGAACCAATCAAATACTTCTGAAGATAACAGGGGATGCAAGACCAGTAAAACAATCGATATGTAGAATTCTAATTCATGCAAGAGATGAAATTGAAGACTATGTGGAGAGTATGTTAACTCAAGGCATTATAGAGCTGTCATTAAGCCCCTGGGCTTTAGCCATAGTGCTGGTACATAAAGGATGCAATGACTCCTTTCTGTGTCAACTACAGAGCAGGCAATCAACTGACTGAAGGTCATGTAACCTCTACCACATAAAGATGACTCATTGGATGACTTTCAAGTGTATCATGGTTTTCTGCCCTTGATTTAATGAGTAGATATAGGCAAGCAGAAATGAAAGAGCAAGATGAACTTAAAACAGCTTTTTTAAGACCAAATGAATTATATAAGTTTCATTCAGATTCTACCTTTGAAAGGCTGATGGAGACTATTTCAGCAGATTTACAACGGAAAACGTGTCTGATATATCTTGATGACAATTATTTTTGGTAAAACTTTCGATGAGGAGCCAAGTCATCTACTTAAGTTTTTACTCAATTGCAACCCACAAACTTTAAACATAAGCCCTCCAAGTGTCACTTGTTTGCACACAAAGTGGTAATCTTAGGGCATATCATGTCCGAAGAGAGAGTTAAAATTGACCCTGAAAAAACTGAGGCAGTGAAGTGAAATCTTAGACAACACCAATGAATGTGAATTAGCTTTACAACTTCCTGGGGCTTTGTTCCAACTAAAGGCGATTTATGACTTTTTGTCAATCAATCGCTAATTGTTTATATAAATTGAAAGAGTCAGTAAGGGCATTTCAATGGACTAAGTAGTGTAGCAAAGCATTTGAAATGCTAAAAGTTCAGTTAACAACAGCACCAATACACACATACCCTGACATGACAAAATAACTATTTCTAGATACTGATGCTAGTAAAAAAAGAATTGGTATAATTTCCCAGGTTAATGAAGGTCATGAGAAAGTCATGGCATATGGAAACCGACAAAATCAGAATGATCCTTTTGTGACACAAAAAGAATTACTTGCTATCATGAACTTGTATGGGAAATGATTTCTATTTGGACTGAAACAGTGCATTGCATTGGCTCATGACGTTAAAGGACCCAGAAGGTCAATTGGCCAGATAGCTTGAGATGCTGGCTCACTATTTACTTTGAAATCCTACACCAACCAGGTCTGAGTCATAGAAATGTGAATTTATTATCAAGAAAGCCATGCCAACAATACAGATGACAAATGAATGTTGAAAACATTGGAAATGATGATGAAAGGAAGAAAAAAATCCTACTGGATACGCCGACTTAGATCATTGAAACCAAGCTGTCTAAACCAAGAAGACTGGAAAAAGAAAGCTATGAGCTAGTAAAATATCCTTTGCAGCCAAAACATTTTCTTTTCAAACTTTACTAAATCTTTTTAGTATCATTTAATTACTACCATAAGAACAAAATAGCCAGAATAGAATCATATATCCATGATAGAATTTGCATTACATAAATGTACACAAAGTAATATAATCTAATTAACAACAAATATTTCTCAATATCCTCAACAAGTCTATACAGGCTGGTTGAGACATAATGCATCTATAGGTTTAATTCATGTAGAAACAGCCATATAGTTTTACAAACACAACGTTTTCTATGTTTTATTTGTTTGTTTTGTCTATGTTTTGTATATGCCTTTAAAAGACGAAAGCGTTCAGGCTAGTTAGATAATAGTTTTGCACTGCTCGTCCTCAGTTTATTGCAGATCTCTCTCTCTCTCTCTCTCTCTCTCTCTCTCTCTCTCTCTCTCTCTCTCTCTCTCTCTCTCGGACGAGAGTAAGATGAGGGAGTAGAGAGTTTTTAAAGTGAGATAAAGTTTGATGTATTTCAGGAATCCAGTTATCAGATATTACATGTACACTGCATAGTCACAATAAACTCTTCAGCTTTCAACTACCGCTGTATATACGGAAGCTAAGTCCCATAGACTAAAACGCCAAATCTCATACTCATCATCTAAGAAGGAAATAATTGGTCTTCTGTCCTATAATGTTCGTGAAGCAGACGCAGAAAATCAAGACTCTTAAAATTACCTCCATAAGACAAGTGAATCTGTTCTGGCTGCACTGAGAGGCCATAACAGGAAATCGTTAAGTAAGTAAGTGTCACAGCTATATGAATCAACAATCCTTCTCTCGCCATTTCTTTGGAAACAATCAACGATCACCTGATAATTCAACATATGTCATGTGACTAGGGGAAATCCGGGTTTTTCGGACACTTATTACATGGAGCCTGGTACTCCGGCCTTCAATCACAATTGGGTGCGAATGGCAATTACAAGGTACCAGACTAGTGAGAGAGAGAGAGAGAGAGAGAGAGAGAGAGAGAGAGAGAGAGAGAGAGAGAGAGAGAGAGAGAGAGATTAGTTCATGGACGCTATTTGTAGCCACCAGACACAATGCGAAAATAAAAGCAACAACACACAATAAGTATTTGTGCTAAAATATGCACACATATTAAAAATAAAACATAACACAGATATTAAAAATACAACTGATATTAAAAATAAAATATGCACAAACATTAAAAATAAAATATACATATATTCAAAATAACATATAAACCCCAAAATTTAAAATATACAAAAGCATATTAAAAATATATGATCACATTATTAAGAATAAATTATGCACAGATATTATATATATATATATATATATATATATATATATATATATATATATATATATATATATATATATATATATACATATACATATACATATATATATATATATATATATATATATATATATATATATATATATATATATATATATATATATATACATACATACAAACAAAAATAGTACCCAATAAAACACATAACATTAAACATGAGTGGTCTAAACAGCTAAAGCATGATAATATCATTTAGAACAGGGAAGTACACATTAAAACTAATTTAAAGGATTTAAAAAAGCAGATAAGAATATATTTAAACGTTATCAATCATCAACTGCAAAGGGTCAGAATTGAAAGTTGATTACACACTTTTTCATAGCAGTAGTATATGGGGACTGTATAGGGCATATGAAACCAACAAAGGAAAAGCACACTGGGGCTATAATGGAGCAAAGATTTATATGGCCGAGGAGGATATATAGGGAATTGTAATTTGTAATTTTTAACGTAGCTTTAATAATTTTTCAGTCATATCGCTACGATGTCTGCAGTAAGGCAGTTTATGGTGATGTCTAGCACTGGGGCATCATGCCGCAGACATGTAGCATGATGTCCCACCCAGTCACATTATCCTGCCACCTGGCCGACTAGTCCTAACACTAACCTCTTAATGCTGAGCGTCAAGCGAGGCAGCTATTAGTACCATTTTTGTAAGTCTTTGGTATGACTAGACCGGGGATCGAACCTACGACCTCCCGCATCCGAGGCGGACGCTCTAACCACTAGGCCACCGGAGCGGTAAATATATAGGGAAAATACTTTGGGAATGTAAGGGGTACATATGGACAGGGATAAGAGGAATGAACATGACATAGGACATATATAGTTATAAACATAAATTTATAACATGAAGTATATAATCAAATAACAATATTTAGGCAAAAGTAAATTTTTTCGAGGCAATGGAGTGGGCCATTACACATAAAATATACAGTCAATCAAAAATATTAGACTAGAGTAAATCTTTTCGAGGCATATGATTCGCCCTGAAAAAGGCATTTCGGTTCCTTTTATGTTGTCACCATTCCATTAACATATAGGGAATCTATCGGATCTTTTTATCTTTCTCAAACTTTGTGTAACCTCTGGTCCATAGATGGGGACTGGCTTGAGAAGGCCTTGTATCTCAACACAGACCCTTCGCTTCAAAACGGTCGTCTCCGTGATCCAGAAGATGGTCCATGATGATTTGACATACATGGGTAAGTCCATACGGAACAGCATCGACGATACGAGAGTAGATGATTCCAATTTTGTCCACATATTGTGACGAGAACAGGTGAAAGGAATGAAGTGAACAGTGGTTCTTTATAGTGGAAGAGCGGATCGAAACGGATTCAGATTTTTTACCAATCCAAACACGCATTACAAAATTCAGCCATTGCACCTTGTATCTCTTCCAATCCATTGAGAGCTGATTGTGACGTCACATTCCCTATATAGGTGCGCTAGCATCTGTAGGTAATGAATCGATGTGACACTGTTGTTTGAAACATGACGAAAACTAAGAAGACGATGAATTCGGGTGTACCGGCCATGGCGACGAGAAGAGATGGTATTTCAGCAGCTAACAAAGTCAACACAGGAATATTTCCAAAAGAGGTCGATTTCAATTGGGATTTATTGGATTTTCTCTCTTCTTCGAAAGACTTTGTTCCGGTACTAGCACCTTCGCCACCTCCTCCTTCTTTACCACACGACGGAGATTTTAAACAGAGACATAAAGAAGAAATGGGTAAATTTTTACAACAGCAGAAAAAAGCAGGACAAACTTTTCTTCCTAAACATCAACAGCGAGAAGAAGAAGAAGCAGGAAGGAAACAACAAAAATATTCTCTTAACAAGCTATAAAGAAAGGATTTGTTCGAATGCCGTCGCCGTGTGAATGGTAAAGTAATGTTTAGTCTCTACATCGCGACGATGAAATATTTCTAATATCAACAGTTGACACATTGATCATTGGAGATGAGGTGTGAACAATACAAGTAAGGTTAGAAAATTTGACAGTAACAGTATTAGGGGAGAGCCTGGTTATATATAAGAGACTCCTAAAGTGCCCCAAACAAGTACGTCGAATATATTGCCATAGGAGATAATTCACAAAGAATGATGATATTAATGATCATATATTTTGGTCATCAACAAGATGGTGATTGTGGGGTGTTGACGGGGTGGTCGATCTGTACTTGTTTGGGGCATCTTAAGGGTCTCTGAGCTAGAACCAGCCTCACCACCTACTGCATGCGTTCTCTCAACTCCACAGGCACGGCACGACTGTTCTCTTGTAAAGTATCCACGACCATATCAAAAACGTCTCCTAGAGCGAAAGTGACGGACGTTGTCAATGATTTATGACCACAGCCATTCTGGGTAATGGTCAAGAATGGTTAAAAATCTTCTCATGTAAATGGTCAAAAGGGGGAATATTCGGAAGAACACACACTTGATGAAGAGATATTTGAAAAATTTGTTGACATTTGTCAGTTTTCTCTTGTGAATTTCTCGACACAAAAGTTCCTCAGTCACCATTTGAGATTTTGCTCTGACAAGTCAATGTCAAATTTCCTTGTATATCTTCTTTTGCAATTCGTTTGGTAACCTTTGAATATTATTTTTAAAAAGGGCTTAAAAAGTTGTCTAGGTGTTGTTGCCCACCGTTTGACTCCTAGCCAAGCTAGTTTCTAAAACAACATGGTATGCCACTTGAATGACATGACATGGTCCCATTAACGGTATGTAGTGACAGTGAGGAGACCAGCAAGCATGTTCCAGGTAAGAACCAGTTGAACTTTATCCCTTTTACCTAAGAAGATAAATCCTGTTCTGATTAATTCTTCGTGGTAGATCCTCCCAGATATCTAGGCCATTTTCCTCGGAAGGTTTGGAATCGACTTTCGAAGTCGCAGAATTCAATCAGACACACAGGGAACGAATATTCGTCTTTTACAAGCTCATTTTGATGAGGGTACGTTGAAGTCCGCAGACGTTTGCTCAGTTTTGTTTGCCATATGTAAGGGTAGTCACATGGTATAATGATGACATCCACAATGAAAACCAGTAAAGTGAAAAGATGGACGATAACCAGTGGCACCGCTTTTGCATCCGTCAGGTTTGATACGTAAAGCATCACTTTATATGGTAGGTATAGTGATAGCAAATTTCCCATGATATGATACTGAATCGCTG
The DNA here is from genome assembly GCA_016746295.1 of Potamilus streckersoni. Taxonomy (NCBI): domain Eukaryota; kingdom Metazoa; phylum Mollusca; class Bivalvia; order Unionida; family Unionidae; genus Potamilus; species Potamilus streckersoni. Next base: position 891,292 of record JAEAOA010000564.1, read on the forward strand.
AGGTCACATCATATGGCACCCATGCAATCGCAAGGTATATCATCGCACTCGAGTTTGCTATCGCTTGATGCTTGCTGTTTGAAAGTTTTCATCTTTCTCGCTTGGTATTGGTAGTTACAATGAATTATCGGTCTTGGAAATTTGTCCATTTATATGTACGGTAAAGTGACGTGGTTGGAATGTCTCACTCGATTCTAATACACGATTTGATTCACTTTTCCAAGGGTCGACTGACGATTTGGTGTGTTAGGTAAACGTAAAATCTTGTGCGGTTCGTAGGTGTTCATTTTAAAAGTTTTTATCCTGTCCAGATTGCAAGGCTACTTTCAATACCCCAAATTTCACCACTCGACTGGTGCGATAATGGAGAGTCAATCCTTTCACTTTACACTCCGTGTGCACTTCTCCATGTGGGTCACGGTATTCTTATCAGTAATTTTGGGACCGCCACCAGCAAAACTTAGAATCTTGTCGTCCTAAACGGTCTTCTTCGATATCAGGTTGATTGTGACCCAGACGATCTATGTAGATGGAGCTGTCCGTGCCAAAGGACAGCACACTATCTTCTAATTGGTGTAAAGCTTTCCCAAATTGGTGCACCTGACAGCATGATGGCATTTCCAAATTCATTGGCTTCTACAAAGTCCAGTTCTTCTTCGTAATTGACTAAGATCAAGTCCTCACGAAGGCCGTCGCCATGTTTCATGTATTTGGGGTTTTGTCATAAATCAACTAGAAGTAGCGGGAAGGTTCTGTGAAATACTCCGTCTTGAGTACATACGGTCGTAGTGCCATTTTGCCCACAAGAAATTGAAGATCACTTTGATAAGCGACCGCCTTCCTTCCTTTTTTCTCCTCGTAGTCTAAAGTGATACCTTCCTACTTCAAGTATTTCTCTTTGAATTTCGTTTGGTCTTCGCTAGTCTGGAACCAGGAAGGATATCCGCTGGCTTCTTGTTTCTGTTTCAAAAATGCACCCCACGTAGTCTGCTTAAATGCATTTGTGAGTCTCGTTTCCCTTGTGGTATTTTTCTGATACAGTTGGTATCCCAGGTCCAGAGCTTTAACAACTCGACAGTGATCCTCTTTCTTGTCAATGTGCATTCTTCCTAGGTGTGCCGACAGGGTTGGTCTTGGTTGAGCGTTTTAGCACAAGAATAACACAAGGGAAACATCAGTTTTCAATGGCATAGGTGAGGTAAAACGGGATACTACAAGTCCTTGGGAGGCAAGATTTTGCACTTAATCAATCCTTTGTTTTGTCGAAAATAGAAAAAGATGAAATTATCTTTATTTTGGTCACCTTTCTCTTCATGTTTGGAATGGTATTTTTAAGTGTAGCATTCGTGTTCCACGTCCACGATTTGGCGACAAATGTGACATCGTTTCTTTCCTGAATATAAGTGTGCATTAGCACTGCTGGTCCGTATACCTCGTCCACAAGTAGGGCACAATCTCAGGAGTTGACAAGCACTTTTCTATTATAAACCATGTGTCTTCATATGTTGTTGGTAACTGGCAGGGCTGCCAAAAGTGTGCTGACAAGCTGAACAATGCACTCGTTATTGCCTTTTGTCCAGAGTAGGTTTAGGAGCCAAACATACCTCATATTTCGATCCCCAATTCTTGTGTTGCTCTCGATTGTTGTAGCCATAATCACATTTCTCACAGAAATAACTGCATCCCAGGAATGGAGTGATGCTGGTAATGATATCGAAATGTTCATCGTGATGACAGACGTGAATGCATTTTGCGTCTTCAAAATTTTTGCCTCGAAACAACAGAGGTCAACACACTTCTTGAGGATGTACTTTCAAGGTACAGCACAGTCCCAAGACGTCTTGCAATTTTACTTTTCAGGATTGACACAGAATGTGTCTTTGGACATCCCCGCTTGCTATAACATAAATCTCTTGGTTACTTGGTTCAGTTAGATTTTCGAATGTTCTCCCAGTCTCTTTTACATTCCACCGTGTCGTTCTTGGCGGCATACGCTCGTCCCACCATCATGACCCTGGATAAACACATCTTGTTTTGAGTGTTGTTAATTTGAACGATGCAGAAGAGAAACGTGGGTTATAAACAGTGTAGCTTTTCCGTCAGTAAATGAAATTTGTTGTTGGATTGTTACACATGTTGAATCTTGTCGATGACTTTGGAAGGTGTCAATTCTGCATGACTACTAAACTCGATCCAAACAGGGGACTTTAAACTGTCGTGATGAATGTAAAAGTCTCAAGCGATCGTCTTCTTTGGCTTCATATTGCTGTTTCAGTGTGATTAACAAGAATCCTAAACGTCTGTGGTGAACTTTTCTGCTTTTTTTCAACGGTACGTCGGACTTGAAATACTTCGTGTAGGCCATGGTTCTAAATTTTCTAGAGGAGCGTTTCAGGGTTCCCTGGTGGTGAATGTTGACTTGGTGTAGAATCTCTGGGTTTCGATTCTGGTTCACTCGTCTTCAAAATCTCTGGCATTGATTTGAGCTAAGACGTCAGCTACTGTGAGACTCGAGATAAGTTACGTTTATGCCTCTTACTTTCTTCTCCCTTCTTCATATTGAATGGAAAAAAAATCAAATGACTACATTTAAAACGCCATGGCCATATCATGCCAATGCATATATAAAGGATTAGATCCGTTCTATCTATTATTCATTTCACTCTCAAGCTGACCAGAACGATGGAAGAGCCAACACAGATCCAACTTCGGATCAGAGGTATGCGAGGTGTCATACGAAAGTTTCTCCAGACAATCCGACTACTCCCCCTGCTTTCGAGATAAAAGTAAAGATACTTGCTCTGTCTGTCAGAAGAAAAAGCATTGGGTAACAAAATATCAAGACCTTCAAAAAGGCAAGACAAGTGTCGATACCAGCTATCATTGTCAAGAGAATGGACATTGGTCTTCAGACTGTCCTAAGAAACAATAGTAGCAGGAAAAAGAAGAATAGGTACCCTCGGCAAAAGAAGAACCCCGATACGTCCAGAAATAGAAGAAAAGAAGACAAGGAAAAATTAAGGAAGAAGAGGAGAGAAAAACCTGTGAAAGTGAAGAATTTGTATATAAAAAAGAACAGTTAGCACACAAAAATAAAACCAGAAGAAGTCTGTGAACGTTTTAAAGTTTTGTGTTGTTTTGTGAATTGGATTCTAAAATTTGTACCAGAACAAACCAGACAGAAAAAGTTAAGTGTCTCATGATTTTAACTTTTATAGAATGATAAGGGTTTACACTCATTCACTCACACACGTGAATTATGAAGAAGAAGAAGGAAAAAAAAACCGAATTTGTTTAATTTTAATTGCTTTTAGCAAAATGGAAATTATTTCTTTTCGAGAAAGGTGGGTGAACCTGAATAGGGCTGTTGGGTGTTTGATTTAAAAAAAAAAAAAAAAAAAAAAACTTAGGAACTAGAAGCAATCAGATTTAACTGCCTTAAGCCTTTGCCACGGCCAAGGCTTACTTTTGGACCTGCTCCCGTAGATGATTAAGTAGAAATCACTAAGGCTGGTATCACACGCGTAGTAGGTGTGTGAAGAGGTTTGGAAACTGTTTGGCTCGGGAAAGTATTTTTTCTTGGGTCATAACAAAAACGTCTGTATCATTTGGTTCAGACTCATTAACTCTGCCAAAATGTTTAAGAGTACCATAGAGGTTTAAGTTTCCATGTTCACCGTTAAAATTTCACTGTTTTCTTTTTCTCCTAGACCCTGTTTCTTTCCCGCTTTTCATCTTCCTTTCGTTTCCTCTTTGATTCTTCTTTTCGCTGTTGCTGTTTAAGAAGAAAAGTTTGTCTTCTTATTTTTGCTGTTGTAAACATTTCTCCAATTCTTTTTTCTGTCTCTGTTTAAAATCCTCGTCGTATGGTAAAGAAGGAGGAGGTGGCGAAGGTGCTAGTACCGGAACAAAGTCTTGCAAAGAAGAGAGCAAATCCAATAAATCCCAATTGAAATCGATCTCTTCTGGAAGTATTCCTGTGTTGACTTTGTTAGCTGCTGATATACCATCGCTTCTCGTCGCCATGGCCGGTGCACCCGAATTCATTGTCTTCTTAGTTTTCGTCATGTTTCAAACAACAGTGTCGCATCGATTCACTGCCTACAGATGCTAGCGCACCTATATAGGGAATGTGATGTAACAATCAGCTCTCAATGGATTGGAAGAGAGACATGGTGCAGTGGCTGAATTTTGTAATGAGTGTTTGTTGATAAAATATAATTTTGACCGATCGAGATCGATGGTAAGTTTAGTATATTTCTGTTGACTGATCAGATCGTGAAATTATTTAAACTCTGCCGACAATTTCTGGCATCAGATATGATGAGTGGTAGTTTTAGCATGTCAAGAGCTGCGGAAAAGAATGGACCTGATATTTCATTATCAACTTCAACAGTCAACAGTTAGCCGTCTATCGTTAGATATTTAATTTTGCTATTTTAGTTATGTGTGACTGTCAGATTTTCAAACATTAATTGTCTTCTTCACACAAAATTGCATACTCTACACACCGAATATGAGATCGAGCAGATCTGTTTCGCGACAGTGTAAAACTGCAAATATATCTACCCCATTTTGACAACAACTTTTGTTATCAAATGTGCTTAATCGACGTTTGAAAATGATATTGTTTCGAGTTTATGATGGTTTGGTCGAATAGCCATTGCTCTTATAAAGCTAACGCCGCCGTCGAGCGCGTACTCGTAATCGTCAAATTTCATAACTTTTTAACAAAATAGCGAGGCAAACTTTTTGCACTTTTCGTTGCTTCATTGTTATCTAACAATACCACGTTCATGTTACTGCGCAATCCGATGAAGTATTTGATGTTCGAGTTCATTTTATCTTTGAACTTACCAACCTTTTTATTTGTGTCATCATAAAATTTACTGCCACTCACATTCGATTTCTTACACGAGCGAATCGGTATCAGTAAAAAATTGTCTAATGGACGGCCACTGATGTTTAACAAAGTTTTAATGAAAATCATATATCAGTCATTTCGAAACATCTAAGATGAAGCTCAAACATAAATCGGGTTGTATAGTTTTAGATTTATTTTAGTCGCTATATAGCAACAAGGTGTTCATTTAAAAAAAATGCATGCTCACAAAATCATCGTCTGACACGTTTGTTTCTCCGATGGACATTCACTAGCTCGACATTTACTAGTTTTCTAATACTTTCCACTGTCTTACCAAAAACAGCATTGTTCATAAGCTTTAAGAAGTTTGTATCAAAATCATTTTTCGCCTCATCACTTCTCTACGTATTCGAGTTAATATAACCTTTCATCAATAGCGACTAATTAAATGGTCTTACACGATTAACTTTTCTCAACGCGAGACCGGAATCTACTGCTTGTTTAATAACTTTGTAATGTAAAACATAATTTTTCTTGTCGAGTAAATTTGGTACTATTTTTTACTAGAGAATTTTGTCGTGGTGATGCTAATGCTTGTTGTTCCTGAGATAACATAGTATAATCTAGTACCATTGATTCCGAAAAGAAAGGATAATCGTTGTGCAAATTGTGTAGTCAGGATAATCGAGATCAACTTTAGCGAAATATAAAACATCGTCAGATATCTATCTTTCTGTCTCCGATAGAAATTGGTCAGCCGTAATCCAGCGAAATCCACCAAACGGCATTGGTTCGGCCATAGAATAACTCTACAAATTATTACAATTTGGATAAATGATATACTTGGAAGGAAGCTTGGGATTGTACTCTTTCAGGCGTATTTCTTTGTTATCACGCTAAAACCGCCTCAGAGACCTTTCTCGATGAAATTGAACATATCGATGTCAGTCGGTAGTTCTAACTTCATTAAACTTTAACAGAGCCTCCCATTACTGCCCAGGAGCAGAATAATTTTAACAAAGATATAGTCTATAATGGTCATAGCTTACTCGGCGAAAACTTTCCAATACATACGCAAGCAATAACACGTCAGTTTTTAGATACAAATCGTAATAATCACCAATTGTTCTACAGTTAAATTTATCCCAAATATCTTATGCATATTTGTACTCATCTTTAATATTTTCATTTTTGAGCTGCGAGTAAAATTTATCCTTGTCAGGTAGCGAGGTTTCATCAGATGCTCCAATCGTCGGAAATACTCCTTTTTGGTCAGTATGTTAAATTGACTCCAAAGCAGTCTCTTCTCTTAGGTTATCAAATTTTCTGCAGCCGCAAACAGCGCTGTTTACTAGATCATCTAACAATGCTGCCATGAACAGTAGGCCGTCAATAAATGCAACTTACCTAGCGTAACGGACATATACTTTCTAAAATTATTTGGAATGCACATGATCACGTTATCAAGTTTTAAACGAGATTTTATGTCAGGATCACCAAAAGCTTCTACGATGATGTGGCTATCGTGTCCTCGGAAGTTGTGAATAATCACTGGAACAAAATCTGGAGCGTGAAACCTGAGATCACATTCATCTTGAGCCACTCCACGATACTGTCCTGTGAGATGGCAATGGTCACGTACTTTTTCATTTGCGTCAAAAGCTTTTTCACAAATATGACAAAACTCTACTTCCTTGTGGCCGGATTCTTGTTGAGATATCAGTTTTATTATTGGAGCTACTCTTTTTGAAACTATCAAATATATCATCGATTTCGCCAATTAACTGCTAGAGAAGCAAAACAGCCTAATTTTTACCGTTATAGAGTTGGACCGGTTTCGACAATCTCGGATTCGCACAGCAAACTATATTGGAACATGATTTTGCGTTATCTTGTATTCGACTGGTCATGATTATTTTCTGCGCCAAATACACACTGAAGTAAACTCTTAAGATCAGCGTATATAACGAAGGGAAATTTTAGTTTTTGATGGTGATGGACAAACTGCAATAAACTATTTACTTTGTACGTCATCATTATTCGTTGTACATCATCACATTACTGCAAATTCTTTTGCAATATATCGTTGTCCGTACACCCGTGCAAGCATCGATAACTGAAGAACGTTTTCTTATTTTATTTACTGTGCTGTTTGCTAGAGTCCACTTAAGTGTTTTAATCCAAAGGTAAAAACAGCAGGTTTATCGTCGATTGTGAAACGTTTTATGATATATATCTCAGATAGAAGTCTTTTTTCTCATCTAGTCCGAAATGTTTATCGAAACATTATTTTGCTTTCCAATCCTCGGTATTTGGTTTTCTGCCACTGGAAAGTGAATAACAGCAAAATTTAATTTTTACACGTGACTAATATACTTCTCAACGAGTTCAGCGTATTTTTCTGATGGAAATAGCACGGAGAGAACAGAAAACTGTAAACATCTGTCTTTGAAGTTTTTGACGTCTATACATCATGTTTTATTTTTTTATTTTTGTTATCAGATCGGTGTACAAACTACCGCGTAATACGTTATATTTTATAGTGTGAAATAAAATTTCCGTTATCATTTCGAACCTCCAACCCGAACTCGATTCGGCAAATTATTCTTTTTCCAAATTTTCTGGTGTATTTCATCAGTTAACGATGAAAAATCTGTCCCAAGTAAAACACGCCTCGATTTTGCATTAATGTAAGGATACGCGATTTCGTTGTCGGTCGATGTTTCCGTCACAAGCAGCTTCAAAAATAATACGTGATATTGCACCAATATTCGTAAACCCTTGTACTTTTCAAGTTCGCGTTTTACCGTTGGCTTTAGCAAATGAAAGATTTTCTGCAGTAAAATTTACCAGTACGATTTGTTTATCAAACAGATAGCTGTTGTGGAATCCGTTTAAGATTTAAGTACAGATGGCCATATCTGATGTTGAATTTGTCAAGTAGGTTAACAAGAAGTCAATTGTAAACTATCATGATCAAGGACCGTACCATAAGCTCATTTGGCTTTATGGCCAGGTCAGAAATGGAAATTCAAACTGGCCAGATTTAGGACTAACTAAACATCATCAGAGGTCTTTTGGGTATAATTCCCATACTCATATGACCAGCCATTTAGGAGTATTGGTGAAATTCCCATACTCATATGACCAGCCATTTAGGAGTATTGGTGAAATTCCCATACTCATATGACCAGCCATTTAGGAGTATTGGTGAAATTCCCATACTCATATGACCAGCCATTTAGGAGTATTGGTGAAATTCCCATACTCATATGACCGGCCATTTAGGAGCACTGGTGAAATTCCCATACTGATATGACCAGCCATTTAGGAGTATTGGTGAAATCCCCATACTCATATGATCAGCCATTTAGGAGTATTGGTGAAATTCCCATACTCATATGACCAGCCATTTAGGAGTATTGGTGAAATTCCCATACTAATATGACCAGCCATTTAGGTGTATTGGTGAAATTCCCATACTCATATGACCAGCCATTTAGGAGCACTGGTGAAATTCCCATCCTGATATGACCAGCCATTTAGGAGTATTGGTGAAATCCCCATACTCATATGATCAGCCATTTAGGAGTATTGGTGAAATTCCCATACTCATATGACCAGCCATTTAGGAGTATTGGTGAAATTCCCATACTCATATGACCAGCCATTTAGGAGTATTGGTGAAATTCCCATACTCATATGACCAGCCATTTAGGAGTATTGGTGAAATTCCCATACTCATATGACCAGCCATTTAGGAGTATTGGTGAAATTCCCATACTCATATAACCAGCTATTTAGGAGTATTGGTGAAATTCCCATACTCATATGACCGGCCATTTAGGAGCACTGGTGAAATTCCCATACTGATATGACCAGCCATTTAGGAGTAGTGGTAAAATCCCCATACTCATATGATCAGCCATTTAGGAGTATTGGTGAAATTCCCATACTCATATGACCAGCCATTTAGGAGTATTGGTGAAATTCCCATACTAATATGACCAGCCATTTAGGTGTATTGGTGAAATTCCCATACTCATATGACCAGCCATTTAGGAGCACTGGTGAGATTCCCATCCTGATATGACCAGCCATTTAGGAGTATTGGTGAAATCCCCATACTCATATGATCAGCCATTTAGGAGTATTGGTGAAATTCCCATACTCATATGATCAGCCATTTAGGAGTATTGGTGAAATTCCCATACTCATATGACCAGCCATTTAGGAGTATTGGTGAAATTCCCATACTCATATGACCAGCCATTTAGGAGTATTGGTGAAATTCCCATACTCATATGATCAGCCATTTAGGAGTATTGGTGAAATTCCCATACTCATATGACCAGCCATTTAGGAGTATTGGTGAAATTCCCATACTCATATGACCAGCCATTTAGGAGTATTGGTGAAATTCCCATACTAATATGACCAGCCATTTAGGAGTATTGGTGAAATCCCCATACTCATATGATCAGCCATTTAGGAGTATTGGTGAAATTCCCATACTCATATGATCAGCCATTTAGGAGTATTGGTGAAATTCCCATACTCATATGACCAGCCATTTAGGAGTATTGGTGAAATTCCCATACTCATATGACCAGCCATTTAGGAGTATTGGTGAAATTCCCATACTCATATGATCAGCCATTTAGGTGTATTGGTGAAATTCCCATACTCATATGACCAGCCATTTAGGAGTATTGGTGAAATTCCCATACTCATATGACCAGCCATTTAGGAGTATTGGTGAAATTCCCATACTAATATGACCAGCCATTTAGGAGTATTGGTGAAATTCCCATACTCATATGACCAGCCATTTAGGAGTATTGGTGAAATTCCCATACTCATATGACCAGCCATTTAGGAGCACTGGTGAAATTCCCATACTGATATGACCAGCCATTTAGGAGTATTGGTGAAATCCCCATACTCATATGATCAACCATTTAGGAGTAAAAGTGAAATTCCCATAGTCATATGACCAGCCATTTAGGAGAATTGGTGAAATTCCCATAGTCATATGACCAGCCATTTAGGAGAATTGGTGAAATTCCCATAGTCATATGACCAGCCATTAAAGGGTAAGCAAAAAGTTGTTTGTGATTAGCAGTAACATAATTGTCCAGATCTGCACTTGGACCAACTAGAAATCATATTTAGTCTTTCAGTAAAAATCACTTGTCAAGATGACCATCATATAAGGTCTTTTAGTGAAAATCATGTGTCCAATCATGTGACCTTCAGTTCATGAGTAGTTATAATAGTTTTCATAACAGCCACCTTGTCAGCCATACTGAATGTCTCAGTGGTGCAATTTTCACATTGCCACAACTAGACCTTGGCATAAAGGTGTCCTTAAAGTTTCATTGCAAATCTGCAAGCATTGTGTGTGTGATATAGATTTTTTATGTAGATTTTAAAAAATTCCTGTCATATCACTATGATGTCTGCAATATGGCAGTTTAAAACGATGTCTAGCGCTGAAGCATCATACCAGAGACATGCTGCATCAAGTCCCACCCAGTCACATTATCCTGAGTCACACCAGGCTGACCAGTTCTAACATTTATCTCTTAATGCTGTGCGCCTAGCGAGGCAGCTGTACTATTTTATAAGTCTTTGGTATGACTCAAACCAGTGAACTCCCACATTTGAGGTGGATGCTTTAACCACTAGGACACTGGGGCAGTATTCTGCAAGTAAAGACAAGTAGCAACAGCCTTGTGGGTAACCTATGTAAGACAAACAGGTGATCCTGTGAGCTCCACTGGAGTAATTCTTGCACCACTTTATGCATAATAGTATCAGCAAAAATAAAGGAATGCTATTTAAAACAATATTTAATGACAGTAAATAAAACATTGTTACAATGTATTCAAATATCTAAAAGAAGAAAAATACAGGTACTGTCCAAAAACATTGAAGTAGAACACCAAAAGGCAACAGTAGCAAATACTGGGTAGGCTCCATGTACCAAACACCACTCAACTTTCTGAATTACACTTGTACATGATAAAAGTTTCTTTGTAAAGTTTGCTTTCAACCTGCTTGCAATATTATGTACATGAAAGAGTAAAAAAAACCATTACTTTTTAAGTTACAAATTTCAGGAACAATCGCTTTTTATTATAAAGGAAAGAAAAATATTTAACTGCTGCTCAGTAAATGGATATGCATGCTGTGAAAGACAATACCATATCACAGTCTTACATTCATCATGCTAAATGGTGACTTAATAATTTCTCCAAGCAAAAATTTACTGTAGGCTTATTAAACAATTTCTATGAACAAAAATATACTTATCAAGTATGAGACTTTATGTATGCACAATATTAAATAAGCACATAAAAAGCCCTATAAATGAACATTTTTTCCAGTAACAGGCATTATACTGCTTTTAAAAATGCAATCACATTATTCATAATTAATCTTTACAAGCAATATAACTGCCTTTGGGCTTGAGAAATGATTTTTCTACCTATGTATACACAACTCATGTAACAAATGTTTACACATTACAAATAAAATTTCTTGGATGAATCTACCTAATAGTCTCACTTTAGAGCCACATTATGATTTCTGTATATACTCTGGCAAACAATCTGTCTTATTTCCATAAGGTGTTTTATATATCATACTATCTGTATATACTCTGGCAAACAATCTGTCTTATTTCCATAAGGTGTTTTATATATCATACTATCTGTATATACTCTGGCAAACAATCTGTCTTATTTCCATAAGGTGTTTTATATATCATACTATCTGTATATACTCTGGCAATCTTTCTTAGTTTCATAATGTGTTTTATTTGTTATCCTATCTGTATATACTCGGGCTAAAAATCTTAGTTCCATCAAAAGAATATGACAGAATAGATGGGCTGCAAGTTCAAAGTCTTTGACTAGCTGCTTGGGTGGGAAAATGTACTGATATTTACAGTGATTAAACTCAGAGATGTACATGTGGTTATTATAAGAGTATATCAGAACTTTAGCTTTCAGTATTGTGTTTATTTCTGATTGCAACTGAACAAATAGTGCTTGCAACATCTAAATCAAGACTTGGAAAAAAATGTCATTTGCCAATTTGGATAGGTATTTGGGATTAAATGGCAAACTGACAGATTTCAATGAGACTCAGAAGAGTCCTAAAGTTTCTAGAACTGACAGTTTTGATTGGAGATAAGTCACATGTAAGATGTGTGATGTCTAGCTTAGTATTTGGAATAAGACCTTTCCTTGGATGAACAAAATTGAGTCTCATTTTGAAGACCAAACAAGACATACATGTCTCGGTTATAAAGAATGTGGAAAATTAAAACTTACTGTCAACCAACAGTTCTTCTAAAATCTACAATGTTCAACACTTTTTGGGATGAGACTACAACTTTTGCTGGTTGGATTTCTATTTCTACCAAAATGGGAGTCCTGTACTCCTAGTTTTAAAATCCTAGCGAAATCTCTTCTAGAGTATAGCAAATGTTTCACCAAAAATACTGGATCCTGCATATTACATTTTTGTTTTTCATTTTCATGTCGTACATAATTATGTAGTTTTTATTTTATTATTTTCTCATATGCATTATTTATACAAGTCCGAACACATTCTTTAAAATTGAAATATTGTCAAAATATTTTCTTCATGAATATACACGAAGAATGAAATATGGAACGAAGAACCACTGTGTTGTACAATGCGGCTTTTATGCTTCAATCGAGGGTGCCTTCCAAAAACAAGTACGAGTCCCTTGTGTCCAAAACATGATCCAAGTCTTTTCTCTGCAAAGTTTTCCTTTTGCCCTGCACAGTACTTCCGACTGCATCTTTGGACAACATCTGTATGAAAAGTTCCGCGGCCTTTGCAAGTAATATCACTGCTTCTTGGCTTGCCAATGTAACGTCCGGATCGCTTTTCATGATGCTTTTCACTCGGCTCAGTGGTAGTTTCAGCAGCTTGTCATTTGCCAGAACGTCACTTTTCTGTGGATTTGGTGGCACTTTGAACATTTTATCGTTCGAAGATTCCTCTACACTCTTTACCTCTTCATTTACCGAGTCCTGATTACCGTCAGAATTCGTGTTTTCTTTTCCTAGCACAGCTTCGCTTTCCTCTCCCGCCATTTTTTTTTAAAACTTTTCAAAAATAGTAATTCCGGTTTTGTTTGTTCACACTAAAACCCCACACCGGCTTGCGAAGCAGGTCCACCAATTAGTCATGACTCGGTAGTCTTGTTGTTATGCCGTTAATTAATGCATATCTATCCGACCTAAAAACTGGGAAAAGGCAATTTCTTGAAAAGATTTTACATATCATAATATTTAAAAAAATTGTTTAAACATCTCGACTGCTCTTAATACCAAGATTAGACGGTGTAAATCTGCACTATTATAGGTTATTTTTAAAGGTCACTGGCCATATATATTGTACAAACGTGTGATATTATAGTCATAAACAAAATTCATTTGTTATGTATGCACACCATCAACATGTTTAATTAGATTTAAAAGTTCGCTTGTTTAAATGAAGAAAAAAAAATTCGACAAACTCTGTATACAATCGATAGTTTCCGAGTGCCAAACAACGGATATGACGTACATTTATCCCTTCTATTCGACCTAGCCATTAAAGTGTTTAATTTCCTCAGGTGTGTGTGTGTGTGTGTGTGTGTGTGTGTGTGTGTGTGTGTGTGTGTGTGTGTGTTATTTAGATTTTTAATGTAGCTTTAAAAATTTTCAGTCATATATTTATGCGATGTACATTATGATAGTGCTTTTCTACAGCAAATATGGTGCACTGTGTTGCATATAGATGTAACCAAAAGATATATGATGGATAAAAGGGGTTATTTCTTTTTCCTAAACTCCCTTTTTGCCAGAAAAAGTGGATTCAAGTTGTGTGAATGAAAGGAGATGGGGAAGTTGTAAAATGTATGCCGGATTATAGTCAATTTGGCCTAAAGACAATTTGGCCCAACTCAAAAGACAATTCGGCCCAACTTAACAATAGTTTGAACAAGTTCTTTTTCTTCAAACAACAAGTAGATACAATGTAAGCTCGGTTTTAGGGACAGTTTTAGGGAGAAAAACTAAATTTAAACAAACTGTCTTAATAGTCTTTCAGAGAAAATAATCATCTTTCGTAACGAACGTATATATGAGAGACAACACAAACTGACATATCTTATTCGTTATAATTAAAATATTTATATACATTGCTTTTATGCTGAAAATATATATACATATGCACAATGACATTCTCAATCTAAATCTTCCGGTCAAATTATCAATATTGATTTAGAAACAGATAATATTCTATAGAATAAATATACGTTTTTCAAAAGGTGGTCAACATGAGATATTATAACAAAAATATTTAATTTTTAGGCTTCAAGTTGTAACACTGTTGGATATAATACACACTCGATTACACATACACGAGAGAGAGAGAGAGAGAGAGAGAGAGAGAGAGAGAGAGAGAGAGAGAGAGAGAGAGAGAGAGAGAGAGAGAGAGAGAGAGAGAGAGAGAGTAATGTAAAGCATTTTGTCAGTGTTTAGTTGCTGCAATATGAAATTCTTACCAGATAATTTTATTGTTTGTTTTTATTTTGCAAGTTGTCATAATGTGTGCGCGCGTAAATTAAAAGCGTGTCATTACTTATAAATATGGTCAATCATATTTGCTCTATTATTCCATTCAAATAAGAAAGGAAATAATTTTGTATCTAATTTTTGCCCCAACCCCCATTTAAGGTATAAAAAATGATAAACATTCATAATTTGAAACTAAAATGAAAGAAACTCACCTTGAATTGTTATCATTTATTCCTTCTTTTTTCACAATGGGAAATTTATCAAAGACAAAATATATCCACGAACTCCTTATATGTAACGGATGCCGGCTTGTGCGTGCATCCTTATTACAGTGTGTATATGGCTTATGGGATATAAAAATCGCATAAAGACGAAAATATCATCCGGTTGCTAGAAGGAACCTGCCATTCATGCATGAAAAGTACAATGTACAAACTGACCAAGACTGTACTGTATCCAGTTAAATTATACGACAGTATATCGCAAATAAAAAGCATTTTTTAATATGCATTCACTATGAGTGCAAATGATAATCTTTTCGCTAGCTTGGGTTACAAAAATATTATTAAAACAAGTTGTTGTGTATCATATGCCCTGTAAAAAAAAAAAAACAATTATGATTACAATTAGCAAACAAATAGAAGCCCAGGTGATGAATAAACACAACTGGCAGCGAGCAATAAACTCCTTGGTTAAACTTGCCGACAGCATATTAAATACCTAGGTTATTTTATTACAGAGCAAACCAACCCCAGAAACTAACTTTGGTAGCTTTTAGATGTGCCGATTTTTTCTTGTGAATTCGGCCAACATAATGAAACCATGTTTGGTTCCTTTTGTATTCTTTTTAAGTGTGCCGATTTCTTTCTTTTAATATAGTCGGACGACATAGGAAAGCCAACATTTTTTTTTTCCTTTTTCATGTATTAACGGGAATTTTCAAAATAAATTGAAATAATGGTACATAATCTAGTGCGTCCAGCACGCAAATCGACATAAGGCTATAAAGTAAATTAGTTTTAAGTAGTTTCATCTAAATATTACATGTACATAGTTTTTAGTATTTTGTTTTTCGACAACAAAAAGCATGTACTTCGTCTTGTGGGATAAATGTACGCCATTTCCGGTTGGCGTCCTCTATATGTGGAAAATCGTAGCTAAGGGTTAGCAACAGTGTGGTATACTTTTTTTCGAGTAATTAAATTATTATTTCTTCTTTAAACTTGATAACGTTTCTTCTTTATGTGCAAATGTAACTACGTTTAATCATGTAATACAAATCTGATGTAAAAACTAAAAAAATAATCTTTGATCGAAAACGACGTTTCACTACATCCCATTTTGAATAAGCGATTGCATTGTACCCAGGGACTATACAATTGATAATGTCAAACCAATATTTAACAGAATAGTATAGAATAGTAGTTATAAGGTATTCGAATAGCTACTCAGAGAATACATTAAAGATCATCCTAACTGTTATTGAAAAGCAACTCAAACTTATTTATTACTCTGCATTTATTATTATTATTATTCTACTGAGCAGCTACGGACCATTGATAAGAGATCTAAAACTCCAGGAAAACAGGAGCGGATTAAGATTTTTGAGGTGGAACTGGTATAATTAAAATATATATCTATAAATACACCTTGAAAGACTCATTAAACGGTCTTTGATATGTATATAATTTCACAGCACTCAGACCAACATTCCAATAATAGTATGATGTCTAACCGTGAAAGAACCATTATAGCACATTTACACACACTACAAATTGTCAGGTAATGCCATGCACTTTCTTTAATTGGGTTGATCAAAGCTTACAGAGGTAATGATTCCATTTCAGGTCAATGAAAACACAATTCTTGACCATTTTTCACACATGCTTTAATTTTGCACTTCTACCGCACTGCTGTCACATCCTCAATAAAGGATACCTCAAAATAAAAAATGATTCATTCCATATTAAAAATAAGTCACTGTGATGAATATTGCAAAGTGAAATGCACAGCCAAACAACACCTCTAAATTTAGATAGAATTACTGAGTTCCACACCCAGCCGGAAGCTTTTGATTGTGGTCTGCAATCAGATGGGTCCCTGACAGGTGATCCCTGTCCCCCACACTAATCCTGCATTGCAGGAAGAGGCGAAAAACACTGCTTTTATTAATTTGACCCAAAAAGAGGATTAATGGTTGTTGAAAGGTTCTGACGACGAGCATTCATGTGAATGGATTCGAAATTTTCTCGATGACAGTAAACAACGCGCAGCCATGAATACAGCTTCCTCGGAATAAAAGAATATCAGAGTTTATTTAATCTATAGATATTTGAGGAAAGAACAAAATCTGAACATAAATATCTTCACTGCATGCCTACTTTGAGCGAACTGTAGCAGATATTCGCATGGTCAACGTTGAGCTAACCTCAAATCATTCTTCAGTTTCCGATGTTAGAAAATACTGTCTGGGCCAACGTTGTTTTGTGGTTGGAATGACCAGGTTAGGATACATGCATTGGCTTCCAAGTTTTACCAAGCTAAATGGCCTACCTCTACCGATAAAATAGATCACGTGATGTTTTTAAAATCAAATCTGTTGAAATCGTACGTAAAGAAGAGTACTTGTTTGAATGGTTCAGTACGCCAAATTCGTTTATTTTGTTTTCATCTCTCTCTCTCTCTCTCTCTCTCTCTCTCTCTCTCTCTCTCTCTCTCTCTCTCTCTCTCTCTCTCTCTCTCTCTCGGTATATATATATATATATATATATATATATATATATATATATATATATATATATATATATATATACATATATATATATACATATATATATATATATATAAATATATATATATAAATATATATATATATATATAAATATATATATATATATATATATATATATATATATACAAACAATATTATCATACAGGTTAGAGAAATTAAATTCGTACTCTACAGTTTAATTTCTCTAACAAGTATGATAATTCGTTTGTACAACATTCATAAGAGTATAAAGGGAAGTTAAATGACAATTCGTTTGTACAACAGGCATATCGGTTTTTTAACTGTATGTACCGTATGGAAATATACTCAGTTAGAGACTTTGGTTTAGCGTTATTGACCTTAATTCAGCCTCTATAGAAACCTTTATTTTTCGTTAAGGACTCGAGAAAAATTTTGTAGGGTTCAACCTCCCTGCTGCTGCTGCTGCTGCTATATATATATATATATATATATATATATATATATATATATATATATATATATATATATATATATATATATATATATATATATATATTATGATAAGAAAAGTCTGATGTTATTGTTTAGACGTTTTCTATCATAACCTTCCTCTCGTGTCTGGTTACGAGAAGGTAGAAAGTTCAGCATTTATAAGAATAAGGTGTCACTTATGATGGTGTAGATACGGTTACATCTTTTTGTGGGGAATGCTTTGGCTACGAGAAGGTACCAAGAATCTGTAAGAAATAGACATGATACTCTTTTGAGCCTGGAATCGCACTTTATTGATATATATATATATATATATATATATATATATATATATATATATATATATATATATATATATATATATATATATATATATATATATATATATATATTCTAAATATACAACATTTAAATTTATTTATGTTGAAAATACATACAATACATATTACAATACTTATTAAATAGTTCTTCCACAACCTACTATTTCATTTGTCCATTCATTTTTCTGTGATTTTGAATACAAGTGATTTAAATATTCAAAGAGCCTAAAATTCAATAACTGTAATAAATGTATTTTATTTTATTTATTGTAAGGTAAAGACCTGAAAAAGATCTGTGAATGTTATACTTATTATTTAAAGAATATATATTTATTCTCAATTAAATTATAACATGAAGCTATTAATTATTTCAAACAAATACTAATGAACAGCGAAGCTGTAAAATATTTCATTACATTATGATTGTGGAAGAAGGGAACTCAATATTATATTATAAATACAATGAACATCAATTCAGTAAAATATTAAATCAGTAAAATATTTCATAGTAGAAAAGAGAATTCACTATTACATTATATTGATGAACTAAAAATAATTCAGAAGAATACCACAACTCACAATAAATCGTTAACTTCCAAAAGCGAGTTTAAAGCATAATTTTCTTACCTGTAAGAAATAGACATGATACTATTTTGAGCCTGGAAACACACTGAGAATAAAGCAGCTCAAAGCCTTTTTTATATTCTGGAAGCTGCCTGATCACGAGTGCTTCATCCAGTCTCAAAAGATGTTTGTCTAAAAATCACGCGTGCTTCTTGCGTGCTAGCCAAGGACAGCTTTAACTTTATATCAAGTTTTAGGGGGGAGATAGAGTGTGAGTGTGTGGACAGTATTTTTCTGAAGTAACGACCTTTTGGATCATACATTGTCCATAACCTTCCATTAGCAAGTGGACATTCACATCGTGAACTTAATTAATTTGATTAATTCCCTAGGGTGATTATCAATTACTTTGCTCCCAAGATCACAACGCAATTTAATAAGGTTTTATTGATTGAATGGTGAGATAAAACATTATTCGGCTTCTATCCGATGGTGAACTTTTGAACTGGCTTATTAATTAGGCTTTTTCCATCAACAAGTGAAAGCTGAACAATAATAAATGCTTAATCTAAATTCATTTCAATGTCCTTATTATATTCAGGATATGAATTATTGATTGGACCACGCTTCTCCTACACTCCAAATCAATATCAAAGCACTATCTTAAATTTGGATGTTTTTGTCTTCCAATAACTAGAGATTCCAATATGTTGTACACAAATTAATATTTTCGTTTCTTTCTTTTAGAATTGATATCTTGATATATATATATATATATATATATATATATATATATATATATATATATATATATATATATATATATATATGTTGGTTAGCTATCGTTAGTCTCGAGAGACGATGGAAATGCGCCCATGAAAGGTGTCCAAGTTTGTAGCTGTGCAGCGTCTTCTGTGACTATAAAGTCCCACACGGGAGTTGCAATCCTTGCTGCAGTTGCTACACTTGAAGTATGACTCAGGTCTTGGTTGGAACTGCATCCTCTTCCTCTGAGATCTTTTCTCATCAGCGAGCTGTCGTAACTTTTCCTCGCTGACTTTCAGACCTGTGTACAGAGCATGTCGCCAGCTGAACTTGTCGAGGGCAAGCTCTTCCCAGGTGTTGATCTCTATTCCAAGAGCTTTCATATCCTGCTTGCAGACATCCTTGAAGCGAAGATGTGGCCGTCCTATTGATATTCTGCCTGAGGCAAGCTTAGAGTAGAGAAGGTCTTTGGGGATCCGTCCATCATCCATTCGATGCACATGGCCCAGCCATCTGATGCGACTTTGGCGGAGGAGTGTGACCATGCTGGGAATTTTGGCCTGTTGAAGCACCTCGTTGTTTGTCACACGATCGCTCCAGGTGATCCCAAGTATGCGACGGAGACAACGCATGTGAAAGGCGCTTAATCGTTTCTCCTGAGAGGCGTACAGGGTCCAAGTTTCGCTGGGATACAGAAGAGTGCTAAGCACGCAGGCACGGTACACGGTGATATTAGTGTTTAATGTCAGCTTGTTGTTGTTCCACACTCTCTTCGACAATCCACAGCGCTGACACACACACACACACACACACACACACACACACACACACACACATATATATATATATATATTTATATATATATATATATATATATATATATATATATATATATATATATATATATATATATATATATATATATGATGGTTAGGTTTGACCGTTTGTATAAAAGTGCTGTAATGAGATGTGTTACGAGCCTTTGTTCTTAAGATAAGTAATAGAAAATATTGAAATACAGCAAGTTTTGTAAAATTCAATAAATATTTTTTTCCCCTAAGATACAAGTGAAAATTTTAAAAATAAATTACAGTATGGTGAATGAAATCCTAAATAGTCCTAAAAATACAAACGCAAGTACAAAAGGATCGAGTATTCCAAACAACTTCCAGTGGTATTCCGAATGAAGTTCAACCTATTGTGCTGATGTAACAATAGTCGGATTAGTTTGATGCCCTAACAGTCTTTATGTATCACAATGATATAATACAAAATGTCTTTACATGAGTTCACAATAATTCCAAAGTAGTGTCTTAGTCCTAAAGTTTAGGAGTATCTTGTGATTCCAATGACAACGCCTACTAAATACGTCATCAGAAGTGAAGTACTGCGGGAATTTGAAAACGACATGATAGGTTTTCTCTTCGACTGAATTTGCATTTCGCATAAATTTCCATTAAAGACCCAAACTCTTTTAAAAATATAGAAAAAGAGTATGAAAAATTTGGAAAAGCGTGTGGGTAAAAAATTAACCATGATAAAACTGAAATACTCAAAATAGGAAACTGGAGGGGAAATCATCCTGGATTACCTCCCCAATACATAAAAAGCAGAGTTAAAGCATTAGGGATCTTTTTTGGACGCAGCGAAAAGGAGGAAAACTACAAACATATACTTGAAAAATTACAAAATTTACAGAAATCTGGACACAAATGCCACTTAGCGTAACGGAGCGGGCTCAAGTGGCTAAAGCATGCCTATACTCAAATATGTACTATATACTGAAATCGAATGACATAGGAAATAAAAAATTAGAGATAGTAGACAAAGAAATTATAAAATCCATATTGAATATAAAGCCCATTACATTCAAAAAGATACTTTATATAAGTCAAAAAGGTGGATTAAACTTACCCAATCCAATTTTAATTAAACACAAGAATATCCTAAATCATTTCAAGGTATTAAAATCAAACCACAAATTCCAAGGTAAACACTGTATATATATATATATATATATATATATATATATATATATATATATATATATATATATATATATATATATATATATATATATATATATTGGTTTGGTTTCGCGGCAAGGAATAGGCAAGATATATACAAAACTAACACGTTTAGTAAAATAATTGAATGACCTAAGAAATTAGGATATGTAAAAAAAATGCTAAAATACAGGGATAATGAAGAACTATGGAAAATTAATACAAAACGTACCTATGAATGGATAAGAGAGAAAAGTACAAAAAAAACCATAGGAAATAAAAAAGAACAGAAAGTATGGGAAGTAAATTAGGGGAAATATATGGAGACAGTGGTGAAAAAAAATTCTATTAAAATACAGAGCATAATAATTAAATATCTGCACAATACATGGCTTACTGGAGAGGAAGCCATGAGAAGGCATATGATACGAGAAATGCCAAAATTCGCCATGTGTAACAAATACAAATATACAAAAATCCATGCTATAATAGAGTGTCAAAAACAGCAATGGAAAGAAATATTATAATCGCATCAATCATACAAATAACGTAAACAGAAAAATACAGAAAAAATATGCTATGATATTTAGATGGCAAATTAAAAAAAAAAGAAATGTACATGAAATTGACAGAATACATAATATCAGCTATGAAAAAATGCAGGTAGGTAACAACAATTAGAAAAAAAACTAACAATATCCAAACGAGTCACCACCTCATTTGTAATTTTATTTTTTTCCTTTTAAATAATATCTAATTACATACTTTTCTATTTTATGGGACAGGGAACCTGCACATGGAAGAAGTAAGAGACGTAGACGTCGCTGGGCTACGCGAAGTGGACAGGCCTGCGAAAGATCATCCGAAAATATCCATGTGTAGCACATGGACAGGCAATACAAACCAATGATAAGGAATAGGGAAATGAAACTAACAAACGTGACTCGTACTAACAACTAAAAGTAATGTTCTTTAGGCTTTTTGGCAATGGTTCATCTATATTGTGCTATACGTATCAAGAGAGAGACGACACATTACGCAAAACACATAAAACAATAGGCTTTTTCCCCAACTTAGTGCACCGTCTCACTCTCAAAATTTAAATAATTTCCAAAATTCAAAATTACATAAGTTAATAAAAACGAATAAAACATATCCGCCCGAGTATGTACGCAGTAGTATAGGTAGTTGATGAACCTGTCTCAGAGAACACCTGACCCTTAAAACGTTGTAGTAGTATAGGGAAATGAGGGTTTTGGCCCACCACCACCCTCCCACACCTCCTCCCCCACCCCCGCTAAACCCTCATTTCCCTATACTACTACTACGTAGACAGATATTTTGTAACCAGACAAAACAACAGGTGTTGGAATGCGATAAGCACTGTCAACAGAAGTGACGAATTTGTTAGAACAGCGCATGCGTGGAATATGATTATTCTAAAGACGGCAAATAGGTTTTACCACAAATTTTTTATCAGATAACAGGATGAAAATTAAACTGTGCATTAGAACGTTTCAGTTAACAAGGCGGAAATTAAACTAGCATTAGAATGAAAATGATATTATTTTATATCTCATTACCAATGATTAGTGTTTCAACTGTTGATATTAAAAATACTTCACTATCACGACTATAGATACTAAATTAGACTTTACCGCTCACACAGCGACGGGACTCAAACAAATCTTTCATTTCTAGTTTGTTCAGAGGATATTTTTGTCGATAAAATACACCTTTGACCGATCTAGATCAATTGTGAGTTTAGTATATTTTTGTTGGTTAATGGGGCTGTGAAAGTTTTTAAATTCCGCTAGCAACTTTTGATACAATTGTTCGATATAATTGAAATACACGCTATTATCAGATCTGATGAGCGAAAGTTTAAACTTGTCACATGTTCCATTAAAACATATATCTGATGTTTCATTATTAAATTCAACTGTCAATTGTTTACCGTCCATCATTAGATATTTGATGTTACTATTGTAGCTATTTGTCATTGTCAAATTTTCAAACATTATTTTATAAGTTTAGATAAAATTTCAGTTGGAAAAGATAATGTCGAGTATAGATCTATCATCATGACAATACCCAAGGGCAAATGTATCTACCTCATTTTTACAATAGCGTTTATCATCAAAATTATACAATCCACGTTTGATAATGACATCTGTTTCGAGTTTATGATGATTAGTTCGAATTGCCATAGCTCTCATAAAACTAACACCGCCATCAAGCGCATACCTGTAGTCATCAAATTTCATAAACTTTTTAACAAAATCACGAGGCAGACCTTTTGCTTTTTTCGTTATTTTATTATTGTCCAATAATACGGCATACATTTTACTACGTAATCCGATAAAGTATTTGATAGCGCTTGAGTTCATTTCATCTTTAAACTTACCAATAACCTTTTTATTTGTGTCGTCATGAAATTTACTGTCACGTGGATAATCGGAAAGATCAAACAAATGTCGATTATTGTACATGTCCTGATAGATGTCCTCACATACGATTTCATATACGAGCGAATCAGTATCAGTAAACAATAATCTACTAGCCGGCCACTGATTTTTAACAAAAGTTTACTCCAATCGTTGAGATATTCATGTGGAAAAACTCTTTTTTCAGCTAGTAGATTAAATGTATCTCCAAAACAATCTCTTAGGTTATCAAATTTACTACAAGCTTTTACTAACTCATCTAACGAGGCTGCCATAAACTGCAGGCTGTCAATGAAACACAATTTGCCTAGCGTAACTGACATGTGCTTTTCAAAATTATTTGGAATGCATTTGATGACGTTATCGAGTTTTAGACGAGCTTTTATATCAGGATCACCAAAAGCTTCTACTATAATATGGCTATCATATCCTCGAAAATTGTGAAGAATAACCGGAATAAAATCTGGAGCATGAAATTTTAAATTACACTGATTATGAGCCGCTCCACGATACTGTCCAGTCAAATGACAATGGTCATGTACTTTTTTGTTGTCAGTATCAAAAGTTTTTTAACAAATATGACAAATGTCTGCTTGCTCGTGATCGGATTCTTGTTGAGGTGTTAATTTTAACATTGGCGTTACTTTTTTCAAACGATAAGTAATATTATCAACTTCATTAATCAACTGCTTGAGAAGGTAGATAGCTGGATTTTTTACCACGATATAATTTAATTGGTTTAGAAAATCTAGAATCAGTACAACAAACTACCTTGTACGCTACTCCACACGGAACATGATTTTGAAATTTTCTTGTACTCGATTGATTAGGATTATTTTCTACGCCAAGTACAGGTTGAAGTAAACACTCAAAATCAACGTATATAACGAAAGGAATTTTTAGTTTGTGATTATGATGTACAAACTGTAACACACTATCTCCCTTAGATGGCATTGTTATTCTTTGCACATCATTACAGTACTGCAAATGCTTTTGTAATGTTTCATTGTTAGCACAACCATGCAAGCAGCGGTAACAAAAGAACTTTTTGTTCCTATTTTTATTGTACTGTTTACCAACTAGTCCGTTAAAGTTTTTAATCCAAACGTAATGATTTTTTGTAAAACAGTAAATTTATAGTCGATTGTGAAGCTTTTTCTGAAATATATCTCGGGTATACATCCTCTTTTTCATCTAGTCCGAAAACGTTAATTGAAACATTATTTTGCTTTTCAAATTTTGGTATTTGATTTTCTGCCACAGGAAAGTTAATATCTTTAAAATTTAATTTAGACACGTGACTGATATATTTTTCAACGCGATCAGCGTGTTTTTCTGCTGGAAATAGTGCGGAAAGAACAGCCCATTGGAAACACTTGTTATCTACGCTTTTGATGTTTATAACATCTTTTACTTTTTATTTTTGGTGGCAGGTCGATGTATGAACTACCTCGTAATGCGTTATATTTCATCGTGTGAAACAATATTTCTTTGATCATTTCAAACTTCCAACCCAAACCTAATTGAGTGAATTCCTCTATTTTTTTCAGATTTCTTGGTGTATTTCATCAGATAGTGATAACAGATCAGTCCCAAGCAAAACATGTCTTGATTTTGCGTTCATATAAGGTTCTGCAATTTCCTTGTTAGTTAATTCTTCCGTTATAACTAACTTTGAAAATATAACATGATATTGCACAAATAATCTGATACTTTTGTGTTTTTCAAGCTCACGTTTTACAGTTGTCTGTAGTAGGTGGTAAAGATTTACTGCATTAAAATTTACTAAAACAATTTGATTATCAAACTGATAACTATTATCAAAACCTGCAAAAGCAGTCGCTATTTTATTAGGTTCTCCCATAAGGCTTCTCTTAGCTATATCACGCAATTTTAACATTATTATACAATAATGCAATATCTAATTGATAATTTTCTCACACTGCGCATGCGCTAAAAATCAATTAAAGATAAAAAAATCTCCTATAATATAATGACAGCAAATCTAACAAACACATGAGCAAGAAGCATATCAAATTCACCCAAAGTATAACTTTACCTCACACTGCGCATGCGCTAAAAATCAATTAAAGATAAAAAAATCTTTTTTAATATAATGACAGTAAATCTGACAAGCGCACGTGAGCAAGAGATTTATCATGTTCACCCAAAGTATAACTTATACGCTGGAAATGTATTAGGTTCGGTTATTAGCATCAAAACTAGAATATCTGTTGGCAAATTAAAGTCAGCGGGTTTTACGATTAGTGTAAAGGGAGATAATGCCGAGAGGATTGCAATGTTTAGAAAAGATTTTATTTACACGTTGTTTTGCGATGATATTCCAGAGGGACAGCGTGTATATCACGTGAACGATAGAGTCACTGATGACAACATTGAAAACTTATCCTTAGAAGATGAGTTTCAGCCACATCCTGTCTTTGATTTATACGAGGCTAACGATCGCGGTATTATTAGAAACAGAAAAACTAAAAAAGTTCTTAGTTCTATTAGCAATATGGGATATATCAGGGTAACTGTTAGAGAAACAACGACAAATCAAGTTCGTTATCTTGATCATAGGTTTGTTTACGAGGTGTTCAATGAATCTATACCCAATGATTTGGTTATTAATCATATTAACAACGTAAAAACTGATAATCGATTGAGAAATCTGGAGCTAGTGACCCAGCAGGAAAATGTAAGAAAAGGACGAGGTGGTGGTATTAATTTTAGATGTCCAGCAAAACCTGTTATTTCAAAAAACCTTGACACTGATGAGGAATTCGAATTCAAATCGATTACAGCTGCGGCAAAGCATTATAAGATAAATTCCAGAGCAGTAAAATTTGTAGCTGATGGAGTAATGAAATCAGCTTTTTCAAGAGAATACGATGCTAGGATTGGTTTTAGATATGATATTTGATAGCTCGGTTTTAGTCAAGCAATGATGAGCAAATGCTATGATATCATCGTGATTAAATTTTAGCGTCGTTACTGCACTTTCATTAATTTTATTTTTTCTGCTTTTGTTAGCAATATTTTATGAGAATCACCTTGCATTACAATAACGTCAACACTATAACCCAACAAACATTGTCTTACCGCTTCGGCTAGTTCGTTGTAATTTAATATATTAACTTTTTGGTGATATTTTATCTCATCAGTCATCTTATAACAATAATTTAGATAAAAATATATTATAATAATGGACTTGATGAAACGACTCGCTGAACTCTACAAGCAAGATACTAGCGACAAAGTCGCCAGCGATAAGGTCGTCAGTGATGGGGTCACATTTTCCAAAGATTTCATAGACAAATCTATTGGTTATAATGAAGATGATATTTTATATAACAGCGAATTTGATGATGATGGTGAAATAGTCACTGTTGCTGACAGATCAAATTACAGCAGACCAACAACTAAACGATATAATGTCAAGTATTACATTGCAAAAAAAAAATGAAATTTAATTTTACCGTTGCCGAGCAGCAACTGTTTTGGCAGCTAATCAAACCTTTCTTAAACATCAGAATTCCAGGCCGACAGAAAAATATCAAATTCGATTTCATATTTGTCAAGATTTTAATCTAATGACGATCTCTGACGATCGTAAGCAGTATCTAATATCCTTATGCAAACCAGTAAAATGTAAATCTGTCAAACAAAAGTATCAGAAAATTTATAATAACATTATATCATAATCTGCTTAGTTGGGATCCTACTGTTAAATTTATCACTATACCCACGCCATTTGACTAAACTTTTATTTCCTTTTTTTCTAATCACTTTCTCGAGAACAAAAACATCCTGCTCAGTTTTTTGTATTTCTTGTTCATAACAACTACCTACGATCGGTTCCCCTGCCAGATCTTTTAAAACGTATGTTACACGTATTGTGAAAAGTACCTTATCAACCACAAAAACTTCTTCGCTCCAGTTTGGAGTAAATCCTTTTGCAAATACATTTTTTTGTCAAAGAAATTCTAACTTTATCACCAACCTTAAATTTATGTCTGCGGTACATGTTTTCATTTGCTAATATTGGATTTTTAATAGCTTTTTTAGGTGACATTTTGATGGTTCGATGTTTCGTGTTATTATATTCAACTACGATTTGAGAAAGGTCATCGATGTACCTGTTGGTGTTTTTAGCTGTCATATGTTTGTGTAATTTCTCGTTTAGCGTGCGATTAAATCTCTCGACAACAACGCTTTTACCTTCGTTTCCTGTAACATACCTTTTTATATTATTTTGTTCTAGAAACTGTTCAAACTTTTTGTTAAAGAACTCAGATCCGTGATCAGTCCAGATTGTATTCGGTTTTCTTTCTGTACTCGTTATTATTTGTTTTAGCGCATCAGTCATTGAAGTCCCTGTCTTATCCGAAACAGGTACACTGAAAGCGTATTTGCTAAAAACATCTATAACATTAAACAAATACCTTTTTGGAGCACATCAGCGCCAACGTTAAACTGAGCTAGATTGGATACATCCACCAAATCTATTGCTCAGATATCATCTACACCATTAGCGACAACTTTACGTCGTGAAAACGTTTTTTTAGGTCTTTGCAGCTCGACTGCAAGATCATCGTATACTTTTTTACCGAGTCCGAGTTTATATTTTGCTCCTATCATTCCCTGAACAAATCTTCTAACAAAACGTTCTCGTAGATTTGTTGGCTCCATATCACGTAATTCGTCTAACATTACTTTATCACAATCTGCTTTCGAGTTTTCATGATCACGATAACAGATATCATGACGCATCGCTATTGCATCCACTTGATTATAAGGCTCTTGACCTGGCAATGGATTGTCGTTTTCATCTAGTTGTTGATCTAGCGGATTGTAAGGTCCTGTATACCGATGACCTGGCAATGTCCAACCGCCTTTTGGTTTTGGTAATTTTCCAATAATTTTATGTATATCTATACCTGACCCTATTTTTTCTCTGTTGTTACAACATTGACAGTATGCGACAATTTTTTTGCTCAAGACACAAATCTCTGTCAGAATCAGAGTTGCATATCAATCTATATTTTTAGTCGTCAACTAAAATAATATCAGAATAACCAGATCCTAGCGACATCTCTGAGGATACTGTTGCTGGTGACACTTTCTTTAAAAACATATTTTTTCTTTTTCCGCAGACTGCACAAAAACTTTTTAATATTATCCTGTTGTTTTTTGTTTTTTCTGTTGTTTCATTAATATTTTCTGTTTTAGTTCTACACTTGAGACAGTATGTTGACATTATTATATTTTTAAGTTTAGATAAAATTTATTGCGATCTCATCATTAGCGTGAGAAGGTTGCTTATCGAACTGTAAAATAAATTTTAAAAAATTGAGATTTCTGCTCATCTGTCGGATAAATATAATAGAATAATATCCACAAGCAGACGTTCCAACAGGTTGGAGTTGATATGACGAATAATATATCTTGTTAAATTTTTTGTTCCTATACTTTTTTATTACATCGCTTGGAGGAAGTCCAAACGAGTTAAAATAATTATTATTATAAACTGCTACCCAAAGAGTGCCGGATCCGTCATTAAAATCTTGTATATTAATAACACACGAACTTACAGCTGATGGTGATTTTATTGCTGCGAGTTCATCTTTAAAATAAACTCTGTGAAATCCAGGAACCGCTTTTAACTTATCAATGATATCAAAATTACTCAACGGGGTGGTCGAGTTCCCGGTAATATTAGACCACGTCCGATTCCTAAACGATTTGGCAGCAGACTTCCCGCTAGTCCCGCCAAAAGTGGAGTAAACGGAATAATTCCTCCTTGTTTTGGTTGATTGAATATGCATTTGCATTTTGGTGTTGGCGATTTTGTTTTTGTTGTTTTCTTTTTTTGTTGTTGTTGTTGGCGATTTCTTTTTTCTTTTGTGGCATTATAATATATCATTTACATAAAATTTACAATTTTTTTATTCCACTTCCACGAATGATACCATTACCTTCGACTGCTTTCTTCGTTGCGCCAGATATTGCTCCAGACGCTGCTGCTAGTCCTAATGTGCCTAAGACTGGTAAAATTTTAGGTATTATTCTACTAGTTAATACTGATAATGCTGGACCAAGAAAACCACCTTTAACGACAATGTCGTTTGCCATCGCTGTCATTTGTGCAGCACTCAAATTTAAAAAAAGTTTTTTTTACGATCATACTTTTTTACTTGATTTTTTGTTAGCATTAATTTTGTTAAAACACCATCAGAAATATTAGGATTGATTTTTAATGATACCTGTTCTCGCTTTGCAATAGCAGCTACTAATTTTTTAACCTGGCCATCAGTCAAATATACTTCTTTTACAATATATTTTGTCATTTTATATAACAACTGTAGATTAAACTTGAACTGTCATTTTACCTCCAATAGAATCTACCGTGATAAATCTATCACTAATCACTAATGCGTATACGTACAACGGCGCTACTGGAACCGCCCCAAGTGTCCAGGCAATTTCAATATCCGCTGTGCTGTCTACAATTCGCTCGTTATGTTTACTAACATCAAAATGAAATATAGGATAAAGGGTACGAAATTCCTCTGCTGATATTTGAGTTCCATCTTCAACATCCTGATATTTTTGAATTGCGTCAAGCAGGTACATGTACGGTCGAGAAATATTTTTATTAACGTCATCAGCAAAATTGCACTCGATAGCTCGTTCTGGATATTGCTTTGAATTTAATCTAGCGTATATTCGTCTAACATCAGAGTGATCAAATATTGCATTATTTTGTTGTTGGTTACCTCGTCGGGCTTGCTGTTGAAATACGATAGATATTTCTCGGCAGTTGTTCGCTTGATGTTGTTGTAACCCTCCACGTGTAGGCAGTAGTATTTGGAACCGATGTCTGATATATTTTATGCTGCTTAAAGTAAATTCTGCTTGTATGTTTATCAAGCGTACTATTTAGTTCTGACATTTTAGTGATTGATGGTGTTATACGTGGCATCCACAAAGCAAGTTTGTTTATGATAAACTGTACATCAACCCCTCCAGATCTAAACAAGGAATCGTTTTGGTCTGCTCGATCTAAAAAAAGAGTATGTTTTACTCCGCGAAATACTTTATCATGATCGCGACAAAAGCCGAAAATCATACTTAGTGGAAGCATCATTGTAATTTGACGTGATCCTGCTGCAAGTTTTCTTCGCCTAGCAAAACCATCGTTATAGCGTGGATTTCTCACGTCAAGTGTGTTAAGAAGTAAATTTAATATCGCAGAACCATTTGCATCTGCAGCTGGTGGCGTTATATTTAGATTATTAAAAGCTGCTGTAAGAGAAACTCTTGTAGCAACTGCATTAGCATCTGCACCTGGTGCAGCAATACCTAGTGCGTCTGCATTAGCAATGAGAAAATTTCTCACAATTACAGCATTTGCATCAGCATCAACTCCATGTACTATAGCGCCTCTCTTTAGAAATTCGGTTGATTCAGCTATACCCCGTCCAGTATCTTTAAACCACATCATATTAGTTGCAGTTGATCTTGAGTAATCGTCGGAAAACGAAATAATATTTAAAATTGTACTTGCAACATGTAGATGACTCGAAATATCTTCTATAGTTTGATTGGCCAGTTGATATCTAGCACTTTTGAATAAACACCAGCCGTTATTTATAAGAGCTACTTCTGCTCCAACTGCAATTGCAGAAGGTGGATTGGCTACTGTCATAATCTGACCACGAACTTCTAACATAGCCTTATGTGGCAGTAGAAATACATCTTCGTCTCTAGTGTTAAAGGTTCTAATACCAGCTTTATTTGGTTCGTTAGAATTTTCATCAAGATATTCAACAAACTCGAATTCTGTCACATCGTTGTCGATGTCATAAGTTTCTGTAAACTCGAGATAATTTTTAACAGACATTTTATTTTATTAAATTATATAAAATTTTATTGCGGCACTGTTACTTTAGATATTAATTTTTGTATGATCTGCTCGCCCTCTGGTGATAATAATTTTTTGTGTTGTTATTATCATAGCTTTTTGAGTTTCTTTTGTTGGAGCGATTTCTGAGATAGCTTGTTTTATTTCAGATGCAGTCGGTGGATCACCTTTTATTTTATCAGCTATGTTTTGTCCCACCGCAGTCCCAGCGGCAGATGCAGCCCCAGTTGCAAAAGCTTTACCAGCGTCAATAGCAATTGGTGCAACTTTACGTGCTATACCCGGAATATTTTCAATAACTTTAGTAAAAATATTTCCAAAAAATCCTCCTACTATTTTTCTTCGATAAACTTTTTTCTTTGTTTCATTATATTTGATGTTGCATAATTTTTACTTTTGCTCACGTAGATGTAAATAATAAGTTAAAACTTCATTATTCAATTCTAACTGTTTTCCTGACTGATCTGTCAACTGCATTATTATACTTGATATTTGATTTTCAACATTTAAGGGATAATATATAATATCTCGTGGAGTTATTTGCATGAGAGAACCTGGCGTAACTTCAGGTGAGAAACTGTAAATGGTTTGACCTTTGCTGCCTTGTGATGTATAAGAGCCAGAAGCAATAGAGCAATTTACTAATATTGTATTTACTTCTGTTATATTTACTGGCAGTTCACTGTCATATGTAATAGCCTGATCAAGTGCAGTGTAAGCTTTTTCAGTAAATCCTAACAGTTGTGCAATACTTCTTTCTCTTGGTTCAAGACTGATTACTATATTTTTCAAAGTTATCCTAGTTCGCAATGTGTTATAATTTGCTGCCAATTCAAAATTATCAGCCACACCGTCAGCTTTTGTGATGAGCTCTTTGATTGTCTTGTTTAGATCAGTAATATTATAAGCTCCTTGCGGAATTTTTATTTTTTTTGTTGTAGATATTGGAGATGTTGTAATCATAGTAAAATACATTTCATCGTTAACATCATTTTTCACGTTAGGTATAGCATTCCAGCAAGTACAAGAAATTAATCGAATTTCATATTGCTTTGTAGGATCTAGTTGGATAGGTGGAATATAATTTACTGAAAAATTTGCGCTATCTATCGCAGACTCACTAGAGTTTAGTAATAATGTTGTTTGCATTCCTTTAATATTATATCATTTTACAAAATTAAGTCGCCGCGATTAAGTCGCGGTGTAAAGTTTCATATTCGTCAGATGTTAATAATTCACTCGATCTTAGATGATCAAGTATATCAATGATTTCATTATCAAGTTCAACACTAACATTCCCAGCTTCCATTGATGATATTAATAACATTAATCTACCTATCATTTCAGTAGTTGATGTAAATACTTTTACACCAGTTCCTGTTCTTACCTCTCTACTTTTCTCTACACGAGTTTTATCAAAAGTAAAAAATTTCCTTTTAAAACTCCACCCTTTACCAAAAGGTATTAATCTACTATTTTCTGCTGTTTTTTTTAACGTGAGAGCAATAACACCGTTTCTCATTCTTTCATAAAGTGGAAGCATATTATCAATCTCTGTAACCGTGTTTAATTCATCTTCAGCAGCAGCTCCGTCCTTAAATATTACATCTAATCTATCGAGTAATGTTTGATATTCTACATCAGTCCACTTGATTATATCATCAATACCCCTTATATTTTCATTCTTTAAAAAAATCATCATATTCAATACCTTTTATCTCATCATTTGCTCTTTTTGTAAAATAAAATCTTTGATCTCCAACTTCCATAAACTTTACATTAAGCTCACCAACTCTTTGTTGCTCCTCTTTGATATCCTTTATATCTCCTGATAAATTTTTTATAATATTTGTTATTCCTTGCGTTGTTAACTCTGCTAATCTTCGCTCAAGTTCCAGCGGATTGTTTATCAATCGATCTGTTTCAGCTTGTCTAGCCGCAGGATCAGCTATATTTGCTGTAAATGCCTCAATTAGTTTTCTTTTTCTTCATCAGATCTAGTAACAAGTTTTGCAGCAGCTGCTTCCAGTTGTTCTTTAACAATTCCAACCAAGCCTTTTTCCTGCAGTTGTTTAAGTTCTTCTGACAGTGGTTTAGTTTCAGGTTCTTTACCTAATAGTGCCTCAGTAACCGGCTTGAAAATTGTAGCTGTTGCTTCTGTAGAGGTTACTTGCCCACGTCGTGCTTGTTGTACTTTTTGCTTAAGCGATGTCTGAGATTGAGCAAGTTTTTTTTAGATTTTCTATGTGTTGTCTGTATCTTGCTCGTTTGTCCATTATTATTATTATAAATTTTATAAAATTGAAACCCTTACTGTAAGTAAGTGTCAATACAACAGCGAAACATTTTAGTTGGATCATTTGTAAGTTTATCAAATAAGAAAAAGTTGTATTTATATTTTGTAGCATGACGGTAAAGTTCAATAAACTTATCTTTTGTCACGTCACCGCATTGTTCGCTTGCAATATTTCTAACGTCAACATTGTCCAGTCCTGGAAATAATATAAAACATCCCGTATTTCGCCGAATAAATCTGTCAACATTATAAAATCTTTGAGCGAGATAAACAGAATTACATTGTTTGTTACGCGACAGTGAGAAATACGATCTTATTTTGTTCATCTCCATGTTATTTAG
Source organism: Potamilus streckersoni (assembly GCA_016746295.1). NCBI lineage: Eukaryota > Metazoa > Mollusca > Bivalvia > Unionida > Unionidae > Potamilus > Potamilus streckersoni. The sequence goes on from JAEAOA010000564.1 coordinate 925,677, forward strand.
CGGAATATCGTCAAAAACTACTATCTTATGTTCATCTGCATCAAGTTGATTAACTGGAATAAGATCTTCTGGCTGCCTAATTATAAAAAAATCTTCACCAGCCTTACGTTCATCACGAAGTTTGTCATTATAATCGCTTAATAACTCATACTTATCTTGCTGTGGATTGATTGTGTAAATATAGACTCTATCGTAGTTAAAATTATCACCAAGAAGCAAGTTCATAAGCAAATTTGTTTTTCCTGATCCAGTTCGCCCAACAATAAGATAATGACAATCAGTAAGTTCTTTGTTATGTTTGTGTTTCACCAGCTTCTCTGTATCAAAGTTTAATATCGACGATTTTGCCATTTTGTATAATATTAAACTAGTGTTGATAATTTTATCTAAGACAGTAAATAATGAGTTACTATACAAAATTTGGAACACTATCAGGAGATTTATCCACAAAAGGTTACCAAGGTGACTTATCCAAATATGCAACTCTTGATCAGCTCAAAAATGAAATCAATAATTTACTAAATCTTACCAGTGTAGAACCAGATGAAGTCGTCATTTTCCAGGACAAAGATGGACGAATAAAAACGAGTGATGTAAAACTGCCAGATTTACTTGTACGAATTCCTAATGCGGTTGCTGATAATATCATGCCTTTTAACAATCAAGGTAAGATACAAGATTCTGGTAGGTCAGTAATTGATTTTGTTAAAAAAGCTGGTGATTTATTTAATGGGAATATTGTTATGAACCAGAACAAGACTACAGATCTTGGATATCCAACTACAGATGGAGACGCTGTAACTAAGAAATATGTCGTTGATCAGGACGTTCCAATCAGTAATGAAATAACAGCGCTCAAAAATGAATTTACTGGTCACGTAAAAACGTTTTTAAATTTTCGTAGAAACATAAACACGCTTAAAGATGATTTTTTGGGAAATCCATCAATTGTTAACATTACACTCGCTAATATTAACACAAAACTCAATGATATTAACACAAAACTCAATGATATTATTAGTGGAATTCCTAATATTGTTGAGAAAACGAGTATGGTTAAAATTCCTCACAAACAGATTAAAAATATTGTGTATACTGTTGATACTTGTTATACTGGGTGGACACCAAAAAATAATTCTATCAAATATATTGCAGAAGTTACCGGTGTGTATAGATTGTCAGTGCTTAGCAGTGCAAAGTTTAGAATATCTACCAAATATCTATTTCGTCATCCAAATGATGACTCATCTGGAGTATTATCTGTAATAATAAACAAAAATTCTGAAGAAGAATTTGTACTTGAACCAGTTGATAAAACTTTAAAATTAGCAATTTTTCTCTGGTGTTTGGAATTTGTAGCTGAACAACCAGCTCTTATTATAGATTAACCAAACATAGGACTATGTGAACTAATATTATAATGAAAAGAAGTGTAGTTGATTTCAATCATATTTCAAAAGATATTCCAAAACAAGATGTAGACGCATTAATACAATACTATAAATATTATCATAAAACAAACTTTGGTGCGTGAAAAAATGTTACAAATACTACAAGATCCTTCGAGTAATATCTTATCTACCCTTGTTAATGACCAGTTCTGGTATAATTTCAAGTGGGGTATCATTAAATCCTTTTTTGTTAATCATATCCGCTATTGGTGTTTCACTTACAGCGGCGTGTAAAAAAAGTAGAACCAAGACTTTTGATAAAGAAGCACGGTTGTTTAACATCAATTAAAACTTACAAGAAACTACTTGATCAGATCCGGTCTTACCTACGAGAAGTTAAATATAATATGGATGATTTATTACGTGAATTTCGTGTTATTGACAATATGTTAACAGATATTCTACCAATGAGGGTTAGCAAGTATGAAAAAAATATCACAAAAATATGAGTAACATAAAATTTTATCTAAACTTAAGATATAATATAACTAAAATAATATCATTTTCATTCTAATGCTAGTTTAATTTCCGCCTTGTTAACTGAAACGTTCTAATGCACAATTTAATTTTCATCCTGTTATCTGATAAAAAAATTTGTGGTAAAACCTATTTGCCGTCTTTAGGATAATCATATTCCACACATACGCTGTTCTAACAAATTCGTCACTTCTGTTGACAGAGCTTATCGCATTCCAACACGTGTTGTTTTGTCTGGTTACAAAATACCTGTCTACATAGTAGTAGTATAGGAAGATGAGGGTTTTGGCGGGATGGGGGAGGAGGTGTGGGAGGGGGGTGAGCTAAAACTCTCATTTTCCTATACTACTGTTGTACGTTTACATCTTTGTCAGCAGCCTTTATTAGCTCAGAATGATAGCTTTTACACCATAGGGCTTTTTCTAAAATAATGTTTCATAATTTAACATTAGCCGATGGAGTTAATAATAACAAATTCTAATGGTAAATAATCAACAATTATCATTTGAATTTAATGATGAAATTTCAGGTATTTGGTTTTAGTAAATTTGACAGAATAAAACTCTCCCTTATCAGAACATACGATAGCGAGCATTTTCCATATCTCGAAAATTGACTAGACGAACGTGCACAAAAATATGAAAATTTACATCATCCAATAAGCCAAGGTCTTTTCACAAAAAATTAACATTGACCTGGACAGGTCGAAGGTTTTTGCAAAAGGAAGTAAATAGCTTCTTAATAATATAACAATGAAAAACAAAATGTTTGAGTGTCACCGCAAACTATCTGGTATAATTAAATTTCTGTTATATAATTTCGATAACGTATTATACTTTAATAGCTAATGTGTACATATTAATGATCGGTTGAGAAGCATAATTAAAATCTGCATAAGTTGTCAAGCATACAAATTTACTCGATCTACTACGCAAGATCCGTATTATTGACAGTATGTTAACAGATATCCTGCCAATGAGGGTTAGCAAATATAAAAAAGATTATATTAAAAGGTAAATGCTTAATTTTGTTTAGAAATATCAAAGAATATATCCACCTTATTGTCAATAAATGTCATCACATCATCTGACCAGCCGGCAATTCTCATATCATTTTCAGTCGCGATTAACCATACTGACCCATATTTCGGCGATATATGATATCCTACCATTTTTAATGAAATCGCTTATTAGTTTAGGTTTTATACCGGGATATGCTGATGCTGCTTTGATGGAATTAAATATTTAACAAAATCTGTTTGTCAGATCAAATCCATCCTGTCTGATCGAGTATGATATAATATAAAATATTTCATTTTTTTAATATAACATTTTTGTCAGCTAATAAAAGCCATCATGTTGAGCTAACAATGGCTGCTGACAAAGGTGCTAACGTACAACGTTTTGGGGGCGGGTGGTATTGGAGAGGATTATCAACTACCTATACTACTTATTCATATTCATGCATGAATGAAAAAGAATGAAAAGTTATAAGTTGGTATGAATGTAAATGTGCGCATATATGTGTATATGTATGTGCAGGCAATGACTTAAGAAACTTGGGATCTTTGAATTTGTATAATGGTAGTCCTTACAAATATACTATAGTAAACACACAATAAAGCACAATACATATAGCATACACAGGACTTAACCGAGGTCACAAAAAAAAGGGGGAGCGACTCCAAGAATGTAATGGAAATCTAATCGGATGAGCGAACCTTCAGCTACACTAGGAAAAATAAATACCCCGTCAAAAATTGTCAAAAATAAATTGTTTATTAAAATTATTTTATATAAAGAAAAACATTACAACGCACATGGGGAAAACAGAAACACATGAAAACAGTTTACTGTTTGTTTGTTGTGTGGTGGGGGCATATTTCTTTGGATATTGTATGACTTTGTAATTTCTTCAAACACTTCAACCGATCATTTTCAACGGTCGATTTATGTGTTTGAAGTTATTAGCAGTTCTTGTGGCAAATATTTAACAGCAACAATACTCTGTGAACCAATTGAGTTTTGTGCACTGGGGCTCTTTGGATAAAATTTTGTAAAACTACGCACACATTAAATAAACCTACTTGGAATCAACAGTTCAGTCAAATATGTCGGCTCAAATTTCCCTCAATACATCACTTTCGACGACGTAGTTTTTTTTATCCTTTTTTTAAGACCGATGTTTAAGATATGAATAATCAATTCTCAGGTAAACATCACGGTATTGTTGTTGTTGTTGGGCTTAACGCCATTTTTCAGCACACGATAGGCTATTCATGGCGGCCAGTATTAATGGTGGAGGAAGAAACCGGGAAATCACCGGAAAGAACCACCGACCCACGAGAAGCTACTGGCAAGCTTTCTCACATATCCGCATTCGCCGAATCCTAGACTCGAACACACGCAGACAGAGGTGAGATGGCAGTGATCCGTAACGGACAGCGCTTTAGACCACTAGGCCACTCGGGGCCCCGGTGTACCTTGATATGTTTGTTTATAAGGTGTACCTTCACACGGTATTAAAGCTAAGATACAGTTTCAGAATTAGGACGATGGTAATGGTCAACGGTTTATTTCCAGATCATTGTAACTTGCCAACAAGGCTAAGCCAAGTCCCTTTACTAACAGCCAATCAGAAATTAGGTGAATAGGGAAACCAGTAAAGGTGATTGGTCTAGAGAATTTCTATATGACTGGCAAGTCATATGGTTGTTGCAGTTTTAATTGTTTTCTTCTAAAGTTTCAAAATCTCTAATTTATGTTTTTTTTTTCTTCATATAACATTTAGTATGGTCCATGATTTATGCTATAGTAAAGTGACCTAAAAAGTGAAAAACAGTATCCTTGGTTTTAATTTATTATTTTTAAATTCATTGGCCGAGGATGAATGTCAGCGATCTAGGATTTTCAAACATTTTGATGATTATTGTTATTTTGATTTTTATTACAAAACTTTGAAGGTCAGTTGCCTATGTAGAAAATATGTTGTGTAAGGTTTTTCGTAAAATATTAACAACAATGACCAAGGGTAAATGTTGATAGTCTGCGGTTTTCGTAAATATTAACTTTAGTTGAAAAGGGTGACTGTCGGTCGTCTGGGTTTCTCGTAAAAGTTGTACACTGCTGGTCTATGTTTCCTTTTTTTAATTATATTGTTTTAAATTTGATAATAGAAAGGTGGTAAATAGGAAGCTAACAAAATGGCGGATCCTCACATGTTAGCTGAAATATTTTGAAAATGGGTTTCAAGTTGAGAAAAGCTGCTTAATCATGGTAAAAGTTTATACAACCAAATCTGTACTGTTTTTAAATGATTAAGTGACCAAATCTGTAGTGTTTTTAACTGATTAAGTGACCAAATCTGTAGTGTTTTTAACTGATTAAGTGACAAAATCTGTAGTGTTTTTAACTGATTAAGTGACCAAATCTGTAGTGTTTTTAACTGATTAAGTGACCAAGTCTGTAGTGTATATAACTGATTAAGTGACCAAGTCTAAAGTGTATATAACTGATTAAGTGACCAAGTCTGTAGTGTATATAACTGGTTAAGTGACCAAGTCTGTAGTGTATACAACTGGTTAAGTGACCAAGTCTGTAGTGTATATAACTGATTAAGTGACCAAGTCTGTAGTGTATATAACTGATTAAGTGACCAAATCGGTAGTGTTTTTAACTGATTAAGTGACCAAGTCTGTAGTGTATATAACTGGTTAAGTGACCAAGTCTGTAGTGTATATGACTGATTAAGTGACCAAGTCTGTAGTGTATATAACTGATTAAGTGACCAAGTCTATAGTGTATATAACTGATTAAGTGACCAAGTCTATAGTGTATATGACTGATTAAGTGACCAAGTCTGTAGTGTATATAACTGATTAAGTGACCAAGTCTGTAGTGTATATGACTGATTAAGTGACCAAGTTTGTAGTGTATATAACTGATTAAGTGACCAAGTCTATAGTGTATATAACTGATTAAGTGGCCAAATCGGTAGTGTTTTTATCTGATTAAGTGACCAAGTCTGTAGTGTATATAACTGGTTTAGTAATCAAGTCTATAGTGTATATAACTGGTTCAGTGACCAAATCGGTAGTGTTTTTAACTGATTAAGTGAACAAATCTGTAGTGTTTTCAACTGATTAAGTGACCAAGTCTGTAGTGTATATAACTGGTTAAGTGACCAAATATGTATTGTTTTTAACTGATTAAGTGACCAAGTCTCTAGTGTTTTAAACTGATTAAGTGAACAAATCTGTAGTGTTTTTTAACTGATTAAGTAAACAAATCTGTAATGTTTTTAACTGATTAAGTGACTAAGTATGTAGTGTATATATTAAGATATCAATTTTTGAAAGAAATAATAACATCTAAGTTGTGTTAGACTATGTGAAACTATAAGTGAAAAAAAGTCTGCTCATATGTACTGAATTAACCTGTCGGTCACACTATTGTATATTGTCATTATTGCCTTCAGCAATAGGTTTGGTAGATAGGATCAAAAGATGGGCCCAGTTCAAAAGTTCATAGCGCGAATGGAACAATAAAACGATTTACCTGTAAAGTTCGCGTTCTTTATAAACTGTCACAAATTGATTCGGCAAATTTATAACTGGCTGGTTTAAAAGTTCATGGTACATAAATGGCCTCACTTGCAACAAATGTAAGCAACATACGACTTTAAAGGTCATTCGCTTAAGAGACAAACCTTTTAGATCTCTCTGCTTTTTGGACTAGAGACAAAAGCGTCCTTGGATTTTACACATGGACATGCGTGACTTTAAACAAGGTCGTGCGTGATTCCTAAAACTCAGAGTATAAAAAGGCAGAACCCCCTTGTGTATTTTAATTGTAAAGTCCAAAAGCAAGAGAGATCGACTGTTTGTATTTTCCAGGTAAGAATTTTCTGTTTTGTTACTCACCCTTTAAAAGTTAAAGATTTCTGTGATAACCAGTCATTGTAATTTCGTTTTGAGTTCTCTTTTTAATTTACTATTATAATGTAACGGTATATGGTATTTTTTTAAGATTTGATGTTCATTTGTATTTATATGAATTTACTACTAGCTTCATGCTAAACTTTACTTACGAATAAAAATATTCTTTAGTTAATAAACTATAATGTACAATGATCTTTTCCAGCTCGTTATTCTAAATTAAATAAAAGAAAATACATTTTTTTATGGCATCAATCGCAACTATTTAATTTTAGACTCTCTGAATACAAGTAATATCTAATCACTTGTATTGTATTCAAAAAGGCAGAAAACTTTACAAGCACATGAAGTTGTAGCTCATATGAAAATTATTTAATATGTATTGTAATATTTATTTTATGTATTTTCAATATAAAGGTTTTTATAAGTTGTATCTTTAGAATGTAGTTATATATATATATATATATATATATATATATATATATATATATATATATATATATATATATATATATATATATATATATATATATATATATATATATATATATATATCAATAAAGTGCGATTTCAAGCTCAGAGGGTGTCGTGTCTATTTCTTACAGATTCTTGGTACCTTCTCGTTGCCAAAGCTTTTATCACAAAAAGATGTGACCGTATCTACACCATCATATATGACACCATATCTTTAAGAGGGCCGAACTTCTTCTCTCTCTCTCTTCCTCTCTGATCAAGAGTCAAGGCTTCTCTTAAAGTAGCGATAAATTCCTTCTCATAGCCAGAAATGAGAAGATTATGATAGAAAACTTCTAAACAACAAGACAGAGTTTTCTCTACATAATATATATAACTAGTTAAGAGACCAAATCTGTAATGCATATAACTGGTTAAGTGACCAAATCGGTAGTACAATAAATTTGGGGTATGTGCGATTTGTTAATACCTCTCAATTTTAAGGATTTATAATATTTCTTATTACTGTTTGATTATGTGAAGTCGATGTTGGGGAAATAGTCGTCAGCTCGAGTAATTAGCGAATTGCAGATGGCAAACGTCAGAGAGAGAGAGAGAGAGAGAGAGAGAAAGAGAGAGAGAGAGAGAGAGAGAGAGAGAGAGAGAGAGAGAGAGAGAGAGAGAGAGAGAGAGAGAGAGAGAGACTTTTAGCAAAAAGTAGTTCCTATTCAACCATCTAATTCTGTTTATTCATTGTGTGTCTCCATTTCAAATTTTTGTGACCGAGGCTGATAATTTGTACAATTGAATAAATTAGAAGGGATTGTTCCATTATCATATTTTTGTTTTCTAATTTGTGATTGTTTGTATAAAGTAATTCAATGAGTCGTGTGTTTAGAGCTTGAAAGAATCACATTGTATATGTTGTAGATGATATACATAAAAATTTTCTAATTTATATCATAAATTTCCATCTTTCTTCACATAATGTTGTTGTCACTTAATCCAAGCATCCATTCAGGTCAAATCCTGTTACAAATACTTCCACGTGTCCTCCTTGTTCAATCTCATCAGTCAACATCCCGAACTGGGTTTTTCTTCACAAACACACACACACACACACACACACACACACACACACACACACACACACACACACACTACATTTTCTAAAAATGAAATTTTGAAGGTATGCAAACCACATACATTTGCAAGGAACAAAGTTGCAAATGTTGTCATGTGGCATCCTTGAACAAAGTATCATCATTTCCTTTCAATTTGCCTTTGGTATTTTGCGATTTTAAAGACATTGTTCAGCACATGATAGGCCATACAAGGTGGCCTCTGTATAATTGGTAAATGAAGGACGAGAGAGAACTCCGATAAGAACAACCAACCCACGGGAAGGTACTGGAGAGCTGTCTTAGATACTTACGTGAGATGAGCCGAGAGGCCACCAGAACAGACGCGAAATGTCGGTGATCTGTAAAGGCGAACTAAAGACATTCAATGGCGTTTAGTAAGCGATTAGTGTTACTGAAATGCAGATGAATGTTATAATAACTTTGCTTCAGTATTGTCCAGTGGCTTCATTAGGGTTGGTGTCACCCAGTGCGGTAACTCGAGGTGTCAACCCCACGGACCTCCTTCCTGCATCAATATTCACCACTTTTATAGACTGACATGTGCGGTAACTCGTGATGTCACAAAAATCAAAGTATATTATAGACAGTAATTTTGATGTCATCTCTTTGATGTACTGTCCACATCCCCAACCATGTCACGACACAGGTTGTAATAGATTGTCTATTGTATCACCTATTGCCCCTTCAGGTACTGGCTAGTCACCATAGCTTCTCCCCCCTCTACCCCCGGACTTGGCAAGCAGGCTATTTAGAATGTGCAACCAGTGGATAATTAGCAGCTGTCCTGAACGACTTTCAGCATGCTTTCTACAAAATAATATCTGGACGTAGAAAATCAAATCTAAAACCGAATATAAACATCTCCCACAAAATCTAATCCACAAACCAAACAGAGAAAACAAACACCAGATATCAACACCAAAACCTAACCAATCCCAAAACATCAAATCCAACACCATAACTCGTCTGCTATACAACAAACAATAGGAGAAATTGAATATTTATATGTGTGGCACCTAGAATGGTTCTAGTTTTACCACACAAAACTAGGTCCATTGCAATACCTAGTAGAACACTGGTTAAGATTGGACAGTGGAGAATATCGACGATCTATTTCTTTTCTCATCATACTCCTCGAAATACAGTATGATGGCTTATAAACCTCTAGTTCCACAGACTTTATGTGCTACTCTGTACATTGAGAACGACTCTCGCTGCAGCTTGGCTATCCTTGTTGCTTCGAAAGTCCTGACCCTAAGGGGCAAAAGAGACAGATCGCTCCGGTGGCCTAGTGGTTAGAGCGTCAGCTTCAGACCCAAAGAGGGAAAATAGACAATCTGACACTGCTGATTCTCCTACATAAATGTCATGAAGTCAAATGCAGGAAACGAACCAGAAAGAAGGCTGACATTTTTGTACAGAGAAAACGAAGTCAAGATTAACCACAAATGTGTTTAAAGTAAGAAAGACTGTGACTTATTGCCAAATTGTTTTTTGTAGGATTAACAATGACATTAACATGAACAATAAGAAGATCCTGTATCTTTGTAGCTAAAGAAAAAGTGTCTATGTTATTACCCTTTATTTCGTATCTTGTAAGCAAAGAAAGTATCTACACTATTATCTTCCATCCCGTATTTTTGCAACTAAAGAAAAAGTACCTACCATCCCATCCGCTCCGGTGGCCTAGGTGGTTAGAGCGTCCGACTCTAATGCGGGAGGTTGCCAGTTTGAACCCAGGCCGAGTCACACCACATACTTTTTATAAAATATTAGTAGCAGTTGCCTCACATATCGCTCAGAAGTTAGTACAAGGACTGGTCGGCCTGTTGTCTGGATAATGTGACTAGGTGGGACATCATGATACATTTCTTCGTCATGATGCCCAAGTGCTAGATATCACTAAAAACTGCTATGCTGCAGACATCGTAGCCATATGACCGAAAATTTGATAAAGCTTTGAAAGAAATACAATCACACAAACACACACACACGCACGCACGCGTGCATGCAAGCACCTTCCATCCCGTATCTATGTAGCTTTGGAAAACTTTTCTACACGACCGCCTTCCATCTTATGGAACACATTATACAGAAATTGTCTGATATTCCGTTTTTGCATCACTATCAACCTTACTCGGAATATGGACGCTTGTATCATTGGAAGCTGAACACGTGTACCCAAAGTCTCAATATTATGCAGATGGAAATGTGAAAACTGGTGCCAATTTAAAAAAAGTATATTTATATTTTAGGCAAGGAAACCCCGTTTGATGCCACTGTAGTAGCAAAACTAATCTGCGATTGGCGCTAGGAACACCTAGAAACTGGAACACCGTTGGAGATCTCAAAACTGAGGCTCTTTGATGATATTTTTGTTAGAAATGACCGTGTCTTCCGTTTCCAGCCAGGGATTATCGTCCTTCTGTCCCCCATTTTACCTGTCATTTCCGTCCTTCTGTCGGGCGTGAACATTTTACAGTATTGTGCTTTTGGATTAATGACAAAACTGTATATTATATGAATGATTTGTTATCAAAATTTCACAACAGCTTTTAATAGAATATGGAATGTAAGAAATGTTAAGGAATTTTAAGGTCATAAGGTCAAATGGAAAGTAGAACAGTTTGTTGAATATTTGGAAATGACCCTTTTTCATAAATTTAAACAAAACATAAAAGTCCTTAGAGATAGCGAGTTTTATGTCATATGATCAATGAACGAGCTTCAGTTGTTGAAACTTGTTCTAGAGACTTGTTTAACGAAGCTTTATAGTCTTCTTTCGTGCCCCCCCACCTTTAGTCCAATCCAAGAACGTGTTGGCCAACGTCATCGTACTTGTATCATATATTCTTCTTGTACATATTACGAGTGTTGTGAAAAACAGACCACGTCTTCGCAATAGGTGTAATATTTCGTTTTGTAATGAGAAAAGCCATGGACATTAGTTTCCGGTTTGATACTGCAATTTTCGTTTCGTTAAAGGTTTTTTTCTGATTTTAAATGTTTGGCGGGCTTTGTAGTGCCATCTAACATCTAATTTGGGTCACGTGATTCCGCCTCTGTGTATGTGTGTGTGTGTGTGTGTGTGTGTGTGTGTGTGTTCAGAGATAAGAGGAGGGATAAGGTCTTTCGTCGACCAAAAGACTGACGCTACAAGGCTCTTCCAAGAGTTCTTGCCGCAATACACGTTTTGACTAAGGATAACTCTCTTCCATTATTTCGCAAGGCCACATGTCTTTGTCGATCTCGATCGAATAACGATGTGGCTGCTACACAGTCGGCGACTCTGCGACCAACCCTGCGATTCAGTGACACTATCAGTGACACAGTCGACGACTCTACGACCCAGTCTGCGACTCTGGGACCAAGTCGGCGACCAAAGGAAGATCCAGACAGTGACTCTGCGACCAAAAGAAGACCTATTTGGAGACTCTTCAATTCTGCTAACAAGTCGGCGACTCTGCGAACAAGTCGGCGACCAGAAGAAGACACGGTCAGTAACTCAGCAACCCAGACGAAGACGATCCAGTCTACAACCCAGCGACTCAGACGACGACAGTCAGCGACCACAGGGCACCCAGTCGACGACCCAGCGACCCAGTGACTCAGTTGGCGACAACAAGCCAGGAAGAAGACGGTATCCCGCTGGAGTAGAAATATGTTGGAGTAGAAATATGTCGCACTCTGGACAAATTTAGCGGGGTATTACTCGAAATAGAAAGACCTATCCTAATGAACACCGAGATAGATTGACTAAAGGTAGTGTAGCCGAGGGAGTTTCCGTTAAAGTACATTATCGTAAAATAATGAATTAGAAAGGATCTTGTAAATCTGGTATCTTTCTTAAAATCAACCGTAGTCTGCTTTTTTGTATGGTTGCAGATAAGTAATAATGATTTTAATAAAGTTTGGAGCGGTTTTGATATGAATGTCATGAAGCCAGATATGATACGACAATGGGTAATAACAGTACAGTTTGATACATGTAGTGGATCACAACTTCTATCATTTTATCAAATCCATCCAACATAATTAGATGATACAAATATCATAGGGCTGTAAACTGATGCTGTAGAAAGTCGTCAGATGGATTGCACATCGTGCATTGGGAAAACATTTGCATGATATTTGGCGACACATTATTTTGGAGTGTGACTTCTGTTTGCCATACTTGGGTCAGGGTCATGGATTGTTACAAGGCCAGCTACTCACCTATTCAGGTGTATACGGTGGATATTTTTGGAGGATAGAAAAATGCGAATAAAGACTGTTAACTGGATTCTGTCCAGAAAAATTAAATTTTGAAAACTATTTGTGTAAATTTGCATTGATCTTTAAATGATATAAAGGGATTTATTTTCACTGGGATAAAATAAATACTAGTTTCCGATCTTTATATTTTATTTATTTTTGGCAAACAAATAAAATATATTACTTTTAAATTGCGAACAAAATGCAACACAATAGCTCAAACCATATATGGATCCATCTCTTAGATATTTAAACAATACCAATAACAAGCAAACTATATAACAATATCTATATGCATAACAGTTATCTGTCGAGTCCGAGACAAATAGATCTTACTAAAACTAGGTTCATATCCATCAAAACCAACTAATCTATGAGATCTGAAAATATATATTCTATGAGTTCTAAAAATAAATGTGACATCAAACAATCTATCACATTACTGAATACTGAACATTTAGATCAATGGATGGACGCACATCGCACAGCTAAGACATCATTCTTAATAGACAGTGTACATAAATACATTATGTATTTGAACCCCTGGTACAAATAGACATATACACTAAAATATTATATGAAGCTCTCGGCTGGTTAAATACTGTCTTGGAATACAATAAGTATATAAATACATATCAACACACTGATGTAGTAATAATTTAGATGCAATTGTCCCACGCCTTGTATTTTGTCATGTATCTAGATAATGACTTGCTTGCATTTTCAGATAATTTTTCTTCTTAAAAATATATTATATTTTCACATTTAAGACATATGACATTAATAAGGTGGATATGATGAGAAAAAGTCAAAACAGTATCATGCAATATTCGCTTTCACATGAAAAAAAAATGTGACAGATTTTTTAAAAATATTGACTTAAGTGACTGTCAGGTAAAAAACTACATTAGACTTTATTATATGCTCATTTTGTTTTCTCCATTAACTTTACATTGTCATAATCGTTCAATATTCCCCGGTATTGAACACCTTCATATTGTACTCCTCGCGCATGATGCACGTGATCGCGCTGTACATTAAGAAGTTAAAAGGTCGGTGGGCGTAGCTATATGCGCATGAATACTGTTATTGTGTATTGAAAGAATCTACGATTGTGAACATTATTATTTTAATAATAAAATAATAAATTTTATTATTAAATATATTTGGTTATGAATTTTATTATTAAGTCTATGATAAGGAAACAAAAATGAGCATATAATAAAAAGGATTTCTGCATTTTAATGGAAAAATATGAACTCGTTTTTTTTCGGATGGATATACTGCACTCCCAAAGTCGCACAGTATAGCCATCCGGAAAAACGAGTTCATATTTTCCCATACAAATGCAGTAACCTATACATATATTAGACTGTAACACATAGACATGAATTCCATCTGTCAGGTATAAGACTACAATACAGTGTATCACATAGACATAATTCCATCTGTCAGGTATAAGACTACATTAGACTGTATCACAAAGATATGAATTCCATCTGTCAGTTTCTGGTTAAATCAAATAAAATAATGAGACCTTTCAAAACTCTCTGAAGAGTCAACGAATTAACTCGATAGCACATTCTCCACTCAGTACTGATCATTAAGAACCAGCTGTAAGCTGTGTTCAATCATTAGGTGTAATAGTTCTGGATAAACAGATTTTAAAAAAATAATCTTAGTTTTAACCTATAACAGTACTGGATTGAAATTTTGAAGCAACTTAGGTGTGTAACAGGTAGGTTAGATACCAATATCTGTAAAACAAGTCAGTCTTTTTGAAAACTCTACATGACGCGTTGGTTTTGAAAACTGAATTTCATTGATTAAATTCATGCTGTAAAGTTGTGTAAATCTTTGATCGTCTAACGCAGAGGATCCAAGAAGATAACGATCTAGATTTGATACATGGTGGATAATGAACTAGAGTTGATGCAAGGTAGATAACGATCGGGATTTGATCCATAATGGAGAACGAGCTAAATTTTGTTTAGTGTGGAGCGAGATACAAATTACATTAAAGACGACACATTGCATATAAAAATCATACAAATAATAAATTTAAAAATTTTTGGAATTAAGCTCATCTTATCCTACTTTGACCCACCTGATAACACAATGAGAACTACTGATTTTCAAGACTCACCTTTATACTGGCAAAGACATATATAGCTTATCTGAGTACTGTTGTTTGTGATTAAGTTAGATTCTAGTTATTTCTTTTTTAAGCAATATTCTATGTAATGTTAAATGAAATAACACTATTAAAGCGTTGTTAAAGTTATTTGTTTATTTGAACTTGAAATACCCGCGTGTTTTTTCTTCTTTCAATTAATACAAATCAAGTTAACACAGTGCTTCAGGTAGATGCAAGTGAACTTGAATGGTGTCATAGTGTTTGTGTGTGTGTCTGTGTGTGTGTGTGATTTTGATCTTTAACGTAGCTTTAACAGGTGGTTTATATTACTTATCAAAATGACAGATTTAAACAATTTTTTTAAACAAAAATCAGAATATGTAGTGAGTGAGCTGTTTAGATCATTTTACGTATTATACAGCTTCCAAAGTCTTTAATAATATTACTAATGACATATACATGTATAATAACTTTTTTTCATCTCAAATCAGCAGCTTTACCAATTTGGAGACGATAGTAATTACTTTAATTTACATAAATTCAGCAGGGGGAGGCTATAATAATGACTATAATTCCTCTCAATTTAGCAGAGGAAGGTTATAGCAATCGCCGAGAACAAACTGTGGTTTTTTTTTTTTTTTTTTTTTTTTTTTTTTTGTACCGAGTTATCTAACTAATGAGCAATTTAAAGTAAGGTACCGGCCGTTTCATTATTGGGGGCCGATATTTTCTTTCAAACCAGGATAATTTCTTTTACCTCAAGATATTTACTTTTGATTGTCAACAAATCAAATGTATTCAACATATTTTTTTCTGTAAATGACAGCAAGAATACTGTTTCTGAAGCTATTAAAAGGAAAGAACATTTTTTCTTCATAAAATTCTCTGGCTTTTTCAAGAAAATTAAACAGCCAGTCCTTACGAGATAATTTTGTGTACGGTAGAGATTAAAAGTGGTCCACTGTTACACAGCTTTGAGTTCATTTTTTTTTACACCAGGTTAAGCCTTGAATTATATACTAATATGTCCCTTATTTCATGTATAAGTCAGGAGAGAGAGAGAGAGAGAGAGAGAGAGAGAGAGAGAGAGAGAGAGAGAGAGAGAGAGAGAGAGAGAGAGAGAGAGAGAGAGAGAGAGAGAGAGAGAGAGAGAGAGGGGGGGGGGAAGGGGGGCATGATGCTGTCGTGTCATCTTTTCTCCTTGCTCTTTTTACATTTCTCTATGACCGTGGTGTAGGCCAAATCAATGAGGTCGTTACACTGCATCTCCACGTCTAGACCTCCCAGTCTTTGTTTGAGGGTATTCGTGCTGCTGGCGTGTACCATCTTGAGTTTGATTGGAACAGAATCCGGGTTCCTGCGAACAAAGACAGGAAAGCAGTCCAAATAATGAACATACATAGCACACTGTAGGCGAGCAAGCAAATCTCCGCTTTCCCCCCCCCTGGAACTTTTGGTTGTGAAAATGTCAGAAAAGAAAAACGGAGATTATTAGACTAACTAGTAGATCTGCGACATCTACTAGTTGGTCTAAACATGCTGTGAAGAAATATAAAGTGCAGCAAGTTACCAGAGATCAGTCGCTGTCAGCTTGTATAGAATAATTCAATTCCGTTCGTTGTAATTGTTTATACCATTTATAGTCTACTTCAAGTCGCTTGCACTGGATAATCAAGAGAATACGGAATGAAAGACGAAATAAAATGAAAAAAGAGTAACAGAGTACAAATAGTAAAACCTGTTATTGTTCATTATTGTATTCTCAAACTACAACGTCAGCCATCGTGATGACATCACTTACGTCCTGATTATGACTCCCGGTGGCTCTTTACCCTTTATCTGATGATCATGCAATTCCAGTCTCCATCCATTGCAAGTTTGTAAAGAATACGTTTAGTTCTAATCTAGTACAGATGATACATGGCTACGTGTTTACTGGTATACAGTTTCTAAATTAATTCATTACGAAATTCCAGGGCAATTTGTCTAGAGAGTAATCGTTATCCGAATCTCAATCTGTATGAGAAAAAAAGTAGTTTTGAAATTCTTCCTTTTGCGTAGTGATGACAGTTAAATATCTTTCTTGTGTCACTCTCTTAATTAGTGTTTTTTATGCTGCATTTAGGGTCGGAGTTAATATAAAGTCCGAGCCTACTAACCCGTTGGTTTGCACCCTCCCTACAGATTTCAATAAAGGAGACCTTAAATTTGTTAAAAAGTGCAAAGAATTCATTGATTTATATTTTCTAACCAGACTGTGAGTAGAATGGCTATAACACCGTCGTTGTCTGCGCGTTTCATGCTTAATGAAGTTGTCAATATTATAGACGGAATTGCCTGAGACCCAGTTCCAGTTCTTGGTTAAGTCCATATTAAGGAAAGGATTGCATACGCGATTAAAGACGTACACAGACATGTATACGATATTTACAGTGTTGAATCAAGCAAAGGAAAAGAATGGGGGGGGGGACAAAAATTGCCTTTCACGCGAATTTAACAAGTGGTTTCATTAATATGTTCATGTGTGCAAAGGAATATAATTCCAAAATCATTGTTATAGTAATTCACGGAATTATCCGGCAGTTACAGAATAGCATGAATTACGTCATTATGTTGTCGGATGGAAATAAACTACCCCATAGTGTACGGGACGCAGTGTTAGTATGAAAAGTCCGTATGCTTGAAAGGTGCAAGGGGATTCGAGTATTAGTGCCATTCTGGTCACAGTCACGTTAGAAATTATGATTCAATTATTCAATTGACTTAGTTATGTGCACTTTTTATCGCATTAAACTTTTTAGTTATTGAAAAGGGGTACAAACAAACGAGGATGTAGCATCGGGGATGTAGTATGGTCAAAGTAGACCAGGTTCCTTGGCCACCACGATCTATCAAGCATATGAAAACGTAGCTTGTGTGTTGAAGATTATAGAGAAGGATAACGTAGTCTGCTCCAGCAACACGAAAGAATGGAAAAGCATATTCGGGTTCTGGACATACACATATTACCGCTGGTTCTTACGAGACTGGTTCTACACATGTTACCGATGGTTCTTACGAGACGGGTTCTACACATATTACCACTATTACTTATGAGAGTAACCAATAAAACTAGTGTGAGGAAGAATATTGACATATTTTTACGAAAAAATCTGCATTGTGGTAGGTTATGTTATATTGTATCCCCTAGAAATCCTTGACAATCGTACTCAGCATTCTCAATTTAGGGAAAGGAAATTTGTTAGGCCTTAGTATTAAATGTGCCTAATAACAGTTTGCTGCTAAAGCTAATTAAATGTATACATTTTTCTTTATCCAACACTTTTATGTCGTTGTTGTCATTGTTTGTACTTCGTTTTGTCCGTTATCAATGTGGTTTATCTCTTCATATACGGTAGAAGATACGAGCATTAAACTTTGGCATCTAACTTGGGGTAGTCTGCGTATTTGCACAGAGGTTCTGCATTTTGATATTACCCTGCCGGTCGATAGTTAGAGACATGCGTAAGATCAGAACTTCGAAACTGTTAATATTGAAAGTGTGAAGTCATACGCACTATCCAAAATTGACGAGACAAATACACAATGAAAGTGTTGCAATATTGCCCCTGTCCGGCTATGCTTGCATGTTGCAGAGTCTGAGAGCGTGTGTATTAGCAGTAGCGTGTTGTTGACCTAAAAGTAGCTTCCTTGTGCATTTTTGTGCAGTTTTAAATAAGGTTGTTGTTGAAATATTGATTGACTAAAATGCATTTGGTTCATACATCAGTGGAATGATCAGCCTGCAGAAGTTGTGTTCGAATTCCTGCACATTTGCTCATGCCATTTAGCCCTAACTTTTCTGAGCTAAAGAAAGTCTGCTAGTTTTATTAAATGCCTTCTACATTCACTTTCTCGAGTTAAAGGCAGTCTACTAGTCTTTACACAGCCTTTGCAGTACTGCTCGGTAATGTAGATGTACTTGAGTTTACTATGCAGGGCATGCTGCCAGGGACAATGAATAAATCTCATTGCTAGATATAAAAAAATAAATAGAAACAGTGAATCATTTGAACAAAAGTCCAGGCAAGAAAAACATTCAACAAGATAGTAGCGCTTTTTCTCGTGGTGTCGATAGTATATATATATATATATATATATATATATATATATATATATATATATATATATATATATATATATATATATATATATATATATATATATATGTGTGTATACATGGAGGATAAAGACTGGCATGTATTTAATACACTTTGCACGTTGTTCTTTTATATATCCCATTGAGTTTTAGCAAGATAAGAGGAATGCTTTTGCTATTTGGAGAAAATCTATAGGCAGAGCTGTTTAACAATATATACATCCAGACAGTATAATAAGCTACCAACTGTCCAATTTATCTTATCACTCCTGCTGTGGAGGCTGGGAAATGAAACACTTCCTCCACTAACATTCCGCATCTCTAATCTCTAAGCTTCTCTATTCTTGGCATTCACATGTAGTATACTAATCCCATCAGCTGTTTTAAAAGTGTGTGTGTGTGAGAGAGAGAGAGAGAGAAAGTGTGTGTGTGTGTTTGTATGTGAGTCTCTCTGTGTGTGTGTGTGTGTGTGTGTGTGTGTGTGTGTGTGTGTGTGTGTGTGTGTGTGTGCAACCCCATTGGTTTGTTGGACTGGTTTTCTTTATTGCAGCTTTAAGCATAACAATAGACATAATGAGATGCTTGAGGTTGATCATTGGGGGGGTGTTGGTGGTGTGAATGGAGGTAATGTATAATTATGTGAATTGGAATTCTACAAAAGTTGCCCACAAATTGGAAATATATATGCTTACCTAGCTATACAAGTATTTACACCAAGAGACACTGAAACAATAGTGCTAAGACTGTCGCGTTAAACTAAGTTTTGTAAAATTGACCAAATTAATGTTTTAAGTTAAAAGGTTTAAGAGGAACTTACAGTTTTGTGAATTAAATCGAAGCTAATCCCCAAAAGCTCCATCACATGTTAAAAAAAATAGAATATTCCGAATTTATTCCAGACCTCCAATGTGCTGACGCACCAGTATCAATAATCATGTTGAATTGCCAACAGTCTTGACCTATCGCAATGTAATTCTCCAAAACACCATTGAATGAATTCACGATAATCTCAGGATGTTGTTCTGGTCCAGGCAGTGATATGAATAATTTGTAACTACAATAAATAGTTCGAATAAGAGACTCCTTTTAAATTAAATACAAACACAATTTTAAATACATCCGCAGACTTATATCAAAACAAGAACACAAGAAAATATGAATGATTGCAATATATATCACACCAAAACAAACAAATTTTCTAGTCAAAGCTCATTGCAATCTACAGTCATGGATCAAAAAGTTAAAGACACGTTCTAATATATAAATAACAATATGCAAGTATTTACAACAAAACATGCTGAAATAACACGCATGTTCATTAGTTGTTTCTTTATTTTGTTCCTGATTTTGTTTTCTATTGTAATTAAGTAGGATAAAATCATCTGATAAAAGAGCTTCCTGTATGTATGGATGTGTGTGTGTATGTGTGTGTGTGTGTGTGTGTGTGAGAGAGAGAGAGAGAGAGAGAGAGAGAGAGAGAGAGAGAGAGAGAGAGAGAGAGAGAGAGAGAGAGAGAGAGAGAGAGAGAGAGAGAGAGAGAGAGAGAGAGAGAGAGAGAGAGAATCTTGACTACGGAATGCAATGTAAGTTTAAATATCCCGAAACGTTGCACAAGAAAACCCAGGCACGATGCGTAAAAATATAAATTCATGTCTCCTTTTATAAAACTCACTTCTAAAAATCAAAGACATTCTCTACTGGAGTATCTTCAATGGATAGTGCAAACAGGTTGCTCCCATTAGTACAGTATGTTAGAAGACAGCTCCAATGTCCTAAGTTGTTGAAGTGTCCCTCTCGTTACGGAAGGTCACAGGTCACGAGTTCGAACCCGGCTGAGTCATATAAAATACTTATAAAAATGGTAGTAGCAGCTGCCTCGCCTGGCTCTCAGCAATAAGAGGTTAGTGTTAGGACTGGTCTGTCTGTGGTCAGGGTAATGTTACGAGGTGGGACATGATGCTACATGCGCGCATCATGATGCTCCCTTGTTCGACATTACAATAAACAGCCAAAATGAAGACATTTTAGCGATTTGACTAAAATTGTTAAAGCTACATTAAAAATCTAAATCACACACTCGCACACATACGTTTGCAGGAGGGCACATTGAATGTATTTTTTATCAACGAGAGTTGGAGAAGGAAAATAGTGTGCCTTGATAGATAAAATACATGTGTGGTCGATTTCATGCTGCATTTCAACAGATCTCAAAACAAGAAGTGGAATAATAGTCCATATTTTCTTATAATTTTGATGAAATATGCATTTAATGTTGTTTTTAGATATAATTTGAAAGGAATCGAGTGTTTGGATTATTCATTGTAATTACAATATATTAATTGACTTTAGACTAAAATGTTGTTCGGGGATGTTGTTCAGGGTTGTAAATTCGTTCAAGGACATTCTATAAAATGCTATTTTAATATATCTCTGTAGAAAAACGCCCAGTAAACAGTGAAAAATTAAAAGCTGTACTAGACTCAGACGTCCACTCTAAATGGTCAGTAAGTTTCCTTTAGCTAATTATATCACAGATAATATATATATATATATATATATATATATATATATATATATATATATATATATATATATATATATATACATACATACATACATACATACATACATACATACATACATACATACATACATACATACATACATACATACATACATACATACATACATACATACATACATACATACATACATACATACATACATACCAGACAGCCAGACAGAACAAACAATACTATCATACAGGTTAGAGAACTCAAATTCGTACTCACGGTCCTTGGTTCGAAACTCCATAGAGTATGAATTTAATTTCTCTAACCTGCATGATAGTATTGTTTCGACCACAATATTGTGGATTGCATCTACAACCACAGAGCAGTTAATGTAAATAATTATAAAGAATGAGACAGATTTGGTCGAACAATCTACACATCCCATGTGTTAAAGGTTGTTAATCCTCACACTTGTTGTCAATCTTTACACCCTCAGTATGTCAACTTTAGTCAATCCTCACAATAGTTGTCAGTCATCACACCTTCAATATCATCTTTGGTTAATCCTCACACTTGTTGTCAATAATTACACCCTCAGTATGTCAACTTTAGTTAATCCTCACAATGGTTGTCAGTCATCACACCTTCAATATCATCTTTGGTTAATCCTCACACTTTATGTCAATCGTTACACCCTCAGTATGTCAACTTTAGTTAATCGCCATCACACCTTCAATATCATCTTTGGTTAATCCTCACACTTGTTGTCAATAATTACACCCTCAGTATGTCAACTTTAGTTAATCCTCACAATGGTTGTCAGTCATCACACCTTCAATATCGTCTTTGGTTAATCCTCACACTTTATGTCAATCGTTACACCCTCAGTATGTCAACTTTAGTTAATCGTCATCACACCTTCAATATCATCTTTGGTTAATCCTCACACTTGTTGTCAATCATTACACCCTCAGTATGTCAACTTTAGTTAATCCTCACAATGGTTGTCAGTCATCACACCTTCAATATCATCTTTGGTTAATCCTCACACTTGTTGTCAATCATTACACCCTCAGTAGGTCAACTTTAGTTAATCCTCACAATGGTTGTCAATCATCGCAATGTGTCTAATTTAGGTGTTCACACCGCTCCATTGGCCTAGTGGTTAGACCGTTCGCCTCGGATGCATGAGGTTACGTGTTCGATCCCCGACTTAGTCATAATACAGTTTTATAAAATGGCACTAAAAATAGTACTCGCTAGGCGCTCCGCATTAAGAGGTTAGTGTTAGGACTAGTCAGCCTGGTGTCAGGATAATGTAACTGGGTGTGACATCATACTACATATCTGTGGCACGATGCCTAATTGCAAGAAATCACTATAAACTGCCACACTGCAGATATCGTAGCGATATGACTGAAAAATTGTTAAAGCTGCGTTAACAAAAAAAAAAATCCAAACCGAATCAGAGTTAATCATCACACTGGTATTTTTTTTACACGTTCAATGTGTCAAATTTAGTTAATCATCACACTGGTTGTCAATCGCGTACATTGTTGGAGAGAACATGGTAAAGCGCGCGTTTTAATGAAATGTTCTTTTCTTTTGAAAACTGTGCACAGATTGAAACGACTTTTAAAAACTTGAGTTATATTTGTTATATTGAGATTAAATTTTAACCTATAAATTAAATAATTTGCATTATGCAAAAGACACATTCAACGCCTGTTTGCTTTTTAGCATACACATAAAATTACTTTACTGAAATACCAAAGCAGTACTGCGTAACTAAAAAGTGTGCTGTTTATCATTACAACAAAGTTATTCCAGACCGAGTGTGCATGATTACGTTCCCACAACAGATGTAAAATTGTATTCAGGAAAATCACCGCAAACATACAACAGCCATAAATCTCTAGTGACTCAACATAGGACCATAACATAAAGCATCAGTCATTATTACTCTTTAAAATAATCATGACCAATCCAAAGTTTGCAAAAACGATTCCTACAACCATTATCTGAGACATTTTAACTACGTAACGATCAACCCATGCCAAATGATTTCAGTTAAGTCCATAAATTTTCAATTAAAGTTTTAATCCCCTATGTCCCACTTTCTCAAAGTTTATGTCCGTGTCACAGAATGAGGTGGCTCCGGATGGTCGAGTGGTCTAACTATCTAACCTTTATCAGTTCCTGCCATTCTATCTTTGCATGAGTTTGAGTCTCGCGCTCAACCAGTGTAGGTATGTGACAAAGCTTTGCCAGTTGCTTCCCATCATCTTCGTTAGCCAAGATTCCGATACGTCAACTTTATCTACACTTTTTTTTAGTGTTTTGTCCTAGAGAAATGTATTGGATGTCATCAATTGTTTCCGTTGGTTTGAAAGTCAACTAGCTAACAGAGTGTGTTGTCAAGGAATAAGCCGCTGACACCATCTGGACGAGAATCTTTATGATTCTGTAGTGTGCAACTTTTGTCTATAACCCTGGTCGTGAAGCCTTGTAATTTTATAGTGTGATCATGTCTATAATCCTGGAATGGAATCTTTGTGAATTTGTAGTGTCCTCATATCTATAATTGTGGAATGCAATCTTTGTGAATTTGTAGTGCCCTCATATTTATAATTGTGGAACAGAACAATTGTGATTTAATAATGTGATCATGTCTTTAATCATGGAATAAGACTTTATGATCATATGGTGTAGTTTTAGGTATTTTTCAAATAAACCGTTAATTCCCTTTATTTTGGTATATGACTGAAGGTGAAATATGGGTTATAGAGTATACAGATTGGCCTTGCTCCAGATGTGCAACTTTCGAAAAACTGCTAACTCCACTTGGTCATTTTCACTTCCTGAACTTCAGAGGTAAATTGTAAAAGAAAGAGCCAATAACATTGTTTTACGTTTTATGTATATGGTAATTCACTTATTGCACTTTCAGAAACTGGCATTGTCTTGTCTGACAAAATAAACTTTCCTTATTTAAATAGCAACCAAAGATAGCGTACATAAGACAAACTCAGGTTGATTTTTGGAGCACAAGGGAGCAGTTATTTTAGTTATCAAGGTGCTAAGATCATTTAAAATTTTCCAAAAGTACAATATCCAAAGAAATGACAGCAACATTACATAAAAGTAGTATAAATGTATGCCAATATTCTCTCCACTGTATGCCAATATTCTCTCCACTGTGCATTTCTTAAATGCAAACAATGTCACTCTCAAAAGTACATAATAACTGGTGAGCGTCACCTATACTAATATGGTTCGAACAGGCAGTATTCCAGTCTTGATTATACTAACATGGTTTTCACGCCAGTTTTACCAGTCTCAATTTTACTATATAGTCTTCAAGAGGCAGTGTACCAGTCTCGATTATTTTCTTATGGTATTCAACATGTAGTGTACCAGATCCAGTTATACTAATATGATCTTCAAATGTAGTGTACCAGACTCGATTATAACATAGCCTACTGATATAATTGGCTTCATGCGTAGAAAAAGCTCTTTGTTTCATTTATCATTTTAAATAATTTGCTTTGTACTAAGAGATCGTGCCGTAGGAATCGGTATTTAGTATGAACGAAAGCAAGGAAATGCAGATTTTGAAAGCGTTAACTTTAAATAATTAACCGAACAGCTCAAGAAAATAATAAATATTCTAATTAATAAAAAAAGTTATAAATATACCAATATAAGGACAGTTAATGAACTGCAGTTTATGAAATTAGAAAGAGGTCAAACAGTGTAAAGTTTTAAACTAGGAAATTTCAGAGCAACTTCTACATTAATTTTATGCCGACCACATGATGTAATACTACAATCATTTCAACCCATTTAAAACGTGTTCTTTTTCATGAATAGAAAACATGAACATGAAAAACACAAACCACATAAACAGATGTTTTTGAAGAACTACTATTTACATGACGAGTGATTCTTGAATAAATCAATTTGTTTCTCAGCCACTGACTGTCTCCGTTCTAGTAACATAGGATACTATGAAGAACTGGTGAATGCCACCAATGTGGCCCTCTCTTTAAAGATATATTATGGATACTTTAAGTTGAACACGAAACAAAGTCTTGCCTTCCATGGATAAGAATATAAAGCGTCAACGATGCAAACTATTCAAATTTGTCTAGATGATTTGATCCATGCGCAGTCACAACTGGATGGCACGTGCAAGTTAGATCCATCCATAAGGTATTTTAAAATTCATTCATCATGTTGCATTCATCTATGGGTCATATTTGCATTACAAACTTTGTCAGTAAATACTCATAATATGCAAATGCTAAACATTGAAATAGGATAGCGCCTGTTTTGCGCGTGACCCGTGTGTGGAGGGTCTTTACCCACTGCAAGGTTTTGGATGTAGGAGATTGGGCTGGGGTGCTTCCAATATTTATTTAAATCATTGCAGAAGACCCACCCAGGCTCGATTTTGGTTTGGAAGTGAGTTTGTGAGCGTCTGATGTTCAGCGCTGAGCCTCCGGTCAGCAACGCCGACGGTTAAATTATAAAATATACAAAAGGGTGAAATTCAATAATAACAATTTAATAAACAAATAAATAGTCAATCATCCGAATTTCCCAAATACGCTTCTTCCGCTCGACCCTTTCTAGCCTACCGCATCATTTGATTCGTAGTGTGAGATCTTTCCACCTGTCACTGTGTTTTACTCATCTGTTTATCCCTTCCTTGTCCTCCCTGAATTTCTCCAAGTTTCTTATCTTCCTCCTCTAGACATGTACCTCATCCTCTCTATACCTTTTCTATAAGTCGAATCCAATTCGCCGACTCCGACGGCATTGTCAGTCTTTCTTCCGTCTCTCTCTTAGAGACTCGCGACTACTAACTCGAACCGAAGTTACAATTCTTTGTTATATGATTCCCGCTAATTAGAGAGAGAGAGAGAGAGAGAGAGAGAGAGAGAGAGAGAGAGAGAGAGAGAGAGAGAGAGAGAGAGAGAGAGAGAGAGAGAGAGAGAGAGAATTATGGTAAATTGCATCTTCCAATTCACAAAAGTCCATTACAATTACTGTCAATTACTGGCACCTGTTCATAGCTAATACACCCGTAAATGGACAGACTTGTATGCTTTAAGAAACGAAAAAAAATATCAAAGGATTTGTTTGCTGCCAAATTTTCCTTATATCCTGCATGACCAAACAAATTTTCAGTTGCAGTCTGTCTACATATGTGAGTGCGTATGTATACGTATATGTGCGAGGGTGTATGCGTGCCTGCCTGCATGCATGCAATGCTTGCGTGCGTGCATGCATGCATGCATGTATGTATGTATGTATGTATGTATGTATGTATGTATGTATGTATGTATGTATGTATGTATGTATGTATGTATGTATGTATTTATGTATGTATGTATGTATTGTTAGAAGCCAGAGGTCTTTTACTTGACCGAGCGGTGTTAAAATCCTAGAAGTCATAAGTTTACTCCATATTTCCAAAGACTTCTATACAACTTCAGTTGTAAGTCGGAAAGCCAGACTTGTCCATTATGTACATAAAGTTTACAATAATTAATACAAGACCACATTATTTACAAATTGCAATTTAGCCATCACACGCACATCGCCACAGTTTCTCTATATTACCTTTCCGTTCTGCTTGTAATTCACACCGTAGAAACTGTACAACTATCCCTAACACGGAGAACTATTTTAACTGCCTACTTCAGTCCAGTCGGACAACCGTTTCGAGGCACATCACACTAGTATACCTACTCACATTTGCCGCTATGGCAACGTACACGGTATCTACCGAGTACTTTCTCATTTATCTGATTGTGTACTTTACCGGTTTACTACCATAAAATACTGCTGCTGCTGCAGTCAGGACACTGATGTATACCATTAGTTTTTATAAAGTGCTATCCAGGGACAGTCATGGGGATTGGGTCTGAGTTCGCTACTCATTAGCTATGGCATCTCATTAACTTTCTCTCCGTGACGTTTGATCCTAATAATTAACTAATTTCGTGCTAGAGAATATTTCCCATTTCAACAAATTCTAATAATCAAACATGTAATCACACAAGCCTACAAATTGCTTAAACTAAATGACCAAACAAATTTTCAGTTGCAGTCTGTCTCTCTGTCTACATACGTAGAAAATTTTATTACAGTATGTATGTATGTATGTATGTATGTATGTATGTATGTATGTATGTATGTATGTATGTATGTATGTATGTATGTATGTATGTAGGTAGGTAGGTAGGTAGGTAGGTAGGTAGGTAGGTAGGTAGGTAGGTAGGTAGGTAGGTAGGTGTTTGAATCGAACGTTATTTTTAACCATGAAGTCATACAATTGTTAGCTATATAAATCGAGCGTCTTTGTACCAGTTTTGTAGAGTCACACGATGGCTAGCAGTTTGAATCGAGCGTTGTTATTTGAATCATGTAATTAGACGATTGGTAGCAGTTTGAATCAAGAGTTATTATTTGAACTCTGCAGTCACATCACTATTAGCAGTTTGAGTCTTTGTAGCTATGGATGTAAAATACGATTTTTGTTCAAGGTAATTGGGGCTTTGAAAAGTCGTATGTCTAATAACTAATACCAAAAGATACGTCTCTAAAAATGTGTGCCACTTCATTTATATTCAATAGAGTGTTGTTTCTGCAAAAAACAAACATATTTCATTGGTTTATGCTATGTCTGGTATCACGATGTAAGAAAGATAAAATTCGATGTTATACCAACGTTCTGGTTCTGTTGAATACATGATTACTGTTATGCATGTTTAATTTCTACAGCGTACTTAACGTTTGTCCATGATTGATGATACGTTTTTGTGTGCATCAGAGTTTTGTTTGTAATTTATTAATATCTTTGGTTTACTAATATTTTCGCTTCAATGTCAAATTTAGAATGTTCTAAAAGTTAATTTGTGACACACATCCTGTTCGTTTTATTGTGGCGAAGTTTTATATAAAGTTATGGTAAACAAGATTATTCATTTCCTTTTTAAGTTCAGTCTGTGTAATCATTTCTGTTATGTTCTGATATAATTTGAAAGTAATCATTTTTTAAACTAACCATTGAAATTACAGACTGCTCATTGCCTTCTTGGACTAAAATACTTTTTTTTTAGGGCTATTTGAATTCATTGAAAGACATTCAGGGTTATATAATTGCGATACTTTGATACTGATGGTACATCAACTTGTCCAAGACTATTGGTACATCAGAACAAATTTTACTGGAAGTAATTCGGAATACTCTATACTTATGATAGAACATTTAGGATTATTTGGGATTTAATTCACATAGGTGTGAGTTCCTCTTAAATTTTCACTTTGTAACAAACAGTTCATTATTTGATAATTTTAATAAACTTGCTAATTAATTATTTGATAAACTTGCTGATTTTGCTTAATTCTGTTACTTAGTTTAATACCACAGAGAAATAATATTACTAATAAACATATTTTCTTGATGACATAAAAACATGGAGATAAGATAATTGGAAACAACAATGTTTGCTATAGCCCGAGCCTACTAACCCGTTGGTTTGTACACACCCCTCCCAACCGATTTCAGCAACAAAAATTTTTAATTTGATAAAAGTGCAAAGAACTTAGTCAATTCATTTATTGATTTATATTTTCTAACCAGACAGTGAGTTGAATGGCCTTAACAAAGTCATTGTCTGCGCGTTACATGCTTAACGGAAGCTGTCAATATTATAGACGGATAATGCCTACAGTTTCGTATTTAGCATAGGGTTAGAAATTTAAAGAAAAAGAGTTTCCCCGGGTTTCCTCGCTAGTTTTACTGGCTATTTAAAAGTGACTTTGTATATCTTAGGTATTGTTCAAAGAACCTTTAATTTCCTTTTTTTTTGATGTATGATTGATGGGTGTAATATGGGTTAGAGAGTATACAGCTTGGCCTTACTCCAGATGAGCATCTTTCAAAAAAGTGCTAGCTCTACATGCTCATTTTCACTTCTCGAACTTCAGAGGTAAATTGTAAAAAATAGAGCCAATAACTTTTTTTTTAACATTTTATGTACTTAGTAATTCCACATTGCACTTTTAGAAGCTGGTATTGTCTAGTTTGGCAAAACTTATTTTCCATATTTTAATAGCTGCCAAGAATAGTGTACTTTAGACAAATTTAGACACTGCTAACTAAAATGACTGCTCCCTTGTGCTCCAAAAATCAACCAACATTATCTCCACTATTCATGATTAAAATGCAAACAACTTCACCTTACATGCATCACTCTCTCAAAAGTACATAATAACTGGTGAGCGCCACCCTTCAGCAATGGGGTGTATGCGCGACTAAACATGTACATACATATGTCGTCTGCTTCCGAAATTTACAGTGTCGAATCAAGCAAAGAAAAAGAATGAGAAAAAAATGAATTTCACGTGAATTTAACAAGTGGTTTCATTAATATGTTCATGTGTTCAAAGGAATATAATTCCAAACTCAACGTTATGATAATTTACGGAATTATCCGGGAGTTACCGAATAGGATGATTTACGTCATTAGGCTGTCGGATGGAAATAAACTAACTCATAGTGTACAGAATATGGCGTCGTGTTGGTATGGAAAGTCCGTGAAGCATGAAAGGTGCAAGGGAATATCAGTATCAGTACCATTCTGGTCACAGTCAGGTTACAAATTATAAATCAATGGTTCACTTGACTTAGTTATGTGCACTTTTTATCACGTTAAACGTTTTAGTTATTGAAATTGGTAGTGGGATACAGATCAACGTGGATGTAGCATCGGCCTATAGTTCTAATTTAACTGTCATCAATCATTTCTTATACAAACATTGTTGGCGATACTTGACACCTTCCACGCCAACTAAGAACACCAAATCTCCAAATTTTGAGCCTTAGAAAAGATAAACATTGTATCGCAAGTGCCAGTGTTAAGACAGCGGCAGACAACCCATTACAAGTGGATTTTATGTACCCATAATGCATCATAAGTCAGTTAAAAGCCTATTACATCTGCTTAAATATTAGGTATGATGTTGTTACTGGCACGTGATGGAGTCAAGGAAGTAGACCTTACATACACATGATAATTACATTTGGCTTCTGTGCTCTTATTGTATATGGTTATGTATGACGCATAAAGAAATAAATATGGATTGATTATATTTGGCATTTCATATCAAAAACACAACATATTTAATCAGCATTTAGCTCGGCTTTATTGCAATGAATGTCACTGTTTTCTAAAGCGTTTTCTTGTCATCAGCAGTGCTCCATACTACATTTCCTAGATTAATTTGTTTATCGCTTTAAAGTGCCACTATGCAGCGGTAATACATTGGTTTGGTCTTTTCTATTCGTCTATACGTCTTTTGCAGCCAGCTTCTTAGCATTATTACAATTGCAAATTGAAGATTAATCTTAGCTGGGAGATATATTTCTATCACATGCAAATGACCCGATTTGTTGATTCTTTAATATTTTCAAATTGGTTTTTTTAGGACGTTTTAGGATTTGGATATATTGACACGAAACAAGCAAACTGTAAAACATTAAACTAGCCTGACTATGCAAAATAGAACGCATAAACTGTGCACGGTCAATCCACTTCATAGTCATTCTGTGAGGAAGAAAATGTATTTGTACACTTTGTATTCAAGTATTCTTTCATGTCAAGCCGATATCAACTCTCGAGTTGTTTGGGGATTTTTTCATGTTCATGTCGTGCAGATATGCACACTTGAGGCCTACGGGGACTAGTTTCTTGTTATGCCGGTATCCACCATCGAGTCTTGTGGGGCTTGTTTAGTGTCATGCCGATTTCCACTCTTGAGTCTTGTGGGGGTGGGGGTGGGTTCTTTCCTTTCATGCTGATATCACTCTTGAGTCCTGGGGTGAGTGGGCTGGCTACTTTCATGTCATTTCGATATCCACTCTCTGGTCTTTGTTGACCATTTTCTTTCTTCTAAAACTCCACAATCCACATTGAAATCAAA
Source organism: Potamilus streckersoni (assembly GCA_016746295.1). NCBI lineage: Eukaryota > Metazoa > Mollusca > Bivalvia > Unionida > Unionidae > Potamilus > Potamilus streckersoni. The sequence continues at coordinate 957,180 of JAEAOA010000564.1, forward strand.
AGTAAGAACAAAAATCTCATTCGTATTATTTAACCGATTAAACAGGTAAAATAAACTTTAATTTTCAAGAAGACAATGTGTTAAGTATAGAAACTACGTGACTTGTTTGGACCCGAGAATTCATGAGAAAGAGCAAAACGTTTCTACGCGTTTTAGAAACCTTTTTATGCTCTAATGAAAACTCGTTACACAAAATTTTACTATGAAACCTGCCTCAGTCCTAAGACGAAAAATGCGTATCACATTGCATAACAATCAATAGACGACGAAACAAACTTTGCAACTTGTCAACACGCATCTGTTGATGATCTAAGTGTGGAAGAAGGGATTGTATATTGCACAAATTTTATATTTAGTAACACTGGGTACTACATCATGAGTAACAGAAAATTTGGTTGAAAAAGTGAAACATTTTATTTATCCCCCTAATTACATGTCATGCGTATCTATCTACAATACTCATCATCAAATACTTGTTACACGTGTCTTGCTCTTTATGCTGTACGTAAGTCACATGACCGAAACACGTCACATGACTAAAATAGGTCAACTGAACCAAAATAGGTCAACTGACGATTTACATAAACATATTAAGATCATGCGTAATTACCATTTTAAGAAAAGAAAAGTTGACTTTGAATACTTCTCCCATATAAAATAAAAATTCCAAAACGATAAAGAAAAATTGATGTACAGAAATACGTGCAGTTCGTTCATACAGATCAGAAATAGTTTAAATTATGTATACAACTGATTAATGAAATCATGTGACCAAAAACAAAAATAAATACTTCAGTGTCTGAATCTGTTTAAAAATGTAAAAACATGAACTTTGAAAAGTTCTTTAATTTTAGATTGGCTGATTTATGTAAATATCAATTTCATTACAACTTTATAGCAGTCAGTCAAATTGCTGAAATGTTTCTTATTATTCCACTAAAAGTAAGACACAATGGATATCAAGTGCAAGAAAGAAAACACAGGACGACGAGCATTATATATGCCTTTGTTAGAAACTGAATATTGGAAACGTGCTTCAAGAGTTTCCTGGAAGTTGTAATTGTCAAACTGTTCTTCGCCATCCCGAAAGGTATTTAAAACTGACTGACGTTTTTGAGGAAATTCAGCTATAGGCAAAGAAGAATCATCATAAACTGATATCCTGCGTAAAGAACTGAATGCCCACAAACCTAGCGAATACCCTTTAAAACATCATAACTGAATGCCCTCAAACTTAGCGAATGCCTTTAAAACATCATAACTGAATGCCCTCAAAATTAGCGAATGCCTTTAAAACATCATAACTGAATGCCCTCAAACCTAGCGAATGCCTTTAAAACATCATAACTGAATGCCCTTGAACATATTTTGTACCTACATCAACAAGTGAGAATACATTTAGCTGAACATTTGAGCAATCATGTTATGACTGAGTATCAATATTACATAAGTAACAAAACACTAAATGCGCTGATTTACAATTTTAACTCCATAACAAATGCTATGTAAATTAACTTTAATTTGTGCAGTAAATATTGTAATTTAACAAAACTTGTAAGATAAAAAGACAACTCGTCAAATTCATTTTCGAACTGATAAAAATGCTTTCAAAAACCACTGGAATCATCCCAATGCATACATTTGTTTGATGATAGTACATGTTATCGCACCATAAACCGTCGTTTGCAACCAGTCACAAGCACAAACTGTCTAAAGTAGATCCATTCCGAATATCAAGCAGAAACATTCTAATGAAATGATGATGGTATTGTAAAGATGAGCTAATTACTAGATATGTCGTCATATTTTCCTGACGCGGCTCATTGATATTTGTCTTTGCATTTCTCAATAACTTCTTCGTGTCGGAGATCTTCGGCATCATTGCACTGAACCTCTACTTGAATGCCTCTCAATTTGTTTTTGAGTGCCTTCAGACTGCTAGCGTATATCATCTTCTGTTTGATCGCAGCCGAATCAGGGCTCCTGGAAAAAAAGATAGTATGCATTGCTCTTTGATAAAAGTCTTTGGAAACCGAATTCTTTATATATATATATATATATATATATATATATATATATATATATATATATATATATATATATATATATATATATAGAATATATATATATATTCTCGAACGAGTCAAACTTTCATGCCTTTCTGGAACAATAAAAGCATATCGATATGTTATAATTCGACCATTTTATCATTGCAATTTCATGGTTCCATTTACATGGTGAATATAGGCAATAATTCAAATATTTTAGAAGTCTTTCCTATGGAAGAAATTGGAATGATTAATAATGCTGCATTTAGTTTTAGTAGAAGAAGACAATCATGGATCTGATTGAAAAGAACGCGAATCAATATGTAAAACTATCGTATATTAATGAGGTCAGTCAAATCAACATAAATTAAAAAAATAAACTACTTTGTCTATAGACAGCGATTAAACATGACTTGAAGCTGACTGCTAAAGAAAACAATGGAAGGTTAATTAAAACGAATAGCAGGTCAGAGATAAATTGTTGTGTTCTTCACAGTCTTTCAAAACTTGAACAGTCTTATACCATCACTGACTTTACAAAACTCCTTAAACACAGAATGACCTTCCTTCTGCCAACATTAACGTTACAAAACTCTTTCTACATTGAATGGCTGTCTGCCATCACTGAAGTTAAAAAATCTCTTTCTACATTGAATGGCCTTCTGCCATCATTGACGTTATAAAACTCTTTGTACATTGAACAATCTTAACCCATGACTGACTTTACAAAACTCTTTCAACACCGAATGGCCTTATATATCACTGATGCGCAAAATAATATACATGCAATGCCAATCTCTAAAACTCACCCTTGACTGAGTAAACAAGACTTCGCACTCCTAATATAATTATCGTGCATGAAAGGAGAGCGAAATTAGTTGCACCGACAGCAGTGACTCTAATGTATTGAATAGGTAGTAGACACCCATTCTTGTAATACCAGCTCTGAATAGCTGTTAATATGCAGAAATGAAATCTGGAACAAACTGGAATACAAGCTTACGAATATCATCACATCATTAAGTCTATGCCAAATATTGAAAAGTTAGTGTTTACTCTTACAATGGATTCGTTTCTGAACTTCAGACCGATCATTTATTTAATCTACTACAGTGAATAATGCATGAATTTTGTAATAAATAAGGAAATGAAATTGCTTGATGTTTGGCATATTGAATTAGATCAGAATTAAATTTAAAAATCATATTTATTATGTTTACGAAATCCGCTGGAATATATTTACTCCGCTGAAATTAGTGCTCCTTTACCAAATGCGTAAATAAGATTTTTGAAACAAAATTTGATTGACGGGTAGACTGAGTCAGTTATCGATCGATAAAAAAAGCACACTTTGGATTATGCCTACGATATTGCTACATATGTGGATGAAGTATACTTGTTCATACATGTTTATGATGCACAAAAACCTTGAGTAAGGCAGTCACGGATGAGAAAGGAGCGTAGCGGATTGAGACCGAAGTTAGTGACAATGAATAAAAATATAATTGTTTTTGAAGATTCCTTAATTTCGATGCCACTGATAAGAAAATTTTTTTTAGAGACACATTCTTAGTGCCGTCACATTGCATGCCATAACATAGTGTTTGCATTCTGCTATACTATTAAATCAGTGTACAAATGTGATATTCAGTGTCATCAGCATGCTGTAGATAAATGATCTACTGTAAACACTTTTGTCACAACAAACTTTTATGAAATATATCAATATTCATATACACCCTTTATATTTCCGACATGAATAGTTTCCATGCAAGTTGCACTTTACCTAACTTTCTCACTTCAGATTTCTGTGATGATTCATAACTGCTTAGGAGCTACGCATGCGTGGTATGCAAAAACTTTAGAAGACAACATCAATTTGCTATTAGAATTCCACATATGCGATGGAAACCACTCTAAGTTTTCCCGTTATTTAATGATAACAACTTACCTATATTTTTATATTTTCAAAATGGAAACACTTCTTGTCATTTGTTTAGCATTAGTTGGAGGTAATAATAGTAGATGGAAGTGGAAACTTCTATATGAACCTCTATTAAAAAAATAGCTAAGAAAACTTATAGTGTTTCCTTTTATTAGTAGAATTGGTATCAGTGGGGAAAAAAAGCCAAAAGGTTTATGCTGATTACAACACTATGCAACAACTCACGGATATTATGTCGATCAGCGGCAACTTACCATATTCAAGTTCTTACAATTCAGCACTTTCCGATCCTCAATTTCAGAAATCATAAACACCGTGAGGAAAATGCATCTTTCCGTTCCCCGAATTGATAACGCCCCTTTTACCCCCCATAAAAGACTTTGCGGTTCCATACGTTACGTCTTAGTCTTGCTCAAATTTCGGATTAATAATCTTATCGATTCTGATGCACAAAAGATTATGACATACGCATTAGTTGATTAGATATAAAAAAATCGCTTATTAATAATATTTTTGAGAATGTTGAAAATAAGGGTGTATATGAATATGAGAAGTTCGTGAGACAAGGACACAGTATATCAATTCCATTATTCTTATAATTGACTTTCAACGTAGTATCAAATTCCCTCAACATTAAACTGTATTATAAAATATTTGGGAATCATTACACACACACACACACACACACACACACACACACACACACATTTAAAACAGAGCAATAAGAAAAGAGTATCTCAATGTTTCGAGTTTATCAAGCTCTGTGTCGTGGGAAGAAACAACTTTCATCCACAAAACAAATACTGGACACAAACCCGAAAGAAAACCTGGACTGTTATATGTTTAAATGGCAGGTGACGCTACAAACAAGAGTTAAATAATGATAAAAAACGAAGAACTAATTGATAAACGGGCTTCCAATAAGCGAACTAAGCGTCTATTATTCGTTGTTGTCAGATTTGCAAATTTTATAACAAGAATAAAAGACGCGGTGATCTGTGTAAGTACGTGTTTGTACCGGATTCAGGGCTTCCAATAAAGGACGAAAATCATGCGTGGTGAAAAAAGTTATGGCAATCTTAGACTGGACACTACAAAATGTATACTAAAATAGTATTTCTCGGTGAAGTTATGCAAGGAGGAGATGGAAACATATCATAAGAATGTTATACCTGGATATTTTAACAACAGAGAATAATAATAATAATAATAATAATAATAATAATAATAATAATAATAATAATAATAATAATAATAACAATAACAATAATAATGGATATTTCCTTGGGTAAATGTTGTCGCAAGACTTGCGTATTGGGGATAAACTAAACCTTGACAGGAATTTTGATCAGATTTATTTGCGAAGGCCTTTGTTCATTTAGGCCAAATTGACCTTGAGTTCTGGGTTGTGCATCCAGTCTTGCTCCTCACCTATGCGTTCTATAGCAACCTACCTTGGGTCTGACTCAGTGGCATCACGAGAGACTACTGAATGTCCAGTGTCAACAGATTTTTCTTTCAATGGCGTTCTCATAGGTTCTTAATTCGTTTTAGAAATCAAGTTTCGTCAGCATATTTAATGGCACAGATTCGGCTTATTAGGAGACATTATTGTTTTGGAATTCGAGATCCTAACTTCTTGTTGATAACGAAGTTTGCTCATGTCATCACACTATCGAGCGATATGGTTTCTGGATATGTTGCAGATCAGGCAGCATTTGTCTTTGCAAATGTTTGAGCTGACTGGTTTTGTCAGAAGTGGTGTGTACAAGATGGTTCCTGAAATTTGTAGGTCTCCAATACGCTGTGATAAAAGGTGGTGTGTACCAGATGATCGTTAAAATTTGTAGGTCTCCAATATGCTGTGATAAGAAGTGGTGTGTACCAGAGGGTCGTTGAAATCTGTAGGTCTCCGATACTCCGTGATGAGAAGTAGTGTGTACCAAAATGTCCTTGAGATTTGTAGGTCTCCACTACGCTGTGATAAAAAGTTATGTGTACCAGTTGGTCGTTGAGATTTATATGCCATCAGTATGCTGTGATAAGAAGTGGTGTGTACCAGATGGTCGTTTAGATTTGTAGGTATTCAGTACGCAGTCATAAGTCTTCAGACACTCGGAAGATTCAATAGGGAACCAGTGAGTCCCTATGATCCCATTTTAAGTTTAGGATATCAGGGTGGAAAGTTACCTTGAATGGGTCGATTTGTTGGTTTTACATTTCAAGATGGCGTTTCTATCGATATTTTTTTTATCGAAAAATCAAGTTTCGTTCATGGCCTCGTCAATGTATTTTGGTACATACCATAGTGTCATTCATAGCATCGTCTATATATAATTATCTGTCCTAGTTTCGTTTATACCTTCGTCAATGTATTGTCCTGTATTCTACTTTTGTTTATGGCTTCGTCAATGTATTTTGTCTTGTATTCTAGTTTCGTTCCATGTATTTCATTCCGTATCTTTCCCATAACCAAAGGCAAAATAAAATATTAGGCATTTCTAGCGATTGACAAGTGGTTTCTATAAACGAGGCTAAAAATATGTCAGATATTCAAATTTATCTTGAGTCAATGTGGGAAGGAAGCAGTAGATATGCAGATTGAAAATTCCATTTTGCACTAGAGATTATTCTAGGGGGCGTGGATAGAATGACAGTGTGTAATATGGTACAAAAATGCTAGTCAAAAGTAAGTTTCAACAGTCTCTCTAAACGCTTCAATACCTACACCGGTTAGTACTACTGTCTCCTTGCAGCTTTATACTTTGTAGAAAAATTGTAGCCCACGGATCAGTACATCACTCCTTTGTCGGAAAAGTCAATCACCGGTACTTGGGATAAACGCGTTGTGGAGTTTTTAATTTCTATCACACACCATGCTTGAGGATTGCAAGCATTTCACTAGAATATTCATACTGCACTTAAGGTTTCACTTAACATATAGTAATCATTGATTACAGGACGAATGGGGCCCGGAGGGAGGGGAACGTAGATTAAGATCTGTAGAGAGTATTTTCGTAGCTTCTTGAATGCTTTCATGCCGTTTACAAACGGTATTTTCAAAGTTTCGAAATTATGCAAAGTGATATGTTTCACCTGTTACGAGAGGTCATGGCAGTAGTAGAAGAAAGTAAGAATCCGAGCTCAACAACCCCTCTCCCCACCCCTCTAGACCTCCAAACAAATACAATAGAACACCTGTTGCAAAATACCTAGGTAACAGGTAAAATTTAATTACGTGATCTTCCAGAATAAGCAAAATGATATGTCAGACTCAATTTTCCAAATCATTACGATTTAGCAGAGCGTGGCGATTGTGGACTAAATTACGCATTAGAATTCCAGTAAGGTAAGTGGTATTATACCTCATTACCAACTGTTAATGTCTCAACTGTAGATATCAAAAATATTTCATTATCATAGTAATAGAGGCTAAACTTTACTTTACCGCTGACATAACGACGTGACTCAAACAAATCTATTATTTGTGATTTGTTAAGAGGGTATTTTTTGTCGATAAAATACACCTTTGACCGATCAAGATCAATTGTAAGTTTGGTGTATTTATGCTGACTAATCGGACAGTGAAAGTTGTTAAATTCCGCTAGCAACTTTTGATACAATTGTTCGAGATAATTAAAATACTCGCTGTCATCAGATCTGATGAGCGAAAGTTTTAACTTGTCACGGGTACCACTAAAGCATATGCCTGATGTTTCATTATTAATTTCAACTGTCAATGGTTTGCCGTCCATCATTAGATATTTGATTTTGCTACTGTAGCTATTTGTTACTGTCAAATTTTCAAACATTATTTTTAAAGTTTAGATAAAATTTTAGTTTGCAAAGATAATGTCAAGTATATCTCTATCATCATGACAATACCCAATTGCAAGTGTATCTACCCCATTTTCGCAATAACGTTTATCATCAAAATTGCTCAAACCGCGTTTGATAAGGACATCTGTTTCGAGCTTATGATGATTTGTCCGAATTGACATAGCTCTTATAAAACTAACACCACCATCAAGCGCGTACTTGTAGTCATCAAATTTTATAAACTTTTTAACAAAATCACGAGGCAGACCTTTTGCTTTTTTGTTATTTTATTATTGTCTAACAATACGGCATACATTTTACTACGTAATCCGATAAAGTATTTGATAGCGCTCGAGTTCATTTCATCTTTGAACTTACCAATAACCTTTTTATTTGTGTCGTCATGAAATTTACTGTCACGTGGGTAATCGGAAAGATCAAACAGATATCTATTATCATGCATATCCTGATAGACGTCCTCGCATTCGATTTCATATACGAGCGAATCAGTATCAGTAAATAATAATCTACTAGCCGGCCATTGATTTTTAACAAAATTATAATGAAAATCGTACATCAGCCACTTTGATAAATCTAACACTGAAGCTCCAACGTAGATCGGCTTGTTTAGTTTTAGATTTGTTTTTCTTCTTTGTATCGCAACAAGATTCTCATTAAATATTTTCATGCTCACAAAATCATCGTCTGACACAAGTTTGTTTCTGCGATTGACATCATTGACTAGTTCGATATTTACGCGTTTCCTAATATTCTCCATCGTCTTACCAAAAACAGAATTGTTCATCAGTTTGAAAAAGTTTTTCTCAAAATCAGTTTTTGCCGCAGCTCTTCTTGTAGTGTTCGAGTTAATATAACCTCTCATTCACGGCGACTGATTAAATTTTAGTACGCGATGAACTTTTCTCAACACGAGACCAGCATCGACTGCTTGTTTTAAAGCTTTGTAATGCAAAACATAATTACGTTTATGAAGCAAATTTGGTACTAGTTTCTTTACCATAGAATGTTGTCTTGGTAATGCTGACGCTTGTTGTTCTTCTGATAACAAACTATATTCTATAACCATCGATTCCGCGCAGAAAGGGTAATCGTTATGCAATTTGTGTAGCGAAGTTGGATAATCGAGATCAACTTCAACGAAATACGAAACATCGTCGGGTATCTTTTTTTCTGTCTCTGATAGAAATTGATCAGCCGTGATCCAATGAAATCCACCAAACGGCATTGGTTCTGCCATCGAATACCCGTACAAGTTATTGCAATCTAGATAAACTATATACTTCGAAGGAAGGTCAGGATTATACTCTTTCAGGTATTTGTTGTTTGTTTCAGCATATTTTTTTGTTATCACGCTAATACCAACTCGGATACCTTTTTCGATAAAATTGAACATATCAACATCAGTCAGTAATTCCAACCTTACCTTACTAAACTTTAACAGAGCATCCCATGACAGTCCGGGGGCAGAATAATACCAGCAAGGATCTAGTCCGTAATTATTATAACTCACTTCTTGAAAACTTTCAAAAACATCTGCTAATAATAACACGTCAGTTTTCAAATACAAATCGTGATAATCACCAAAAGTCTCACAATCAAACTCTTTCCAAATATCTTGTGCATACCTGTACTCATCATCAGTGATATTTTCATTTTTAAGTTGCGAGTAAAATTTGTCTTTGCCAGGTAAAGATGTTTCATCAAATTTACTCCAATCGTCGAGATATTCGTATGGAAAAACTCCCTTTTTAGCTAATAGATTAAATTTATCTCCAAAACAGTCTCTTAGGTTATTAAATTTACTACAACCTTTTACAAGCTCATCTAACGATGCTGCCATAAACTGCAGGCTGTCAATAAAACGTAATTTACCTAGCGTAACTGACATATACTTTTCAAAATTATTTGGAATGCATTTGATGACATTATTGAGTTTTAGATGAGCTTTTATCTCAGGATCACCAAAAGCTTCTACGATGATGTGACTATCATATCCTCGAAAATTGTGAAGAATAACTGGAATAAAATCTGGAGCGTGAAATTTTAAATTACACTGGTCATGAGCCGCTCCACGATACTGTCCAGTCAAATGGCAATGGTCACGTACTTTTTTGTTGTCAGTATCAAAAGCTTTTTCACAAATATAACAAATTTTCGCTTGCTCGTGAGCGGATTCTTGTTGAGGTGTTAATTTTAACATTGGAGTTACTCTTTTCAAACGATAAGTTATATGATCAACTTCGCTGATCAATTGCTTGAGAAGCCAGACAGCTGGATTTTTACTACGATAGAGTTGGATTGGTTTAGATAATCTCGAATCAGCGCAACAAACTACCTTGTACGCTACTCCACATGGAACATGATTTTGAATTTTTCTTGTACTCGATTGGTTATGATCATTTTCTACGCCAAGTACAGGTTGAAGTAAGCATTCGAAATCGACGTATATGACGAAAGGAATTTTTAGTTTGTGATTATGATGGACAAACTGTAACACGCTATCTTTTTTAGATGGCATTGTTATTCTTTGTACGTCACTACAGTACTGCAAATGCTTTTGTAATGTTTCATTGTCTCTACAACCGTGCAAACAGCGATAACAAAAGAACTTTTTGTTGTTATTTTTATTATACTGTCTTCCAACTAGTCTGTTAAAGTTTTTGATCCAAACGTAATGATTTTTATAAAACAGTAAATTGATAGTCGATTGTGAAGCTTTTTCTGAAATATACCTCGGATAGACATTTTCTTTTTCATATAGTCCGAAAACGTTAATCGAAACATTATTTTGCTTTTCAAACTTTGGTATTTGATTTTCTGCCACTGGAAAGTCAATACCAGCACAATTTAATCTTGACACGTGACTGATATACTTCTCAACACGATCAGCATTTTTTTCTGCTGGAAATAGCGCGGAAAGAACAGCCCATTGGAAACATTTGCTATCGACGTTTTTTATGTTTATACAGCACTGTTTATTTTTTATTTTTGGTGGCAGGTCGATATACGAACTACCGCGTAATGCGTCATATTTCATCGTGTGAAACAAAATTTCCTTGATCATTTCAAACTTCCAACCCGAACCTAATTCGGTAAATTCTTCTATTTTTTATCAAATTTCTTGGTGTATTTCATTAGATAGTGACAAAAGATCACTACCAAGTAAAACACGTCTAGATTTTGCGTTGATGTAAGGGTCTGCAATTTCCTTGTTAGTAGATTCTTCCGTCACAAGTAGTTTTGAAAATATAACGTGATATTGCACTAACAATCTTAGACCCTTGTGTTTTTCAAGCTCACGTTTTACAGTCGTCTGTAGCAGATGAAAGAGATTTGTTTCAGAAAAATTTACTAAAACATTTTGATTATCAAACTGATAACTATTATCAAAACCTGCAAAAGCAGTCGCTATTTTAACAGGTTCTCCCATAAGACTTCTCTTGGCTATATCACGCAATTTTAACATTATTATATTATAATATAATCTCTAATTGATAATTTACCGCACACTGCGCATGCGCTAGAAAAACAATTAGAGATAAAAAATATCACCTATAATATAATGACAGTAAATCTGACAAGCGCACGTGAGCAAGAGGTATATCATGTTTATCCGAAGAACAACCTGTACGCTGGAAATGCACTTGGTTCGGTTATTAATATCATTACTGGAATATCTGTTGGTAAAGCAACGTCAGCGGGTTATACGATTAGTGTAAAGGGAGATAATACTGAAAGAATTACTTTGTTTAGAAAAGATTTTATTTACACGTTATTTTGCGATGACATTCCAGAGGGAAACGAGTATATCATTATAACGGTAAAGTCACTGATGATAATATTGAAAATTTATCCTTACAAGACGAGTTTCAGCCGCATCCGGTCTTTGATTTATACGAGGCTAACGATCGCGGTATTATTAGAAACAGAAAAACTAAAAAAGTTCTTAGTTCTATGAACAATATGGGATATCTTATAGTAACTGTTAGAGGAACATCGACAGATCGAGTTTGTTATACTGGTCATAGGCTTGTTTACGAGGTGTTCAACGGATCTATACCCAATGGTCTGGTTATTAATCATATCAATAACGTAAAAACAGACAATCGATTGGAAAATCTGGAGCTAGTGACCCAACAGGAAAATGTGAGAAAAGGACGAGGTGGTGGTATTAATTTTAGACGCCCAATAAAACCTGTTATTTCGTTAAACCTTGAAACGGATGAGGAGATCAAATTCAAATCAATTACAGCTGCGGCGAAATATTATAATATAAATCCCAGAGCAGTAAAATTTGTAGCTGATGGAGCAACAAAATCAGCTTTTTCAAACAAGTATAATGCTAGTATTATTTTTAGATATGATGATTAATAATATTTTGTAATTCGGTTTTAGTCAAACAATGATGAGCAAATGCTATAATATCATCGCAATCAAATTTTAGCGTCGTTACTGCACTTTCATTAATTTTATTTTTTTTCTGCTTCTGTTAGTAATATTTTATGAGAATCACCTTGCATTACAAAAATCTCAACGGAATATGCACCTTAACCAGACAAGCATTTTCTTACCGCTTTGGTCAGTTCGTGGTAGTTTATTATATTAACTTTTTGGTGATATTTTACCTTGTCAGTCATCTTATAACAACAAATTAGATAAAAAGTATATTATAATATGGATATGATGAAACGACTCGTTCAACTATACGAAGAAGATACTAGTGATATCAGCGATATGGTCTCCACAATCTCTAATGATATGATAGACAAATCTGTTGGTTATAACGAAAATGATATTTTATATAACAACGAGTCTGATGATGGTGAAATAGTCACCGTCGTTAACAGATATAATTATAGCAGACCAACCACTGGAAAATATAATGTCAAGTATCACATTGCTAAAAAATTATAAAATTTGATTTTACCGTTACCGAACAGCAGGTATTTTTGCAGTTAATCAGACCTTTTTTAAACATCAAAATTTCAGGTCGACAGAAAAATATAAAATTTGATTTCATCTTTGTCAAGATTTTTAATCTAATGACGATCTCTAACGATCGCAGACAATATCTAATATCATTATGTAAACCAGTAAAAGGTGTATCTATCAAACGAAAGTATGAGGAAATTTATAATAGCATTATTTCACAGTCGATAAAATCGACCGGGTTGGAATCCAGCTGTTAAATTTATCACTATACCCACGCCATTTGACTAAACTTTTATCTCCTTTTTTCCTAATCACTTTTTTCGATAACGAAAACATCTTGTTCAGTTTTTTGTAGTTCTTGTTCGTAAAAACTACCTACGATAGGTTCCCCTGCCAGATCTTTTAATGCGTACGTTACAGGTATTGTTAAGAGTACTTTATCAACAACAAATACTTCTTCGCTCCAGTTTGGAGTAAATCCTTTTTCAAATATCTTTTTAGTCAAAGAGATTCTAACTTTATCACCGACCTTAAATTTATGTCTGCGGTACATGTTTTCGTTTGCTAATATTGGATTTTTGATAGCGTCATTGGGTGACATTTTGATGGTTCGATGTTTCGTGTTATTATATTCACCTACGATTTGAGAAAGGTCATCGATGTACCTGTTGGTGTTTTTAGCTGTCATATGTTTGTGTAATTTTTCGTTTAGCGTGCGATTAAATCTCTCGACAACAACGCTTTTGCCTTCGTTTCCTGTAACGTAGTTTTTAATATTATTTTGTTCTAGAAACTGTTCAAACTTTTTGTTAAAAAACTCGGCTCCATGATCAGTCCAGATTTTGTTTGGTTTTCTTTCGGTACTCGTTATTATTTGTTTTAGTGCATCAGTGATTGACGTTCCTGTTTTATCTGAAACTGGCACACTAAAAGCGTATTTGCTGAAAACATCTGACATTAAACAAATATTTCTTATTATCGTTAAACTGAGCCATATTAGATACATCCACCAAATCTATTGCCCAGATATCATCTACAGCGTTTGCAACTACTTTACGTCTCGGAAACTTTTTTTTTAGGTCTGTGTAGTTCGATTGCAAGATCATCGTATAATTCTTTTCCGAGTCCGAGTTTATATTTTGCTCCTATCATTCACTGAACAAATCTTCTATCAAAACGTTCTCGTAGATTTGTTGGCTCCATATCATGTAATTCGTCTAACATTACTTTATCACAATCTGCTTTCGAGTTTTCATGATCACGATAACAGATATCATGACGCATTGCTATTGCATCCACTTGATTATAAGGTTCTTGTCCTGGCAATGGATTGTCGTTTTCATCTAGTTGTTGGTCTAGCGGATTGTAAGGACCTGTATACCGATGACCAGGCAAAGTCCAACCGCCTTTTGGTTTTGGTAATTTACCAATTAGTTTATGTATATCTATACCTAACCCTATTATTTCTCTGTTGTTACAACGTTGACAGTACGTAATGATTTTATCTTGTTCTATGCAAAGATCTTTGTCACAATCACAATTGCATTTCATTTTATTTTATTTTGTTTCATAAGATTAATCGTCGATCAAGATAACTCTATCAACGCTAGATCCTACTTGATTTTTCAAAAACATACTTTTCTTTCTACCACAGATTGCACAAATACTTTTTAACATCGTTCTATTATTTTTCGTTTTTTCCGTCATCTCATCCTTGTTATCTGTTTTAGTTTTGCATTTGAGACAGTATGTTGACATTATTATATCAAGGAGTTTAGATAAAATTGATTGCAATATTATCATTCGCATGAGAAGGATGCTCATCAAATTGTAAAATAAACTTTAAAAAGTTTTTACTCCCAGAGCTTTTACTCTGGTGCATTTGTCTGACAAACATGATACAATAATAACCACAAGCTGATGTTCCAATCGGCTGTAGTTGATTAGACGAATAATTTATTTTATCAAATTTTTTAAAAATATATTTTTTTATGAGATCGCTTGGAGGAAGTCCGAACGAATCAAAATAATTGTTATCGTGGACAGCAACCCAGTGGGTGCCAGAGCCATCATTGAAGTTTTCAATATTTACAACACAAGAACCGCCTGTTGGTACGTCATCGAGTTCATCCTTGGAAAATACTCCTCGAAATCCAACAACGTCCTTCAATTTTTCAATGATGTCAAAATTGCTCAATAACGTCTGGTCCCTGGTAGAGTTAATCCGCGTCCGATTCCTAGTAAGTTTGGCAGCAGACTTCCCGCTAGTCCCGCTGAAAGTGGAGCGAAAGGAATAATTCCTCCTTGTTTTGTTTGTTTGCGTTTTGTTGTTTTCTTTTTTTTCGATGATTTTGTTTTTTTCGGCGACTTTTTCGTTGGCATTTTATTTTATACTGTTACATAAAATTAACGATAGATTTGTTTGATACCACGACCTTCGACTGCTTTCTTCGTTGCGCCAGAGACTGTTCCTGACGCAGCCGCAAGTCCAAGTGTACCAAGTACTGGTAAAACTTTGCTAGCTATTATTGATAACGCTGGTCCAAAAAATCCACCTTCTTTTGACATTGCAGTTACATGAGAAACAGATAATTTCAGCACAAAAGGTTTGTTGCGATCGAGTTTATTGATTTGTTGTTGCGTTAGCATGACTTTTACTGCAATTTTATTTGAAGTTTCCGGAGAGATCATCAAAGAAACAGAGCTGCGTTTAGCAACAGCTGCTGATAATTTTTCAACTTGACCAGATGTTAGGTATATTTCTCGAGTTGTGTATTTGGTTTTCATAATGTTATATCCAAGTTGTTAGATTAAACTTGTACTGTCATTCTTCCTTTGATTGAATCGATGGTCAGAAATCGATCACTAACCAATAGCGCATATACGTTATACTGTTCACCTGGCACATCGCCCAGTGTCCACGTGACCTCAATATCTGCAGTCGATCCCACAACACGCTCCAAATGTTTTGATACGTCAAAGTAAAAGATGGGATAGAGCGATCGAAACTCTTCTATTGATATTTGAGATCCACTGTCCGCGTTCTGATATTTTTGCATTGCTTCCATAAGATACATGTACGGCCGAGAGATGTTTCTGGTGGCGTCTACGGCAAAATTACATTCGATTGCACGTTCGGGATACTGTTTGGAATTTATTCTCACAAATATTCGTCTAACGTCTGGGTTATCGAATACGGAGTTGTTCATTTCCTGATTGTTACGACGTGCTTGTCGTTGAAATACGACGAACAAGTGTCGCGGTAGTTGTTCGCTGGGCGTGGTCGTTACACGCCATGTATAATCAGTCGCGTGGGGAATGGCTGTTTGATAAATCCTGTTCTGTTGGAAGTGTATCTTTTTTGTAAAGGTGGCTAGTAAAGATTCGAGCTCCATCATTTTAGCTAATGAAGGGACAACCCGAGGCATCCACAGTGCTAATCTTGTAATAGAAAACTGTCCCTCAGCCACTCCATCGGCGTGTATTATACAATCGTTTTGATCAGCTCGATCTAAAATTAAGGTATGTTTTATTCCTCGAAACACTTTGTTATAATCACGGCAAAATCCAAAGATTGTGCTTAACGGTAGCATCATCGTTTTTTGTCGAGATTCTGCGGCAAATGCTTTTCGTTTGGTAAATCCCTCGTTATATCTTATGTTACGTGCACTAATAACACCGTTTATTAAATTTAACATCGCAACACCATCTGCGTCTGCAGCTGGTGGAGTTATACCAAGATTATGACAAGCGGCAATAAGTGAAACTCTTGTGGCGTTTGCATCAGCAGCTGCACCTGGTGCGGCTATACCAAAATTGTTAGCATTAGCAATAAGAAAATTTCTTACAATTGTAGCATCTGCAGCGGCATCAGCTCCATGTATAATAACACCACTTGAAATAAACTCGCCAGAGGTAGTTGTTCCTAATGAGGTATCTTTGAACCACATCATATTTGTGGCTATTGATCTGGAATAGTCATCGCTAAACGAAACGATGTTTAGTATTGTACTCGCTATGGGTAAATGCATTGAAATATCTTCTACAGTTTGATTGGCCAGTTGGTATCGTGCACTCTTAAACAAGCTCCAACCATTATTGACGAGAGCGATTTCTACATTAGCTGCAATATCACCACCTGCTGCAGTTAATATTCGGCCACGCACTTCTAACATTGCCTTATGGGGTAGTAGAAACACGTCCTCGTCTCTTGTTTTAAAAGTTCTAACTCCGGTTTGATTCGGTTCGTTCGAGTTCTCATCGAGATACTCGACATACTCTAATTCTGTTACAGCATCGTCAGTATCAATTTCTTCTGCAAAGTCGAGATAGTTTTTAGCTGACATTTATTTTATAATCGTTACACAAAATTAAAAGGCAGCAGGGGTCATCGGTTTTGTTTTCTTTACAAGTTTACGTACTATTTCTTCACCACTCGGCGACAATAATTTTTTTGTTGAAGCTATCATAGCTCGTTTTGTTTCTTCTGTTGGCGCAATATCTGATATTACTCGTTTTATTTCTGATGGGGAAGGTCCTTTAATCTTATCAGCAATCTTTTGCCCTACTGCAGTGCCTGCTGAAGATGCCGCCCCTGTAGCGAAAGCTTTACCAGCGTCAAGTGCAATGGGCGCTACTTTACGCGCGATTCCTGGAATATTCTCTGCAATTGTTGTAAATATATTTCCAAAAAATCCACCTACGATTTTTCTTCGATAAACTTTTCTTCGTCTCATTTTATAAAATTATGTACACAAAATCACATGCCTAGGCAGTGCGTAGGTGTAAGTAATACGTGACTATATCATTGTTCACGTCTATTTGTCGTCCAGATTGGTCTGTGAGTTGCATTGTAATGCTTGTAATTTGATTCTCAGGTGTTATTGGATAGTAGATAATCTGTCGCGGATTGATTTGCATGAGAGAACCTGGTGGGACTTCTGGTGAGAAACTGTAGATCGTTTGCCCGCGGTTGCCTTTTGACGTATAAGATCCAGATGCGATAGAGCAATTGATGAGTATTGTATTTACTTCTGTGATATCTACTGGTAGTTCTCCATCAAATGTCAAAGATTTATCTTCACCGGTGGTATAGTATAAAACTCTAGTAAAACCTAACATCTTTCCAAAACTTCTTTCTTCAAAGAGGACTTTCATATTTCTTTTCACTGTTATCCTAGCTCGTAAGGTGTTATAATTCGCCGCTAATTCGAAATTATCAGCATTCCCACCAGCTTTTGTTAGAAGCTCTTTTATTGTTCTGTTTAGATCAGTAATGTTATAAGCTCCTTGTGGAATCTGTAGTTTGTATTGTATATCAATAAACTCTTTTTGTGATGTTGGAGATTGTTTAACATTAACGATTAAAATTTCATCATTAACCCCAGTTCTAATATTCGGCATGGCGTTCCAACAAGTACAAGAAATTAATCCAATCTCATACTGTTTTGCAGGATCTAGTTCTATTGGTGGGTTGTAATTTACTGTAAAATTCGCGCTGTTTCCTGTTATTTGTGATGAATCAAGCAATAATGTTGTTTGCATTATACTAATATTTTAGATAAGATCGCGGTGTAAAATTTCATACTCGGATGATGTTAGTAATCCACTCGATCTTAAATGATCAAGTATATCAATAATTTCGTTATCAATCTCTACACTTTCATTACCAGCTTCTTTAGAGGATATCAACAGCATTAGCCGATCGACTATGTCTGCGTTTGATGTAAATGTTTTCACACCTTTTCCTGTTATTGCTTCTCTAATTTTTTTTACACGAGTTTTATCAAGTGTAATAAATTTTCTTTTAAAATTCCACCCCTTACCAAAACCTTTTGGTCTACCATTTTCTGCTGTTCTTCCAAATGTTGAAGCAATAACACCGTTTCTCATTCTTTCATAAAGTGGAATCATATTATCAATCTCTGTAACCGTGTTTAATTCATCTTTAGCAGCAGCTCCATCTCTTATTATCTCATTTAATCTAACGATCAATGTTTGATATTCTCCATCATTCCACTTGCTTATATCATCAATATCTCTTATATTTTCATTCTTTAAAAAATCATCATACTCATCATCTTTTATCTCATCATTTGCTCTTTTTAAAAAATAAAATCTTTGATCTCCAACTTCCATAAACTTTACAGTAGCCTCACCAACTCTTTGTTGCTCCTCTTTGATATCTTTTATTTCTCCTGATAGATTTGTTATAATATTTGTTATTCCTTGCGTTGTTAACTCTGCTAATCTTCTCTCAAGTTCTAGCGGATTGTTTATCAATCGATCTGTTTCAGCTTGTCTAGCAGCAGGACCAGCTATATTTGCTGTAAGTGACTCAGCTAGTTTTCTTTTGTCTTCATCAGATCTAGTAATGATTTTTGCAGCAGCTGCTTCTTGTTGTTCTTTAACAATTCCAACCAAACCTTTTTCTTTCAGTTGTTTCAGTTCTTCTTCTGATAGTGGTTTAGTTTCAGGTTGTTTACCTAATATTGCTTCAGTTATTGGTCTGAAAATCGTAGCTGTTGTTTCTGTAGCAGTCAATTGTCCACGTCGAGCTTCTTCCACCTTTTTCTTAAAAGCCGCTCGAGTTTCGAGAAACTTTTTTAGTAATTCGATTTTCTGTTGATGTTTGTCCATTATTTTTATACGCTTTACAAAATTATATCATAGAAACGTCTCAAGGCAACAACGAAACATATTGGTTGGATCACGCGCTAGCTTGTCAAATAAAAAGAAACTATATCGATCTTTAGTTGCTCGATGATATAATTCAATAAATTTATCTTTTGTAACATCACCACATTGTTCGTTTGCAATATTTCTCACATCCACATTATCTAGTCCGGGAAATAATATGAAACAACCCGTATTTCGCCTAATAAACCTATCAACATTATAAAAACCTTGGGCAAGATAAACAGAATTACATCTTTTATTACGTGATAGTGAAAAATATGATCTAATCTTGTTCATCTCCTCATTGTTTAGCGGAATATCATCAAAGACGATTATCTTATGCTCTGACGAATCGAGTTCATTCACTGGAACAAGTTCTTCTGGTTGTTTTATCAAAAATATATCATCACCAATGCCAAGTTCATCACGAAGTTTATCATTATACTCGTTTAATAATTTGTATTTGTCTTGTTGGGGGTTGATGGTGTAAATATACACCTTATCATAGTTAAAGTTATTATTGAGTAAAAGATTTAATAACAAATTTGTTTTACCAGATCCAGTTCTCCCAACAATAAGATAATGACAGTCTGGAAGTTCATTGTTATGTTTATGCTTCACCAATCGCTCGGTGTCAAAGTTTATTATCTTCGCCATCGTATAATTTTATGTTATATTAAACCAACAATTTTGTGTAGAACGGTATGTATAATGAGCTACTATACAAAATTTGGAACATTAGCAGTAGATTTATTAACAGAAGGTTACCAGGGTGACTTATCCAAGTATGCGACTCTTGATAAGCTCAAAAATGAAATCAACAATTTGTTAAACGTTGCAAGTGTAGATCCAAATGAAGTTGTAGTTTTCCAGGACAAACAAGGACGATTAAAGACGAGTAATGTACAACTATCAGATGTACTAGTACGAAATCCTACTGCAGTTGCTAATAATATTGTTACTTTTAACAATCAAGGTAAGATAGAAGATTCGGGTAGGTCATTTAACGATTATGTTAGAAAAGCAGGTGATTTATTTACGGGAAACATTGTTATGAACCAGAACAAGATCACATACCTTGGAAACCCAACTGAGGATAATGACGCTGCTACTAAGAAATATGTTGATGATCAGGAATCAAAGTACGTGTCGGTGCGTGGTAGTATAATGTACGCGTTTCTCAACATGAACAATAATAGCATTACTAACCTTAGAACACCAGAGTTTGATTTTGATGCTGTAACAAAGAAATATGTTGATGATATCAACAATGAAATCACCAAGTTCAAAACTGATTTTACTAATCACATCACCACGTTTTTAAATTTTCGCAGAAACATAAACAAAACCAATAACGAATTTTTTGGAAGTCCGCCATCTGTTGATATTACACTCGATAATATTAACACAAAACTCAACGATATTATTAGTGGAATTCCTAGTATTGTTGAGAAAACAAGTATGATTAAAATTCCTCACAAGCAGATTAAAAATATTGTTTATACTGTTGCTTCTGGAATGTCTACTTGGTCGCCGCAAAATAACACTCTCAAACATACTGCAGAGGTCACTGGTGTGTATAGATTGTCTGTGTTTAGCAGTGTAAAGTTTAATATATTTACCTTATTTCCATGGCGTCACTCGACTGATAATTTCTCTGGAACCGTGTCTATTGTGTTAAACAAAGATGTTGAAGAAACTTTTATGCTAATAGCAGATGACAAAAAATTAACTGCTGCGTCATATTGGTATTGTCTGGAATTTGTGGCTGAAACACCTCAACTAGTTACTTAATCAAGCCTGAGATTATGTGAACAAATATTATAATGAAAAAAAGTATAGTTGATTTCAATCATATTTCAAAAGATATTCCAGGACAGGATGTTGACGCACTAATACAATACTACAAATATTATCACAAAAAACTTTGGTGCGTAAAAAAATGCTACAAATATTATAACAAGATCCTTCGAGTAATATCATATCTACCCTTGTTAATGACTAGTTCTGGCATAATTTCAAGTGGTATATCATTAAACCCGTTTTTGTTAATCATATCCGGTGTTGGTGTTTCTCTTACAGCAGCTTGTAAAAAAGTTGAACCTAAAATTTCGATAAAAAAGCACGGCTGCTTAACATCAATTATAACTTACAAGAAACTGCTTAATCAAATAAGATCTTACCTAAGAGGAGTAAAATATAGTATGGACGATTTAATACGTGAATTTCGTATTATTGACAACATGTTAACAGATATTATACCCATGAGGATCAGCAAATATGAGAAAGATTATCAAAAGAAGTATGATATAACATAAAATTTTATATAATACCACTTACCTTACTGGAATTCTAATGCGTAATTTAGTCCACAATCGCCACGCTCTGCTAAATCGTAATGATTTGGAAAATTGAGTCTGACATATCATTTTGCTTATTCTGGAAGATCACGTAATTAAATTTTACCTGTTACCTAGGTATTTTGCAACAGGTGTTCTATTGTATTTGTTTGGAGGTCTAGAGGGGTGGGGAGAGGGGTTGTTGAGCTCGGATTCTTACTTTCTTCTACTACTATGGGAAGACTTGTTTACAGTCTTTAAAACGTTGAAATCTTAGACAATTCAAGCTAAAAGCATGCTCTACTGATCAGATACGACGAGCACTCATAAAACGACAGAATAAAACCTACTGTCGAGACAGAACATGAAGAATAAGCCATGGCTACTTTATGCCACTGAAAACAGTAGGTACAACAACGTCTACGGTTATTCCTGGTGATAGATCAATATATATGGGTACAAGAGCATCTACGATTATTTCCCGTGACAGAACAAGATATCTGGGTTCAACAACGTCTACCAGTATTGCAAGTCATATTTAGAACAGGATATCAGAGGACAAAATGCAGGTATCAGTAATATTATATGTAACATAATATTCAAATATACTGAGATGGTGTTACATAATGTTGGAATAGCAAATGACGGGGAATGCATGATATATTATTATAAAAGTTTGGGGATGTTATATACAAAATAGTAGCATGTATTATTGAGTATTTAGCAGATGACAGCTG
Source organism: Potamilus streckersoni (assembly GCA_016746295.1). NCBI lineage: Eukaryota > Metazoa > Mollusca > Bivalvia > Unionida > Unionidae > Potamilus > Potamilus streckersoni. The sequence continues at coordinate 979,699 of JAEAOA010000564.1, forward strand.
TACAGTATTACATATATCAAGAATATTGCACATAATATTGTATGTAGTGCAGCCTATACTAGGCTCGGCTGTCATTCTGTTGGTCTGGTCTATAGCTATATAAAGTTTTACTTACTGTAAACTGTCCTTCTACTATATACGTTTCTACTTATAGTAAACTGTCATACTATATACATTTCTACTTTATAGTGTCCTTCTACTATATACGTTTCTACTTATTGTATACTGTCCTTCTACTATATACGTTTCTACTTACAGTAAACTGTCATACTATATACATTTCTACTTTATAGTGTCCTTCTACTATATACGTTTCTACTTATTGTATACTGTCCTTCTACTATATACGTTTCTACTTACTGTAAACAGTCCTTCTACTATATACGTTTCTATGTACTAAATATCACAATATTTTCTATCTACTCAACATCCGTATATTTTCTATCATTCCTTCACACGTAGCAATATACAAAAGTAATGATATCAAACAAATGGTAATATATCTAAAATGATTTCTTATCTCATATCGAATGTTGTAGTGTGGTATTCAAACAAATGTACTGCATAATATTGTGGAAGAAACAAACCCTCCAAAAGCATTCGTATATAAATCGTCATAGAAGTCATATGCTATGTGTACTATTGGACACATGCAAATGCACTGAACCGACAAGTATAATTTCATATAACAATAACGTAAAAGCATATCCCACGTTTTTATTTATCGCACTCAAGTAACACCAATTTTATCTACTTATATAAGCAATATAACCTGAAATCAGGTTCGCCGGACCTGAAATTTATGAAATTAGGAAAGCGATTTGACATGTCTTTCGCAGAAACCATGTCATACTATCTTGTTTCAAGCACCTCATGATCAAAAGATTTTTCATTGATTACAAGTTGAAGTAAATTGCTGAGTTTGAGCTCTGGTCACAACACGCCAACCTTTCACGCCTGTCTCTCAATCTAGATCAAGTTAAAGAATCTGCAAATACTGAATGGTTTTTTTCTTACCATGCGAAAAACACCAGTTTCTTCTTTTCCATATCATTTTGAACATAGTTGACATCAAACACTGCGTAGCGGCATTGCTTCTTTGCTTCTGCTTCCCGTAACCTCTCTACGAACGTGTCATATGACGTCCCTAGAAAAGAAGTAAAGGAACAATGGTATTATTATGCTTGTATTTCTTGTAGCGTCTTCATGGTGATACCAAAATTAAATTTCGCATAAAATGTATGTGGTACAAGGAAACTATGCATAGAAAATAAGGAAATAAATTTTCATTAGGAATATTTGCTTCAAAACAAGAACAACAAGTGAAAAATATTCTAAACGATGTCGATACAACTTTTGGTAATTGATTTGATTCAGGCTATTATTGGTACAGAGGTCTATAATTAGTTCATATTGCCCAAAGCAAGAAAGGTAAACAAACTGAAAATATTGAATAATAAGCTGCCAAAATTTTGTGCATGTTTTGGTGCATCCGTCTATCTCAAAAATTAGCTTTATTAACATAAACTACATGAATAAATAATTTGTTATACAAAAATACAAGAAATCAAATAACCTTTGTCTTATTTTAATACATGCTTATACAAAATTATATGAGCCATCATTTCAACATGTAATAGGAACTTACTCCGCGGCCCTTTTTCCTCAACTACGATGCTCTTTAGGTCATCTGATAATCGATATATGATGAACTGCCACTGGTGACCCATTTTGATTTCGTTGAATGCATCTATGCATTCGTCCATCACAGTTACACCTGACGTCTGTAAAAGACAGCATTATAACAAGATAAGTGTATTTTACTGAGTAGCAAATACTGCTCCCAAGTACCTATCAGCAATATATGTCTCAAAGAGATGGAAGATCATGAAAAAAGTGAATCACTTTGACCTATCATAGGCACACTAGTAAAAATGCCTTTGGTTCATGCTAGTTACAGATTTATGACAGGTACTGGTAAGACAATTTTCCAAATCCCCAAAATCCAATTTCCACCATAGCATGTAAAATAGGTCAAGGTAACTTTTGTTGGCTACATCGAGGCCCCAAAAGATTCCTAGAATGCATGCAGTTATTGTGATCCGTAGAATTAAACTTACGGAAGATATTATCTATAAGTGAGAAATATAGGTCACAGTGATTTGCTTTGGTACATGGCGTGGTTCCATCCATGATCCATTCACATTCTGTTTCATGACAGCATTTGCGAGTTCATACTGAATCTGTCTAAGGAATTTTATTAATAGGTGTCAAAAATTCCAAATTGTTATTCAATTTCAATTAAAAATGCACAAACATGATTCATATACAAATAAAATTAAAAAATATATTTTGACGGTAATGACTAAACCTTAGAAGAATACTGCATATGAAATTAAAAGTTATACTATATCTGCGGCAGGCCTTCTTTTGGCCTAGATTGTACGATTCTTTTTGATGACATTTGCAAGCAGCTTGTTAAATTGTTTGGCAATTCAGAAATCAACACATTTGGTAATTTGTGCATTTTAAAAATCTGTGATGATTTATGGAAATCAGCTTCAGAGCCCTGAAACTGACGTTACAACTGACTGACTAAGGCTTCCAGAATTTCTCAAGAGATCAAATTACTTATCGGTAGCACATGATGAGAGAAATGTAACAGGTGCCAATTATTTTCCAGTATAGGTTCATTTCTGCCCATAGCATCACCACTAGGGTTCATATTTTCTCGGAATGAATTAGGAAAATTCGTAAAATAGAACAATCAGGAAACAGGATTTAATATGACAGGCAGTACTTCAAGGAATTTAAGATACTAATTCGGTGAAAGAGATCGGAAATAATATAAAAGCGGTGTTTTTACAATAAGTAATTACTAATCGGAGCAAATGAGGGCAATTTGACATTCTTAGCTTCTTACCTACTGTGTAATAAGCAATACGCATGTAATGAAAGCCACGTGTACAGGACTATCTTTACGTTTCTAAGATACTTAAGTCTACAGTCTCTCTGCTACATGTTGTCACTTATGTAATGTAGTCAGTCTGCAACGACGCACGAAAAATACTTCCCCAGTGAAAAAAGCAGTGAAGCTATGCTATGCTTTGCAGTGCATTTGGTGTATGTATGTATGTATGTATGTATGTATGTATGTATGTATGTATGTATATATATATATATATATATATAAATATATATATATATATATATATATATATATATATATATATATATATATATATATATATAATACATATATTCTCTACCTAACATATTTTAAGCTTTTCCCTTTTCCAGTCGATTTCACAGAAACAGAACCGAAAATTTAGTGCTTCAACAAAATATCATTTTACATTTCAGGAACACATTAAGTCTATCGGAAGCCACTTAGGCGCTCTTTGAAATTGACCACTGGTCAGGAAAGAATTACATAATATGCAGTAAAGGGCCTATTGGCTGACAATTTGGGGGTCTTGTTGTTCAGATACGATGCCATTCTTTGCTTAAAGTGTCCTCACAAGTCACTATGTCAAATCGACACCGAGTAGAAGTCTGGAAGAAATAAAAAGACACGTTGACATATATCAAGCCAAATATATAAAATAGAATATAGCGTAGGATACCCTATAATGGACGATTCCGACAGTATAATCAAACAGTGGTGAAATAGCTCTTACTTACTGAGCAATAACAAACAAAAGCATGTACCTGGAAGAAACCAAGAACCAAAATAGTCAAATCCAATCTTGTGCATATTATTATTTTTATTTGTTGATTATAAAAGCAATCAAAAATACAAATTAAAAAATGTTAGGCCTTAGATTGGTCACCTCGCTCACTTGTACCTGTTGTTTTTAAATGATATTGTTCCATATTTTCAGATAAAACTAACTCTATGAATAGTGTCTTTTAGTGGTGTATTGTTACCATTTCCTTGACAGCCCTTTACGTCAGAACGTTATACCTGTCAAATTTCAGTTGAGAGGATTTTGAGAGGTCGCGTAAATGTTTCGCTTTTTTCAGTGATGACAGCCGTACTGATAACAAATTGTCATTATTTATATAGACATTCATGACATGCTTTCCATCCTGTCAAGGGTCAAATTCTAAGCCATGGTTTGGTTGAGGACTTCATTTTAAGTTTTTCTATAATTAGTAACAGCATCCATATTTAACAGTAGATTGGCACTATTTTTATATGATGCTTCTGTCAAGTCTGGTAAAATTCTAATAACCGGTTTTGGAAAAAATGTTGTTTCATGATTTACAAATTGAAATCTTTCTACTTCAGGATGAATTCTGTCGAATCTGGCAAAATTCTGCTGAATGGTTTTTGAGAAAAAGTGGCTAAATATATTTTCTAGTTTTATCAATGGGGGCTGTATCTAAGGCAGATCGATATCGTTTGGAAATATTTGAAAGCTCTTTATGATTACAGTCATTTCTTTCAAATACTTAGCCGTTTGGCAGCAATCATGATATTATTGTCTATCTTTAAAAATATTTTTGCAACAGCAATCGTGTATTGATTGTCTATTTTATAATATGATTTTTACAACAGCAATCATGATATTGATGTCTATTTTTTAAAAAGATTTTACAATAGCAGCTGGATAGGATGGGGTTATCTCATATTGCGTCCTAAATGAAACAAAGCAGTTTATTGTTAGCAACGTGACTAAATTCCGTCACTTACATTTTAGGTGGCTCTCTCCAGTTTATTGATTTGCCAGGGATCAACTGTTAAAGAAAAAATAATTTTCCCTTCCCGGATTTTCTTAATGATTATTCGTGCAATTTAAAAAAGACCTTGTACATTTTGTTTAAAGAACTTCTGATTCCCCTAGTTTTGGTGCATTACTGATTGGTGATTTGGGGTTAGAGAATATATAGCTTGGCCTTACACCTATAAAAAAAAGGCAGATAGTTCCGCATCGTCAATTTCACTTCCTGTGCTTCAAAGGCAAATTGTTAAAATTTGAGATGTCTTTTTTGATCTGTTGATATAACTGTAATTCATTCATTGTACTTCATGAAGCTAGTTATGCACTCTGGGAAACTTAGTTTTCCCTACTTTAATAACTGCTGAAGTTATTGTACTGGGGACAAATGCAGGTTGATTTTTCAAGCACATGGGAGCCATTTTTGTTAATTGTGCGCTTACATTATGTATAATTTCTACAAGTACAATATGTAAAGAAACATCAGCCATGGTATATAAACATGTATGTCAACATTCTCTCCGTTACAACATACCTTTATACCTGTCACTAACATATGCAGAGCGCCACATCTTCCTGAGATGTCAAGGGAACAAATCAACACAACTTCTATGCTATTTTCTTGAAGCAAACCAATTTTACACAAAGTGTATTGCATGCGCAAATTGGATCATTTTTTAAAGTTCTGGCTGGGAATTGTTTTACATTTAAATTAGAAAGAAAATGAATAGTTTTGTCGCTGGGAATGGGATCTGTTTCGGCAGACCCAGAAAGATCACTGAAGATGGATTGGTATCATTAATATAGACTTGAAATGACGTCATCTCGGGATACTTTATTCTTTGTGCGTGCTATATTTAGTAACGGTGCATTTTTATGGCTGATCGTTATCATTTGTTTAAAAAATCTTAGCATTTAATACCAGAATGTTTTGTGCTAAATTTGGTTAAAACTGGGTCAATGGTTTTTAGGAAGTTTCAAATAGCATTTGGTCAAAACTTGGCCAATGGTTTTTAGGAAGTTTCAAATAGCATTTGGTTAAAACAGGGTCAATGGTTTTTAGGAAGTTTCAAATAGCATTTGGTCAAAACTGGGCCATGGGTTTCGAAAAACGTTTAATAGTATTTGGTGAAAAATGGGTCAGTGGATTTTTGAAAAAAAAGTTTAAAATAACATTTTTTGATAAAAAAGGACACATTAATACAAGTTCACGACAAAAGTTAGTTTATAAGGGACAAATGTAACGTAAATGAAGATTTGAATGGCATTATCCCGCTTACTGCTAATTTCTTATATGGCTTTCATACAGTTAACAATAAGCCTTGCTGATTTTTGTGTGTGCAAAATTTGTGTTAACTATATGAATTTGGAAATGACAATATCACAAAATGATGGGAACAGTTCTTTCCTGAACGTCATATTAATTGATGCAATGATATTCATAGGCTACTTTCCGAAATGTACAACGGTTGCATTTTCATGTTATTTTTTTTAGTTTTCTAGCATATACAATTGTTACGTTGTCTTGTTATCTCTATAGACGAGCATGTACAATGGTTACGTTATCATGTTATCTTTCTAGCTGAATATGTACAATGGTTACGTTATCATGTAATCTTTCTAGCTGAATATGTACAATGGTTACGTTATCATGTAATCTTTCTAGCTGAATATGTACAATGGTTACGTTATCATGTTATCTTTCTAGCTGAATATGTACAATGGTTACGTTATCATGTAATCTTTCTAGCTGAGCATGCACAATTTTTATGTTGTCATACTATCTTTCTAGATGAACATGTACAAAGGTTACGTTGTCATAATATCTGTTTAGACGAGCAATGCAGTGGTTACGTTGTCATATTATCTTGTTAGCAAGCATGCAAAATGATTATATTGTCTTGTTATCTTTCTAGATAAAAAAAAAATATCGTGCTTTTTAACCTCTTATCTCCCATTATTTATTAGCTGGTTCCTACGAATGGAGATTTAGTAATAATATCTCTATTAGCATATTGGAGCTTTACGTTCAAAAGTATCATTTAGCTCGAGTTAACTACAATTTCATATCTTTACAATGAAGTCAACTTCTTTTTCTTTTTCAAGACTTTTGATTCTATTGTTATTTTTTGACGGGACTTTGAATATTAATGCTATTCTTTGACGGGAATTTGGATCCTAATTTTATTCCTTGACGGGAGTTTGGATCTTAATGTTATTCTTTGACGGGAATTTGGATCTTAATGCTATTCTTTGACGGGAGTTTGGATCTTAATGTTATTCTTTAACGGGAATTTGGATCTTCATTTTATTCCTTGACGGGAATTTGGATCTTAATGTTATTCTTTGACGGGAATTTGGATCTTAATGTTATTCTTTGACGGGAATTTGGATCTTAATGCTATTCTTTGACGGAAGTTTGGATCTTAATGTTTTTCTTTGATGGGAATTGGGATCTTAATGTTATTCTTTGACGGGAATTTGGATCTTAATGTTATTCTTTTACGGGAATTTGGATCTTAATGTCATTCTTTGACGGGAATTTGGATCTTAATGCTATTCTTTGACGGGAATTTGGATCTTAATGTCATTCTTTGACGGGAATTTGGATTTTAATGTCATTCTTTGACGGGAATTTGGATCTTAATGCTATTCTTTGACGGGAATTTGGATCTTAATGCTATTCTTTGACGGGAATTTGGATCTTAATGTTATTCTTTGACGGAAATTTGGATTTTAATGTCATTCATTGACGGGAATTTGGATCTTAATGCTATTCTTTGACGGGAATTGGATCTTAATGTCATTCTTTGACGGGAATTTGGATTTTAATGTCATTCTTTGACGGAAATTTGGATCTTAATGCTATTCTTTGACGGGAATTTGGATCTTACTTAATGTCATTCTTTGACGGGAATTTGGATTTTAATGTCATTCTTTGACGAGAATTTGGATCTTCATTTTATTCCTTGACGGGAATTTGGATCTTAATGCTATTCTTTGACGGGAATTTGGATCCTAATGTTATTCTTTGACGGGAATTTGGATTTTAATGTCATTCTTTGACGGGAATTTGGATCTTAATGCTTTCCTTTGACGGGAATTTGGATCTTAATGTTATTCTTTGACGGGAGTTTGGATCTTAATGTCATTCTTTGACGGGAATTTGGATTTTAATGTCATTCTTTGACGGGAATTTGGATCTTAATGCTATTCTTTGACAGGAATTTGGATCTTAAATGTTATTCTTTGACGAGAGTTTGGATCTTAATGTTATTCTTTTACGGGAATTTGGATCTTAATGCTATTCTTTGACGGGAATTTGGATCTTAATGTTATTCTTTGACGAGAATTTGGATCTTAATGTTATTCTTTGACGGAAATTTGGATTTTAATGTCATTCATTGACGGGAATTTGGATCTTAATGCTATTCTTTGACGGAAATTTGGATCTTAATGTCATTCTTTGACGGGAATTTGGATTTTAATGTCATTCTTTGACGGAAATTTGGATCTTAATGCTATTCTTTGACGGGAATTTGGATCTTAATGTCATTCTTTGACGGGAATTTGGATTTTAATGTCATTCTTTGACGAGAATTTGGATCTTCATTTTATTCCTTGACGGGAATTTGGATCTTAATGCTATTCTTTGACGGGAATTTGGATCTTAATGTTATTCTTTGACGGGAATTTGGATTTTAATGTCAATCTTTGACGGGAATTTGGATCTTAATGCTTTTCTTTGACGGGAATTTGGATCTTTGGATCTTAATGTTATTCTTTGACGGGAATTTGGATCTTAATGCTATTCTTCGACTGGAATTTAGATCTTAATGTTATTCTTTGACGGGAGTTTGGATCTTAATGTTATTCTTTGACGGGAATTTGGATCTTAATGCTATTCTTTGACGGGAATTTGGATCTTAATGTTATTCTTTGACGGGAATTTGGATCTTAATGTTATTCTTTGACGGGAATTTGGATCTTAATGTTATTCTTTGACGGGAATTTGGATCTTAATGTTATTCTTTGACGGGAATTTGGATTTTAATGTCATTCTTTGACGGGAATTTGGATCTTAATGCTATTCTTTGACGGGAATTTGGATCTTAATGCTATTCTTGGACGGGAATTTGGATTTTAATGTCATTCTTTGACGGGAATTTGGATAAAAAATTTATTTTTTGACGGGAATTTGGATCTAAATGTTACTCTTTGATGGGGAATTTGGATCTTAATGTTATTCCTTTACAGGACTTTGGATCTTAATGCTATTCTTTGACGGGAATTAGGATCTTAATGTTATTCTTTGATGGGAATGTGGATCTTAGTGTTATTCTTTGATGGGAATGTGGATCTTAATGTTATTCCTTGACGGGAATGTGGATCTTAATGTTATTCCTTGACAGGACTTTGGATCCTATTGTTATTTTTCGACTGGACTTTTGATGTAAATGTTATTCTTTGACAGGAATTCTAATCCTATTGCTTTTCTTTGATGGGACTTTTGACCATTTATTTTGTCATGAATTCTGACCATGTTATTCTTTGCCGGACTTTTTATTATAATAACAATCATAGACAGAACTTTTCATCATGTTCTTTTCTTACTATTTCATTCCTGAAATAGCATATAACTGACATATTTGGTTTCGTTTTACAACATTTTACATGTGTTTATTTCTGTATGATTTCTTTTGATTTCGAGTTTTAAACTTCACGAATGCTGTAAATGACTAAGTTTGATTCGTATAATTACAAATAGTTATAAAAATAATAATGAATCTCAATAAACAATTCCGAAAGCTTTATTAATATTACTCATGCCCAAGCAAATAAAGAAGTGATAAAAAGAAGTCGCTGGAAGACTGATCTATCGTTATTATATGCAGTATAAAGTTCTTGATGTTTATTGTTGTTCTGGTAGAAATACGATCAAATAAAGAACTATGGTTAAATTAGTGCACACACACCATTAGGAACTTTTCGGAGACCAGGGTCTGTTGCGTTTCTTGGGCCACACTGTTACAAGAAAGTTTCATGGTAAAAGAAGATACTAGACCAAATGTGTCTGGAGACCATTTTCAGGATAAACATGAGTATTCCAATTAGACCAAATGTGTCTGGAGCCCGTTCCCAGCATACATTCGCGTGTACTCCAATTAGACCAAATCTGTCTTGAATCTATTTCCAGCATACACACGAACGTAGTCCAATTAGGCCGAATGTGTCCGGAATCTATTCCCAGCCTAAAAATGAGCTTATTTCCATTAGATCAAACGTATCTTGAATCTATTCCCAGCATGCACGCGAGTGTATTCCCATTAGACCAAATGTGCCAATAGTCTATTCCCATTATAAACATGAGTGTAACATTTATATTATCAGTCTTGTAATATAATATACTCAGTGATCTGGAGAAAGACGACATGGTATTAATCTGATTCATGTAATATGGAATAAAATCGTCGATAGAAATCCTAATTGCAACGATATTTTAATATCCACCATGTTAGTAACATATGGGTAGCCTTTGTTATATTCTTCATTGATATAAAATAATTCTAGGTACCAAAACTACTGTGTAAACTAGTTTATAAAGACAAGTACACAATGAATCGACAACCTTTTTTCTTTATAATTTAACTTTTGTATTCGGCCTCAACGTTCCTCCACCTCAGATGCGGGAGGTCTTGGGTTCGAACCCCAGCTATGTCATACCAAAGACTTATAAAATGATACTAACAGCTCCCTAGCTAGGCACTCAGCAATCAGAGTTTTGTGTTAGGACTGGTCGGTCTGATGTCTAGATAATATGACTGGCTGGGACGTGATGTTATATGTCTGCGGCATGATAACCTAGTGATAGACATCACTGTAAACTGGCACACTGAAGACATCGCAGTTATATGACTGAATTTTTTTAAAACTACGCTAAATATCCAAATCACACACACACACACACAAACACACACACACACACTGGGCTTCAGTCTTCTATTTTAGAATATTCCAATGATCCAGTTTATCGGCCAGATATAGTCCTTGGCATACAATATACTACTATTGCTACTCTGTAACAGACATGTGTATACAATGTATTGCGATGCGTATATAATATACTGCTACTCTGTAACAAGCATGTGTATATAATATATTTCAACTGTTACTGGCATGTGTATATAATGTACTACTACTCTGTAACAGACATGTGTATATAATATATTGCAACTGTTACTGGCATGTGTGTATAATGTACTACTACTCTGTAACAGACAAGTGTATATAATATATTGCAACTGTTACTGGCATGTGTATGTAATGTACTACTACTCTGTAACAGACACAACCGCTCCGGTGGGCTAGTGGTTAGAGCGTCCGCCACAGATGCGGAAGGTCGTGGGTTATATCCACGGTTAACTCATACCAAAGACTTACAAAAATGGTACTAACAGCTGCTTCGCTTGACCTTCAGCATTAAGAGATTAGTGTTAGGACTGGTTGGCCTGGTGTCAGGATAATGTGACTGGGTGGAACATCATGATACATGTCTGCGACATGATGCCCCAGTCCTAGACATCACCATAAACTGCCACACAGCAGACATTGTAGCGGTATGACTGACAAATGGTTAAAGCTATATTCTACGTTAAAAATAATAATCACATCACATGTATCAGAATGTGTATATAATGTACTGCAACTTAAAAATGGTGTTTTTTAATTAGCTTATTTATTCATGTGTGCAATTCGAGCTGAGATGTTTTCAAAAAATAAGAGACTAGGGTTTGAACGTCAGTTTGTTTCATGTTCTTGGGACTTGAATGTGTTTTCTCGAAGTTAGAATACACACACGATATCTTAAAGTCCAATTAAGAAATGACATTTTACGCACGGATGTCTGTCTAGTTTTCGTGTTTTAGATTACAGTATTCAAATTGCAAGACTCCAAAACGAGAGTTTGAGTAAGACCTTCAGAAAATTCGTCTCAATCGCATAAGCCATCTCTAGATTATATACATGAACGGAGAGTGATACATGTACTCCGAACTTGACAAAATTTAATATAAGTGTACAACTGAACTTAACTTGAAAGTGACGAAATATCGCAACTACGTAATTTATTAAAATATATCCTCTAATTATCTAATCGAATAAATCGTTGCCCTAATTTATGTTGCTTCGAATACGCGATCTCGAATCATCTCATGTCCATCTTTTTGAATTGGCTGTCTCTCATGGTTGCGTTTTCGAACTTGGAGAACGCGTATGGCTTACATATTGAAAAAGTGGTCGTTACATTGACGTCATTTCAGTTGTTTTTCTTGACGTTGGGTACTTGAACTTTGGCAACATGCATGTGAATCTCAGGAGTGCGAAATGCTCTCACGTGACGGTTCTGTTGGCTTGTCATGTAGCTCAAATACGCGTAATGGATGTTTCAACTTTAGTCTAATAGAGATCATAATCACTCAAGCTAATGTGATTCAAATGCATCTTCATATTGGTTCTGTCAAGTACATGTAATTTGTCCGTGTTATGTGTTTCATAAGGTATCACGGTACCAATTGCTTTTCCACAGACAGCAATGCTAATGTTTTGCGAAATAAATATACTTTCTATCCTACCTCAGCATGCATGTCACACACTGTCACAGAGAACAATGTTAGATTGTTAATTTGATAACATCGAAAATAGGTACTCCATTGCATTTAAGAGAGATAACTCTGCTGGAACTAGACAGGGGTAAGAGTTATCTAGTTACACCGGACACATTTTGAGTCATGTGTACCACATTTTAAAGCAATCTTAAAAAATACAAAATGTGATCTAGATATGAATTAACATAATTTCACATGTTGCCAAAAGGCTCAACTTTTTTTTAAAACCTAACAGAAAGTACAACTTTTACATAATACACCAATCACAGCTAGTTTTGTTGTTTATTTCTGAATGCAATGTCCCTACATCTTAAGCTCCGCCCACCTGGGGTTGTACAATTGGTACCATTATACTATAAAGGAACTACCTAATGTGCAAACACAAACTACTGTAGCTTCCTCGAAAGACTGGTGAGTGGGAGAGGAGACAGAAAGGGTATCAAAGAAACAGCTGCAAGCAAGTACAGATACTTTTTGCTAGCTACCATGAAAAAGTTTCTGACAACTTTTATATGCTTCTATTTTCTGGAACTAAAATGTTTTAGAAGTTGGAAACTTATTATTGGTAACTTAACGATCCAATTGGAAATATTTTTGGTGCTTAACGTTACATCGTATTCCTCCTAAAATTTTAAATAATATGCTTATCTTGCCAGCATTGTGATCTGTTTATTGTTCGCAATTCGCGTCTTTGATTTTGTTGAAATGCATAAAAAACATTCCCAAATATTGGATGACAATTTGTTCACAGTTCAATGGTTTAGTTTCTCAAGGTTACGTTTATTGGTATAGTGTTTCCCAGAATCTTGTGTAACGAGATCGTACATTTAAGATAAACTAATTAGAGTGAACATGATGGGCCATGTTCTAGTCAGAGCTAGCACAAGAACTTAAAAAGTATTATTTCAAACTAGACTAGACATCGCCAAAACCCTGTTATGTTAAAGTACAGTGGATATAGTCCAAGGTCTTTTACACCAAACTACACTGGACATCGCTCAAGCTTTCAAGACACACAATACAGGATCTGTACATATATATATATATATATATATATATATATATATATATATATATATATATATATATATATATATATATATATATATATATATATATATTGAGTGTGTTCGTGCTTACATCTATATTCAATAGACATACAGATATACCTTTTTATACTTAAGGTCATGCTCCCTATACATTACAGTGAAAATTTTACAGTGTAAATTTTAAAGTTGTGTAACAAAGCATTGTTGTACACCGACACAAATCTGCATCTCCCCGCAGAGAAAGAAATTTCTGCTGAGATAACGAAATGATATAAGCTCTCGATTTAAAAATAATTTTACAAGAGCTTTACTAGTCCCTAAAATGTTGAACTTTGAAAAACAAAATATTTTTAAGGACAGTCCAACGAAGTAATATGCGTTTGAGAGGACGACATACAGTGCTCGAGTGACCATTTCATCTTATTAGCAACTTCTCTATCCATCAGGTACGTTCTTTATAGCGAGTGTGTGATTCCAGATCTTAATGCAAAGCAGCTTAAGGCGTGCTTCTACAAAAGACAAGTTAGTATGTTAGATGGAGAAAATACCGTAAGGTCGAGCCGATTGATTTAGACGAAAAAATTACGGCAGCTAATATAAAGGACCAGTAACTGTCCTTAAACGTCAATCATCAAATTATCAGTACCATCATTTGACTAGCGTTAGTATTTCGACATACCATCATTTGACTAGTGCGAATATTTTGACATACCATCATTTGACTAGTGCGAATATTTTGACATACCATCATTTGACTAGTGAAAATATTTCGCAATACCATCATATGACTAGTGAAAATTTTATACCATCATGTATAGTTGGCATTTCGCCATACCATCATTTGACTAGTGTGAGTATTTCGACATACCATCATTTGACTAGCAAAATATTTTAACATATCATGTACAGTTAGTATTTCGCCATACCCTCAATTGACTAGTATTTGACATAAAATCATTTGACTAGTATATTTCGACATACCATCATTTGACTAGTGTGAATATTTCGACATACCGTCATTTGACTAGTGTTACTATATTTGACATAAAATCATTTGACTAGCGTATTTTTGACATACCATCTATAGACAAATACCAAATTGAACTACCAATTTTATTTTAGTATGAGAAATCGATTTCTTTTTAATTTTCGAGGATTTAATTGAACCATGGTCTAAAAGAACTTTAGATACATGGTTATGCTAGTAATTACACTGAATCACTGAACATGTTAACAGTTACACTGAATCACAGGACATGTTAAGAATTACATTGACTCAAAGGACAAGTTAACAATTTTACTGAATCAAAGGATATGTTAACAATTATACTAAATTACAGGATATGTTAACAATTATACTAAATTACAGGATATGTTAACAATTATACTGAATCTCAAGACATGTTAACAATTATACTGAATCTCAAGACATGTTAACAATTATACTGAATCTCAAGACATGTTAACAATTATACTGAATCTCAAGACATGTTAACAATTATACTGAATCTCAAGACATGTTAACCATTGCATTGAAATGACAGGATAATGAACATGTTCTATTGAGAAGTTGTAGTTTACCTCGCTAAGGACGGTACGGCAATCTTGGTTGTCTAAGTTTTATATAATCAGGTCTAGCTATTTATGTCGATCGTTTTGATAAGACACTTCGCTTTCAAAATGGCTGTCATGGTAAGGAATCGCGGTGCACGAGAACGCTCCAGTGGCTAGTTGTTCGGTCAGAGATCGCGGATTCGCTTCCCCGCCGAGTCATACCTAGGACTTCTAAAAATGGTGCTAACAGCTGCCTGGTGTCGGTCTGTTGTCAGGTTAATGTGACTGGGTGGGAGATCATGCTACATGATGTAGGTAATAATGCTCCAGTGCTAGGGATCGCCATAAACAGACTACAGACATCATAGCGATATGACTGAAACATTATCAAAGCTATGTGAAAAATCCACCACACACACACACACACACACACACACACACACACACAGAGGCAAACATAAGCTGGCAATGAGGTAATATGCATATTCTCTAACCTGTATGATAACATTATTTTTAAACTGACATCCATACACCAAAGACAAAGCGCTAATGCTTGGATTCCATATTGTAAGATTAGGATACATGATCGTGTGAGATAATTTTACGTTAGTGTGTGTGTTTGTGATTTCGATTTTTAACGTAGCTTTAACAATTTGTCAGTCATATCGCTACAATGTCTGCAGTGTGGCAGTTTATAGTGATCGCCAGCATTGGGGCATCATGCTGAAAACATGTAGCATGATGTCCCACACAGTCACATTATCCTGACACCAGGCCGACCAGTCCTAACACTAATTTCTTAATTCTGAAGGCCAAGCGAGACAGCTGTTAGTACCATTTTTGTAAGTCTTTGGTATGACTCGACCGCAGATTGAACCAGCGACGCTCTAACCACTAGACCACCGGAGCAGTTAATTTATGTTACAAAAACACCAATATAATGCAAAAGATTAGCGTGTTAGTCTTTTAAATTTCTTTGATGCAATAATGTAGCATGAGAAAATTAAAAAACCCAAGCTAATATAGACTGTTACACATAGCAATATTTCTGCCATAATCATGATAGCTATTCGCTGTCAGAGAGAGAGAGAGAGAGAGAGAGAGAGAGAGAGAGAGAGAGAGAGAGAGAGAGAGAGAGAGAGAGAGAGAGAGAGAGAGAGAGAGAGAGAGAGAGATGACAGAAGGGTACAATGACTCCGACACTGCTACGAATGAGTAACATCCTATACACAATCGGGATCAGCAAACCCACCTTTCTCCATTTAAGAAACATGCACACAATCTAAAAGGAACACATGAAGTCAGTTTGGATCAGTAGAGTTCAGTGAATAAGGAAACGAGTATATCAAAATGGGAGAAAGCTAAGATGGTTTCACTTTTTCCGTAACTTGCCAATGTGTCAGCACTTAAACACTTAGCTACACTTAGTCTTAATTTGGTTTGTTGTGGTTGATCAAAACGAAAATATCGGATGAGAAAGGTAAACGATATTTTACCACTATGTCTGCAATGGTTTGTGATAATTCCAGTATTAAAAAAGAGGACTACTCAATTTATTTCATTATATTCAAAGAACATGTTCAAAATTGTTTTTTTTTTATATTAGGCTAAAAATGAGCCGGGTGTTAATCACACCCGGCTGCTCTATTGACACAAATAGACCCATGTTAGTACCCTCTCCGCGAGGTAGGACTAAGGGTACTAATATTAGTACTATTAAACACTCGATTTCCATCTGACGCGACAGTAACACAGGGGTTCGTATCGTTGCTGATACTTTACCGGTCATGCATATGCTATACAATAGTCTGTATAGTACATCTATGACTGGTAAAGTGTCAGCAACGATACGAGCCCCTTGGTCTGTAATGGCGCTATAGGCCCCTGAATAGCATAGCGACAGACTCCATCTAATTTTGGAGATATTCTGAACGGCAGAATAACATCTGTCAACATATCATAAAATGAAGCTCTGGGCCTCAGATAAACAAGCTGTATGATGTCAACTCAGAAAACCTGTGACATATATATATATATATATATATATATATATATATATATATATATATATATATATATATATATATATATATATATATATATATATATGAGAAAAACTGAAGTGTTATACACAAACCCATGCCTCAGCCCTCTAATAGTTAAAAATTATATTTTTGGCCAACATTTACATGTATCGGTTCTTAAAAGTCAAAACATAAGGTATATTGTCATTAGATTACTGTTCCAGATTTTTTTTAAAAAAAAAAAAACATTTAACTTCTGTGGTGTGCACGATGAGCAAGACATCATTTCTAGTGTCATTATTCATAGTCGGTTATGTTATGTCACAGTGAAATAATTACTTCTGAAGTCCACAAAACTAAACATATCCTTCCTAATGATTATTTTTTTATGCTCAGTAATCATGCTTTACATTGCATGTCAGAGGTGTGTGAAAGAGTGTCACTTGTATAAGATGGCACGACAAAGGTGGGTGAAGGAATGTCACGGGTATGAGAAGGCATGACACAGGTGTGTGGAGTGTCACGTCACAGGCAGGTGGAGGATAGTCACAGGTATGTGAAGGAATGTCACAAACAACTGATGTTTATTAATTTGTGTAAAGGTAAACCATCACATCTGCAATTAAATGGACGTTTATTTTAAAAACTAGGTAAAAAAAAGAAATGAACGTTGAAGGCCGAAATTTCACTAGATACTTGTCTATCTTCTTAAGCAACACGCTAGTAAACTGCCAGTTAAATATTTAATAATGTAACAAATAAAATTTGCATAGTCTTGTGGTGAAAACAAAACCCACCTGTAAGAAGTGGGTCAAGTTCAAGTACGCAGAACTTATTATCGTATTTAAGATTGTTCCTTGAAACAACTGACTGGGTATTAAAAAACAACAACAAAAAAATGTGCTTAGGGTAGATATAGAACCAACACTTGTTTAGTCACCAGATCTTCCATTTAATATCCTAAGAATATTATTCGTATTTTTCCAATGGTGTTCATTTTCTAATCTACTGTTACTAGTTTTTAAGCTATTTATACTCATCGAAATTTTTGCGGTAACATTGCGAAATTTAACGTAATCGGGGCCAACATGAAAGTTTTTGAGAAATAATTCGTATATTGCAAATAATTACTGATGTCCTGAGTCATTAAAATATCACATTAAAACATACCCATTCAAACTATACAGGATATTAATTTATAATACGAACATCAATTTTATCTTTATTAGAAAACCTTAAATCGGATGGAAAAACATAGACGACTCCAAAATAAACATCTGCTGAGTTTACGAACCAGAATAAACCAAACATTGTAATCTGAGTCAGATAGAATGATGGTTGTAAAAGAAAAACTATATTTTTTAGGACATCTCAGATGTCGAACATGAAGTAAGCCTATGGTCTTTCTGCCAATCAGATCAAGACCGTACCCTACCTTGCCCCCAGTGACCATGCCTAATAACTTCACGGCGATAACTCGCTGATGTGACTCACTACAGTTTCCTTATTTTACGCATCTCCCTTGTTTTCCTTACCGATGATGTTGGCTATTTAAATAACAAAGGTATATCGCAGGCATTTTTGAAGAAACTTATATAATATATGGGTGTGATACGAGTTATAGATTTAATGTCTTGGCCCTACTTCGAATGGGCATCTATCAAAAGGCAGCTAGCTCCGATTGGTCATTTATTTTCTTCCTGTATTTCAAAAGTAAATTGTAACAGAAATAAATCCCAGGTGATAATTTTTTAAAACATTTTTTTTTACTTGTATATTTTGTAATACATTTGTTGCACTTTCAGAAGCTGTGTATTACATACTCTGACTGCCTCGTCTGATACCTGCTAAAATTTGGCGTTCATTTGGACTAATTGAAACGGATTTTTGAGGGGTCACCATGTTAATCAAATGTGAGCTTAAATCATGCACGATTTCAACAGCTACAACAAGTAAAGGAACTTCAGCCACAGTATATGAAACTAACAATGGTGTATACCAACACTCCACACACAGAGAGAGAGAGAGAGAGAGAGAGAGAGAGAGAGAGAGAGAGAGAGAGAGCATTGCCATGCTATTCACTGTCTCCAGTCAAGTTCTTATCGCATATAAATAATTCTGTAAATAATGAGCTTTTTTAGAATTGATAACATGGAGGTAATGAAAAACATGAACCAACTCTGCTGATCCGTGTTTGTAAATACGATTATTATAAATGCTGACAAAGGTTCTGCAGTATATGTAAAAGAAAGGTGGTGTGCTTGTTCACGTGGCAACATTCCTCGTATGTTTTTTTTTCAAGGCTTACGATACAGTGTGCATAGTACCAGCAGCTTTCTGGGAACCATTGGATTCCCTGCTGTTCCATCAACCCGCTGTGAACAATGGAATATAGTACGATGTCTTGACTAATAAAGTAATATGGAGAGTATTGTGGCGCGCGGTGGGAGGGAGTTGCCTGAATGGAATGGAACTGAAGGGGGAAGTTGTTGCATTAATCGTGCGTAATTAAATGTACATTTTCTGTAGGCTTTTTGACTTAAATAATTAGTAAGTAACACACATATAACGATATTTATTTAGTGTGTAATTGATATTTTGTTGTCAGGCAGATTGCATTTAGCTTGTCATTTTATTTCAAGATTACAAAAATGCCTTATCAAAGACTTTCAACCATGAACACAAAGAAATAATGAAGAGCTATTGAACTACAACAACTGTTTCAAGTTTAGTAAGAAACACATTTCTGTTTAAAAATACATCGAATAAACATTGTCCATAATCCAGTTGCAATCAATGATGAGAGGGGCGCTTTCGGGCGTTAGTGTCTAATGATGTGGAACGATTAGTAGGGTGCTACGATTAGTAGGGTGCTTCCAGGCGTCAGTCTACTGATGCTGGGGCAGCATTTATCACATTTCCTCATCATCCGTCTGAAACTCAACGTAAGTTATAGAACATGAGTCTGCAGTTTTATCAACAAAGCGCAACGAAATTTCTAACAACATTAAATCACTTTAACGGTTTTATGTGTTAATTTATAATACCGTTAAGGTGATTTCATGTCAGAAATTTCGTCGTTTTTATTGATAAAACTGCAGACTCCTGTGATTATAGTCCCCCCATCTCTCTCTCTCTCTCTCTCTCTCTCTCTCTCTCTCTCTCTCTCTCTCTCTCTCTCTCTCTCTCTCTCTCTCTCTCTCTCTCTGTGCCAAAGGGTCACTTTGCAATGCTTTTAATTCTAATATTTAGTTAGTCGGTTACATGGCATCTAAAGGGCATCTAAGATGATTCAATATGCCAATGCGTAGTATACCTGGGGTTGGATTATATTGATTCGAATGACCACTATCTGGTATATCTGGTTATCTGGTGTTGGATCACATTAATTCAAATGACCATTATCAGAATGCATTTTCCAAAACAATATATAATCGATTAAATAATTTCTCGCATCTTCACTGTAATGTATGAACAATACTACATCAAGAAAAATGGAGGATGGGGGCACTACCATCCATCGTGATTCGAATAATCATTTTCGGATTATAATTAAACTAATTTTTTCTAACAACTTAAACATTTTTTAATTGTAAGACCGATGTACTGTTGAAGTACGGATCAGTACTTAATTAAAAATATTTTACGAAAATACAAATTTCTTTGCTTTCTGTTCTTAAAAGTTTATTTTGTACCCTTTCGACTTTGTCTTTACAGTCTGTATCAATGGTGGCCATTCTCTACCAATGATACAATCAAACAAACTGCCATTGTAGTTGTACCCCTTTCCTTTATGAAATTAATAAATCAAAGATATATGGAGGGAAGGTAAAGCAGTTCCTAAATATGGAAACAACGAATTTAACAAAAATATTACCTATTTAAAATGTTGATTTATAAAAACTAATTTTCAAAATGTAAAACCAAAGTAGCACCATTATACAAAAGATTTCTCACGTGCCTCTGTGAACAAATAAACCTTGTGCTCGTTTGAAAATCACGTCAAGGAAGAAGACAGTATGATATTCAGTATAAAAACCATCTCCAACCTAATTCATGCAGAATTTTGAATTTAACTTACCATTTTGGAATTGGTCTACAGTAATTAACAAAGGGTCACGAAAGAATCCAACAGAAAATGTTCCTCTTAGTCTGTTTCCAAAGCGTATGTTCTATAAATAGCCAACCTGTTTTCCTCTACAACCTTTGACTAATGCTGGTAACTGCATACCACAGATCCATGTACATAAACGTGACGTAGTTATGTTTCCAACAGTCGCAGATATCATATATAAAGCCAATATCCAATATATCAATACTTGACTAACCAGGAAAATGAAAGATCTTGACAGTATGTAAGTACAACAGTGCAGGAGTTTGGAGAAAAGGTCTCTGGAACTGAGAAGCAGTGCAGCGAGAACTGCCCGCCATATATGGCAATGAGTGGGAATTCGAAGTGTACCATAGAAACACGTGGCAACTGCTTTACTTAGTGGAATGTTATAATGTCTGAATAAACAGTAAACACACACAGATCTGTTCGTTAACAACAGGTCTGTTTTTTTTAAATAAATAAATTGTTCATTTTCATAATTTTTACATGCACTTGTACATACGTTTGATAAAGTTCTCATTATTTGGCACTACATATTTACAGAGATCATGAACTAGTCACCAGGGTGTGCAGCAGCAGCAGCAACAACAACAACAACGACGACGACGACGATGATGATGATGATTGGAGACATCGTTGTAGTCATCAACTTAATCGTCTTCGCGACAGCTACCGTAATTATCATTGTCATCACATTTGTTCTAATCGACATATCGACATCGTCACCATTATGATCACCGGTGAAGCAGAAGTCCTTTTTTATAAATTTTTTTAAAAAAACTTTTTATGAGTTTGCTTTAAGGATTGACAAAAAGAAAACAAAATAAAACAAAGCAAAATGAAAGAAAAAAAGCCCACCCCAAACAAGAGTTGAAATTATTTTCTGTGAATGATAGATACTTTGCGGCAGCCAAAATCAAAAGTCAATAATCAAAATTATTTTTTAATGTTCTCAGAGTCAATAATTATTTTACTATGTGGCTTTAAATATTCTCATAGTCTTTTGCCGTATTTGTACTGAGTCAGTGCTTGGAAAATCAATTTTCGTAGTCTTTTGTCGTATTCGTAAAGAGTCAGTGCTTGGTAAATCAATACTGGCAGTCTCATGCCGTTTTCGTAAATAGTCGATGCTTGGTAAATCTATACTGGTAGTCTCATACCGTATTCGTAAATAGTCGGTGCTTGGTAAATCTATACTGGTAGTCTCATGCCGTATTCGTAAATAGTCAGTGCTTGGTAAATCAATACTCATACAACATGTGGCTTAAATTGCCAACAGTTTCACTCATACCTGTAATTGGGGAGGGATGGCCTTGAGCATGCGTATCTTGTGTGTTGGTAAAAATTAGATTAATTAATTTTAAGTCTTGAGATGCTCGGATAGAGATACTGATAATATGGAAGAAATGAAAAATAAACACAACACACACACACACACACACGCACACAAACATGCACACTGTTTATATCTTTAAAATGAACTATAATCACAACGATAGATCTTATAGCAAACAAACTTGAACTCAGAGCGGTCTTAAATTTACTTAGGCATGTTAAAGATGTTATTATGGCTGCATGAATAGGTAGTGGGTGGACTTAATGTCAGTAGTGACTGTAGTAGCTAAGATGATAGGTGAAAAATCGCTGCGATCTAGGTGAGTCAATCACTGCGATCGTGGTGAGTAAATCACTCTGTGATCTAGGTGAGTAAATCCCGGTTTCTAATTTTAAAAGATATATCTTGTCATAGTAAACTCTTAAAAACGAGCGTACATATTTAAAACTACGCGTACATATTTAAAAATCCGCGTACATATTTAAAAATACGCGTCTCCCATTGTGAAATTTGCACAAATTTTACAACGCGAACAATAATTAAATTGGCAACACTATTTTTTTTCTAGATCATTAAATAATAATTATAAGGTAATTATGGATAATCAACTAAAACAAATTATTATTATTATTATTATTATTATTATTATTATTATTATTATTATTATTATTATTATTATTATTATTATATATTTTTGTATAGTCGATATGAATATTATTATTTCAAAATCTGAATTTCCAACTTTTTGCTGCGATGGTTGCTCTGCTAACTCAACCTTCGTCTGAACGATTTATTGCTCTGCTTTGTAAAGTATTAAAATAAGGTGAGGATTTTATGAAGGAAAGCAAACAATTAACGTCACTTCTTCAAGTGTTTGCAAATGATTCGTAGAATACCTATGTAAATATAATCGATATCGGCATATCTATTTCACTCTACTCGCGTCTTCACTCTAGGTGCCTCCTCACTCTACCTGCCTCCTTACTCTACCTGCCTCCTCACTCTACATGCCTCCTCACTCTTCCTGCCTCTTCTGTTTCAGTTTATATTAATAAAATATATGACTATACAGACCTAAAATGCTCGTTTGCCATTGGTTCATCCATGTGTTAAATAAATAGATCAATATTGAATATAAACAGACGAGGGCAACAGTAGCAAAGAAAACAAACTACTTAAGAAAACTCAATCCTAAAACAGCTTCCTGCATGTTTTTCTTGTCTTCTTTTTTTTTTTTTTTTTGCTTTTCGTAATAGTGACTTTAATCCAAATTTTCCAAGTAATGACATTAAGATCAACTCGGTTGATTACCAGTAACAGTTACGTAAATACTATAGGATCTAACTGTATATCGACTGGAAAGATATAAATAATCTATTAGTACAGCAAAAGAAGCAACTGGTCATGATTCGAAAGTTTAAATGCACCATATCAAGATTGAAAATGATTTATCAAGCTTAAATATGACCTATGAAGCGTAAATATATCTTATCTAGCGTAAATATACATTATCAAGCTTTAATATACCTTATCAAGCTCTAATATACTTTATAAAGTTTAAACATGCATTATCAAGCGTAAATATACTGTATCAAGGTTTAATATACCTTATCAAGCGTAAATATACCGTATCAAGGTTTAATATACCTTATCAAGCATAAATATACCGTATCAAGGTTTAATATACCTGATCAAGTTTAAACATGCATTATCAAGCCTAAAAATTCCCCACCAAGCGGTAAAATACCTTGTCAAGCTTTAGCATGCTTTATCAAGCTTTACTATAAATTATCAAGCGTAAATATACCATATACCTTTTCAATATTTAATATAACTTATCAAGCTTTAATAAACCTTATCAAGAGTAAATATACATTATCAAACTTCAATATACCTTATCAAGCGTACAATATACTTTATGAAGCGTAAATATACCTTATCAAGCATACATATAGCATATCACTATTAATTCTAGATTTTCCAATAAATTGTTTCCGTCGCCGAAGGTAAGGGGACAATTCGCGGAAATATGTACGACTATCACTTATTTTACCACACAGGTTACACAGTCCAGATCTTGCTTGCATTCTTCCAGGACGAATTAATGTCCAATATTTCATTTTTTTTTGCTTTAGTCAGTGTAAGCAACTTTCTATAAATTGTGCATTTTTAGTACTGGATTAATTTGAAACATCGACCAAATCCCTCAGATGGATTTCTGATAGTAATTTCATGTTTAATCTCCTCCAAAACCAAGTTAAGTTATTCCATGTTAATTTTTCTGGATATGTTCCAGTAATAACAGAGTCAGTGTGTGTGTGTGTGTGTGTGTGTGTGTGTGTGTGTGTGTGTGTGTGTGTGATTTACATTTTTAACGTAGTTTTTACGATTTTTCAGTCATATCGCTACGATGTCTGCAGTGTGACAATTTATCGTGATGTCTAGCACTGGGGCATCATGGCGCAGTTATGTGGCATGATGTCCCACCCAGTCACATTATACTGACACCAGGCCAACCAGTCCTAACAATAACCTCTTAATGCTGAGCGTCAAGCGAGGCAGCTGCTTGTATCATTTTTGTAAGTCTTTGGTAAGATTCGGCCGGGGTTTAAACCCGCGATTTCCTTCATTCGAGGTGGACTCTCTACTGAGTCGTTGAGATAATCTTCTAAAATAATACACAGCACAGCACAGCACAGCACAGCACAGCACAGCACAGCACAGCACAGCACAGCACAGCACAGCACAGCACAGCACAGCACAGCACAGTACAGTACAGTACAGTACAGTACAGTACAGTACAGTACAGTACAGTACAGTACAGTACAGTACAGTACAGTACAGTACAGCCTCTCTCTTATACATCTGTGTGTGTGTTTGTGTTTGTGTGTGCCGTTGGTTGGCTTCCGTTAATCTCGAGAGACGATGGAAATGCGCCCATGAAAGGTGTCCCAGTTTGTAGTTGTGCAGCGTCTTCTGTGGCTATAAAGCCCCAGACGGGAGTGGCAATCGTTGCTACAGTTTCTGCACTTGAAGTTTGAGTCAGGTTTTGGTTGGAACTGAATCCTCTTCCTCTGAGATCTTTTCTCATCGGCGAGCTGTCGTAACTTTTCCTCGCTGGCTTTCAGACCTGTGAACAGAGCATGTCTCCAGCTGGACTTGTCGAGGGCCAGCTCTTCTCAGGTGTTGACCTCGATCCCAAGAGCTTTCATATCCTGCTTGCAGACATCCTTGGGCGTTGATGTGGCCGTCTGATTTATCTTCTGCCTGCGGAAAGTTTAGAGAAGGTCTTTTGGGATCCGTCCATCATCCATTCGACGCACATGGCCCAGCCATCAGATGGGACGTTGGCGGAGGAGAGTGACCATGCTGGGAATTCTGGTCTGTTGAAGCACCTCGTTGTTTGTCACACGATCGCTCCAGGTGATCCCTAGTATGCGACGGAGACAACGCATGTGAAAGGCACTCAGTCGTTTCTCCTGAGAGGCGTACAGGGTCCAAGTTTCGCAGGCACGGTACACGGAGATCTTAGTGTTCAATGTCAGCTTGCTGTTGTTCCACACTCTCTGCGACAATCTAGAAAGAGTTGTTGACGCCTTTCCAATCCGCTTGTTGAGCTCGGCATCGAGAGAGAGGTTGTTGGTGATGGTAGAGCCAAGGTAAGTGAACTCACTGACTACTTCTAATTTGTATTTTTGATGATTATGCTGGGAGGGTCTGCGTCATGAGCCATCACGTTGGTTTTCTTTAGGCTGATGGTCAACCCGAATTCATCATATGCTTTAGCAAAGCTGTCGATCAGGCGTTGTAGTTCAGCTTCTGTGTGAGTGACTATAGCAGCAGCATCTGCAAAGAGCATGTTCCTAATGGTTGCTTTCCTTACTTTGCTCATTGCCTTCAGTCGTGCTAGGTTGAACAGACTGCCGTCTGAACGCGTGTGCAGGTAGATCCCTTCTGTGGACGTCCCAAAGCTGTACTTAAGCAGGACAGCGAAGAAGATGCCAAAGAGCGTGGGGCAAGGACACAGCCTTGTTTCACTCCGCTGTGGATGTTGAATGGTTCGGACGATGAGCCATCATACTGCACTGTGCCTTTCATGTCTTCATGGAAGGACTGAACCATGCTTAACAGCTTTGTAGGGCATCCAATCTTCGTCAGGATTTTGAAAAGTCCGTCTCTGCTGACCAGATGGAATGCTTTGGTGAGGTCTATAAAAGCCAGGAATGTCTGTGTTGTTCCCTGCACTTCTCCTGCAGTTGCCTGATGGAGAAGATCATGTCGATAATGGACCTCGCTGCGCGGAACCCACACTGAGACTCTGGATACACTCTGTCGGCAAGCGTCTGCAGTCTGTTCAGGATGACTCTAGCGAAGACGATAAGAACCCTTGGAACCCGTGTGTGCCGTACATTGACATTAATATGCTACTGCCATAAATATACGTAATTTAACTTTGATTTTTTTTTTACAATACCCAATCTAATAGGATCGTACTTAAATTTTGTCGTACTTCATCAGATTTAAACAGATATGACGAGATATTTCAGTGATAAAAACAACGTCTTTTAACGTCAACAAAACCATTAACCATTTGCAATTTGTCGATATGTAAACATGACAAAATGTTACAATCGATTGTTGTCTTCCTGACCCATAGTCACAATAGAGAAAATCAACTCTTAATTTTTACATTTCGTCATGCCGATGGCAGGTTAATACTTTCATACGTTTACATTTCGTCATGTCGATGTCAGTTTCATACTTTCATAGACCTACATATCATCATGTCGATGTCAGTTTAATACTTCGACAGATCTAGTTATCATCATAGGTTAATACTTTCATAGGTATACATAGATTCAGATCGATGACATGTTAATTCTTCCATATACCTGAACGTGACATGTTACCAATGGCACAAAGTGACATTGAAATCACGTGATCACACAATCTATAGCGTGCTTAGTGGCGTGACATGACGAGATTATTGTTGCTTGGTTAACGTTATATTTTGGTATGTTTGCAATATTATTTTATATTAAGTTTGATTGTACTGTACAATGCAAAACCAAGTCGCTAGTCACTAGCTTCTGCATGTTTTTACCAGATACGTTCTCTCGGTGTTCTAGCATCCCTTACGAGAGATACAGAAACATCGAAACATTACTGCCAAGCTCTTCGATGTACCGTATTGCTTTCCGTTTTATTATCCGGCCATCTTTATGTACCACAAAACACCCCAGCAAATCGGTATCTATTAAAGATACAACATGGCATATTCGCGCGCGCGTGTAACAATTTAAGTAAATTATTCTGTACTACTTCAAATTCGCGTGCCTTAATATAAAATTCGTTCTTAAATGCTGAATCAGACATATGTAAAACGACTAGGAGTGTAATCCATATAAGAAAACGAGGATCATGTACACATTTGTCCTAGATCATGTGTACA
Organism: Potamilus streckersoni; assembly: GCA_016746295.1. Classification (NCBI taxonomy): domain Eukaryota; kingdom Metazoa; phylum Mollusca; class Bivalvia; order Unionida; family Unionidae; genus Potamilus; species Potamilus streckersoni. Next base: position 1,007,616 of record JAEAOA010000564.1, read on the forward strand.
TTGTACATACAAGATCATGTCTTGCACACACATGTCCTTCGATGATTGTATATTGTACACATTTGTCCTAGTGGATCATGTCTTGTACATATGTCCTATAGGATTATACATTTTACACATTTGACCTAGAGGATCATATCTTGTACAGGATCGTATGTTGTTTACATTTGTCCTCGATGATCATGTCTTGTATACATTTGTTCTAAAGGATCATGTCCTTTACACATCTGTCCAAGAGGATCACGTCTTGTACACATCTGTCATAAAAGATCGTATCTTGTACACATTTGTCCTAGAGAATCGTATCTTGTGCTTACACTAACACTGGTGGGGAGGGTAATTGACAAGTAACATTGACCTTGAAGATACAACCTTGGCTATGGTAGGTTACATGCTGTACCGTATAGAATTACAAGTATACCAATGTTCATCCCTGTACCTCGAGGTCAGCTGTTGAGTTGTCAAGAAGACAAATTGCAATATTGACCTGTGACCATGTCTTTGTAGATAGAATCCAAAAAGTGGAACTTTGTGCATATTATAGTAATTATATCTAAGCATAACAAGTTTCAGCCGTTGATCTCTGACATATTTAACGTTACAGAGCGGAACAAAAAGTGAGATGCAACACCTAAAAAAATCTTCACCCTGGTGCTAGGACACGATATGACAGCTGCACGCCTTCTCGGGGACAAAAATATTCAGCAGGCTTGGAATGTGGGTATAATGGAGAAAACAATTCCCTGATAGCTTCTCAAGAGTTAAAAATCTTATCACGCAGCTGTTATTTCTGGCCCTAACGCCATAATGCTGGCATCCATTGTATGGTTATATGTAACTCCAGGATTCTTTAAAATGAACCAACAAACAACAATCGTGCAACCGTGAACTGTCTTACGTTCATTAAAGCATAAATTGTTTTCACTTCATACTTCAAAGAGCGTTACAAATAAGCCAGTCAACCGATATAAATCTATTCAAGATCTAATAAAGACAAAATAAATTTTGTAGCAAGATTAAGAAATAGACCAGAGAGAGAGAGAGAGAGAGAGAGAGAGAGAGAGAGAGAGAGAGAGAGAGAGAGAGAGAGAGAGAGAGAGAGAGAGAGAGAGAGAGCTATCCCTGGAATTTTTAGTAGAATCTTGTTAATAGTGGACAGAAATAAGTTTAATACAAACAATAATATCATACAGGTTAGAGAAATTGAATTCGTACTCTACCGTACTCGCTTGTATAACACCGATTCAGAGCCTGGTATATATTTATAATTCTTTGTAATACAAAAATCATATATACCTTGGTTTCTTTCATAGGAATCTGTGACGACTGTACATATATATGATAATTATTTACTAGGTCGTCATGCGAGTGTGTCTGCTACACACAAGCTTGTATAACACCGATTCAGTGCCATCACTTTTCTGGTGATGCGTTCTTAGTCGTGACGGTAGATGGTGCGTGCATGCAAGGCGATGTGTGCCGATTACTCGCGGACCTGGGTTCGAAACTCGGTAGAGTACAAATTTAATTTCTCTAACCTGTATGATAGTATTGTTTGTATTAAACTTATTTCTGCCCACTATTATATATATATATATATATATATATATATATATATATATATATATATATATATATATATATATATATATATATATATATATATAGGGCCCCGTTTAAGATATTCTCAGATTTGTGTGATTACTTTTTTGATTATTGGAATTTGTTGCAATGGAAATATTCCTTAGCCCGAAATAATAAGCCAGTTACTGGGAGCAAACGTCACGGAGTGAAGTGTTAGTGAGCTTCCATGATGCTATGGTTCACTTGTTGTGAATTCAGGTCAAAACCGCATGAAGTGTCCCTTTCATTCAATAGTCTCTATTGAACTCTAGTGGTGTACATTGGTCGTGCAGTGGCAGTATTTATGGAAGGAGACCGATAAATTACACAAATAAGCAAGAAGGGATTTGACATATATATAGTTCATATCGCCAAGGTGGCAAATGTGATGCAGTTGTACTGGTGCAATGTGCCTTGAAACCATGGATTGGCCAAATTAAAGAGGCGTAGTTAAAATAGTTCCCTGTATTAGGGGATACTTTCTACGGCGTGATTTGCTGACAGTAGGGAAAGTTGATGAAAAGAAACCATGCAGATGTCCGGTTGATAAGATATTTGGCAAGTTGGAAAATATATAGTTTTGCCTTGATTAGAACAAAACATATGTATAGAATGGACATGTCGGACTTTCTAATTTACAACTGAAGGTGTATAGAAGTCTTTGGAAATTTGGGGTAAACTTGTGACTTTTAACGGTTATCCTCCAGACTTTGAAACCGCTCTGTCAGACCAGTGGCTTGTGTGTGTGTATAACAACAGCTACCCCCTTTTATCTATCTATCTATCTATCTATCTATCTATCTATCTATCTATCTATCTATCTATCTATCTATCTATCTATCTATCTATCTATCTATCTATCTATCTATCTATATATATATATATATATATATATATATATATATATATATATATATATATAGAGAGAGAGAGAGAGAGAGAGAGAGAGAGAGAGAGAGAGAGAGAGAGAGATGTTGTTTGTGGAGCTCTTACATCATGCACAAAGTGATGAAATCAAATTCAAGTTGGATTCATAAAAACTTACAGCACGGTAAATAGTTTTAAAGATAAAGTAAAAGGGCGGTTTGTGATTATCAGCAATTAAGAACAATTCTTAACCCAAGGTTGAAGCAGTAGTCGATGTTGTTCAGACCCCCCCCCCGATCTAGTATGATTATCAACAAACGACATATGTAGCGGTAGCAGTGAATTTAGACGTGTGCTTTTTTGTTCGACATCTATGGAAATTTAAACCAATGTACTTTTGATGACATCCATGTCAATATTTTGGCATTGCAAGATTGATTGCAAACGCGAAATTAGCAAGACGAGTTACTTTTGAAACACCTGGTCTTGAACTCATCAGTTCTTATTTTATTTACCAGGTGCGTCAGGGTCTATCCAGATTGAATTCCTTTGAAATAACATACTTACAGTCTCTAAAATATAGACCATTCCTTTTCCACCCGGGGGAAGAGGGGCTTTCCACAGCCTGGATATTTAAACTTTCACTCCGATTGTTTTCTTCATCTAACAAAATACACCAATGAATTTTTGGCTGAATCTAAACGTTTTGTAGATATTGTTTACAAGTGACCGTATTTCCACAGGCAGCTTTCCAAATTTACTAGAGTCACATCTATGTTTTCACAACTGCTGCATAAAACGATAGTCAGAAGAAAAAAATTATACGTCAACGTGGGACCTCCTTGAATATAGACTACACATATTATAAAGAAGTGGGATTTAAATTAAACTCACTGAAACTTACATTTCCTTAGATAAGATAGATAAGAATTTACTGTTAGTTGTAGATCTTAGACATATAGATATTTGCAATGGCTGTACCATTATTTTTAACAACAAAACAATAATCGAGTTTCATGCAGATTTTGTATTCATATATTGCCTAACAGTGTACAGAAAAATAAAACTTACGGTTATATGTCTGTGCTGATGTTGCGAGGTTGGTGAAAATAAATGCGGGTTATTATCAGCCATTTTACTAGTGTCAATCACGTGTCTACAAAAGAGACTTTAAGACTTTACCCGTCTCTCCCTAATAACATTACTACCACAAGGGATGGCAAATATAAGCATTAACGTGACCTTGCGGCAAGGTGGCGCTGACAACTCAAGGGGTTTTTCTTCCCCAAGGCCATTTCTGCAATGACGCTAAAAGCAAACTTCCGAAGAAGCCTGGTTTAAACAGAAGCGACCGTGAAAAAGATAATATTCAAAGACGATTGTCAAAATAATGTATAACCGATTTATCTATCTTAAGGGCAGATAAATTTCGATCAAAATTAATTATTATTTGTCAAAAGGATTGACAAATTTCATTCAAATTTGATTATCAACAAATCTATATACACTTAAATGAAGAAGCTTAACAAGCAAAGACTACAATACTGGATTTATATTTTGATCACGATGATTACAGCGAAGACTACATACAAATAAAGCCAAAGGCCTCTAAAAATTCATGCTAGCCTGTTGAATCAGAATAGTAATTGCCGTGGAAGTACAAAGGCTAATATATTTAATCGGAATAATATTTACTGTGGAAGTACAAAGGCTAATATATTTAATCGGAATAGTATTTACTGTGGAAGTACAAATATCCATTTAGACCCCACACCACGAACAAAAAGAATTAAGAAAACGACCCTTCATCTATCAGTTTCAAACTCCGAGAATAGTACAGATCAATTCATTACTCATTACGTATATTTTGATCGCATCTATTAAGGCAGTAACACAGTGGGGATGTAAGGCCACCTGTCATGACTTCCAACCCCTACTAGACTTCCCATGACCTTTCCATACTAGTGATATTTGTACGTATGCGCATCTGCGATTGTAGCGTGCGCAAGTCTCTGCCTGGAAGCGTTGCTTCTAAGTTGCGTCACGAGTTCGCGAGTTGGGGAGTCTTGATAGGCAAGCATGGCCTTGTCTGTTTACTACATGTTTTCTTGGACTTTACTCATTGTAAATCAGCCATCTGATTTAGGTTCAGTATTTGTTCAGTCGTTTGAATTATTCCTTTACGGTCAGCAACGTCTCGAATCTGTTGCGGTAATTGCTTCATCTTCGATGGTCACTTAATTTAACTTGCCGACTGTGTTGCGACTACTTCGTGTCGCGGAGAATTTCTGAATAGTGGTACGATTTTATCGCCTTTAACCATAAATGAAAGGCGCGAAAACCATCAAGATTTGTAAGCTTCAACAAATAATTTATTTCTCTATAATACAAAGCGAAAATTTAAAAAGAACTTCACAGTAATGCGAATTAAATTCCATATAGTCCTAAAAGATTTGTCAAAACTAAATGAGACGTTGTGCTTTTAGATTTTTTTTCACGCAGCTTTGTTGTCATATAGCGACGTTGTCTGGAATATGGCGGTTTACAGTGATGCCCGACACCGAGGCATCAAGCCGCGCACATGCATCATCATGTCCACCCAGTCACATTTTCCTGATACCAGGCCGACCAGTAATAACACTATCTTATTAATGCTGAGCGCCAACAGAGGCAGTTGCGAATACCATTTTTATAAGTCTTTGGTATGATTCGGCCAGGTTTCGAGCCCTCAATATCTGTCCTCCGCTCTAACTGCTTGGGTCACTGGAGCAACCCAAATCCAAATGTTTATAAATTCCATCTGAAATCTAGTGGTATTAAATTCCAGCATTTAATGGTGTTTCTTTGCCTGTAGTCTCGAATATGTAAATGTGCTAGTGTCTTATCAGGTGGTCATGTGCTAAAAGTCTTTCGATCTTATCACAATAATATGATTCAAAACTGTTTTTGTATGAAGTCACTATAAGTCCAAATAAATGTTCCAGTCTTAGAAAATTACAGATGAGCACTTTGTATTTCCAGTGAATAATATCAAGTTGATTATTTAGTTTCACCCCAATAAAATACGGAACACAACAATACCCATTATGTTTCATATGCTAAATATAAGAACTAGTAATTTCCCTAGTAAACAACAACAGATAAATAGATAAAACAAACGTATAAATTGGATGGCGTTCAAAAGTTCGTTTTTCTAGAAATTGTAAGATGTTAAGATACCGCTAACTCAAATTTTAGTAAAATAATACATGGGAAACATCAGGTACAGCAGGTTCTTCACGACTATTCAATGTGCTAGACCCAGACCCAAATACACATTTACCTCTACCGAAAATGATCGTAAATGTTTGTAAGATTTTACCCACATTCAGTAGAGAATATGCATAACCTTGGCTTGATATAATTAACGGTGAATTTTATCGTGATGGATTTGTTGGGAGATTCTACTTCGTTGTAGAATCAATCTCTAAATGTTTTTATGCCGGTAACGGAGTTTCCATCGACTGGTTGTTTCCGCGTGCTAATGTGAATATCCCAAGTTGGCATCGAGTCGGTATTGATACATCAGGGTGCTTCCAACGCTTTATTTCTATCTGGCCCTCGCGTAGATTATATTTAAGTGTATACGAGGTTTGGTTTACGGCTTTGTCATACACATTCATGAACAAGCGGCACAGAACAACCATCACTATTGACACCGCCACCCAGCTCACGTAAAATGCTGTGAGCATTAAGTTGCCCAAGAGTGTAATCTTAAAAACAAACGCCGAAGATAGTTAGGTACCAGGCTGTAAAGATGTTGAGTCATTTCATCTCTGGCGACCAATAACACCTGCCTCGTATGTAGAAAAGGTTTTTATAACCTTCGGTTCTTCCTGGCACATTATTATTGGTTCACCGTATTGGGCATTGTTTATTGCTACTGAACCCCACTCACCATAATAGGTAAAATGAATGAATCAATCAATCACATTGTAGGTCAAATGAATCAATGAATGATTCACCTTGTAGGTCAATTCAAGCGATTAATCAAATTTTCTAATTTGTATCCATGCACATGTTGATTCTAGTGTGGAACTGAGACTTTCACATTGCAGAATTTATATTTGATAACAGGTTTTACACTGAGTAATAAGAGAAAATTTCCGTTGAAAAGTGAAACATTTTATTTATTCTCATAATTACATGCCGTGTCTATCTATCTAGAACACTCAAATACTTGTTACAACTGTCTTCCTTTTTGCTGTACATAAGTGTCTTAACCAAATAGGTCACATAACCAAAACTGGTTGTCAAATGACGTAATACGTTTACTGATTATCAAAACTTAAAATTTAAAATAAAGTTATCACGGTTCTGTTATCTACGTTTGTTGGAGTCAAATTATTGCTTTTCTTCCGAGATTAGTAATATATTACGAAATTTGTTGCATTTAATTTTTATGCAAGTTTCCAATTTTATAGAAATACTTATCAAGATAAATTTAAAATGTTGATAAGTTCTAATTGTTAAATATTTGTTTCATTATGCAAGTAACGAGTAGATGATAATGTCAATTGTTTTTGAAGGAATATTTCAAGTAGTACATTGTCCATTAGTAGTACTATTTTGTGCATGGTAGTTCTATTAGTACAAGACAATTCTATAAGTACAAAACACTTCTTTTATTACATGACAGTTTTAATAGCACAGGACAGTTCTAATGGTACGAGACAATTCTATTAGTATGTCTACAGCGGACGAAACCTATCTATTACTATGATAACAGTATACTGAACCGAGCGAGAATTAATCTTATGACACTTAAAGACAATTCATGTAAACAATTCTATGTTCTCATTTTGTGCCTCCATTTAACAAGAAATACACAAATAAACGTTAAATATAAATTTCTGTTCAATTACAAAAGTACGAAATTTGTCAACTTTATCGAAACATACATATCCTTCTGAAGTTTCTTGAAATTGTTAACTGATAGATTACACCAAATGACCAACGACACGTCATATTCAGCTGAAGGTAATGAATAATCGTATTTAAGCCGAGATCTCATCTTGTACCTGATATCTCGTATTCAGCTAAAGATAATGAATAATCGTATTTAAGCCGAGAACTCATATTGTACCTGATATCTCGTATTCAGATAAAGATAATGAATAATCGTATTTAAGCCGAGATCTCATATTGTACCTGATATCTCGTATTCAGCTAAAGATAATGAATAATCGTATTTAAGCCGAGATCTCATATTGTACCTGATATCTCGTATTCAGCTAAAGATAATGAATAATCATATTTAAGCAGAGATCTCATATTGTACCCGATATATTGATGCCACTGAACATTTTTGTTGTTATTGTTGTTGAGCTTAACGCCATTTTTCAGCACTCGATAGGCTATTCATGGCGGCCAGTATTAATGGTGGAGGAAAAAACCGGGAAATCACCGGAAAGAACCACCGACCCACGAGAAGCTATTGGCAAGCTTTATCACATATCCACATTCGCCAAATCCTAGACTCGAACACAGGCAGACAGAGGTGAGATGATAGTGATCCGTAACGGACAGCGCTTTAGACCACTCGGCCACTCGGGGCCCCGATCATTTTTGTACTTACATGAACAAAAGAGTTTATTTAACTGAACATTTGAACAATCATTTTATAAGTTAGTACCTAACTTGTCGAAGTACCTAAATTGTCGAAATAAATTTAATATACTACTCAAATTTGAAGCAATTCCAAACCTAGATAATTAAACCTTCGTTTCGCAACCAGGCACAAAGAATTCTTAAGACGCTCCATCGATCAGCAAACAAAAATATTGTAACGAAATAATACGGTATTGAAATATGAGCCAATAATTAGATAATAAGTAGACGTGATAGGACAAACTATTTGCCCTTTATTTTCTGAACAATTTTCTCGTATTTGAGATCGTCGTAGTGATGGCACACAACGCATACTTGCACTCCTACCAAGCTTCTCTCGACGATTTCCAAATTGCTACTGTATAGTATCTTCTGTTGTTCCGGAGCTTCTTCCGGTATCCTGAAAGTACGTAGTGTTATTTGAAAAAAGCTTAAGACACCAGTTTAACTCAATCCAAAATACATTTCCAATACTATGTACAACGTGTTCCACTTGATATATGCTCGATTGAAACAAGATTATTATATGATAGTTGAAAGATAGTTGACAAATAAACCAACCAATTTATTGCTGAAATGTTTTAGTTTCTCATACATTGAATTCATGTGCTATAGCAATAAAGTATTTTGGTCCAATATATGATAGAATTTTTTTTTTATAAACGTGGTAGAGCTTTAATTAGCGAGTCTCGATTTGACTTGGACATGAAATTAAAACTAAAATTAAAACACAAGATGGAAATGGAGCTGAGAAAGCTTCAGCTTCAGAAAGACAAGTGTTGTGATGTGATCATGATTTTTAACGTAGAATTTTAAAAACAAATTCAGTCATATCGCTACGATATATGCAGTGTGGCGGTTTATAGTGATGTCTATCACTGGGGAATCATGCCGCAGCTATATAGCATGATATCCCACCCATTCACATTATCCAGACACCAGGCCGACCAGACACAACACTAACCTATTAATGCTGAGCGTCAAGCAAGGCAGCTGTTAGTACCATTTTTGTAAGTCTTTGTTATGAACCGACCAAGAATCGAAAGAGAAAGAAGAAACAAATGCTACTGGAGAAAGAAAGACAGAATAGTACAGTCGGATAAAGAGGAGAGGGATAAATATAACTGGAGAGAGAGAGAGAGAGAGAGAGAGAGAGAGAGAGAGAGAGAGAGAGAGAGAGAGAGAGAGAGAGAGAGAGAGAGAGTTTGTTGACTAATGCAAATAAAATAATGAAGGGAAGAAGAAGAAATAAATGCAGATCTTGATAAACTATGAAAGAAATTCCATTTAGATTCGAAGAATTAGATCTGGCAAGAAAATGCACGTTCCCACTTTACACAAATTTAGGCTCTGAAGTTACCCCTTTTAATGAAAAAGTAGATAAAACATTTTCTTTATTTTGAAACAAACTCTGAAAATTTGAAGTAGCGAGGATAAATTTGACTCATTATAAAGCGCAGCTATGGGCAAAGCTGGTGACATTTACAGCAAAATGCTGTTTATTATCTGGTTAAGGAGCGTATCCTATTCAGTACTTGAGACTTATTGACAAAAAGCTAGAAAGAAAGTGGACAAACTCGAGTCGAAATAGAGCAGTTGCTTGATAGGTATTGCTTAGCCAAGAAGGTTGATTACGCAAACTCCAGACAACAAATATTATTTAAAGAGTTCAAGAATGGAGTCCAAAGACTTATCTTGATGAGCTTAAGTTTGACAGTTTAGAAAATGCTGCTTGTACAGCTGACTAGTGTTCCGTATTACATAGTCTTTTATGTAATAAGTCTTCCACTCAGTAGTCTTCTGGTAAAAATACGAACACTTCCAATCTCAATCTGGCACAAATTCTGTGAAAAAAATTTTCTGATAAGATTGATCAGAAATCCTTACATTTCTAAGAACGTGGACACGTTCAACCGATAGATGTTAAGGTCAATGCCATCTCTGAATGTAGCTGTCAGTAAAAGCAACCATGTTTTTTGTATGGAAGGATATTATAGGAAATTATTCTCCAATTTTTTCACAAATACAGAACCACTGACCAATTTGTTGAGTAATTAAATGAAGTTTCATTGGTCAAAAATATCAAGAGGTTTTTGATAAGTTAAACGTCATACTTTCGAGTGCACAAATTCTTTCAATTCTAAATTGTAGTCAGTCATTTAAAATGTATGTTGGTGCAAGTGATGTTAGGGTTGGAGCAATATTGATTCAAGAATACAAAAATGGTGTAGATCATCCAGTATGTTATTTTTCTAAGAAATCAAATAAGCACCAGAGAAATTATTCCACGATCGAGAAGGACTGTTTGGCTTTGCTATTTGTTTTGTTATCTTTATCTGGAGTCAGAAATTGTGTTTACTGTATTTATTATTATAAGTTTAGTAATGTGCTTTTCAATTATAACTAAGATTTTATTTTATAAAGATTTGGCAAATTCTAGAGTGAAATTTTCCATTAGGCAATAATATATTTTTAACAGAAAATGTTAATTGTGCCCTGAGGTCTAATATAGGCCAATGTAATCTTGGATTTGTAGAAAGTATTTATTTTGTAAGATCTTAGCAGAATCAGTTGTATTATTGTTGTGTTGAGAAATTCATTTGGGCAGAATTTATTCAAATTATTTATTCACTGGAAATACAAGGTGCTCATCTGAAAGAAATGTTATTTGACAGTCTTGGATTTATAGTAAAATGTCAAATCAAGACTTGGACTTTTAAATGTTATTCAAGAAAGGAATGTGGGTACATCACCACGACACAAGCCATCATAGGCACATCAATACTTGCAGATTTTGATTTTAGAATATCACCAAATTTTATTCTTAATAATAATCATAATTTGTGTCAGTGATTATAAGAATTTTCGGGATTTAATTCGTAATACAGTAAATTCGTTTTACATTGTTCAGTTTTCATTCTAACGAAACAAATTGGGTGAATTTTGTACAAGTTTGTTATTTGTTACTTCTGACTCTTATTTTAAGACCACACATCATCATCATCATCATCATCATCATCATCATCACTACTATTGCTAAAACAGAAAGAAACGTAATAAACAAAAGAAAACTGCATAAAAATGTAAAAAAGCCAAAAAGATGTTTGATTTGTTTTATATATGCGAGAACGCAGAAAATGAACAAATTTTGTTGGGAATACCCCTATGTTGTATTCTTACATTCAAAAGAGATCACTGGAAAGGAGGTTAGTGTTCTAGTTTGTGTGTTCTCCAAACAAATTGACATCTTGTCAGCAAAAATATGTGATACATTGTTTTCTATAAATAGAGCAATCTCAATACAATGTATGTTCACATTTGTAAAATCCTAATTACTCTTAAAATTTACATACTGATACAGAAAAAAAGCAGAACGTACTCATTAATCACTGTCGAAACTTCTTCACACATCTTGCCTCCGCGCTGAAGAGCATCAAAATGACAGAACATATCGCGAGACTTTAGTAAAATAATAGACTCGAGATCCAGAGGTGTTTACTGAGGAGAGCAACTCAAAAAGCAGTTCGAGATCGACTTTTAACACCCAAAAATCCAACTCTAAAGTTCCTTATTCAGATTCAAGTACTCTTAAGATCTTCGGGTATAATTTTCAACCTATTGTGTATATCTACTTCATGCTTTTCTTATAACTGAACAAATTATCCAGTCATTCAAATTCATGTTAAAAAATGTTATGTCAAGCAATGTTGGTACATCCTACGTTTCCTCGTTTCATATAATTTTTTTAAAGTGTTATATTCAAAGAAAGGTACGGAACTATGTTATGGAAAGAATTAATCGACAAAAGTATTCGAATGTAAATCATCACAAGTGGTCTATCAAGAAGAACAAATGGGCTGTCGTATTAAATGGCATATAGCCAATATTAGTCTTCAAATCCCTGCTGGAGGTGACCAATAAGTACTACAATAATGTTATTGTCGTGATTTCATGTTAACGTCTTAAAAACATACACTATCCAACATTTATTTATTGCTCTCAAGGAATGCTAAGATGGTCTCATTAAAAAAAATGATAGAACCTGAAATTTGCTTGACCTAATACTGATGAAACTGGTAATGTGACGGATATCATTTGATATTATTAAACATTTCATGGTAATGTGAAGGACTATCATTTGATATTATCAAACATTTCATGGTAATGTGACGGATATCATTTGATATTATCAAACATTTCATGGTAATGTGACGGATATCATTTGATATTATCAAACATTTCATGGGAATGTGACGGATATCATTTGATATAATCAAACATTTCACGATCTGGATGACCTTTCTTAAAATTAGAAGCTGTTTCTGAGTGCAGAATAAGAACGTAGGCCACCAACATGTGAAACTTCAGTGTGCCAGTGAATATAGATCAGCTAAACGGATGTCCGATATTATATTTTTCTTACCATCCGATAAACACTATTTGCGTCATTTCCATATTTGCAACATACTCGGCATCAAACACTGCGTAACGACATTCATTCGCTTTTTCTGGATTTAGTAAATATGTCAAGAAGGTGTCATATGACGTCCCTGAAATAGAAGTAAATAAACAACACTGCTATAATGTCTATGCCATTTATGCAATGGTTATCAATATATTAATCTCTCTGTATATACATATGCACACATATACACATACACCTCTCTCTCTCTCATATCTATCTATCTATCTCTATCTATCTATCTCTATCTATCTATCTCTATCTATCTCTATCTATCTATCTCTATCTATCTCTATATCTATCTATATCTCTATCTATATCTATCTATATCTCTATCTATATATATCTATATCTATATCTATCTATATCTATATCTATCTATATCTATCTATATCTATCTATCTATCTATATCTATCTATCTATATCTATCTATATCTATCTATCTATATCTATCTATATCTATCTATATCTATCTATATCTATCTATCTATCTATATCTATCTATCTATCTATATCTATCTATCTATCTATCTATCTATCTATCTATCTATCTATCTATCTATCTATCTATCTATCTATCTATCTAAAGAATACAAATCATTTGGCGAATAATAACCCTTTCAATCGTACTGGATCCACCAAGGGATCACGTGTGTCAGGGATTTATTAAAATAGATGCAATAAACTGACGACGAACAGTATGAAACTAGTAACTAACTAGCCTAAGCGCTTTCGACTCTTAATGAGTCTTTTCAAAGGCAAATACAAAACATATATACGACAAACAAATAAACACAAAAACGTTGTATTTGTATGGCTGTCTCCACATGTGTTAAAACTACATGAAATTACCTTAACGGTATTATACAATAAATAAAGAAAAATAATAAATAAATAAATAAATAAACCATGCGGGGAAGTAGCCCATTTGTACTAGCTTCTATTCTGCAGTAAATATGCGGTAGAGTCTAATAATCGTTCCGAACACGGCGCAGAATCTGTTTTCTTTTAATACTAGGGAAATTTAATAATGCGAGTTTTGAATATGATGACGTCATCAACCGTTATTTGTACTATCAGAACTTTAACTACACATTTCTGTTATGGAAATTGATACAAAAATTATAAAATGTTGCGATCTGAAATAAAAAACAAGTTAAACATTTTATCTTGTAAAATTAATTTCATGACGTTATTTAGCCCGTGGTACAAATGGGCCACTTCCCCGCATGGTTCACATTCCCAGTGTTTGTGACCGTAATGGTGAAAATAAAGGTTAATTCGCCGGACTGCATTCATGCAATGGTCATCCGAGATTGATGAGAAGGTACGTTACTGTTTTGTTTTTTTTAATGGATATGTGTAGTTTTTCAGTCTTCGTGCGATTCTAAAGGGGGTTGTGGTCACTCTTGCATTCCTTTATTTATTGTATAATACCGTTAATGTAATTTCATGCAGTAAAAAATTTCGTCGTGCTTTATTCATAAAACTGCAGACTCCTGTGGTGTAGCTAGCTTGCGAGGCTCTAGGCTAGCAGGTATCTAGCGTCCGAACCGGGTTGTGGGCCAAATATATCAGGCGATCGAGTGACTGCATTATCTGGAGAGGCATTTTTAAAGTGAATCAGGGGATCGCAGTCCGACACGCAAGGCAACAGATAATTAGGTAATAATTGTCAGAAAAAATGATTTATTTTATCCGTATCAAACCTGGACTTTATGCGCAAAGGGAAATAATTATCTATTGCTCAACATAGATTCAGAGCATAGTTATCGCGCTTTATCATATACTCTAATACCAATTAATATAAAATGGTGTTTTTATCTGCGTTTTGATATAATTTTATAATAAATTTGCAGATAGACATGATAATTAATAAAATATTTATTTTATCTTTGATTTGTCAGAGAATAGAAAAGCATTTTTAGCGATTTTTGTTTACTTGTGAACCGGCACTCAATTCAATTAAACATCTATTATAAATATTATTTAATAATGAATATTGGCGAACCACTCAGCTAAATTAGCTCGAGAGCGATTAGAGGCAATTAAAAAATATTTACCTGTCCGTGATGCTGTCAAACAACAATTACAATCGCGTTAGGAATCTCAAGTTGAATTTGAGGAGGATACAAAACAGTTATTTAAACCTATCACTGAGACCACTAAAGGTATTCAACCTGTGTTAGAGAAAACAGTTAAAACTGCTGAAAAAATAGCAAAAAGAACTAAGAAAACAAGATTCTCGAAAAACTTCCAGCCGAAATAGCTGATGCGATGCCAGTCCCGGAAATACCTGAATATGTAGACCAGGCAGAAGAAGGTGCTGAAGCACTAGCCACTGAACCAGAAGTTGAATTAATAGATAAATTTTATGCAGAAACTATTAAGGTAATTAAGAACCTAAAAACAACAATTAGCTGAATTTGCTGTAGATGGTTTTAGTCAAAGAGGTAAATTAATGAAACCTGAACATGCTAAAGATATTAAAACCCGTGAACAATGGCAGAAAATATGATATCGTATACGCATGAATGTTAAACAAGCTAGAGCTGATGATCCATTATATCGAAATTATGCTAAGACAATTGATGATTTAGTCCAATCAAGGAAAGAGGAGAAAAAACAAAGTAAAAAAATCTCCAAAACAAAAAGAACCAAAACAATTTGAGCAATCACAAAGTGATTATCCAGGATCACCAAAATCACGAATACCAATTCTATCTACACCAAGTAAAACAACACCACCGAATCCAAGTGAAGAAGTATTTCAAGACACTTCTGGTGCAACTGGAAGTGGTCCAGGTAGTGGTCTTATTACTCAAGTGTCCTAACAACGTTCTTACTGATGTTGAACGACTAGAAATTCTCAACGGAGGAAAACGAGCTGGTAATAATTCCCCAGAAATCATTAATGGATCAGCAGATATTTGTAAACGATTATTTAGTGGCGATATTATGGATATTGATGTGTATCGATCACTTATTAATGAAATTGCCGATGACTACTATAGTGACTAAGTCACAGTGATTAGATACAATTAGTGATAAAGTAATTAATAATAAAATGATTGTGCATGGTGCTCAACGTGGACCTACCATGGTCAGGACAATTAACTCTCGAATACCGATTTACAGAGCAACCTACGGAGATGGGTTAGGTGATGTTGTTCAGGGTTGCCAGTAAAGCATTCTCAGCAATCAAAGATAGACTAGCACGATTAATACACAGACCACAACCTGTCCGATCTCAGCCGGTGAAATTGCCCAGTACTGAAGTGATGCCTGCAAGTGTAAGTAAAATAATAAATCAAGCCGCTAATCAAAAACTAACAAAGTTGGCTGATGTCCCGATGTCTGAGAAGGAAAAAATATAACCGCTAGTATGATAGCAGGAAGTGGTCTCACTTCCCGAAGTTGTCTTCGTTTTAGATAATAATTATAATAAATATGTTTAAACGTATAAGTGATCCCACATTCGACATGGACGCACCAGTTCTCAAGCATGAGTCTGTGCGTGATTATCAGTATTATTCTTATGACGCACGAACACCAAATCAGCGTGGACGAATTGAACTACAGGTTCAGGACACAAGTAGATATTTCCTGCCTTCAGAAGCATTTATTGAAATCGAAGGTGATATATGTGGTCATTGTTAACCATGATAACGCTGATTTATCACTTTGATCCATAAAAGAAAATAACCGTTCTTCAGATATCGATGGCGACATCACTGGCATCGACAGGGAAAGTTTTGTTAGTACTACAATACCAGGATCACCAGCGGGTCTCCATATTGCATCATCGTCTGTACTTTTTCGTACGAGTACAACTGTATGTTTAGCTCCGAATATAACCTTTCGTACATGTCTGCAGAATCCAAATATATGTGACAGTGGAATTGCACATGAAAATGCTCTCCTATTTCCTTTTAACATAGCTCGACGTGATCTAAATCCTAAGTTGAAATTTGGATCTACATTAATAATCATTCTCTCTACATCCGCATCGGCGTTACTGACAAAATTTCTTGGTCGTACTATTTCATATTGTTGGTATTCTGGAGAATTAGAGGTGTCTTTTACAAACATCATTGATGGACCAGCTGATCTTGAGTAATCGTCACTGTATCTTGCAAGACCAAGTATTGTTGTAGCAACGTCAACGTCTTTTTGAATTGATTAAATATTTTTTTCCGTCAATCATGTACGTAGCGCTATTAAACAATGCCATAATGCCATTATTAACAAAACCAACACTAACATCGTTTGCATATGCTGCTGGTGCTGCAGGATTAACGTTATTTAAAATTTCACCTTCGACTTCAATAAAAGCTTTAGCAAATAAGAAATATCTACTTGTATCCTGAACCTGTAGTTCAATTCGTCCACGCTGATCTGGTATCCATGCGTCATAAAAATAATACTGATAATCGCGCACAGACTCCTCTCTGACAACAGGTTCGTCCATGTCAAATGCGGGGTCAGATATGCGCTTAAACATCTTTATTATTATCATCTTCGTCTAACACGAAGACCACTTCGGGAAGTGAGAACACTTCCCGTTATCAGACTAGCTGTTATATTTTTTTCTTTTTCCGATACTGGGACATCAACTAAATCCGCTAGTTTTTGATTAGCGGCTTGATTTATTACTTTACTTACACTTGCGGGCATCACTTCAGTGCTGGGCAATTTCACTGGTTGAGGTCGGACGGGTTGTGTTTTGCGTACTAATCTCGTTATTCTATTTTTGATCGCTGAAAATGCTTCGCTAGCAAGGTTACCAGCAGCGTCTATACCTTTTTCACGAACAACATCAATAGCTTTTATACCCAGCTGCTTTGCAATAAGTATTGCGTTTGGGGCTATTCTTCTAAATAGACCCTGAACAATATCACCTAGTCCATCTCCGTAGATTGCTTTGTATACTGGTAATTGAGAGTTTATTACCCTAACCATGGTAGGTCCACGTTCAGCACCATGCACAATCATTTTATTATTAATTGACTTTATCACTAATTGTATCTAATCACTGTGACTTAGTCATTATAGTAGTCCTCGGCAATTTCATTAATGAGAGACTGATACACATCAATATCCATAATACCGCCACTAAATAATCTTTTACAAATATCTTCTGCTTCATTAATAATTTTTGGAGAATTATTACCAGATCGTTTTCCTCCAATCAGAATTTCTAGTCGTTCAACATCAGAAAGGACATTATTGGGTCAAGTAATAAGATCACTTCCTAGACCACTTCCAGTTGAACCAAGAGCGTTTTGAAATTCTTCCTCTGCTGTTTTAACTGGTTGTCGCGATGATTGCAATCGTTCCATTGTTTTTTGTCGTTCTTGTTCTCGTCGTTGTTGCTCTTGTTGTAGCCGTTGTGATCGTTGTGGTGATGGTGGTTCAGATGTTGTTTTAGTACTTGTGGTGATCGTTGTGGTGTTGGTGATGATTGTGATTGAAATGGTTTTGGTTCTTTTTATTGTTTTTGTCTTTACTGCTTTATCAATTGCTGTTCTGGCGGTAATTGCATGAAGGCAATATATATATATATATATATATATATATATATATATATATATATATATATATATATATATATATATATATATATATATTTCATGAGTATACTCAATATATCTTGGAACGTCGTTTCGATCTTGATTAACGTTATAGTGTATGCGAAATATCCATTTATACGAATCTTCACGACCTACATCATCATCAGCATATTCAGGTTTTAAATATTGTTCTCGATTATTATAACTTCTCACAGCACTAGCAGCTAATTGTTTTACATTTTTGATCTGTCTGATATTATTAATGGCATCTTCGGTAAATTTATCATTTATATTAACCCTACCTGGCGTTTGTCCTGGTACTTGTTGAGTATCACATTCTGCCTGGTCTTTATCCTCGGGTATTTCTGGGATTGGCATCGTAGCAGCTATTTCTTCTGGACGTTCTTCAAGAATTTTTGTTTTCTTAGTTCTTTTTGCTTTTCTCAGTTGTTTCAGCTGTTTTTTCTAACACAGGTTGAATATCTTTAGTGGTCTCAGTGATAGGTTTAAATAATTGTTTTGCATCCTCCTCAAAATTCAACTTGAGATTCCTGACGCGATTGTAGTTGTTGCTTAACAGAATCACGAACAGGTAGATATTTTTAATTGCCTCTAGTCGTTCTCGAGCTAATTTAGTTGAGTGTAGTTCTCCAATACTCATTATTAATAATATTTATAATGGCTGTTTAATTCATAGCAGCAAAGAGGGTGAAGGACAACAATTGAGTCGCTTTACGAGTAAACAAAATCGCCTGACAAAATCATAAAAATACGTCAACAAAAATAAGCTAACCAAAGATTTTATTATACGATTAAATACATAATCATGTGGAAATAGAAAAGTTAGAGACTATGGTTTAGCGTTGTTGACGTTTTATTTTCTCAGCCTCTGCAGAAACCTTTAGTTTTTTTAAATAAACGTCTCAGGAAAAGTTGACTTTTCACCCTCTGTGCATCTAAGTATGATACAAAAATATTACAAGAATAAAAGCTGCTTTAATTTTGTACGAAGTTGAATGGCTACCGGTATTTCAACATGTAATTAGGTCTCACCCCTCGTCCCTTTTTCATCGATTATAACGCTTTGTTGGTCATCTGAGAATCGGAATATGAGGAACTGCCACTTGGATTTTAAAACCAATTCGTGGAAGTTGTCTACGCAGTCATCCGTCACAATTTCATCGGACAGCTGCAAGACATAACCAGATTGGTTTATTACAGTGGGTAACAAGTGTTACATCCGGACAAGTAAATACGAGCAATAATTTCTGAAGGTTATGAAAGATCATGGAAAAAGATCATTACTTTGATCTATCGAAGGCACAACAGTACATTACATGTGATTCATGCATACACCATTATGGTACCTTTGATTCATGCATACACCATTATGGTACCTTTGATTCATGTATACAACATTATGGTACCTTTGATTCATGCATACAACATTATGGTACCTTTGATTCATACATACACCATTATGGTACCTTTGATTCATGCATACACCATTATGGTACCTTTGATTCATGCATACAACATTATGGTACCTTTGATTCATGCATACAACATTATGGTACCTTTGATTCATGCATACAACATTATGGTACCTTTGATTCATGCATACAACATTATGGTACCTTTGATTCATGCATACAACATTATGGTACCTTTGATTCATGCATACACCATTATGGTACCTTTGATTCATGCATACAACATTATGGTACCTTTGATTCATGCATACAACATTATGGTACCTTTGATTCATGCATACAACATTATGGTACCTTTGATTCATGCATACACCATTATGGTACCTTTGATTCATGCATACACCATTATGGTACCTTTGATTCATGCATACACCATTATGGTACCTTTGATTCATGCATACAACATTATGGTACCTTTGATTCCTATATATTCATGTGATCGCAACCATGATGCATACATATGCTGTATTGCATAACAGTTTTTGCAAACTGATAATCCAGAACCTTTGAGGGTAATTTATTATCCGAGGTGTAAATAATTCCTACTTGTTATGTTCTCTTTCAATTAAAAAAGTTCATGAGCTGTATTAACATAAAAAAGCAGTTTTTGCCAGTCTTCTCAAAATTTTTAAGAATTTTATACATCTCTGGCATGTCTTTTTCTGGAACATATAGCAAATTTACTTTTGAAAACAAGCTTTTTAAGAAGCACCAAGATACAATATTGTCTGACACCCATAAGAGCAAAAACTTTGGTACAGGAGTGTGGTTAAATCAGTATGGTACAATAGTGTGGTTAATTCAGCATGGTACAGGTGTGTGGTTAAATCAATATGGTACAGATGTGTGGTTAATATGGTACAGATGTGTGGTTAAATCAATATGGTACAGGTGTGTAGGTTAAATCAGTATGGTACAAGAGTGTGGTTAAATCAGTATGGTTCAGGAATGTGGTTAAATCAGTATGGTACAGATGTGTGGTTAAATCAGTATGGTACAGGTGTGTAGTAAATCAATATGGTAGAGATGTGTTGTTAAATCAATATGGTACAGGTGTGTAGGTACAGGAGTGTGGTTAAGTCAGTATGGTACAAGAGTGTGGTTAAATCAGTATGGTACAGGTGTGTGGTTAAATCAGTATGGTACAGATGTGTGGTTAAATCAGTATGGTACAGGTGTGTAGTAAATCAATATGGTACAGGTCTGTGGTTAAATCAATATGGTACAGGTGTGTGGGTACAGGAGTGTGGTTAAATCAGTATGGTTCAGTAGTGAGGGTAAATCAGTACGGTATGGGAGTGTGGTTAAATCAGTACGGTACAGGTGTGTGGTTAAATCATTATGGTACAGGTGTGTGGGTACAGGAGTGTGGTTAAATCAGTATGGTACAGAGTGTGGTTAAATCAGTATGGTACAGGTGTGTGGTTAAATCAGTATGGTACAGGTGTGTGGTTAAATCAGTATGGTACAGGTGTGTGGTTAAATCTGTATGGCACAGGTGTGTGGGTAAATCAGTATGGTACAGGTGTGTGGGTAAATCAGTATGGTACAGATGTTTGTTTAAATCAGTATGGTACAGGTGTATGGTTAAATAAATATGGTACAAGTGTGTGGTTAGTATGGTCCAGGTGTGTGGGAACAGGAGTGTGGTTAAATCAGTATGGTCCAGGTGTGTGGGTACAAAGTGTGGTTAAATCAGTATGGTTCAGGAGTGTGGGTAAATCAGTATGGTACAGGTATGTGGGTAAATTAGTATGGTACACGTATGTGGGTAAATCAGTATGGTACAGGTGTGTGGTTAAATCAGTATGGCACAAATGTGTGGTTAAATCAGTATGGTACAGGAGTGGTTAAATCAGTATGGTACAGATGTGTTGTTAAATCAGTATGGTACAGTTGTGTGGTAAAAAGAATATGGTACAAGTGTGTGGTTAGTATGGTCCAGGTGTGTGGGTACAGGAGTGTAGTTAAATCAGTATGGTCCAGGTGTGTGGGTACAGGAGTGTGGTTAAATCAGTATGGTTCAGGAGTGTGGTTAAATCAGTATGTTTCAGGAGTGTGGGTAAATCAGTATGATACAGGTGTGTGGGTAAATCAGTATAGTACAGGTATGTGGGTAAATCAGTACGGTACAGGTATGTGGGTAAATCAGTATGGTATAGGTGTGTGGGTAAATCAGTATGGTACAAGGGGTTAATTCAGTTTGGTCCAGGTTTGTGGGTACAGGATTGTGGTTAATTCAGTATGGTTCAGGTATGTGGGTAAATCAGTATGGTACAGGTGTGTGGTTAACTCAGTACGGTACAGGTGTGTGGTTAAATCAGTATGTTACAGGTGTGTGGTTAAATCAGTATGTTACAGGTGTGTGGGTAAATCAGTATGGTACAGGTGTGTGGGTAAATCAGTATGATACAGATGTGTGGTTAAATCAGTATGGTACAGTTGTGTGGTTAAATGAATATGGTACAAGTGTGTGGTTAGTATGGTCCAGGTGTGTGGGTACAGGAGTGTAGTTAAATCAGTATGGTTCAGGAGTGTGGGTAAATCAGTTTGGTACATAAGTGTGGGTAAATCAGTATGGTACAGATGTGTGGGTAAATCAGTATAGTACAGGTATGTGGGTAAATCAGTACGGTACAGGTATGTTGGTAAATCAGTATGGTACAGGTGTGTGGGTAAATCAGTATAGTACAAGAAGGGGTTAATTCAGTTTGGTCCAGGTTTGTGGGTACAGGATTGTGGTTAATTCAGTATGGTTCAGGAATGTGGGTAAATCAGTATGGTACAGGTGTGTGGTTAAATCAGTATGGTACAGATGTGTGGTTAAGTCAGTATGGTGCAGGTGTGTGGGTAAATCAGTATGGTAGAGGTGTGTGGGTAAATCAGTATGGTACAGGTGTGTGGTTAAATCAGTATGGTACAGGAGTGTGGTTAAATCAGTATGGTACAGGTGTGTGGTTAAATCAGTATGGTACAGGTGTGTGGTTAAATCAGTATGGTACAGGTGTGTGGGTAATCGACATGTTAAGATTAGGCGTAACAATTCATGCATTACAAAAGTATGAAGATATGAAATTCTGTTTCAAAGCCGTGCAGTAGAGGGTTTACCTTAATTAACTGTAAGGAACGGAGACACTTCTTAAAAGATGACATTACTTAGAAGCATACATGAAAGAAACGTGCCAATGTTATTTTCTTACCTTCCGTCAGTATCAACATTATCAGCTCATATTTTATTTTCTTTCTTGGCACAGAACAATCCGACGATCGAATTTAATATCAGTACCGCAGGAATTTGACAATAATAAAATCTGTGAAAAAGATCTAAAACGATATTTGCTTAAAACGCAAATACGAATATAAAACATACTCAAGATTCTGAGTGGAACGACATACCCCAGGTTCTCTACCAGAGACCGCTCCTATATTCTGTATGAAGACTGACTGGTATTGGCAATTCAATATTTTAGCCTTGTAGCTTCCCTTGTGCCTTGAGCGATGTCACACTAGTTTTAGCTCAGGAAGAACTTAAATTAGTTCCAAAATCTCTTCTGCTTTTTTGGTTGTTGCTCTTGACTTGGATTTTGAACTTCTATCACGATTTCAGTACAAATATAGTAGGCCAGCCATTCTATGCGTTTATATCTTGCTTTTGCTTCTTTGTAAAGTTTCCAATTTATTGTTTTTCCTGTTTTCTGTCTTGCAAACAAACTTGTTCTATGTTGG
This sequence comes from Potamilus streckersoni, assembly GCA_016746295.1. Taxonomy (NCBI): domain Eukaryota; kingdom Metazoa; phylum Mollusca; class Bivalvia; order Unionida; family Unionidae; genus Potamilus; species Potamilus streckersoni. The sequence goes on from JAEAOA010000564.1 coordinate 1,031,010, forward strand.
GCTTCAATAGATTCCTATATTCAGGCTTGTTTATTTTGTTTACAAATAAGGTCTTTGATGGCATAAATTTATCCAATAACTGTTTCATTTTCTCCTCAGACAGTTTATGGCGTCATTTGCAGAAACGTTATTCAAAGATGCCCTGACAATTTTGATCTTTGAATTATTTTCCTAATATTTATATATATATATATATATATATATATATATATATATATATATATATATATATATATATATATATATATATATATAATACATATATATGTATGCACTATGTTACTGACCACTGGTCATCATATCAAATGTAAAACAAAATGTCCATTGTGATACCTTTGCTGAAAAGTCTAGGTCTCTTATTGAAATATGATTCCCTTTTTAATTCCTCTGATGCTGTAATGGCAATTGCATCACCTTTAACTAATGAGATTTCTGCAACTAGCTGGCTTTATTATCCACACTGCAATGTCTTCATCTGATTTAATAAATATGTATAACTTGATAAGACAATAATTAACATTATAAATGAAAATAATTTCGTTCGTTGAACGACCTGAAAATTGCGATTCCGAATCGCTAGCAACAGCCATAGCGTCCACCGTCAAAACTTGCCATGTATTAACTATTACCCTAGACAAAATTTCGACCAATCCCCTTGCTTGGAATCTATTTTTAGCAAGTGACATCTTTTACAGCTAGAACCATAATTTGTAAACTCTTTGGACTGGTTAAATGTCTTTTCACCCCACCATATCATTATTGTAACTTAATATGCAAAGAATATATTTGTCACTGAAATCTAGGGTACATCAACAAGCGTATATATGAGCTGTTAGGGATAGCATTGTTTGTTTACAAGCGGATATCAGTCGTTGTGAAGGTACAGCACATGTATGCAGCGGATACAGACGCATGTGGCAGGGAAAAATCAACAGTCACCATGGCAAATCGACACCATGCATGAAGAACTCTTTAAAGCAACACATGACATTTACTGATATAATCATGACATAAAAACAATAGACCACAGACGTTTGAAGTACGATAAATGTAGTAAATACTGACAATTGTTGAGAAATGGACTTATATACAAAATAGGGCAGTTTGGGTGTGAGTAATATAAAAATTGGTCAATTTATTCGATGCCATTCTAGTATGAAAATCTCATGTTGATATAGCCATTAAGTTAGAAGCAGAGATAAAATTCAAGAAAATCGACATGGTGGCCATATGGATGGTTAGTCATTTCAGACCAGTTAAATACGTTAACTCTTCTAATGAAAACCCCATAAGAACACTTCTAACGACTTTATACGAAGAGTAACCAAAGCCATATTCAGATCAGCACCATTTTAATGTAAGGTCAATACAGCTTAAGTAGTCATCGAGCGGAAATCAAAGGATATTACCATTGAGTCAGAAGTAGTGATAACACGATTTCCATGCTGACCATTATGTCAATCATTACATCTCAAAGCAGCAGTATATTGGTTTAGGATGAAGTATACATACAAAATAGTACCAAAATCAGCATTATATTGGTTTAGGACCACGTATACATTCAAAATAGTACCAAAATCAGCATTATATTGGTTTAGGACCAAGTATACATAAAAATAGTACCCAAATCAGCATTATATTGGTTTAGGACCAAGTATACATAAAAAAATAGTACCAAAATCAGCATTATATTGGTTTAGGACCAAGTATACATACGAAATAGTACCAAGCAAGTACAAACTCACGCATATCAGTTTTGATTAGTTAGTTTATTAGAACGTGCAAAGATACCAAGTTTGTTTTGTGTGACTGTCCCTTTTCACTATAAATAGTGGTGGATTATAATCATTTGTATAAATATTACAGCTTGTTTATGCCAGGAACATCTCTAAGACATTCGGTTAAGATTAGTTTAGAAAATTAAAATTGATAAAAATCAGATAAATGGCGTATTTTAGTATCAGCAGCATTTTGTTTATGATGTATCAGCATAATCATATGTAGAACACACGAAGCTCTTAATAACAGATTGCTTTTGTTTGGTTAAATTCTAAGCTGTTTGGAGGAAAAGTTAAAGATTTCTCATTGTGGTAACATAAGTCATTTGACGGTGGATGGGCACCAGTGGTTTAGACTTAAGATGTCTTTATCCCAGGATGAATTCTATTACACTTGATCAAAACTATTCATCGCTTTGGATTGACACTGGTTTTAAGATATAACTCTTTTTTTTAGTAAGGGCAGCTCTATTTAATGGTGAGTCAAATTCTGCCGAGTTGTTTCTGAGAAGAACTCATTTAAATGTTACTAATGGACGACATATGTCAGTATGCTTTCTGTCACATTAAAACCCAATTTTATTCAGTGGTTTTTGGGAAAAAGTCGTTTAAAGTTTAAGAAACAATATTCGTGGCAATGGCATCGAAATTTGATAGACTGGAATCTAAATATTTGTTTTCTGTCAAATTAAAAAAGAAACCTCAGATGTATTTCACCACCACTGACAACTATATTTGGAACTGATTTTATTCACAAGGCTCACACCATGCCTGTAATTTCGTGTCGCAACACTGATTTAGGCAAATCACCAAATCCATAATATAAATTTGAATTAATACAACGACTTCATAGTTTATTTCCCAGTCCGACTGAAACATTAGGGTGATGTTCCGGTTGGATAACTCAATTTCATTCATAAAGATCTGAAAGGTCTTCAGGCCATAATGCGTTATCTTTTCAACGGTTTTAGAGATTATGTTCTGTTTTCATAGTAACCACGGCTATATTTGCTGGTGGATTGGCATCATTTTTGGTCTTCATACCATAAATTCTACAAAATGGTTTTTGGACATAATATCGCTTAAAGATTGTTCTGTTTTAGAAGCGGATGCCGTATTTAACTAGTTTTGCATCAGTTCTACAGCATTTCATTTCACAATGCAGGCGGTAAATTCCTATTACCGGTTATTGGAGAAGAAGTCGCTTGAATGGCAGATTGGCACATTTTGTACAAATTGAAAAAGTCGCTTGAATGGCGTATTGACACCTTTTGTACAAATTTGAAGAAGTCGCTTGAATGGCGTATTTACACCTTTCGTACAAATTTGAAGAGTCGCTTGAATGGCAGATTGGTACCTTTTGTACAAATTTGAAGGGTCTTCTTTCTGCCTGTATTCTCAAATTTTCCGCCGTTTTGGAGATGTCGTCGTTTTAAGGTTTTTCTAAAACAATTTAGCAGTGGCTTGTACATTTTTAGTTTTACTGGACATATTAGGAGCAAATTGGTATCGTCTGTAGTGACCTTCCAACCAGATTATTTTTTATGAAAGTGTTCTTGTTTTGAGTACATCGCTACAAATGTTAAAAGTGTTGAGATTATTTCTATCAAGTCGGCTCAAACTTTTATCAAGCGGTTTATTATCCGAGGTCGGTTGTAGTTTTTCTAATTGTTTTAACTTTTTTCTTCTTCTATTTTTGTCCTTACTTGGAGACCAGAGAGTTCTCTACCATTTTTAAATGGGACTCATGATTAAGGCAAAGATTTATTCATTTATATAAATAAAAAATACTATCACTAGCTATTCCTTCTCACTGGTCATCCACATAATCTTACAAAGAAAATATTATTGAACATTAATATTAATTCAATAGCCTAGACTACTTAGACTCTTTGGATTTCGTTATAATCGAATGCCAGTACAGTCATTACAAAATACTAAATTGAAATAACCAAGTTTGTAAGTTAATTGAAAAAATAGATGATCAGGAGACAAAATGGCGGCAACTGGAAAATCGAACCAATTAGATGTGATGTGTTTTGTTATGATTTTTAACGTAGCTTTAACAATTTTTCAGTCAAATCGCTACGATGTCAGCAGTGTGGCAGTTTATAGTGATGTCTAGCACTGGGGCATCATGCCGCAGACATGTAGGATGATGTTCCACCCAGTCTCAGTATCGTAACACCATGTCAACCAGTCCTAACACTAACCTCTTAATGATGAACACCAAACGAGGCAGCCGAACCATTTTTGTAAGTCTTTGTATGACTCGACCGGTTATAAAACCGACGACCTCATGCATCCGAGACGGTCGCTCTAACCACTAGGCCACCGGAGCGGTTTGAACCAATTAGATAAGTTTTGTAAATATAAAATTAAATGGCACTAGGACGCAATCAATGCAAAGGTTAATACCTCGAAAAATAGTGAACTGTGCGGCAAAACAAGTCATTAAGAAAAATGCAAATCACATTTGCATGCACTGCATGCTGATAATGGCGCGCGTCCGACCATGTATTAAGATATCATGCATAGTACATTCACCTAATCAGCTTCCCTTACCCTGTGGATCTAAGTTTTATGCCTATCTAGGATTAAACATTCGAGTTCGATAACGTTTTGGCATAAATGGCAAACGACCAATGACAGCAGATAAAAGATACGTAACCGTGTTTCTAGTAACCGGTATAGGAAGATAGATTAGTTTTTTTTTATTGTTTACTGCCCAATAACGCGTTATCTCAGGTGTGACGATCAGGGTAAAATTAGTAAAGTGATTGGGTACAGAAGGAGTTGATCCTTCTCAGATATCAAAATCTAAAACATATTGTAACATTACTCCAATGTCAAATGAATGTTTCGATACTTTTATTCTAATTTAAAGGACTTTAGGATCAAATTCTAAATTTTTGACATGAATTTTGGTTCACAGTCTTTGAAATGACATTTTGATATTATTATACTTTGATAGGTATGTTTGATCCACAAGACTTTATATCATTTTCTAAGTTGCTTAAAGGATTTCTTGATAATATTCTCTTTCTTGATTAGAACTTTTTGATCATAATTTGTTCTATTACAGTACTTTTTGATATTCTTTGAAAAACCATGGTAATCACGTTCTAATTCTCTCCTTTAACCTTTGGCTTAGCACATGGGAAATATACAAGAAATTCCAAAACTACATTGCATGCTGGTCTTTGTGAGCTGTTTAGTACTAATTTGTATTCGTCACTAACGTCATACATAAGCGGAAACTAAGCCCATTTCAATAATATTCCCTTCAAGTTTTCTGAAGAAAAATACTTCACAAAATAAATTAAAACTAAATACCTTGGACAACAGGAAAGCTTAATTGTTTTCGGCCGTTCGGAACTTGTTTATAGCAGACGATGCTAGTTTTCATGAAGCAAATACAGTTGTTATTGGAAGTATATTGTGGACAACTTTCTGCAATATATTTTGAGAATGGATATGTTGTAATATATTTGGAGTATACGCAGTCGGTAATAATGTCCCGTTTTAATTCTTATATGTTTGTGATTACTTGTTAAATAGATTATTATAACTGTTCAGTGGAAATATTCCTTAACCCGAAATAATTAGCAAATTACTAGGAAAAAACATCACGGAGTGAAGTGCTAGTGAGTTTACATGATGCCATGGTATACTTTTGCTGAATTCAGGACAGAACCGCATGAGTGTCCATGTCATATAGTCCCTATTAAAATATAGTGGTGTGCATTGGTTGTAGTTATGTATTGTTGGAGACTGGTAAAGTACACAAGGGAATATATAAGGGACTGCTTCGTCGTCGGCTGATACAGTCTATATCACCATGGTGGCGATTGTGATGCAATTTTACAGGCTAAATGTGGCTCAAAACCATGATTTGACTGGCCTAAGGTAGCCTAGTAAAAATAGTTCTCAGTGTTAGGAGTATGCATATTGTTTTGCGCTTACATAACGGAAAGTTGATGAAGACAAACTATGCAGATGTGTGGTTTATAGACAAATGCAAAAAAGTTATGAGATTAGTGGACTTGTATTTATTACAGTAAAATTATTTATATAATAGACACGTTGGGGTTTCCAATATACAGCAGACTTTTTATGAAAGTCTTATGGAAATTGGGGAAAACTTATGACTTATACAGGAATCGTGCCAGGTTTGACACCACTCGGTCAAAGCAAATACTCCTGTTTTGTAACAATAGTCTTTTTTGTCAAGAAATTTCATTGATAAATTGATATTGGGAGTGAACTATTGATTTTATGGAGGAAATGAATGGAATATGAATTTAAAATATACCGCCGTGAGTTCATTAGAGTATGGTTACTTTTATTAAATACTATTCTCGACAAAATGTTATTGAATTTGATGCAATTTATGGGCTACGATTTTGATCTTATAATAAAGTTCTTTAGATAGAATCAAATTCGTCTATGGCGTATGTGTCAGTTGTCCTATGAGCTTTCTGCGCCATTCGACACCATCACGTGATCTAAAACTGCGTTTATAACTAACGCTTTTAGCGACTGAATACATCGGTATTTTTTTGTTGTGATCAGTTGAGTTGAAATTGTTATTTAAAAAGAATTTATTTCTCCTGGAAATATAAGTGTTCTTCATTTAAAAGTTTGTACAATTGACATTTATTGGAAATTATTCGCTATTACAAAGCCGGAATATTATTGATTCATATAGTTCAAGAAAGCACAGAACAGGTTATGAAAGACATCATCGCTTTTCCATTTTTGACCTTCATCGGCATTCGAACTTTCATTTAGAACTTTTTGTTAGTAATAGGACTTTTATTCATTCTAGTGTTTTATTAGATTATCCATTTACATATTTTTACCTTGTTATCTAGGGAAAAATTTTATTAAATTTTACAAAGCTTGTTTATATAAATAAAATATATGTACAGTATGTACGTGTATCAGTGATATACCACTTATGTCTTATTACTTGCGTGCTATTGTGAAGATCGTGCATGGCGTCTATAGGTAGTCTAGATCTGAAACATTGAAACGCAGAATGTGCCAAAACAGTTTGTATGTGTAAGTCTATAAAACATTGGCTGGTATGTTCAGTCCATGAAATATCTGCTTTGATTCATTTATAAAAAATGTTTACGTTAGAAAATAGTTTCTTTTTTCACGTGCATATGGTATGAATGCTCACGAGGCATGCAATATTTGGAAATAATGAATGATTCTCAGAATGTAAAGTTAAAGGAGAAATAAATGAAATCAAACAGAACAGTGCTATCCCTGGTTTCTGTAGTAGAAACTTGATAATAGTGGGCAGAAATATTAGTTTAATACAAACAATACTATCATCCAGGTTAGAGAAACTAAATTCGTACTCTATACCGAGTTTCGAACCCAGGTCCGCGAGTAAATGGCACCCATCGCCTTTCCGGCACGCACCAGCCCATATACCGTCACGACTAAGCACGAATCACCAAAGTGATAAATATATATGCACCAGTACTCACACCATGACGGCCTATTCTGCACGTAGTGTAATTTTATACAAAGATACGTCATGTTGGTAAACATTGGTTGTCCCCCCCCCACCTACTTTATCCTCTGCAATCCAACTTGTCAAGTTGCCTCTAAAACGGATTTTCAAGAAATTCCCAGGCATAAAATGTCTTAGCATTTTCCCCCATAAACAATACTTCGTAAACATTACCTCCTATCCATTGTTTCTCTTCAACATAGAAGCTTATTGTTTTCAGAAAATGCTGATCTTTTATTAATTGATTACAAGTTCGGTTTAGTCTGCTTAGTATTGCTTGCCATTTAGTGGTATTGATGCGTTGAAATGTTAAAACAAGCTATAAACCTGACCCAATTCCTTGACTGAAATACTTACTGAAAAAGTCCAGAGTAATACCTTTAATTTCCACAGACCCCTGCATAAACATTGCATCCTTTCAAAGCCATGCACAGAATAGGCCAACATATTGGAGTCATGAAAACACGGGGTGTTATTTCGTGTGTCCAAAATTAGTTTTTTCGATGCCTCTTTTAGAGTAGAATTGAAAATTTTGATGCGAAAGGGAATCGTAAACTATAATTTTTAAAAATCAATCCTACGTTTGAAGAAGAAAAATTTGAAATGAAATATTTATAACTTAAAATAATTAACGAAGCTCATGCTTTTACAGACTGACTAAATTAAAAAAGCAACTTTTCATTTGTCAATTCTTCATTTCGCATGACATGTTGATAGCCCGATATATTAATTTCCATTATGTTCCTTCCCGGTATTTCTAGGCTTTTTTCACGACCAGGCGTTTTGAAATTTGCAAATTTAAAAGCAGAGTTGAGTGCTGCTACGAGTCCAGCCACTAATAGATACACACTATATATAGTAGGCAAGGTCGAACATGCACGAATGACAATATGACTTATCTACTTGCGACCATTCGTGCATTTCAAGTGCCTAAAACCATAACAAATATATATCAATATGTTTACCAAACACCGTTCCAATGGTGCCAGACAATTCTAAGTCAGTTTCCAAATACAAACGCTGTAACCACAAGACTATCGGATATGGAGATGATACCGATCATAACAACTGTGACAATGGTTTTGGTTGTGATAATGATAAGGACGACGACAACAATGACGACCATGAAGGATTATTATTATTATTATTATTATTATTATTATTATTATTATTATTATTATTATTATTATTATTATTATTATTATTATTATTATTATTATTATTATTATTATTATTATTATTATTGTGCATACAATTAGTTTTACGATATACAAAATATAGCATACAAAAGCTACATTTCAAAAGTCTTACCATTTCTTTTCCAGTGCTGTTGAGTAACTTCTGATCCTAGTGAAATACTCGATTCAACCGGAAAGTGCAAGGTCTTGACACTATATATGTACGAGAGTGCTGGAGTTACCGAAAAAGGTCATCTGAACTCGAATGCAGTGAAGCGAGAAGCCCCAACACATGATGATGAGTGGGAATTCTAAGTGTAACTTCGAAAAACGTTAAAACTACTACTACTACTACTACTACTACTTCTACTACTACTACTACTACTACTACTACTACTACTACTACTACTACTACTACTAATAATAATAATAATAATAATAATAATAATAATAACAATCCTTCATGGTCGTCATTGTTGTCATCGTCCTTATCATTATCACAACAGTTACAACGATAACCATTGTCACAGTTGTTATGATAGGTATTATCTCCATATCCGATAGTCTTGTGGTTACAGCGTCTGCCTATAATTGGTGAGGTCGTGGGTTTGATTCCCGGTTGAGTCATACCAAAGACTTACAAAAATGGTACAAAGAGCTGCCTGGCTTGGCGCTCAGTATTAAGAGGTTAGTGGTAGGACTGGTCGGCCTGGTATCAGGATAATGTGACTGAGTGGGAGATAATGCTATATGTCTGCGGCATTATGCCAAAGCGCAAGATATCAGTATAATATGCCACACTGCAGATATCGTAGCGATTTGACTGAAAAATTGTTAAAGCTACGTTAAAAATCGAAATCATACACACCATATCCGTCAGAGAAAGACCTCATTCTTTTCTTTTCTATCGTTTTCTAAAGTAACACGATAACATACAGTGGCTGACTATGATGAAGTTCATGCAAGGATTTATTCCTCCCAGAAAACAACTAAGTCCATGCAGATAACATTTTTTCCAGGATGATAAATCCATAGAGAAACCGATATAAAAATTCAGTATTTGTTTCATTATTTTGCTTTTTTGTTCTTTGGTTTTCTTACATTCGTTTGCCTTAATGATGTTTATACCAAAATATGTTGCAACTTGTTTAGGGTAAATACAGTAATTCAATGGGTTAGACGTATTTACGGGTTGATCAGTATTTGCAGCTATGCACAATCAACACCTGAGTTGAGCAATTTAGTGAGCATGTTCAATCAACACCTGAGGTGAGCGATTTAGTGAGTATGTTCAATCAACACCTGAGGTGAGCGATTTAGTGAATATGTCCTTTCAAAAGCCCCTGCTTTTAATGGTAAAGATATAAGATGGTTGAAGAGACACATACATGCATCATTTTCATAAGTTATCGTGCAGATGTATTTTCTTTTCTTGCAGTGTATAACATTATATATTTTGGGAATTCATGTAATTTGGACATTGCACAGCCATTTAAATGTGTTTTCTGTTAATATGTCTGATGTCAATAGAGTCCGATAATTTGCAATAATTTATGTGTTGTCAGGTTTTACCGATATTCTAAATAGTTAAATTAGAAGCTTTATAATTTATCTAATTTTCATGAAAATCAGTCTATGCTTTATACAAGATCAGAAAATTATCAGTTAATAAATTTCAAATCTAGCCTGTTTTTTTTTCCTTCTTTACCTAATAAATTCCAGTGATCCACAACAAGATTATTCCTAAAAAAACCCCACTGCGATAATAATTAATGTGTAACACACACTCTAGCAGAATTGCACACGCGGACAAGCTACACTCGCAATAAGACGCCATGTGAGCCATTAAGTAAGCTATAACGTTTTAGCAATGACAGTAGGTGGCGATTTAAGACATCGCAAGATAGAAAACTCCTAAGTCAGTCTTCTTCTTCTGCTTCTTCTTCTTCTTCCCATCTCCTCATACTCTTCCTTTCTCTTTTCATTCTTCTTCTTCTTCTTCTTCTTCTTCTTCTTCTTCTTCTTCTTCTTCTTCTTCTTCTTCTTCTTCCCATCTCCTCATACTCTTCCTTTCTCTTTTCATTCTTCTTCTTCTTCTTCTTCTTCTTCTTCTTCTTCTTCTTCTTCTTCTTCTTCTTCTTCTTCTTCTTCTTCTTCTTCTTCTCTCCTCATCCTCTTCCTTTCTCTTTTCATTTTCTTCCTCTTTTATTATTTCTTTTGTTATATCTTCTCATTTGCTCTTTTTTCCTCCGGATCCTCCTTTTTTTACTGTTTGATAAGTGCTTTAATCTTTCCTTGGCCTTCCTCACATTGTTGATTTCCATACTAATTCGGTTGGGGGAAGGAGGCTATAAGAACCATAATTCAACCTTTCTAACATTTTTTCAATCCTTCCCAGTGTCCCTTGCATCGTCTCTAACTTTTCTATGATATATGCATCCATATTTATTTATTCAATTTTGAAGGATGCGATTGACGAACGCTGTATTATATATATATATATATATATATATATATATATATATATATATATATATATATATATATATATATATATATATATATATATATATATATATATATAAGAAAGAGACGTGAAGGAAAACATCTCTTACCAACTATCCATATTATCTACCAAACAATTCAGAGATAAGAGTGCTAACCTAAATAATTTTTGTTTACAAACCAACACACTAATACCAACAAAATCCAAAATACTACATACTAGCAGTCAGTAAAAAAGTTGTTATTTACAAAATACACATCCATCTACAATCATGTCAGGCATAAGTGAGTATTTATAATTACACTACACTTTCACACAAAACACTACTCATTAGAGTAGGGGAAGGGGTCTTTTAGGGGACAAAAGATACACAAGTACATGCACAGACTATTTACATCTGCAAAGGACAAAACTAACTCATGGCTGTAGGGACAAGGGTTTTGCTAAGGGAACGTCACACACACACAAGCACGCACACACATGCACACACACATTCACACATATACACACGACCAATAGACATAATATTTTGTTCTGGCAAATTGATCAGTCTCTTTTCTAAAGATCTGGTTATGGGCTGTTTTGTATTTGAACTCCAAATGCACCCGTTACATATATCTCCCAGGTCTGGCCCCACACACATAGTGCCGACTCCAATCTTGCTACCAATTGCCTTGTGTTTGGGAGCACATATAGGATTTGGCTTGCTTCAATATCTCATTCGTCATTTTGAAAAATAGTGAAGACTTGTTCATTCTATCTTCTATTCCAAACCCTCAGATGATGCTGTACCCGAGGTTGCTCTCGTTGTCGCTGAGGCTCCAACTCTTGCCGCTGAATTTCAAATTCCTCGTCCCAATTTCCTGTCTGAGAGACATCGGATCTCGGTGTTGGTACTATACTAGAGGTTGGGCTTGTGGTGCCTGACTCTATGGGTGTGTCCTTACCATTGGCTTGACTTCACCCGTTTGCTTCAGGACGAGGTACGGCAAAATTGTTTTCTTCTCCTCTTCTCCATTTTTTTTCTCTTCCTCTTTAATCTTGCATTCTTCCTGGATTGCCTCCATGTCCAGCTCATTCACCAGGCACTGGGCATAATCCAAGTTCATCTGAAACTCAATCAATTTTGAAAATTCTACCTAGTTTCTTCTATCTTGACTAGTCATTGATGGGTATCCAGACTGACATATTCCGCTTTAACGTCTGAGAATTCGTTCTCGTCTAGCTGCAGGCTTTACCACGGGGTACTGCCTGATTCTTCGAAAGGAGAAGGGGAACTCATTTCTGTCCATTCTACAGTCGACAAAGCGTCTTTCTGGTTCATGCTGTAGTTGTTGTTGTTGCTGCAGTTGCTGATTCTGACGTCAGTACTTCTCTGTCTACTCTTCTTGCTCCTTTCTTTGCTTCTCTGAAGACATCTTCTGTCTGGTCTTGTGCCGCTTTCAACATCCTGACATTTTCGTTCTCTTCAGGTTTTGGCATTAAGTTTTGCCTGACAGGATGTAAATGGACGTGGGCTTCGTTCAAAGGTTGACACATTAACAATGAATGGCCAGACTGGAGACCTCACAGTTTATGTCTCAAGCGCGTACGAGATAGGAAACAGCCTTGCGTTTTTTTTTTGAAGGAACGCTATAGGTCATTTAATGTAAAGAGATATAGAGAAGTCAAAGAGCATATATATTGATGCCAATTGTTTAAAACCAACCACATACAATACTTTTGGTAACATTTCATATCAACTAACAAACAATCAACAGATAAACAACATCAGCATATTTTTCCAAATAACAAATTTTTGAAAAGATTCACAACTCAATTGTTGTTGTTGTTGTTGTTGTTGTTGTTGTTGTTGTTGTTGTAGGGTTTAACGTCATTTTCAGCACATGATAGGATATACATTGTCCCAATATAAATGGTGGAGGACAAACCTGGGAAAACCCGAAAAGAAACAACGACTCACAAAAAGCTACTGGAAAGCTTTATCACATACCCACATTGACAGAGTCCGAGCCTTGAGCCCACACATACAGTAAGATGGCATTGATCTGTAACGGTGAGTGCTTTAGAAAAATATGTTACTAGGGGCCCACGTTGACAACTTTGCAAAGTGAAGTTAGACTTCCACTGATAGAGGTCATTTGACCATTGATGTACACTACGTTTTCTAATTAATGGTAACAAAACAATCTGTCTACTTTATGATCATTTCTAAAAGAGTCACGATCAAAATAAGTCACTAATGGATATTCAATACTGCGTTGATAAAGAAAATACACATAACATTGTCCACACACCATGTAATATGTGCTTTGTAATTTCAAATTATTGAATCGTGTCTGAGCATCTTTTGTCATAAAGTCGAAGATGTCGTCTTCCAATGGTGATAATCCATACGAATCAAAATAATCCACACAGGTATTGTGGGGAAAGTAGACGGCTAACACAGTGGGTTCCTGGGAAATAATTGTCGTATGTATTGATGACATAAGCTTAATGGTCTTTAGGTTTGGCATGAGGAAGTTCATTTTTAAAGCACTTGTAGAGATTTCAAGAAGCGGTGTAAGAACTGTTTTTCAAGAGATAATAAAAATCCCAGGAATTAATTTTGTTTAGTTTTTTCTTGTTTCACAGTGATGGTAAGTCATCAATTAAATCCTGACATTTAACTTGGAAATCTGTCAAGTGAACAGTTTTTTACTTCTTCTCCGTGCTCTGTGCCAAAAGAACTTCGTTGAAAGGGATCTTCAGACAAGTCAATGGAGGGGAGGAATGATCACGCTAGCCTTTATCCAGATACTCATCCAAGTTTTCTTCTTGACGCATCATCAGACATTTATCGAGTTGAATTTGACTGGTATGATCGTTTCGACACCCATATCAATTTTTCTTGGTCAATGATATAGTTGCTTATGCAAGGTGAATGTCAAAGCTGGACACTAAATGTTGTTCTTGGTTTTGCCATCTGGACATCACCATATCATCTTCGTCTTTTCTTTTTTGATGGATATTTTGATTCTAAAAACTCCTCCTATTCCATTCACAAAGAGTCTCTACTGTCATAAGAGGGATACGAGTCTTCCAGAAATTCTAATAGTCTAGAATGACTTCTCTCAAACTGTTGTGTTCTAGAGTGTTGTCGAATACGGCATAGACGATAATTTCACCGTCTCGGTTAGAGCTTCTTCAACCTGAGGTTCCACACGCAGTTGACCGGATTGTATAGAGTGGTAATGTCCCTTATTTATGCCTTGGTCTGGAGTGAAATTAAAAGTTTACAAAGTGTACCCTCCAGCATTATCGTCGTACAAAATGCCGTGGCTGGTGTTGGTCCCTAACTGTCCAGTGGTTTCCTGCAGATACATTAACGATCGAAAGTATTTCTTCTCGGTAAACATAGGTTCGAAGGGTCTGGTATACAAGTCCTGCCATCGCGACAAACTTAGATCTTGGACAACCTGTAGCGCTTAAACTCGAAAGGATTGGCAGTGATGGCTCTGTTGATGACTTTGTTGCTGATGATACGAACGATTAAACGTTCGTGTAACTGTCTGAAACAGATGATCTTCCATTTTGGATCGGAGTCCACCGGCAATAGTGATGGTTTTCACTTCCACGCTTCGTGACAGAATGGTTAAATTTCACAGGGTGATGTATTCAATGACATCGGTGATATCAGTAAAAGTGATCCTAATTCTGTTTGGCTATTTCAGAGTTCGGAATATGATCATCATGATCAATTTGTACGGTCTAATGGTGATATTTATCGCACAGAATCTCTTCAAGAAGAAATGGAACACCTTGCGCTGAAATATACTTCTGACGATGTCAAAGTTAGACAATAACTGAATAATTGTCTACCGTACCATCGGTTGCGGCTCACTTCTCTCAGGAAAAAATTCATTGAAACCGACACGATCAGACTTTCTTGAAGATGTCCAAAAAAGTTGTATAGAATGTGGACACGGTGGATTATGAAACACTAAATATGATTACATCGATGTTATCTCAGTTGATATGGTAATATGTTATCCTGGAAGTTTTCTTTGACATGCAAATTATTTTTAATAATACTTTAAGAGATTTGGACATCTACACATGAGCTGACCAGGGTTGCGATAAACGGACCCTTACCAGATTTTGACTTAACCGGATTTTCCTGCATATATTCGTTTGAGATATACTCGGCTCTTCGTCTAAGTGCTAATGCGTGGTTGGGACAATAAAGAATTATACTTAATTTTTGTGTCTCTCATGCATAGGGTGGCAAGGTAATGTTATTATTGGCTGCTGAGAGCAGTGTACCCCATAGAGAAGGTGGCAATATATAATTATACTTAACTGTTATGACCTGTGTTCCCCGTACTGAGGGTGTCAAAGCAATGTTGGGAGCGGTATCTCTCATACACAGAGTGGCAAGACAAAGTTATAATTAATTGTTGGAGATTAGAGTTACTCATACAGTGAGTGGCAACTAAAATTATTATTAATTGTTGTTTCCACTCTCCAACAATAAGTAAAATCAACAAACATATTTATTTCTTTAACTTATTATTTAAGAGATACAGCATCATTAATTAAATCTCAAATAATCCTAAATTTCCTATTACAAGTCCATAATTTTAGAATGTTCCAAATTAATTTCAAGTCTTGAACGTCCTGATGTGCCACAATGATGCAACCACGATGGCTTTGAATTAAATTACAATAATTCTAAAATAATGGATTAAATGCAAGTTCAATGAATGCTTAGTAATTCAACGAATAATTTAAATAAATAATTCCTCCCTAATCACAATATATTTGTAAAGTATTTACAACGACTGAACTTAAAACAGAAATTAATGACTTGTTTATCAAAACCCCATTTAAACACACTTTCACCTGACCTATAACGTAAATATAATACGAAGAATTCCAATGGAAAAACCTAGTTTACCTGTAAATAAGGCTGACCTTGAACTCTTGCTAAGTAAAAAAGTCTGTTTCTGGAAAAATCTGATTCACAACTTTAAATCATGAACAAAAGTTAATCATGTAAACATCATCTTCACAAATGACCATTCTATTATAGTATAATCTTCAATCATGAACAAAATGTTACGCAAAAATTATAAATATTCATAAAACAGCTCCTCAAAAAGTTTTATGCAATAAGGCTTTAATTAATGTATTTGTGAAATAAGTATTTGATATTATACTAATTAAATTACATCCGAAAATGTAAAATGAATGACGCTCAACTTAATTGCAAAAAATATAAACGTGTATATATATATATATATATATATATATATATATATATATATATATATATATATATATATATATATATATATATATATAATAATTCGATACTCAGGAGAATAATTCTGCAACCACATTATCTTCTTCTCTGATTGTCGATGATTGTCGAATATCAATCTTTTATCCTTGCAGCATCAATCTCTATCTTAACAATATCTGATTTTTGTTTATCATGCAGTGTGATCACTTTAGTTACACAGGGAATGTAATATCTCATGTAGGCACAATAATGCAGGTGTCCTCCAGTCACTTTTGTTTGATTGCCATGGGTGTTAATGACATAATTTAAATCATTTAATTTCATTCCAACTGTATTTAGACCATAAAGTATAGCCCAAAGAGGAAATTGAAGCACTGGCAAAAAAGCCAGAACTTTATAACCCGGATGAAAAATCCTTTCCTGCGTATTTCTATCATACCTTATTTCAGTTTTGGCTGAATAGAGTGAAGACTAGTTCTTGCTGCTTCACAAGCCATTGACAACTTATATCCGAATTCAGAGACATAGTCAAGAAAATTACTAACTGAATCTTCATTTGAAAGAAGTTCTCTTTTAATAATTACAATAGTCCACTGACTGTATATCCAAAACCCTGACCAGAAGGACTAAAACCCAATGAGTTGAACCGATTCTCTAATCAGCAGCAAAGGAAAACCATAAATCCATTCCTTTCATGTATGAAAGAAATGTCACCGAATCATGTTCTTTAAAGTTTAATGTAATCTTTATAAAGCCACTTAATATTTGATGTGACAGGCAGAACACATAAACTATTTGATACATAAATCATGTGTAACTTGTTGGAAAATTCCAGACATAAAAATTGACTCCTTATCAGACTGGACATATTTGAAAAGGACAAAACCTTTATAATAAATTTACCAAAGATTTAATAATGTGTTTTGGTTTTAATATTTCTTAAAGAAATTCCCTACGGAAATTTTGTGGACGCAGACACTATGATCAACAAATATTCTTAGATAAGGGACCATCATGTTGGTAAATGGTTTGTCGAATGATAGAAAATGATTCAAGATCCTACGATAAGCCTTACTGACACCAAATTACCAGGCAATGGAGATTCATGGACTAGACAAAGAATTTCCAACTATATGACCTCGGAAAAACAACTTGAGAGATCAATTCAATAACCATTTGTCATCATCGTCTACCTCATCTGGTCTGCATTTTTCGTATTGACGCCATTTTTCAACAAAAATAAAATGGCACTTACGTCGCTACAGTTTCATTAATAGACCCATAAAACAAACATTAGATCTCAGGATCTTGTTCCTATTCGACAATGAACGATTGTTACAAGTTAGTAGTGAAGTTTATTATTTTCAATAACTTTATCTCTCTAAACGTTTATCGAACAGTTTAGCTGTCAGATAAGTGCAAATTTGTATAATTACCTTGCTTATTTTATGCAGTATAGATAATGTCTTACAACTAGTTATGTAAAATTATTCTAAGTGCACAATATGTGGTAAGTTGTGCTGCACGAGTTGCATGAACGAAGGTCATCACAAGCTTTGCTGATTTATACAAGTATGCATTCTTGTTGCAGATTTGTTAGAGATAGAAGTAATAGAGCCATTTACCAATTTTTCAATCATGGGATGGGGCTTGGTGGGAATTAGACATAAATCGTAAAAAATTATATATATATATATATATATATATATATATATATATATATATATATATATATATATATATATATATATATATATATATCCTAAGTGGAATTCGAATTATATGCCATATATAATATATATATATATATATATATATATATATATATATATATATATATATATATATATATATATATATATATATATATATATATATATCCTAAGTGGGATTCGAATTATATGCCATCCTTAACATATACACATGCAGGACCATGCAATATAACAAACACAGGGCACAATGGAAACCTGTGGCAAGGATTACTGTGGAACGAGTGGGAGGTAACCAGGTTTAGAATTGTGGCTGATGAGGTTAGTACAGCCTCTGTAATCCCTTTACAGTATGAAGGTTGAAGTTCCAGGCAGGGATCTATGACAAGTACCAATAGAATACTCAGGAACATAAATCCCTAATTCTAAATTCTAAATTAGGTACATTGATACTAAATTCTTTTCATAAAATTACAACACTACACACCTAAGGGGAGATACATACAAATATAAAATCTTTACTAAATGTCGGGCACATGGGTGGGTGGATTTTTCAAAGGCTTACTAGCTCTAATATAGCTAGGAGGAGCCCACATATAAAGTAGAAATAGACAATGAAATGTGAGTAGACCTTCACATTTATTTTATTTTTATTTCTTGCAATTTTAACATATTAATGCAAAAAATTCTAAGTCCTTCATTATGACAGTTTTAGTGTTGAAGAGGTATTGTTGCAATGTAATTATATATTATTTATGTATAATATTTAATATCTCTGATATAAAGATTGCAAGATATTTTTAACGTATCGCTAATGCCAATAATGAGTTGAAGTCATTCATTTCAACTCACTTTTCGTATTAATGATACATTACAAACAAATGACTTCAATTTACTATTGGCATTAGTGATACATTACAAATGAAGGACTTCAACTCACTATTCGTATTAAGGATACATTACAAACGAATGAAAAACTCACTATTGGCATTAGTAATACATTACAAACTAATGACTTCAACTCTCTATTTGTATTTGTGATGCATTAGATATAATAATGTATTATGGTTTTTTTTCCAGCCATTTCTAGCTTTCAGCAATTTTCTCAAAGTGAAGAAAGTATGTATATACTTTTTCTTGAAATGGCATTACTAACCTCATTTTTCTGGTAACATAACAACCTTAAGAACATCTGGTAAAGGTGGAGAGAATGCTTCGCGTGTCGATTCTAATATTCTAATTATTTTAATCCATCTTGTTTTCTTTTCTCTTCATCTGAAGATTTGATAATAGCGCTATTTTTATAAAAATTGTAATTTCCTACCTATATTTTTCAATACCATTCAAAGTACCAACCTTCATTTACCAAAAATTATTATTATTATTATTATTATTATTATTATTATTATTATTATTATTATTATTATTATTATTATTATTAGTAGTAGTAGTAGTAGTAGTAGTAGTAGTATTATTATTAGTAGTAGTAGTACTATTATTATTATTATTATTATTATTAGTATTAGTATTAGTATTAGTAGTAGTAGTAGTACTATTATTATTATCATTATTATTATTATTATTATTATTATTATTAGTAGTAGTAGTAGTAGTAGTAGTACTATTGTTATTATTATTATTATTATTATTATTATTATTATTATTATTATTATTATTATTATTATTATTATTATTATTATTATTAAACATAATTACATCTATAATATTAATTATAATAACAAGAGAAAATGAACAATAACAAATCATATCACATATCCAAAATAAAAATCAGATAAAATCAGACTAGGAGAGAAACAAGGAGGAATCCATTCTTTCTATTTCGTGCATGCTGTATTAGAGAAGAAAATATTGCGAAAAGCGTTTACTGCCTTTAAGAAGCAAGGCATTTTTAACGGTAACTTGTTGTTAGATGGGTACCTGGTAGTCAGACATACTATCCCATATACAGTTTAGTATTCTACCAAACTTTCCTATTAAAGTAGCAAATTGTAAGAATTATTATAATAGTGGATTCAATTGCGTGCAGTCACAACGTACATTGCAATAACAGCTGCTTTATTGCTAATGAGACAATCTCTACATGTATTTTCAAGCACTGCTGCAGTAGCAATACTTTCAAATAAATGTCATTCGATCACGTATCGGTCTAATTGATAAGAAAGAAAAACAAATTATAAGGAATATACACTGAAATACATTTGCTAATTGGAAGAACAACTGCATAGGGGGATCTATACAGTTTTAACCCATATTATTGCAACAACGATTATTCAAGGTATATTGAGTTAGACCGCTTAACAGTATAAACTTCAACGTCAGCATCTATTTCGTCAAATTATAAAAAATATTATAACACCAAGACAAGAAATGTGTCCAGTGGACTACTAATAATGTTGACATATTGAACCTAAAAATAACTCCATGACGTCAACCGGAATTTTGTCGATCAAATATGCATTTTACCCCACTCTGCAGGGACTGTTAGCCTCATAACGTTCAAAAATATATATTTCAAAAGACCAATTAATCTAATAATCCGATTTTGATAAATAAAATATGTACGACTTGTGGGATTGTCACGCGTTTGTAGCCGCGCATGTTATCATGGCTGGTGTCACTTTCTTTTATGTGATAAAGTCTCACAAGGATAATGTATTATACAATAAAGCTAAAAAGCTTTCTCAATGATGAAGCTAGCCATCATGAATGACTCTTTCTTTTTGGTTTTCTTTAGTTTATATACTTGATGTTATTTTACATTATTAAATTAGTTTCGCTTGATATCAGACAGACAGGAAGTGCATGCAAGACGTAGTCTGGGCCTCAGTCATCTTCACTACTTGCTGATGTAAGTTTTGTGCCGTTGAGCAATTTTGGAAATTGAATGATATAACGTTGGATATGTTTAATTTCTCTGATTTAAATTATTACCCTTGTAGTTTGAAGTAATCTAAAATTGTATTTGGTACTATTTTGTGCTCTTTTTCAGTTTCGTTGTAAAAAGAGTCGTTTTCTTTAACGTGCTACTTGACAAGGATTGAAATATACGATAGTTTTATAAACTTATGTCTTTCTCTTCTCCACACTTTGAAACTATTTTTAATTTGATTTAAAGAATAAGATTTACATATTTGCTTACCAATTTGCTTAAAGGTATCATGCAATTAACTATGGTTCTAATTCGATTCTATGCATATATATATATATATATATATATATATATATATATATATATATATATATATATATATATATATATATATATATATATATATATATATCACAGATATCCTTGTCAAAATAAGGAGGATCGTAAGGCAAAAAGCAAGAGAAAAACAAGATTTGGAAAGAATCAGAAAATGGTACTAAGAAATAAACGAAACGACTAGTAAGAAGTCAGTCGCAGAGAGCTTATTTTGGTCATCAACGAGTATCACAGATAAAGAGAGATACAAATAAGCGATTAGAAAACTACATACAGAAACAAATGGAATAAAAGATAACTCAGAACCTTATAAGAAATCAAGTCAAAATTTTTTTTTAACGATTCTGAAAAATCATTCAAAGTATCGTTTTCAGGATAGAGGATTAATTTAATTATAGATTATTACAATACCAATCGGGCAAACTTTTTTTCATTATTGGGAATAAATTTAGTTGTGGGCTAATATAATATGTATAGGGAACTGAAAGAAAAGATTATTGGGAATAAATTTAGTTTTGGGCTAATAGAATATGTATAGGGAACTGAAAGAAAAGATTATTGGGAATAAATTTATTTGTGGACTAATAGAATATGTATATAGAACTCAAAGAAAAGATTATTGGGAATAAATTTAGTTGTGGGCTAATAGAATATGTATAGGGAACTGAATGAAAGATTATTGGGAATAAATTTAGTTGTGGGCTAATAGAATATGTTTAGGGAACGGAAAGAAAAGATTATTGGGAATAAATTTAGTTATGGGCTAATAGAATATGTATAGGGAACTGAAAGAAAAGATTATTGGGAATAAATTTAGTTGTGGGCTAATAGAATATGTATAGGGAACTGAAAGAAAAGATTATTGGGAATAAATTTAGTTGTGGACTAATAGAATATGTATAGGGAACTGAATGAAAAGATTATTGGGAATAAATTTATTTGTGGGCTAATAGAATATGTTTAGGGAACTGAAAGAAAAGATTATTGGGAATAAATTTAGTTATGGGCTAATAGAATATGTATAGGGAACTGAAAGAAAAGATTGTTGGGAATAAATTTAGTTGTGGACTAATAGAATATGTATAGGGAACTGAATGAAAAGATAAGATCGTTTATTCCATTACAGACAAAAGGAAATAATAATTAGTTGAATTCCCAATGATAGCTACAGCCTTGAAATGTATATGGAAATGTCATTAAAGCATATCTGCAAATCATGATGAAGAAATAGGTATTGATGTCGAATGATTGGCACATAAGTCAAAAGATAATATGATGTTAATAAGACTTCAATTTCGTTTTCACTGCAAACCACTCATTTATCCGCTTGGTAAAATGTTTATGATATCAACTCAATATTTTTTTTATCATCGTAAGGTGAAAGAGCATGACCAAAGAAGATTCATATTTGGTAATTTTCTTTATATTCAATAAAACAATTTAAACTTGACTTTTAATTAAAAATGCTTTTGATCAAACATTTTTTTCTTCCATTGCAAACTTTCTTTACAAGAATAGAGTGTTCAGTCTAATCTTTATAAACAGCTGATTGGTGTAGGCCTACTCGCCTGATTACTTCTGATAAGTCCAGAAACTTTCTTATTCATATGTGGTATACAAAACAAATTCTCCGTGTGATGGTCACTAGTGAATTTAATATACAGTCTTTCATGTCTCTGCAAAGGTTGTGTTTGAACATCAATGCATAATGAATATTAATTTATCACATGACTAATATCCTTTACATACAGTGTGTGCAATTTAATATTTGTTGTATGTCAATATACTACTTTATGTGAATCTGAACAAATAAGCCCATGGACATTTTTCGCAGTATTTTTATTACTGATTGGTTTCGACCTTGGTCACTATCCTTGCCCAAATGCTGGAACACTTTTTTTTAGTATTACCTGCTTTAACAGTTTTACTGCCAGCACTACAATCGATTGCTCTCAGGGGTACGGGGTACCCCATGGGGGCAAGTTGCAAATAAAATTGAGAGTAATCAGTGAATAGCGTGCTGGAACTGAGATCAAACCTGTATAACTGGCACCCCATCACACTAGGTTTCAGTAATAACCTATAGGATTAAATATGCTCTGTTTCGAGAAGAAAGAATGTTAACAAACGCCAATCACCCGACTAATAGTTTTTTTTTTTCAATCACGGTTTTCTTACCACTCAAATAATACAAATAACCGATCGCAATCACGATATATCTGGAATTATAATACTCAGCAAATCTTATCTAGATTAAATGAAATTTCTGTATCCTGTAATTTTCCATTCACATGCATAACTTGAATATAATTTCTCTACTATATACAAGGCTGCATCCATAGTAATGAAATTACCACTTTAAGTGGAAGCATCGTGAAGGTTCTCATCGATTTCAATGTATATGACTCGTCTAACCTAACCCGAGTCAGCAATATGACATTAGATGTGAAATTCCATCGGAGACCAATTGTTGAAAGATGATGTCTATAGTAAATTTTCTATTTATTTGGAAGGCCAGTTTGCCTTTAAATTAAAACTTGCAAAAGCAGAATCTTGCTGGTTATGCTCATTTAACTAACTCAGCCTGCCTATGTGACGAGGTATGTATGAGCAACAACTGAAACTTGCAGCATCTGAGACAAAATAAACAAAATCATTAACTGTTTCGTTCTCTCTAACCTATTTCCATTACTTTAGAAACTATGTGACCGACATAATCGCAAATGGGTAATGATTTAATATTAAATTAACGAAACTCATTTCATACATTCATTTGTAAATCATCTTCAATTTGATGTCCTATTATATATGAGTCACATGTTGTCTCATTCTGCCACTCTCTTTATTTCTCTACAATTTGTATATCAACCATTTGAATAGCTCTAAAACGTTTAAAATCCCATATATCAGTTTGCTTAAGTTTCGTTTTCATGTTTTTCGTACTGACTACCAATAAATATTCATCTATTATTATTCAGTTTGTGAATGATATATTTTGTTGGGATATTATACATTTATTTTCATCCGTAAACATTTTTACTGTTATTTTTATTTGTTTGCGGAGTGGGGGGAGCTTGATTTATTTTCTGATCATGTTTCCAAATTATTCATATATTGAGTTCTATGTATATTTCATGAAAACGTGGAAGTCTCAAGTCGTTAAACACATAGGGTTTATTAACACAGATTCCTAATAGACATCATATATCTTCCATGATGGATCGCGGCACCCACTTAACTCCGAGAGTAGTCCCTATGTAATATTGCACCTACTAATTAAGGAGCAGTAATTAGTTAGAACTAGCAAGAAAACTACGATACCCCACATCTCCCATCTTTTGAGATTATCTGAACATAACATTTTGGTTATGACTAGATAGGGAACAAAAAAGAACCAATTCCATCAATATGAAAACATTACATAAGCAAGCAATGAATTTAATGTCTTTGTATCTAAACTGTAACTGCAAGAATGTGACGGAATTGAAACATATGACTAGGTTACTGTAAACTTGCACATGACAGTCCTGATTATAAGACTATAGAAAGCCTTAAAGTCCAGTTCTATTGCAATAATTCAGAAATCGAATACTCAACTACACGTTGGCACTTTCTCAGACAAAATCACTGAACAGCTCGTTTTCGAACGATTCTTCCACTTGACGTTACGTCCAGGCTTGTGCAAATATAACAAACGAAAAGAGTAAGGTCAGCAAGCTTTGTAAAATTTAGCAAATATAATTTATTTCTCTAGAAAACACAGTAAAATATGAAGTAGGACTTATGGTTTGTGAAAATAATCCAAAAATTAATCACTAAACAGTTCTAATTGAATCCAGGTTAGAATCTTGCCGAAGTTCCAATATGGAAGGCGATGAAGTCACAAGAGGTCATTGTACTGATGACAATTCGTTGAATTTTGTGAATCAAGAATAATGTTACTAGCCAGGGGTCTTGGCTTGACCTAGCGGTGTCAAAAACCGGACGCAATTCCTGCTAGAAGTCATAAGTTTACCCCAAATTTCGAAAAACTTCTATACAACTTCAGTAGTAAGTTGTAAAGCCCGACGTGCTCATTCTATACATAAATTTTACTATAATCAATGGAAGACCACATTATTCACAACTTGCCAATTATCCGCCAAACCCACATCCGCATAGTTTCTCTACATGAACTTTCTTTATCGTCAGCAATTCACACCGTAAGAACTCTACAACTATCACTAACACAGAAGACTATTTTAACTACACCACCTTAGGCCAGTCAATCTACCGTTTCAAGGCACATCACGCCAGTAATACTACATCACATTTGCCAAACGGTATCTGCCGAGTCCCTTCTCATTTATTCCATTGTGTAATTTACCAGTATCTTATGATAAATACCCCCACTACAGTCACAAAACCAAAGTACTCCACTATATTGTATAAAGTACTTCATCACTCCAGAGCCAGTCATGCGGATTGGGTCTGAAATCGCTGCTTGTTGACCATGGCATCTTGGAAACTCATTAACACTTTCTCTTCGTGACGTTTGCTCCTAATAATTGCTTAATTATTTCGGGCTAAGGAATATTTCCCATTGCATCGAATTCCAATAATCAAAAAAGTAATCATACAAACCTAATAATTGTTTAAACGGAGCGCTATAACCAAATGCGCATCACCTTAATTTTATTAAAATAATATTCCGGCTTTAGAATTCCAAATAATTTCCACTGAATGTTTTTGTCCAAAACTTTTATAAAGAAGCAAATATTTTCCAGAGAATATATATTATTTAAATAACAATTAACTCAAATGGCAGCAAAATAAAATACCTCTTAGCTCCTAAAGGTATTTTTTTAGGACTGAATAAATTGAATACAAAATGGCTGTTTCAAGCCTCGACTTTAGCTCACATGGTAGTTCACGTGACTGGCTACGTGGTTTCTATCTTGAACATCACAATAAAAATGTAATTTGTCACGTAGCTTAGAAAAGCTCTATCTAAAAAAAATCAAGATTCTCATTCTAGAAATGAATAATAGAAAAAAAAAACTGTTTAAAATATTGGTAACACGTGAGCTGGACATGACATTGGGAATAGCCAGTCATTTTCACTTCTTAGTGTTTACGAATTGCGAAACAAGGTCGGTTAAATATAATGATAAAGTAACTTTTACAGTCTAATTAGGTCAAGTGAATATTCTGAAAAGAGAGTCAAATCCAATGAAAAGTATCACTATAATAAAATATAATGAAACAAAAGTAAAATGAAAAAAGAATTTAAAACTAACACACAAGTAATTTAATTACATATTCGTAACAACGTCCGCACTGGAGTTTTGAATTGTTGGATCCATTGGGTACAGCTGGCTTGCTGCGGGTCGGCTGCACTGCATCACACTGGGTGGTAAAATCATCAGATGGTGACAAGGGCTACATGTTATTAATAGACTTTGTGCTGGACTCCGAATGGGTCCTGACTGGACATGTGAGGACTTTGTTGCAATGTCTGTAGACAAATTTTTGTATTGGCTGGAAGTAGATTCTTGGGGCTTTTCACACGCTGTACATGGGTTCGATTGCGACTGTATATCCCTTTGGGGAGTTCTACCAAGTAAGTTATTCGGTCTTTGTCGGCTTTAATAACTATGCCTGGCGTTGACCACCTGTTGTCATTTCCATGCCATTTGATTCTGACGCCGTCTCCCTTAGTAAAATCTGGTAATTTACGTGTAGTGTGACGCTGCTTGTAGAAGAATTCATATTTTTGTTTTGTCTTAAGGTCTCTCTGCCTGATGATTTTGAGGTTTGGCCAAATGGTGTTTAACTTCTTTTCAATAATAATCAAGGTGGTCCTCATCTGGCGTCCCATCATCATTGGGCTGGGCTGGCACCTGTTGCAGCTGTTGGTGTGGTTCTATAAGCCATCAAGGCAAGGAATGCATCATCATGTGTAAGTATGGACTTGGCTATTTTGACACCACTTTCTCCTCCACCATTCACTTGTGGGTAAATACTTGTTTAAAGTTGTATGTTTTAGCAAACTCTTTGAATTCTGAGGAAGTGAACTGGATCCCATTGCCTGATACTACGGTTTATATGATTCCACACTGTGAAAATGGGCTCGTTAACTTTCCAATTACCTGCTGGGAGTTTTTTTTTGTTGAATGCATACTTTCCAAAAAGCGTGAAAAGTAGTTAATAGCTACCAGGTATCTTTCTTGTTTGGCTTCACAAATATCGATTTCAATTTTCTGCCATGCTCTGTCTGGTAGAGAGGCTGTCTGCAATGATATCTCCTCTGTGCTGGCTTTCTAATCTGACAAAATTATAATTGTCTATATTTTGTGTTGGATCTGTCTAGCGATTTCAGGGCACGATACACAACTTTGCTTCTCTCACAGCATTTGGTTAATTCCTGATAACCCTCGTGAATGTTATCAAGAATTCAGGACCTTAAGACTGTAGTATGATAACTCTGTCCATGAATGAAAGATAAGTCGTTCTGAACTGAGAGTTTACTGCGTAAAGCAAAGTGTGGATGTACTTCAATGGGACAGCTATTTTTTCGTATCTGGCAATCCATTTCTGGTGAAAGTCAGTCATTGCTATCTGTAGATGGTCGTCACTACTGCAACCTTTTATTTGTTCTAATTTCCCATCATAAATTGGCCTGCATGTCTCCATTAACTCTATAAAAACTTCCATTTCCTCTTCGTATGCGGCTTCCTGGCCTAGGAGAGGGCATCAAGAAAGGGTGTCTGGAACTACCAAAAGTTTCTCAGCTACGTACCCTGTCTTTGCGTTGAAGCGTCTCAGCTGCATCAACAGTCATCGACACTTCAAAAAAACTTTATTTAAATCATTTGTTTTGAATAGTGGCACAAACGTTTTATGGTCAGTATGTAGTCTGAATGAGTCCAGTCCAACAAAATATCGCAAAAATTTATCACACGCCCGCACACATGCAAGACACTCCTTCTCTATCTGTGCATATTTGACCTCATCAGGGGTTAGTGTTCTGGAAAAAGGCAACTGGCTTGATCTTCTCTCCATATTGTTGTAATATTGCCCACTATTTCCATAACTGATGACATTAGAATGCACAATTGTCACCTTGACAGGGTCATAAAATGTTAAGTCTGGTGTGCATGTCAGCATCTCCCTGACTTCGTGAATAAGTAATCCTTGTCGGGGCCTCAATACCAGACTGTGTCTGATTTCAGCAGGTCTATTGTTGGTCTCTTTATTGAAGACAAATCTGGGAGGAATCTACCAATGTAGGTTATTATGCCCATGGTGCGACAAAGCTCTTTCACTGCGGCAACCTTTGCTGGAATGGGAATTGTGTCCTCCTAGCTGATCACGTGAACGAAGAATTCCAGTTTTATCTTCTTAAATTAACATTTTATTTTGTTGTTGAGTTTGAGTCCACTCCTAATGAGTTTTTTCAGTACCAAATTAAGCGTCTTTCATGCTTCTCTAAGGTTCTGTCATAAATTATTATGTCATCCATAAAAGCTTCTGCCCCTTCATAACCGGTCAGCCGATGTGTCATTGTTCTCTGGAAAATATCTAGGGCCGACGTATTATCAAATGTGACTCGTTCAAAACAGAAGCGACCCAGCGGTGTAATAAAGGTTGTAAGTTTTGCACTTTCTGGATGTAAAGGCATTTGATAAAATCCGTTTTCTGCATCAAGTTTGGAGAAGACAGTGGAGTCTATCAGCTTTGTTGATATATCGTCTAGGTTAGGGAGCATATATCTTTCCCATTTGACAGCCTCATTAAGCTTCTTTAAGTCAACACAAATTCTGACTTTGCCATTTTCTCAGAGATTGCTATCATAGGCTTACACCATTCTGTGGGTTCGGTTACTTCCTCAATGATGCCTTTCTGCTGTATATGGAACAAATTCGTCTTTCACCATAGACAACAAAGGAAATGGTACACGCCTGGGTGCAGCTTATATTACTGTATGGCCTGACATCATCCTGGAGTATGATTTTTATTAGATCACACTTCAACAGGCCAAAGTACTCAAAGGCTGTTTTGTTGATCTCCTCAACTTTTTCACATGACCCATTGCATGTCCAAGGAGATTATTGGCACGTGGTCCCTTGATTACAAATACCCGAAACTGTTACGATACTTTCTTAAATGTAATATGTGCCATAAAATAGCCTCTTGAATCTAGAGTCCTTCCAGGGATGCCCAACTTGGAGTCTGATGGTCTCAGTTTTGGGTTTGCTGGAAGAGAGTTGTAGGTAGCTTTAGACATAACTGTTGCGTCTGCTTCAGTATCTATTTTGAAGTGAACTTAGGCTCCACAAATGTTTAACATCACGTGCCATGCCTCATTATTGTCATCGCACATAGTCATCAAGCCAAGGAAGAATGCTTCTTGGTATTCTGCATAATCTGTAGATGGTGTTTCATTGAATGTGACCTAATTTACTCTTTTGAGTGACAGACAATGGCAAAGTAGTCGAGCTTGTTACAACGTTTGAATCGTTTTCCTTTAGTGGGACATCTATCACCTCTACCATACCTCCTGTTGCATTTGTGACATGTTTGTTGTGCTGTTGTTTGACCAGTCTGATTTAGTTTTCATCACTGACTGTCCATTTAGGTTTGTCGATATTGGTTTAGTGCCTGATGCCTTGTTTTGTATAGAAATTTCATCCGAATCTTTCACCATCTAACTTTGATCGCGTATCTGACTTTTTAGCAGTTTTGACTATCTCGCTATTTGTACGGCATTCAATAAGGTAAGGTGGGACTATTTGTAGCTTTTCAGAAACCTCTTCATCCAGAATTCCAGTTAAAAAATGACCCCTTATTGCTTTGTTCTTTTTGTGCGCCAAAGTCACAATTATGGGCAATTTTATGCAGCTTTCATAAAAATTCCTCCACAGACTCTCCTGGTTTTTGACTACGTTGGTGAAAACACGCTCTTTCGTGGATTACATTGCCCTTGGGGACGAAGTAATCATCAAATTTATGCAATACTTGGACGTTCTTGTCGGAATCATCGACGTTAGCAAATTCAAAAGAATTCAATATTTGTTCTGCTTCTTTCTCCATTTCATATATTAATGAACTTATTTGAACTGCCTCATTTTTCTTTTTTAGTTTGGTGGCGATTCTAAAGCGCAAAACGCTGTTTCTGATCCAGCCACTCCACAGCAAAGGTATATGTATCTTTTGGAGTTACATCTGTTACCATGTAAGGAAAACGAGGAAGTCTCAAGTCGTTACACACACAGGGGTTATTTACAACAGTTCTTAATAGATATCATATATTTTCTATGATGGATCGCCCCCTCCCCTTTATCTCCGACAGCAGTCCTATCTAATATTGCAGCTACTAAGGAGAGTAGTTATTAGTTAGAACTAGCAAGTAAATTACGATAACACACAGTATAATTTTTGTCAAGGTTTCTATACAGAAAATACAGTTATGTTCAACTTAGTAAGTGCAAATCTCAATTGCGTATAAAACTTTCAAGTTCTTTAGTGAATGGCATATATATCTTATATCTTAAATGTACACAGATGTGGTACAGTTGGTTTTATATTTTTGTAATCATTGAGCATCATCTTTTGTAATTGAGCGACGCCCAGCTTCGTTGACATAACTGTTCTTATCAAAGAGGATAGTCTTTGAATTGGTTGTGTGCAGGTGATGCCAGTGTCCGGTATTTCTAATAGATTTTGATCCATCCATCTAATGTGTTTAGTAATTGATCTAAATACAAACATGTATTGGTTCGTGGCTGATCATGTAAACTATAGACGAAATGCATTATGAATGACTTTGATTATTTCGTACACGCCAATGACCTCAATATTTCGTTCTCGCCATCATTGTATCTTGACGATTGACCTTAATATTTATGCGTTGTCTATCTTTCTTTCTTTCTTTCTTTCTTTCTTTTTTTCTTTCTTTCTTTCTTTCTTTCTTTCTTTCTTTCTTTCTTTCTTTCTTTCTTGTTTTGCTTTTGTTTCTTTTCATTTGCTTGTAATGAGGAATCAAGCTATGTGGCTTCGAGTGGAAGAGGAGTCTAAAGCGCTGTCCATTACGGATCACTGCCATCTCACCTCTGTCTGCTTGGGTTCGAGCCTAGGATTCGGCGAATGTGGATATGTGAGAAAGCTTGCCAGTATTTTCTCGTATGTCGGTGATTCTTTCTGGTGATTTCCCGGTTTCTTCCTCCACCATTAATACTGGCTGCAATGTATAACCTATCGTGTGCTGAAATGGCTTTAAACCCTACAACAACAACAAGAACAACAATTCTTATCTCTTATTCCCAACTCAGTCGTCAGAAAATACGCCACACTATATCTAAAGTTTAGATTCTACATGTGTAGCGTAATCGAACTCTCAACCTTTGAAACTGAATGGGGTTTAACAAATAAAGAACACGTATGTGAGTGACAATGAAAAAAACTTCTTGTCTCGCACTAACGTTGGTAAAAAAAAAGAAACAGGACACATGACCACTAAATACAAGAGTAAATAGTATGGATCCAATGGAAAACGATGATGAAGTTCAAATAAATAATTATTTCGAATAGTCAAACACAATACTCACATTTATCTTTATAATCAAGCACTATAATGACATTTCTCTTACAATAAGAACAATGTTTACTTGACATTTCATATTATGATCTTGACCCACCACCCAGGAGCTTGGTCACTTTAACCACCCAGGTGCTTGGTCACTTCAACCACCCATGGGCTTTGTCACTTTAACCACCCAGGATCTTGGTCACTTTAACCACCCATGGGCTTGGTCACTTTAACCACCCATGCACTTGATGCACTTGATCACTTTAACCACCTAGAGGCTTGGTCACTTTAACCACCCAGGGGCTTGGTCACTTTAACCACCCAGGGGCTTGGTCACTTTAACCACCCAGGAACTTGGTCACTTGTACCACCCTGGCCTTCTATGCATGAACACATTGACACATCTCCTGGCGGTCTTTCATCTCTCCTTACTATAGCTGCCTCTAGCTACAGCTGTTTAGCCACACCCAGTTATCCACCACATCTAGTTAGCTGAAGATGAGAAAACAACTTTCCCAAAAATCTGCTTTCTAATTATCGTTCAGATTAAAACATACATACATACATATACATACATACATACATACATACATACATACATACATACATACATACATACATACACACATACCACGAGATGTATGTATGTTTCATCAAAAGGAACGAAGCTTGCCGAGTTTCCTTTTAATTTAAATTTTAATCAACGAGTCGTATATTATTGGTACAGCGTACATTCTGTACATATATTTTATTTATATCACCTACAAAGAGATATATTTGCCCTTTGAACGAACTCAGATTTAATGCAGGCATCTGTGTATCGACCGAGTGAATGAATTCCTCACATCCCTTAGTGCATATTGACAAATTCTTTTTTTTAGTTTGTATTTTCTTCACATTGACTAAATGAATATAATACACACTTATGAGTTAAACATGAAAGATGGTTTTAATAATAAAAGTAGACCACTACAAACAATACGTTAAACACGCTATTCACATGAACGATAAACTAGTCACCTACCGGTTCATGGAAATTAATGTGGAATATAAACTAAGTGAAATAAGGAATCAACAAGAGATACTTAGAATATAGTAATATATTTAAAGTTATGTCATTATTCTGCTTTATTAACAATACCACCGACCATAACATCTCTCTCTCTCTCTCTCTCTCTCTCTCTCTCTCTCTCTCTCTCTCTCTCTCTCTCTCTCTCTCTCTCTCTCTCCGTAACCGGGGAAATTACTGTATTTTGAGACATAGTTTGCAACTTTGTATCATTGGTAAACTCTATTGATAAATCAGAAGGAAAAGTATACACATATCGTTACAACGAACCATATTTTTATAGGTTACTCGGTGTAATTTCTATTTCAACGTTTTAATCCACCAAAATTCCTTTCCTCTCTCACTCCACATTTCTGCGTAATTTGTGCGTTATGCATGAGAGAAGGGGAACATAAAGCAGAAATGATTGTAATGAAAATCAGTACCATATTAAATTCATTGAGAAAACGAGGATTATTAATATATTTATTGTTATTTTCATGCATCACTGATGACTAATGTGTGGAAATTCATCACTGATTTAGACTCAACTGCAGACGATCGTTAGAAAGCTTGGCATTTCAATTTGAGCTTTAGTTTTTTGTTGACAAAATGCTTCAAAATACGGAACTCAAATAGTTGTGTTACTACGAGAGATTGAAAATGGAATTAAGTCTTTAAAAGAAGATAACAAAGTATTAAAATTCAACTGAAACATAATTTCAAGAGTACCTGAATTGGTAGAGTGATTCAAAACAAACATAACTGCTTGTGGTTAAATTTGTCTTTGTAGACTTTTTGTTTTAGATGACAGTAGGATGACAGGGGATTCAAGTATTTGTTCGTTAGTTTTAGAATATAATACCGCATGATTATCGTTGTTACTAAATTTTCTTGAAGTAATTCCAAGTTCTAAACACAATGCATTCAAAACATACCCCTGATCCAAGCATTGATATTCGTCATGCAAGTCTCTACAACTAGACAGTCGATAAAGAGTTGATAAGGCGTTTTGAAATCTCATTTAGAGAAACAACGATACAATACAGCTAAAAATGATGATACAATACTAACAGCAAAGTTTGCATAGAATTCTATGTTCTTTTTATATTTTATTTGTTTTCGTTACTTTTTTATTATTATGACTTTTTGTAAAGAGGGTAACTCAATTAGCTAAGAACTAATCTACCTTGAGGCCCTCATTCAAAGGAATTTATTTATTTTTGCTGCATCTGTGAAGCCATTGTATACAATTTGTTTTACAAGCTTACAGGCATTTTTGTGAGGCTTTTGGCCTTGTCTCAGTAACTTCTGATTGCATGAACTTGTTGAAGAAATGGACATACATGTATATGAATTACATTACATGCCCCTTGCACGGGAGATAAATAAATATTGACGAATTCGATATGCAAGGGAGAAAATTCAACAGGAAAGCATGAGACATGAACTGTAGTAAACGTAATAGTTGTCTCCCTTAGGCCAAGCTGTAAAGGGCATTGCATACAATAATTTATTTTTAGAAATGATACCAGTAGCTTCCATAAAACCGTTTTGCTAACATCGTCGTGACATTCGACATCACTGACGTGTGTTGATATACTTTGTTCACAGCAGAGTTCTGAACTTTTATATAAATGGCGCTGTCATCAGCAGGATCTGTATATACATGTGGTCTAGGAAAATCGGGGCAGTTAGGCCGGGGTGGGACGGACACGCAACATACCTTCGGCCCTGTAAAGTTACCCGAGCAGTGTTATGCTATAAACAGTGGAGGTTTATTTACCGCGGTGGTAACAACAAGCGGTGCAGTGTACACATTTGGTTGCGGAAAGCATGGTCGTCTTGGGACAGGTCATGAAACGGATCAACTTATGCCATGTGGAATTAAAGGAGAACTGGACAGAAAAGTCATTCAAAAGGTAGGGAGACAGCTGACAGACTGATCTGAGCGCAAATATTGCTGCTCTCGTACACAGAGAATGCGCTGTACAATATGTTTCCAGTAAAAGTTGTGGTCGACGTTCAAAATAAGGCACAGAATTTTAATGAAGATGATGCACTTTCCAGGAAAAGTTTGATATACTCGTCAACAACCATACTCAAGATCTGAATGTAGCTTGTTAAAAGGGTCGAAGGTCGACAAGCTTGAAGGTTATACAAAAATTCAGAAACAATAATTTTTGTAATGATTTAAAATATCTAACCTGGTTGTCGCCATCTGGTTGCAAACATTGTAATCTAATTTGTTTTTTTTTTTTTTTAAACTAATCGGAAGCTATTGATATAATCATTCGGACAGACTGATCGCTGTCATTTTTGGTTTCTATTCACTACAGACTCTGTTCTCTGTATCCAATATTTGCAATGTCGTGTTTTAATATTTATATTTTTAAAATGAACAACAAAAAGGTGTAGTTATTGTATGTATTCTCAAAGTTAAGTTAATTTATGAACTTTTTCTTAGGAACCTATCGAAGACGACCAAATGCATCTTATCCGTTGTTTGAACAAAGGAGGATTGAATATGCAAATATGGATGCCTTGCTAGCATAGAAACTTCCGTTTGGATTGATACGTGAACTAGATAAGAGTGCTTGAGACTCTGGTGATGATCAGTTTAAAAGTATGATAAATTAATAAATGGAATGAAAAGTTTTGTATATCATTTACGTCTGTGATACTTTTAGTTTAAATATCGGTAGGATGGTACATCTGGGAGTGAGTGGCCTAATACATAAAGTGACAGAAGAAAAACTCCTAAAAGAGATATCTAAGAGGAGACGTCAGCTGCCTTGTGTGATATTTTCGTAAATACATTACATCTTTCATTTGCATACAGTACTGTAGGTGGGCTAATTTTATGTCATACAAACATTTCTGTAAATTTGAGGACAGGAATTTGTACCCAACTCAGGATTTATTTCTTCGAGTTTCCTTCTGCAATTCCTATCCAGATTATCTTTTGACTGTTATATTGGGGTGGAAGGTCAGTAAGCAATACGAATTAGCCAAAACCACGTGGTAGCGGCAAAATTGTTGTTAAATTTCATCGAATCCTACACGCCAGTTATTGATACGGATAATTTTCGTTTCAATCATTAAAACAAAATTTGTAACTTTTAATTAAATATCTAGTACTTACGAACAGCCTACGCTTTCAAGCTGCATGGCTTAGTCAAACGATCTCTAAATTTCGCGGCATCAGCATTCGATAGCAATGCACTACAACATAGATTATCTGCCTCGCGTACTTCTTTGATGGGCTGACAGAATTGGAACCAGTGAATTTGACGTGCGGGCAAGCAGGTATCCATATTATAGATACTGTAAATATGCAAATTTGGCTCGTGCATTGACTTGCTAGAGAGACGAGACAAATTTTAATCGTAACAAATTAGAAAGATAAGTATTCATCAAGTTCTTGATTAATGCCCCTAAATGCTATTTTGAAGTCCCGTTTTATTTCCATTTTAATTTTCTTCGTCATTGTAAGACTCCCACCTTTTCGCATATTCTACATTCGTTATTCGCTAAAGTAATGTGGAAAACAGTACTGATATTAATTCCTTTTGCTGTCTCAAATTTGCCAATACCCCATTGAGCGAAATACAGAAACGATCAATCTGATATTAACATCTCTGATACATTGACACTCTTAGGAACAAAGCAGTAATACAAGTAATATTTATAGCATTCAGCCGAGTCTTACGGCACCAGTGGCCATATAACGTTATCAACCTTTATCGTTCACTTACGATACCGTTGCCATATAACGATATCAACTTGAGTCATTCACTTACGATACCGTTGCCATATAATAATATCAAGTTGAGTCATTAACTTACGATACCGTTGCCATATAACGTTAAAGTTTACTTATGATACCGTGACCGTATAACATTATCAACATTTATCGTTTATTTACTATACCGTTTCCTATAACGTCATCAACCTATATCATTCACTTACAATACCGTTTCCTATAAGGTTATCAACATATATCGTTCAGTTACGATACCATTTCCTATAACGTTATTAACCTATATCGTTCAGTTACGATACCGTTTCTAATAAAGTTATCAACCTATATCGTTCAATTACGATATCGTGGCCATAAAACGTTATCAACCCTTATCGTTCAGCTACGATACCGTGGCCATATAACGTTATGAACTTTTATCGTTCAGTTACGATACAATGGCCATATAACGTTATCAACCTTTATCATTCAGTTACGTTACCGTGGCCAAATAACGTTATCGACCTTGATCATTTAGTTACTATAATGTGGCCAAATAACGTTATCAACCTTTATCGTTCACTTAAGTTATCTTGTCCAGCAAAATGAGACTTAGTAAAAAGTGCTGGGCGCATTCGATTAACAAATATTCGATGACTAAACATTTGACGCGTTGTTTGTATCACATGTTTATTATGAAAGTGAGCGAATATGCGTATTTTGCAAGACATAATGAAATGAACGTGATTTTATATACATGTAAGTTCGAGTATATACATGTAAATTGAGTGAATACTTGTAAACTTGAGTATATATATATATACACATGTAAATTCGAGTATCGAAATGTAAATTTATTTCGAATGCATGTGTTTACTCATGTTACAGTCTTAGCGACAAGAAGCTGATATGCAACAGAGTAAACACATAAGCACAAGAACGTCAAAGTAAGCGCAAGGACAACTTTTGTGATACTCATGGAAGACTTTGCTTTTATCGCCGATTTCCATATATCGAAGAATAAGTTGGCTCATAGGTATATATATATATATATATATATATATATATATATATATATATATATATATATATATATATATATATATATACAACGAGATGTATAAATTTATCATATAAACGAGTGGTACATCATTGATACAGCGTACATATTATACATATATTTTCTTTATATCACATACAGATACTCAAATTTGTCCTGTGAAGGGAGTTACAATTGACTAAAGACAACTGTGTATTGACCAAGTGAATGAACACCTCACATACCTGCCGACCTCTCCGGTGGCCTAGTGGATAGAGCGTCAGTCTCGGATGCGGGAGGTAGCGGGTTCGAACCCCATCATAGTCATATCAAAAACGTGTAAAAATGGTACTAACAGCTGCCTCAGTAGGGTCTCAGCATTACGAGGTTAGTGTTAGGACTGGTCGGCCTGGTGTCAGGATAATGTGACTGGCTGGAACATCATGCTGTGTGTCTACGGCATTATGTTTTGGTGGTAGAAATAACTATAAACTGCTACACTGCAGACATCGTAGTGATATGACTGAAAAAATGTTAAAGCTACGTTAAAAATCCACGTCACATACATACATACATACATACATACATACATACATACATACATACATACATACATACATACATACATACATACATACATGCACACACACACACACACACACACACATATATATATATATATATATATATATATATATATATATATATATATATATATACATACACAAACACACACACACACTCTCCTGTGATGACCTGAATTGTTATCCAGTTTTATTATCAGCAACGAGATTCCTATGTTGACCAGGTTAAGAATAACATACTATTATAAAGAACGATATTTCCTGTGTTGATAATCGTAAGCAGAGAAATACTACTAACATTTCTACCAGTATGATAATTAGATTCGTAATGTTACTGATTGCAGGTTTCTTGTGGGTCATGGCATGGAGCGGCTGTATCTGATGACAAGAATTTGTTCATATGGGGTCATGGACGATCTCACGGAGTCATGGGTTATTCCCCTTGCCCAGACATTGCCTGTCCCACGTTACTGACAGGATCTTTCTCAGGGAAGGTAGCCGGAGTTGCCTGTGGCAACAACTTTACCTTGATGTGGACAGTTGATGGAATGGCTTTTTCGTGGGGAAGTGGAAGATATGGTGTTCTGGGTCAAGGAAATTCGGATGATTGCCCTCAACCAATTAAAATAACAGGGCTCCAGGAGCTGGTAATCGTTCATATGGATGCAGGTTTTGCACACAATGGAGCTGTAACAAGCGATGGAGTAGTTTACATGTTTGGAAGAAATGATGAAGGTGCATTGGGTCTTGGAGGTTCAAGTGCGCATAAAGAGGTAACAATTCCCCAGAGAATTCCTGATATTCCGCCCATGACCAAGGTCAGCTGCAGTGTTGGAGAACACCATGGCCATACATTATTTCTTGCTAGAGATGGGACAGTGTTTGCATGTGGAGATGGTTACAAAGGCAAGCTCGGCTTCGGAAACCAGCAGTCTTTACAGAGGCCTGTACAGATTCCCAAGGAAAACTTCAGTGGGGAATTCATCATTGCCGTATCATCTGGTGGTATACACAGCGCCGCGGTCAGTCAAGCGGGACATCTTTTCACGTGGGGATGCGGGAGTGATGGACGACTGGGGCATCCTGAGGGCAAAGGTCATAGATACCTCTTTAGGTCAGATATCCCGAAAATAGTTCCGGGTCTTGCTCAAGTCATCGATGTCTCGTGTTCATATTACCACACCGTAGCGTTATTGCAGGGCAAGTAAGAAAATAATCATGCTGATTACATATATTTTCCATTGAAAATGACTCGTATTTTCCTTAACACTTATTCTTGCGCCAACTGATCAGATGAACTTTGTTGTCCGGGGAGGGAGAGACTGTGGCAACAGCAAAGAGCGTTTTTTTCCGACAGACTTCAGAGAATGGTATAATTAGAGACATGATTGTAATGATCACGATTTGTATTCTTTGTTTTGTTTATCTATTCTTTTTAGTTGTAAATTGTATGACCTTGGTGAGTTTACAGTTTGTTTCTGCGTTCAGACGTGAATTGAGAGGCATTGGCAAGATTACATTTTGTCTCTTCATTCAGATGTAAATTGTATGACATTAGAACGCTTACATTTTGTCTCTGAATTTAGACTTGAATTTTATGGCTTTGGCAAGCCAAGCTTACAGTTTGTCTCAGCATTCAGACGTCAATTGAGAAGCATTGGCAAGCATACAGTTAGTCTCTGTATTCAGACGTGAATTGATAAGCGTTGGCAGGCTTACAGTTTGTCTCTGCATTCAGACGCAAATTGAGAAGCATTGGCAAGCATACAGTTAGTCTCTGTATTCAGACGTGAATTGATAAGCGTTGGCAGGCTTACAGTTTGTCTCTGCATTCAGACGTAAATTGAGAAGCATTGGCAAGCATACAGTTAGTCTCTGTATTCAGACGTGAATTGATAAGCATTGGCAGGCTTAGTCTCTGTATTCAGACGTGAATTGATAAGCGTTGGTAGGCTTACAGTGTGTCTCTGTATTCAGAAGTGAATTGATAAGCGTTGGCAGGCTTACACTTTGTCTCTGCATTCAGGCGTGAATTGTATATTGTGTGCGCGAGCGATTTGGATTTTTAATAATCGTTCAATCGTATCGCTACGATGTCTGCAGAGTGGCAGTTAATAGTGATGTCTACAATTCGCGTTTGAACTCTTAACCTATTTTCCTAGCATACACAGTGCAAAAATGAAAAGAACGTAGAGTTTTTAATTAAATCTCAAAATAGTTCTAAACAGTTTTATCCCTAGTCGAAATGTATAAATTGAATTGCTACTTCTTTATATTGATACATGATTATGCAAAGAATGAGCATTAAAATAACTACTCATTCATGTTCATGAGTGATGATGATTGGGATGAGCATTACAATCACTGCTCATTCGTGTGAATACATGCTAATGATTTGCATGGGCACTACAATCACTACACATTAGCCTTCATTGATATATGACAATGATTGGGATGAGCATTACAATCACTACTCGTTGGTGTTCATACATGATAATGATTGGAATGAACATTACAATCACTACTTTTTTCGTGTTCGTACATGATAATGATTAGAATGAACATTAAAATTACTACATTTTTCGTGTTCATACGTTCTAATGATTTGGATGAGCATTATAATATACTACACATTAGTCTTCATTGATATATGGTAATGATTGCGATGAGCATTACAATCACTACTTATTGGTGCTCATACATGGTAATGATTGCGATGAGAATTGCAATCACTACTCATTCGTGTTCATACATGATGATGATTGGGATGAAAATTACAATCACTACTCTTTCGTGTTCATACATGGTAATGATTGGGATGAAAATTACAATCACTACTCATTGGTGTTCATACATGGTAATGATTGGGATGAAAATTACAATCACTACTCATTGGTGTTCATACATGGTAATGATTGGGATGAAAATTACAATCACTACTCATTGGTGTTCATACATGGTAATGATTGGGATGAAAATTACAATCACTACTCATTGGTGTTCATACATGGTAATGATTGGGATGAGCATTACAATCACTACTCATTCGTGTTCATACATGGTAATGATTGGGATGAGCATTACAATCACTACTCATTCGTGTTCATACATGGTAATGATTGGGATGAGCATTA
Source organism: Potamilus streckersoni (assembly GCA_016746295.1). NCBI lineage: Eukaryota > Metazoa > Mollusca > Bivalvia > Unionida > Unionidae > Potamilus > Potamilus streckersoni. Next base: position 1,072,344 of record JAEAOA010000564.1, read on the forward strand.
CAATCACTACTCATTCGTGTTCATGGTAATTATTAGGATGAGTATTACAATCACTACTCATTCGTGTTCATACATGGTAATGATTGGGATGAGCATTACAATCACTACTCATTCGTTTTCATTTATGCTAATGATTGGGTCGAGCATTGCAATCACTACTCATTCGTGTTCATAAATGATAATGATTGTGATGAACATTTTGTGTGGGTGCCAATGACCATCATTATAATTGTTTCATAAGTTCCGTCACGGACAATTTACACGATTCATTTTTTTATCAAAAAGAAGCGTAGAACAAAAACAAACTAATACGTAAAGTCTCTTTTCTGTTGCATGGAATTCACTTCTGGATATTTATTGATGGAACCTCCTCATTGATTACATAAATGTATACAACAGTTGTTACATACCTGTATACCCCAGTTGTTACATACCTGTATACCACAGTCACAACATACATGTATACAAATAATTAATTACATGTATACTGCAGTAAATATTTACCTGTATACCACAGTCACAACATACATATGCTACAGTCGTTACATACATGTATACTGCAGTCAATATATACCTCTATCTATCTATCTATCTATCTATCTATCTATCTATCTATCTATCTATCTATCTATCTATCTATCTATCTATCTATCTATCTATATATATATATATATATATATATATATATATATATATATATATATATATATATATATATATATATATATGTATATATGTGTGTGCGTGTGTGTGTGTCTTTTTTTCTGTAACTTCTGGCTTATGATTTTATTTGATTTTCGTAATTTGTATTCTTAGTCGTAAACTATGTAGGACATTGTTACAAATTGTGTAGGTAATTTGGTTCTCTTGAAAATCTGGAACTGATTATGACTTAGATGTCAACGTGTCTGACTTTTTCTATCTCATCTACTTTTAATGGGTTTAATACAGTTTCACTCAGCTACCCTTTTACTATCCTTAATATAATACGAATGTTAAGTTATAATATCACTTCTCAACAACCATTCCTCTTAGACCATAGTTTTCCCTCTTCAATGTTTCATATTTACAGAAATATCTAATTTAAGTTTAATTTTTGTAATATTGTATATTTTCAACGGACATTTATTCAACTAGTTACTATATTGATCTAATTATGTATGGTCTATGGGAATTTTGTGGGGAAGCATTTAAAACTATCTCCATAGAGTGAGTGAAACAAACATTGTTTCTAGCCCACTCCCGCAAATCTGTATATGAATTTCATCGAAACGATTGATATTTATCTAAGAAAAACATTAAATATTAAATGCTGTCGATTGTCCGTACTTGCTGTTATTTCATGTCCAAATTTGACATTAAAATAACACATGAACGTTCTACATCGTCCATTTCACATCTATTGTTATTAGATCGTGGTCTGTGGTAAAAGTATTGGTGGTCACATTCACTTATCTCCTGGATTGGCCTCTTTATATGGGTGATCCTGAAGTTTAGCTAAATGTTAACAGGACCAAATTTATAATTTTACCAATAATATTCCTGCCGAAGTATGGTTCAATGAAATTAAAACATTTATACAAATCTTTGTGGTTGCAAACATAAAATCTGTACTCTTTCTTGAACTAGCCCTACGTCTTTTCATAATATTTATATTTAATTTTCATTATTTTACATCTGATTTTTTTCTTATTGTAGACGTATTAGACGTGTCTGCATTACATTCCACATTTCATTTGTTTTCTTGAAATGAAATACCGTGGCCTTTATAATTGAGATATATAAACAGTAATATGTTCAATATATATTTCAGAACTAATTTTGAAGACATGCGAATACATGATTTTATGTACATCTATATCATGTGTAAGCTTTGCCCGTCACTGAAGATAAAGCCTACTCTCCTTTTGGTATTATTCTAAGAACCAAGTAAGATGTTTACATAGATTTCAGTTTAAAACCTGGAGTTTCCCTAGCAATTTGTTTCATGTCTTAGGTCAAGTGACCAAAATTTCACTTTCATTCCAACCGATTCACATTAATAGAATTTAGTCGTAGTGTTTAATTTACACCATATAAAGAGTAGCGAATTCTGAGTTCACTTCCACGCTCAACGGCATCACCTGACGTCTCTCTCTCTTCTCGTCTTGTTTCCACGTCTAATGCTTGTGCTTTAGCAGCAGGGAGGGTAAACCCTAAAAAGTTATTTTCGAGCAAATTTTCTATATATAATAAAAATAAAAAAGGTCAATAACGCTAAACCAAAGTCTCAAACTTTTCTATTTCCATACGGTTAAGTACTTAACCATATAATAAAATCATGAGGTTAGCTCAGTTTTGTTATCCAATTATTGACTTTTTTTACGATTTTATTTACTTGTAAATCGACTCAATTGTCCTTCACCCTTCCTGCTGCCCCTGACTGTCAAAGGAGTTAACCAAATATTTTATCTAGGCCAACACGATATCTTGATCTTGGATCATGTAGATTTATCGTTATAAATCCAAACAGAACAGCTTGTGCTTTAGAAAAGAAGTTTTAAAATTTAATCATGTCCATATCCCCTGAACACCAAGTATAATAAATATTCTGTAGAGTATAATTATCTACTCCATTAAACACAACTAGAATATCACAGTTATCTCTGATCACCTTAGGTATTTGTGTATATCTCTGAGTAACATAAATCACATCAGTGTTTTTATGTCTACCTCGAGAAAATATTTTAACTGGATTAGATTGTTTGTCCAACATCACAACATCATATAATACGAGATTATTAATGAATCCATCTAAGTCATCTACAGACGGGGCTTCATCTATATCTGTGATAAAGGTAATAATATCGTCACCGTCTTTATTAACTAATTTTGCTTTTTCATTAGAATCTTTAAGTACTTCGTAACAATGCTGATCATCTACAGACGGTGCTATTAAATATAGTTTGCTCCATCTCAACCATCTCATTATTAAATTTAATAATAATTGTGTTTTACCTGATCCAGATGGACCTATTATAATCATTCTTATTGCATTTGGTAATGCTGGATTGTGTTTTACTGATTCCTGTTTTCGTGTAGACAAAAAGTCAATTATTGTATCCATATTATTGATAACATGAGTCTATATTGTGTTCGATGTAGATTATCTACACCCACCACTGGATCAACAACAATAATAACAAAAAATAAACGACATGCATTAACAGGTAAATGTGTAAAATGTGGTACACAAAAATATAAATTTATCTCAGGGACAAGGATAGGTGGAGATATTGCTGCTTCTTTAAGAAAATTACCTGGATAACAATGGACTAAGTATGCTGGTGAAAAACACCTTCCTGGATATAATTATTGTGGTCCTGGAACTAGACTTGATATCCGACTCGATGATCAAGATCAACCAAGACCAGGAGAGTATCCAGTAAATAAAATTGATCAAGCATGTCATATTCACGACGTTGCTTATAAAAGTAAAGATTTGCAGCAGCGGCATCTTGCAGATGTAAAATTTATTCATGCATTAAATTCTATACCTAATAAATATCTCAGAGAAAAACTCGCCAGTTTGCTAATAAAATCTGCTATGGAAAGTAAAATAATGCTAGGAGCTGGTAATTATATAATTATTATAATGGAATTTATTTATTATAGCCCAAGAGGGTATTGGAGAGGTAAAGCAACGATCACTAAACCTACTGAGGCAGCAAAAGTTTCACGTTCTGTTGTTGCAAATTGGTTAGCACGACAGACAATATGGCAAATTTATTTACCACCACCAAAAAATATTCGATATGCACATTTTGATGTCAGTGTTCCTAACGAAGTTCACCAAGCAGATATTTAGTTTTTACCACACGATACTATTAAACACGTGGACGAAAGTCACGTACTTACAAATACACATTGACTGTTGTTGTCGTTACAAGTAAATATAAAGAAGATGAACCATTATCAACAAAGACAGCCTCTGAAGTTGCAACTGCGTTTGTGTGAATTTATCAACGTGGTGGTCTACGATGGCCACAGCTATTACAAGTTGATCATGGCAAAAAATTTATTGGTGCAGTATCAACTTTGATGAAAATACATAACGTTAAAATCAGACGAGGGCATACTGAAATTTATCGTGGTCAAGCAATCGTTGAACGATTTAATCGAACACTTGCTGAGAGGTTATTTGGATATCAATACGCGAAGGAAATATTTGCTGACTTTAAGTCCGTTGAGAGATCTCTTGAATGGGTTGCAAGGTTAGCAAGTGTGGTATCTGCATTAAATAATGAAATTACTTGTGCAACTTCCATGAAACCTTCTAAAGCAAAAACAAAAAAATATATATTACGTAGCGATGAATACGGAGAAAGAGGTCAACAACCAGTATTAGGTAATCTAATTGTGAGATATTTATACGAACCAGGGTGGCAAAAGACGAGCAACTGATCCTTTTTGGAGTGTGACCACACATACAATTTCTAGCGTGGTTAGATTCACTGGAAGACCTGCTATATACAGACTAGATTCTACTGCCCCTCAACGTTGATTTGTGTGTGAACAATTGCAGGTAATTTCTACAGATACACAATTACCACCGCGTTCACTTATGTAAACTAGAACCCCTACGTCGATTACATTCAAGACAGGTCAGAATCACATTTTCACGTGTGTGACCAAGATTACTATTTATTCTGTCTACGGTAAATTATCTTGGATTATTATTCGAATATTGCCATAACAATATTGTGTTACAACTTGCACAGTGATTATTATGTAGTTGTTTTAGTTTAATAATAAATTCAGTATCAATTTCAAAGTCACGTGTATTTTTTGTCGCATTGTTTATAAGACGCTACTTTTTTCTTTATTACAGCATCGTCATTAGTATTTTCTTCAGTTAGTACGTAATCTATAATAACCCTATGTAGTTGAGTTATTTGTCTGATGCGAGATACTGCAAGATAGACTAAGTGTGACTACTCGATCCGGTCATCTACAATCCAGATATATGTATCAGAGATAGTTTATCCCTGCGACGAATGAATCGGTATAGCGTATCCTAAAGTCCAAGGTGATTTATCTATATTCAATGCCTCTTCAACTGTATTAATAGTGACCAAAATAATATCATTCAATACCAGATTTTGTACCCCGCCGCCAGGAATTTTAACTTCAATATTCTGTCGTCGAGTATCTGCTGGGTGATAACACAATGGTACAGGTGAATGTGAAAATTTTTCTTTATGTAACGTAAATAATTTCCTTTGCAATTCATCACGAACTATCTTTCTACTTGCCACTATCAAATCAATGGGTCTCCATAAAGTCAAAAAAATCATTCGTGGTAGTTTCTGAAATTACTTTACGCATTATCTCACATTGTATTTTATCTGGTTGCAGTGTGATTAATTTTTTTAACTCTTTCAGCGGTTCATCAATAGCTCTATGATCATCATGTATTTTTTCATAATAATCCACATTATTCTTTAGCCATTCATGTGGAGACTGTCCAACAAAAGGCCGTAGTTGACCATGATCGCCACACATAATCACAGCAGTGATTTTTGTCAATAACCACTCAAGAAATGTTTTTAGTATTTCTAACGACACCGTGTTTATCTCGTCCCATATTATATACTTAGGTATATATTTTTCACCCATTCGCTCAGGAGTTCATGTGTCAACAAACCATCTAAAAAGACTATGATATATGCATGTTTTTACCCCTCTTTCTTTTATCTCTGTTGAGTTTATGTGTAGGTGTCAAAACAATCGTATATGAATGGTTGTTCATAAGTAATTTAATCGCACGAGTTGTTTTACCTGACCCTTCACACTCATTAAGATAAACAGTCTTTTGTCTAGCCACAGGATCGTACACGGATGGTGCAGATGACTCTGATATTCCATTATTATTTCTGTAATATATTTCCTTAATTTCGCGTGCCTTCAATGGCTACTGCGACTCTCTGGACTGGACAATCGTGGGAGATATGACCCCACTCCTTGCAAGTGAATCATTGCTTGTCCTTTTACCTTCCATGGTTATTTCTACTAGATTTTTCAGATTCCTTAGATTTTTGGACCCTAGCCTGATTACCGCTTTTTCCGTCTCGCGAGATAACGTTCTGGGAAACTTCCCGAGCTTCAGTAAATAGGTCCGCCTGTGTGGCCATGTCATATATACTTGTGAAGGAGCTTTCCCTCAAGAACAAGTACAACTCTTTGCCACAAGTTGTTAATAATTGGTCCCGAAGCAAAATGTCAATAAGACCCTCATGTCTTCGTGGCGTTACCACATTCCACCCATCGCTGAAAGTAGTTGCACGTCCTACTGACGAACTGGGTAAATGTCTCGCCTCTCACGGGGTTGCCATATTTAAACTTCTTGCGAAACCCTTGCTCAGTTAGATCGTTGTTTCTTCAGAAGTGCCTCTTTCAAGGTGAGGTAATTAAGCGAATCGGTCATTGGTAAACGAGAATACACATTTAAAGCTTTACCATTGAGGAACACGCTAAGATAAAGCGATCTATCATCTTTTTTTCATTTTTGTAGTGGCGTACATTTCGAACCTGTTATGATAGCAGTCTCTGTTATCTATATCGTCTTCAAATGGCGGTAGTTTTAGACCTCTCAGTTTAAAATCATGTTCCCCCTCCCGTTTGGTTTGCAATAGCTCGGAATTTCTTTGATATTCCCTGTTCCTATTTTCTCTCTCGGTATTGGATATATTTTTCACCGGCTTATGTGTGTTTTCGAGCAACTAAGAGCTGTTTGTAGTGCTTCAAATATTTGGATGATGTTTGGATGATCTATATTTTTTCGTTGCTAGTCGGGTTACAGGTAATCGGACGTTGCAGACCAAAGGGGTGGGCGCTAATTGCTTCTGACACAGGAATAAATTTGTGATCGTTGACTATGTCTGATCTTTGCTTGTTTGGCATGTGGAACTGGTAGCAACGAGTAAATTGAAGGGAGTATATACGTTGCTCCATACAAGTAATATTTTGGCCTTGAGCTATTTTAGGGGTTTTGTTTAGGGGTAAAGAGATATATTGTGATATCTGCTTTATTAATATCAGTTCACTATTCTGAATTGAGTGGAACATCAGTACACTATTTTTAAATGAGTGAAACATCAGTTCATTAGTTCATTATTTTGAATGAGTAAACTTACAGTTCACTATTTTGAGTGAAAACATCATTTCTTTCGCACTGCACTTTTTTAAACGAAAACATCATTTCTTTTTCAATTCACTATTTGAGTGTAGATATTTGTTTTTCCATTGTGAAAACTCGTACTTACATTTTTGTGACATGCAATGAATTGTTTTTTTTCAATTTTGTCCTGGTACTGTGTATGACAATGTGTTTGTAGTTGTTTCATTAGTAGGATCGTGCTAATTATGTTAATTCGTCCAATATTTGGACCCATACATGCACGTATCAATCACATTTAGTTTCTGATTTTCATACATCATTAAATATTGTCTTAGCATTACCATCAATAGTGTTTTGTTGTTAATCCGGAAATCCCAAACTCGGTTATTTTGTTACAACCGTAACACGTAATGACGATGTATGCGGAAAGTTTTAAAAATACATTATCATTCCAGCATTACAAACCAATAAATAGGTTCAGAAGTGAACCTATCAATTATATACGTTTCTTAACTAAATGCAACTTTGTAAAGTTCTTGCTAAGTCACAGACACGAATAGAAAATATTTTCATTATACTACGATAGTCAAAGTAACAGAAATACTAAAAATAAACGTGGTAGTACAATATCTATAACTTACAATACACATAGAAATAAATAACTTACATACCTATGCAGCAGAAGATATACATGTCTCTTAAGTACACCGTCGACTGACAAAACATTCCATAATGTGTCAATTTGATCTTACTGTGAGTCATTTATAAACGTACAATGTAGCTTTATATCGACTGTTCAATTCATGTATTCGCGTTTTCCCAACGAAAGCACTTCGCGCGTGCGGCATGAAAAGAGCCGAACTCACTGTTTCGAACTAATGTAGAATATACATTAATCACCCTCGGGAATCATTGTACACAAGAAACGAAACCTGAGTCCGTGTATCTATTAAAGAAATACAATTCCGTGGCAGCATAACGCCGATTTTAAAGTAGCTAACATTTGGACGTAAACATTACTACCTTCTTTGTGTCTTATTTCATATATTCAGTGTAATGGTTTAGGTATTTCATGGCTCAGTTTAGTGTGTTTTCATCAATTTAATACAGTAATAATGTATATAAACAGTTAAAAAGAATCATGATGTACTCCCTTCCAATTAAAATACATTCATTGACCGGCCAAACATCGTCTGTCTTGGTCAACACTGAGTGCTTGACTGAATGGTTGGAAGCTGAAACAATTCCAGAAAAGAACACCAGAGATCGTCCTTCGGTCATTAATAAGACTTGTGGCGAGCCATGGTTATCACAACTTGCTGATTACAGATCGCATGATGGATGTCAATAATAGATTCCATAAACAGATTGAGATTGAACACAGAATTGCTTCAGCGTATCATCTCCAAACTGGGGACCATAATAATGTTTTAACTAGACTGTTCAACATGTTGCCTTGCTATGTTAATGAAGGACATAATTACACGGAGACAGGTCAATATATGTCCTGTTGGCGTACAGAATATCCAAGCATGTGTCAACAAAAACACTCCCTTCTACTTGGTGCATGAAAAGAGAATCACGATTGCCAGTGCAGTTAAATAAACCGAAACGCAATGAGGGGCAAGACGATGATTGTTGGAGTGTCGGGTATAAAGTTTTCGTGTAACCGTCGTGCAAACGAAAAGAATCTTCAATAAGTATCTACAAACGAAAACTATCCAAATGATATACTCTGAGGTCGTAATTGGAAATATACTTAAATCTTACATGACGGGTCTTGAAAAAGAGCAAAAGAAAACTTAAATCCCTGGAGAAATAGGAAAGTCAGCTAAGAAGTCATCGCTTAAACAGAAATTAATTACATGTGGGCAGACGAGACAATCAGATATAGGCTCGGCGAAAGCGCAGAAATCGATCAGAAGAACGTTAGCTACATGGTCGGGGAAAGAACAAAACTGGCACAAAATACCATCAACTACAGGATCGGCGAAAGAACAAAACTCTAACAAAAAAAACCCATCAGCCACAGGGTAGGCAAAAGAAGAAAACTCTAATAAAATACCATCAACTACAAGCTCGGTGGAAGAACAAAACTCGAACAAAATACCTCAGCTACAGGGTCGGTAAAACAATAAAACTCGAACAAAATACCATCAGATACAGGATCGGCGAAAGAAAAATAATTGACCATAGGACGGCTATCAACATGTCAGCGACAGAACACAAAACAACCAAAAGAGCATCAACATGCAAAAAGAGAATATAAAAACACCAAAAGAGCATAAGCTACAGGGTTGGCGAAAGAATACAATCCATTTAAATATTGAGGGCAGAAAAAGGAAAATTGTAAGATAAGGATTGTACATGATAGGTCCACAAAGTTTTAATTATGGACTGTATTTTATAATTTTACAATTTAATGTTGTAAGATCAAGCTGAATAATGAGGGCCACATTCGTTAGTACTGGTAGTATAATGAACATAGTCGTTGATATTTAATATCACTACTTTTCAGATGTTGCCTGAAGACACAGAACGTAACAAAAATGGAACATCACTTATATTGTGTCATATAAAACGTATTTGTTCTTCTTACAAATGATACAATAAACAAGATTGTATTGTTCATAGATTTTTATTTTATCATTAAAACCATTTCAATAAAAACAAGACGGCCTGAGTCGCTCACCAAAATCTGATGCTGCTACACAATATGGTCTGATTTGAATATTTAAACTTGATACCATATTTGCATTGACTGTCATACTGCCCGAAGATGCTTTATGCGTCCTCCATTTACTAAGACATTAGTTTTTTTAGCCTTGCCAGTAGCTCTTATGCCATGGTGTGTATTTCTTTGTCCCTCATTTCTTCCTTTATTTTTTTATGTCGACACTTTACTACCTTCTGATATTTGCCAGACTTGGCAAGTGTTTCTATTGATGAAAGCTGTACGAGCTAACAGCAAGTAAACAGAATAACAATACAAATATCGAAAATTAAACTTCAGAATTATGGCCCTTGATTCAATGAAAATTTCTATAATATGCCTTGTCAGCACTCCAGCTTCATTTTGAATCTGATTATTACTAATCTCGGCCAGAGTCATAACATTGATGAAAGCTCGGAAAAGTTTAAAAACCAATAATATCTGATAATAAACAGCACAGCTCCGTATTTTCAAACAATTTGCGACAATTTTGACAATTAGCCAAATTCTCAAATGCTTACTGTGATTCACGCTTCACAATAAACGTGATTTCCTTTTATTTTCGTATACTTAAACCATTTCTGCACTACCTCTATAAATCATTGCCTACTAGAAAAGCTTAGGTGAATCACGGTGGACGATTATTAACTTTGACAATCAAAATCAGCCTAAGATGTTTAATAAAGTGGGTAAACCCGAGTTAAAGGCAATTTTCGTGCAGCCTCCACCGGTACTTCTGATTATCTTGTGAAGTTTGCTTTCTTTGGCCTATTTCTAGCTTGATCATCATAAGTAGGAATAAAGCTGACATCAAAATACTGCTTCCAACAAAATTAGAGAAAGAGGTAAATTTGCTACTGTCATGAAGACGAACAACGATTTCCTTAAAATTCAAATGAAAATGGATTACTAGTTTACAAGAATCTCATGACAACACTATTACTCCTGGCCAGACTTGGGATCCAAACATTTAAACGGATGAAATGAACAGACATTATATGAACTCAGTCCATTATTAAGATAATGGATTATAAACAACATTTGCTTTTTGTTGTGTTTTTGGTGGATTTCGTTGGATCACGGCTGATCGATTTCTAACGGAGACAGAAAAAAGATGCTCAACGATGTTTAGTATTTCGTTGAAGTTGATCTCGATTTTCCAATTTCGCTACACAAATTACATAACGATTACCCTTTCTGCGCGGAATCGATGATCATAGATTATAGTATGTTATATCAGGAACAACAAACGTCAGCATCATCAAGACAACATTCTATAGTTAAAAAACTAGTTCCAAATTTCCTTAAAAAACGTAATTGTGTTTTGCATTACAAAGTTTTAAAACAAGCGTTAGCATCACCAAGACAATATTCTATTGTCAAGAAACTAGTACCAAACTTCCTTCATAAACGTAATTACATTTTACATTACAAAGTTTTAAAACAAGCAGTCGATGCTGGTCTCGTGTTGAGAAAAGTTCATCGTGTCCTAAAATTTAATCAGTCGCCTTGGATTAGAGGTTATATTAACTCGAACACTTCAAGAAAAGCTGCGGCGAAAAACTTCTTCAAACTGATGAACAATTCCGTTTTTGGTGAGACGATGGAGGGTATTAGGAAAAGCGTAAATATCGAACTAGTTAATGATATCAATCGCAGAAACAAACTTGTGTCAGACGATGGTTTTGTGAGTATGAAAATTTTTAATGAGAATCTTGTTGCGATACAAAGAAGAAAAACAAATCTAACACTAAACAAGCCGATCTACATTGGAGCTTCAGTGTTAGATTTATCAAAGTGGCTGATGTACGATTTTCATTACACTTTTGTTAAAAATCAGTAGCCTGCCAGTACATTATTGTTTACTGATACCGATTCGCTCGTATATGAAATCGAATGTGAGGATATCTATCAGGACATGTACGATAATCGACATCTGTTTAATCTTTCCGATTACCCTTGTGACAGTAAATTTCATGACGACACAAATAAAAAGGTTATTGGCAAGTTTAACGGTGAAATGAACTCATTATTTAGGCTCTGTCCTATAAAGATGACACTTAATTCGTTCGACCTTTAAAATGGAATAAATTATATATATATAAATCTGTTATAAACCAATGGCGCTTAATTTGTTCGGCCTTGCTGTTAGTTTTATGTAATTATTTCTATTAATTTATACTAGTTAAAACTATTAAGACTGGAACATCATCTACGTTAAATATGGAGGTTTGATTAAACTTATTTTGGAATTCTCTATAACTCAAAGCTTATTATAGCTTTGATTATAAATTTGTAATGTTATAATTTGCTAAATGTTACGGTGCTATGTCTTGAACTATGTAATAAAAAGAAGCAAAACCAACACGTTTATAAAATCAGAAAATAATGTACTTATCTATGTTACAAAGTGAAAGTTGAAAGTTTAAGGGACATACTTATTGCCCTATAGTAGTAGGGGAAAACAAGGGTTTCAGCTCACCCGCTATTTTTACCCCTCCAAACAAATACAAACTATATCCTAAACTATACCCCTTTTTTTTACAAAAGTATTAGTAAGGTTTTTAGCTCACACCCCCTCTCTGTTATTACAGTGTTAGTGAATCCAAGTAGAGATGTGATCGGTATCCAGGTAAGCTAACACAAACTCCGTCATTATACTACAAAAGGTGATAGCCTACCTACCCTGTCATGTATTTTACATAAATCCAGGTAGTGGTATGATGCCACGTGATCGGTGAATCATCCGCAAGGATGCCTCATATAGAGGTTGTCGAATTTGCTAGGACAAATGAAATCTGATAATATTCACACGTGATCGCCAGTGTATAAAAGACCTGTAGATTCTTAATTGCGCAGTGGAGCCGGCCTTCACCAGGTAGACAGCTTTAACCCAAGCGGAAATTAGAACGTAGTGAGAAAGGTAAGTGATATTATTTTATACCTCATTATCAATGATTAATGTTTCAACTGTTGATATTAGAAATACTTCATTATCACGATTGTAGAGACTAAATTTTACTTTACTACTCACACAGCGACGGGATTCGAATAATTCTTTTATCTGTGGTTTGTTTAGAGGATATTTTTGTCGTTAAAATATATATTTGACCCATCGAGATCAATTGTAAGCTTAGTATATTTTTGTTGGCTAATCGGACTGTGAAAGCTTTTAAATTCCGCTAGCAACGTTTGATACAATTGTTCGAGATAATTGAAATACTCGCTGTTATCAGATCTAAGGAGTGAAAGTTTTAGGTTGTCACATGTTCCACTAAAACATGTACCTGATGTTTCATTATTAAATTCAACTGTCAATTGTTTGCCGTCCATCATTAGATATTTGATTTTACTACTGTAGCTATTTGTCATTGTCAAATATTCAAACATTATTTTATAAGTTTAGATAAAATTTTAGTCGGTCATCATCATGACAATACCCAAGGGCAAGTGTATCTACCCCATTTTCGCAATAACGTTTGTCATCAAAATTACTCAATCTTCGTTTGATAATGACATCTGTTTCAAGCTTATGATGATTAGTCCGAATAGCCATAGCTCTCATAAAACTAACACCGCCATCAAACGCGTACTTGTAGTCATCAAATTTCATAAACATTGTAACAAAATCACGAGGTAGATCTTATGCTTTTTTCGTTATTTTATTATTGTCTAACAATACGGCATACATTTTGCTGCGTAATCCGATAAAGTATTTGATAGCGCTCGAGTTCATTTCATCCTTGAACTTACCAATAACCTTTTTAATTGTGTCGTCATGAAATTTACTGTCACGAGGGTAATCAGAAAGATCAAACAGATGTCGATTATTGTACATGTCCTGATATCATCGCATTCGATTTCATATACGAGTGAATCATTATCAGAAAAGAATAATCTACTAGCCGGCAACTGAATTTTAACAAAATTATAATGAAAATCGTACATCAGCCACTTTGATAAATCTAAAACTGCAGCTCCAATTTAGATCGGCTTGTTTAGCTTTAGATTTGATTTTCTTCTTTGTATCGCAACAAGATTCTCATTAAAAATTTTCATGCTTACAATTTTGTTTCTGCGATTGACATCATTAACTAATTCGATATTTACGTGTTTCCTAATATTCTCCATCGTCTTACCAAAAACAGCATTGTTCATCAGTTTAAAGAAGTTTTTCTCAAAATCAGTTTTTGCTGCAGCTCTTCTTGAAGTGTTGGAGTTAATGTAACCTCACATCCACGGCGACTGATTAAATTTTAGTACACGATGAACTTTTCTCAACACAAGACCAGCATCGACTACGTGCTTTAAAACTTTGTAATGTAAAAGGTAATTACGTTTATGAAGGAAATTTGGTACTAGTTTCTTGACAATAGAATATTGTCTTGGTGATGCTAACGCATGTTGTTCTTTTGATAACAAACTATAATCTATAACCATCGATTCCGCGCAGAAAGGGTAATCGTTATGCAATTTGTGTAGCCAAGTTGGACAATCGAGATCAACCTCAACAAAACATGAAACATCGTCAGGTATCTTTTTGTCTGTTTCAGATAGAAATCGATCAGCCGTGATCCAGTGAAATCCACCAAGAGGCATTGATTCTATCATTGAACAACCGTAAAGATTATTGCAATCTAGATCAACTATATACTTCGAAGGAAGCTTAGGATTATACTCTTTCAAATAATTGTTGTTTGCTTCAGCATATTTCTTCGTTATCACGCTAATACCGCCTCTGATACCTTTTTAAAAAAAATTGAACATATCAACGTCAGTCAGTAATTCTAACCTTACCTTACTAAACTTTAGCAGAGCATTCCATGACAACGCCGGGGCAGAATAATACCATCAATGATCTAGTCCGTAATTGTCATAACTTACTTCACGAAAACTTTCAAAAACATCTGCTAATAATAACACGTCAGTTTTCAAATATAAATCATGATAATCACCAAAAGTCTCACAATCAAACTCTTTCCAGATATCTTGTGCATACTTGTACTCGTCATAAGTTATATTTTAATTTTTTAATTTGCGAGTAAAAGTTGTCTTTGTCAGATATAGATGTTTCATCAAATTAATTCAGTCGTCGAGATATTCGTATGGAAAAACTCCTTTTTTAGCTCGTAGATTAAATTTATCTCCGAAACAGTCTCTTAGGTTATCAAATTTACTACAATCTTTTACTAGCTCATCTAATGATGCTGGCATAAACTGCAAGCTGTCAATGAAACGTAATTTACTTAGCGTAACTGACATGTACTTTTCAAAATTATTTGGAATGCTTTTGATGACTTTATCGAGTTTTAGACTAGCTTTTATATCAGGATCACCAAAAGCTTCTACTATAATGTGACTATCATATCCTCGAAAATTGTGAAGAATAACTGGAATAAAATCTGGAGCGTGAAATTTTAAATTACACTGATCATGAGCCGCTCCACGGTACTGTCCGGTCAAATGGCAATGATCATGTACATTTTTATTACTAACGTTGTCAGTATCAAAAGCTTTTCCACAAATATAACAAATTTCCGTTTGTTTGTGACCAGATTCTTGTTGAGGTGTTAATTTTAACATTGGATTTACTTTTTTCAAGCGAGTAAATATTTTATCAACTTTGTTAATCAATCGCTTGAGAAGCCAGACAGCTGGATTTTTATCACGATAGTATTGGATTGGTTTAGATAACCTAGAATCAGTACAATAAACTACCTTGTACGCTACTCCACACGGAACATGGTTTTGAATTTTTCTTGTATTTGATTGATTAGGATAATTTTCTACGCCAAGTACAGGTTGACGTAAACACTCAAAATCAGCGTATATGACGAAAGGAAGTTTTAGTTTGTGATTATGATGGACAAACTGTAACACACTATCTTTTTTAGATGGCATTGTTATTCTTTGTACATCACTACAGTACTGAAAATGCTTTTGTAATTTCATTGTTAGTACAACCGTGCAAGCAGCGATAACAAAATAATTTTTTGTTCTTATCCTTATTGTACTGTTTACCAACTAGTCCGTTAAAGTTTTTAATCCAAACGTAATGATTTTTATAAAACAGTAAATTTATAGTCGATTGTGAAGCTTTTTCTGAAATATATCTCGGATATACGTCCTCTTTTTCATCTAGTTCGAGGACGTTAATTGAAACATTATTCTGCTTCTCAAATTTTGGTATTTGATTTTCTGTCACTGGAAAGATAATATCTTTAAAATTTAATCTTGACACGTGACTGATATACTTTTCAAGACAAGTAGCGTTTTTTTTTCTGCTGGAAATAGCGCGGAAAGAACAGCCCATTGGAAACATTTGTTATCTACGTTTTTGATGTTTATACATCTTTTTTATTTTTGGTGGCAGGTCGATGCACGAACTATCGCGTAATGCGTCATATTTCATCGTGTGAAACAAAACTTCTTTGATCATTTCAAACTTCCAATCCGAACCTAATTCGGTGAATTCCTTTTTTTTTCTCCAAATTTCTTGGTGTATTTCATCAGATAATGATAAAAGATCAGTCCCAAGCAAAACACGTCTTGATTTTGCGTTCATATAAGGGTCTGCAATTTCCTTATCAGTTGATTCTTTCGTTACAAGTAGCTTTGAAAATATAGCATGATATTGCACTAATAATATTATACTTTTGTGTTTTTCGAGCTCACGTTTTACAGTTGTCTGTAGTAGGTAGTAAAGATTTGTTGCAATAAAATTTACTAGCACGATTTGTGTATCAAACCGATAACTATTATCAACACCTGCAACAGCAGTCGCTATTTTATCAGGTTCTTCCATAAGGCTTTTCTTGGCTATATCACGCAATATCGACATTGCTATAGTCTAATATCTAATTGATAATTTACCTCACACTGCGCATGCGTCACGTTTGAAAAAACAATTAGAGATAACAAAAATCACTATAGTATAATGACAGCAAATCTGACAAGCGCACGTGAGCAAGAGGTATATCACGTTCATCCAAAGTACAACTTATACGCTGGAAATGCATTAGGTTCAGTCACTAACATCAAAACTAGAATATATGTTGGCTAATTAACGCCGCGGGTTATCAGTTTAGTGTAAAGGGAGATAATACCATGAGGATTACAATGCTTAGAAAACATTTTATTTACACATTGTTCTGCGATAACATTCCAGAGGGACAACGTGTATATCATGTGAACAGTAAAGACACTGATGACAACATTGAAAATTTGTCTTTACAAAATTAGTTTCAGCCGAATCCGGTCTTTAATTTGTATGAGGCTAACGATCGCGGTATTATTAGAAACAGAAAAATTAAAACAGTTATTGGTACTATGAGTAATATGGGATATATCAGGGTAATTGTTAGAGGAAAACTAACAGATCTCGTTAATTAATATAGTCATATGTTTGTTTACGAGGTGATCAACGGATCTATACTCAATGGCCTTGTTATTAATCATATTAATAACGTAAAGAATGACAATCGATTGGAAAATATGGAGCTAGTGACCCAAAAGGAAAATGTAAGAAAAGGACGAGGTGGTGGTATTAATGTTAAATGTCCAGCAAAACCTGTTGTTTCGTTAAACCTCGAAACGGACGAGGAGATCAAATTCAAATCAATTACAGGTGCGATGAAATATTATAAGATAAATCCCGCAGTCGTAAAATTTGTAGCTGATGGAGTAATAAAATCAACATTTTAAATCAAATACAATGCTAGGATTGTTTTTAGATATGATGATTAAAAATATTTGATAGCTTTGTTTTAGTCAAACAATGATGAGCATATGCTACAACATTATTATGATCAAATTTTAGCGTTGTTACTGCACTTTCATTAATTTTATTTTTTTCTGCTTCTGTTAGTAATATTTTATGAGAATCACCTTGCATTACAATAATGTCAACAGAATATGCACTATAACCCGACAAACATTTTCTTACCGCTTCGGCTAGCTCTTTGTAATTTAATATAATAACTTTTTGGTGATATTTTACCTCGTCAGTCATCTTATAATAACAAATTAGATAAAAATATTATAATAATGGACTTGATGAAACGACTCGCACAACTATATGAAGAAGATACTATTGATGTTAGCGATAAGGTCGCCAGCAATATGGTCACGCATAGTATTATATTTTCCAAAGATTTCATAGACAAATCTGTTGGTTATAGTGAAGATGATATTTTGTATAACAACGAATCTGATGATGATGGTGAAATAGTCACTGTTGCTGACAGACCTAATTGCAGCAGACCAACCACTGAACGATATAATGCCAAGTATCACATTGCAAAAAAAATAATGAAATTTAATTTTACCGTTGCCCAACAGCAAATATTTTGGCAGCTAATCAGACCTTTCTTAAACATCAATATTCTAGGCCGACAGAAAAATATCAAATTCGATTTCATATTTGCCAAGATTTTTAATCTAATGACGATCTCTAACGATCGCAGACATATAATATCCTTATGTAAACCAGTAAAATGTAAATCTGTCAAACAAAAGTATGAGGAAATTTATAATAGCATTATATCATAATTTGTTTGGTTGGGATCAAACTATTAAATTTATCGCTATACCCACGCCATTAAACTAAACTTTTATCTCCTTTCTTCCTAATCACTTTTTCAATAACAAAAACATCCTGCCCAGTTTTCTGTAGTTCTTGTTCGTAAAAACTACCTACGATAGGTTCTCCTGCCAGATCGTTTAAAGCGTGCGTTACAGGTATTGTTAAAAGTACCTTATCAACAACAAATACTTCGCTCCAGTTCGGAGTAAATCCTTTTGCAAATACCATTTTTATCAAAGAAATTCTAACTTTATCACCAGCCTTAAATTTATGTCTGCGGTACATGTTTTCATTTGCTATTATCGGATTTTTAATAGCATTATTGGGTGACATTTTGATGGTTCGATGTTTCGTGTTATTATATTCGCCTACGATTCGAGAAAGGTCATCGATGTACTTGTTGGTGTTTTTAGATGTCATATGTTTGTGTATTTTTTCGTTTAACGTGCGATTAAATCTCTCGACAACAACGCTTTTACCTTCGTTTCCTGTAACATATTTTTTTATATTATTTTGTCCCAGAAACTGCTCAAACATTTTGTTAAAAAAAACTCAGATCCGTGATCAGTCTAGATTTTATTTGGTTTTCATTCTGTACTCGTTATTATTTGTCTTAGCAAATCAGTCATTGAAGTCCCTGTCTTATCCGAAACAGGTACACAAAAAGCGTATTTACTAAAAACGTCTATAACGTTAAACAAATACCTTTTTGGAGCACCATCAGCACCAATGTTAAACTGAGCCAGATTGGATACATCCACCAAATCTATTGCCCAGATATCATCTACAGCGTTTGCGACAACTTTACGTAGTGGAAACATTTTTTTGTTAGGTATATGTAGTTTGACTGCAAGATCATCGTATACTTTTTTTCCAAGTCCAAGTTTATATTTTGCTCCAATCATTCCCTGAACAAATCTTCTATCAAAACGTTGTTGGCTCCATATCACGTAATTTGTCTAACATTACTTTATCACAATCTGCTTTCGAGTTTTCATGATCACGATAACAGATATCATGACGCATCGCTATTGCATCCACTTGATTGTAAGGCTCTTGTCCTGGCAATGGATTATCGTTTTCATCTAGTTGTTGATCTAGCGGATTATAAGGTCCTGTATACCGATGACCTGGCAAAGTCCAACCGCCTTTTGGTTTTGGTAATTTTCCAATAATTTTGTGTATATCTATACCTGTACCTATTATTTCTCTGTTGTTACAACATTGACAGTATGCGACAATTTTATTTTGCTCAAGACACAAATCTCTGTCAAAATCACAGTTGCATATCATTTTATATGTTTATTCATCTAATAAAATAACCTCCCTGACGCTGGGGACACTGTCGCTTGGGACGTTTTCTTTAGAAACATATTGTTTTTTCGCAGATTGCACAAATATTCTTTAATATCATCCTATTGTTTTTTGTTTTTTCTGTTGTTTCATTAATAGTTTTTGTTTGAGTTCGACACTTGAGACAAAATGTTGACATTATTATATTTGTAAGTTTAGATAAAATTAATTGCGATCTCATCATTAGCGTGAGAAGGTTGCTTGTCAAACTGTAAAATAAATTTTAAAATATTGAGATTTCTGCTCTGGGACATCTGTCGGATAAACATTATACAATATTATCCGCAAGCGATCGTTCCAACAGGTTGGAGTTGATTTGACGAATAATACACCTTTTCATATTTTTTGATCAAATACTTTTTATTACATCGCTTGGAGGAAGTCCAAACGAGTCGAAATAATTAATATTATAAACTGCTACCCAATGTGTACCGGATCCGTCATTGAAATCTTGCAAATTTATCACACACAAACTTACAGCTGACGGTGTTTTTATTGCTGCGAGTTCATCTTTAGAATAAACTCCGTAAAATCCGGGAACCGCTTTTAACTTATCGAATATATCAAAATTACCCAGCGGGTTGGTCGAGTTCCTGGTAATGTTAGGCCACTTCCGATTCCTAAAAGATTTGGCAGCAGACTTCTCGCAAGTACCGCCAAAAGTGGAGCGAAAGGAATAATTCCTCCCTCTTTTGTTTGATTGCATATGCATTTGCAATTTTGTGTTGGCGATTTTGTTGCTTTCTTTTTTTGTTTTCTTTTTTTATGGCGATTTTGTTGTTGGCGATTTCTTTTTCCCTTGTGGCGTTATAATATGTCATTTAAATAAAATTTACAATTTTGTTTATTCCACTTCCAAGAATGATACCATTACCCCAAAAGCTGACATTGCTGCTAGTCCTAATGTTCCCAACACAGGCAAAACTTTAGGTATTATTGTGCTAGCTAATACTGATAATGCCGGACCAAGAAAACCACCTTTAACGACAATGTCATTTGCCATCGCTGTCATTTGTGCAGCACTCAAATTTAAAATAAAAGTTTTTACGATCATACTTCTTTGCCTGATTTTTTGTTAGCATTAATTTTGTTAAAACACCATCAGAAATATTAGGATTGATTTGTAATGATACTTGTTCTCGCTTTGCAATAGCAGCTAATTTTTTAACTTGACCATCAGTCAAATATACTTCTTTTACAATATATTTTGCCATTTTATATAAGAAATTTAGATTAAACTTGAACTGTCATTTTACCTCCAATAGAATCTACCGTGATAAATCTATCACTAATCACTAATGCGTATACGTGCAACGACGCTACTGGAACCTCCCCAAGTGTCCAAGTAATTTCAATATCCGCTGTGCTGTCTACAGCTCGCTCGTTATGTTTACTAATATCAAAATGAAATATAGGATAAAGTGTACGAAATTTCTCTGCTGATATCTGAGTTCCATCTTCAAGATCTTGAAATTTTTGCATTGCGTCCAGCAGATACATGAACGGTCGAGTAATATTTTTATTAGCGTCATCTGAAAAATTGCACTCTATAGCTCCCTCTGGATATTGCTTTGAATTTAGTCTAGCGTATATTCGTCTGACATCAGCGTGGTCAAATATTGCATTGTTTTGTTGTTGGTTACCTCGTCGGGCGTGCTGTTGACATACGACAAATATTTGTCTCGACAGTTGTTCGCTGGATGTTTTTGTGACTCGCCACGTGTAGTCGGTAGTATTTGGAACCGCTGTCTGATATACCTTATGCTGCTTAAAATAAATTCTGTTTGTATGCTTCTCAAGTGTTCTTTTTAATTGTGACATTTTAATTATCGACGGTGTTATACGTGGCATCAACAGAGCAAGTTTGTTTATGATAAACTCTACATCAACCCCTCCAGATCTAAAATAGCAATCGTTTTGTTCTGCTCGATCTAAAAAAGCGTATGTTTTACTCCGCGAAAATCTTTATCATGGTCACGACAAAAGCCGAAAATCATACTTAGCGGAAGCGTCATTGTAATTTGACCTGATCCTGTTGCAAGTTCTCTTCGCCTAGCAAAACCTTCGTTATAACGTGGATTTCTCACATCAAGTGTGTTAAGAAGCAAATTAACATCGCAGTACCGTTTGCATCTGCAGTTGGTGGTGTTATTTTAAGATTATTAAAAGCTGCAGTAAGAGAAACTCTTGTAGCGTCTGCATTAGCAGCTGCACCTGGTGCAGCTATATCTAGAGCAGCAGCATTAGCAATGAGAAAATTTCTAACAATTCAAGCATTTTCATCAGCATTAGCCCCGTGTACTATATCACCTCTTTTCAAAAATTCAGTTGATTCAGCTATACCCCGTCCAGTATCTTTAAACCACATCATGTTGGTTGCAGTTGATCTCGAGTAATTATCTGAAAACGAAATAATATTTAAAATTGTACTCGCAACTTGTAGATGACCTGATATATCTTCTATAGTTTGATTAGCCAGTTGATATCTAGCACTTTTGAATAAATTTCAGCCGTTATTTATAAGAGCTACTTCTGCTCCAACTGCAATTGCAGCAGGTGGATTGGCTACTGTCATAATCTGACCGCGTACTTCTAACATAGCCTTATGTGGCAGTAGAAATATATCTTCGTCTCTGGTGTTAAAGATTCTAATACCAGAGTTTTCATCAAGATATTCAACATACTCAAATTCTGACACAGCGTTGACGATGTCATGAGTTTCTGTTAACTTGAGATATTTTTAGCAGACATTTTGTTTATTACATTATATAAAATTTTATTGCGGCACTGTTACTTTAGATATTAAATTTTGTATGATCTGCTCGCCCTTTGGTGATAATAATTTTTTTTGTTGTTACCATAGCTCGTTGAGTTTCTTTTGTTGGAGCGATTTCTGATATAGCTTGTTTTATTTCAGATGCAGTCGGTGGATTTCTTTTTATTTTATCAGCTATTTTTTGTCCCACCGCAGTCCCAGCGGCAGATGCAGCCCCAGTTGCAAAAGCTTTACCCGCGTCAATAGGAATTGGTGCAACTTTACGCGCTATACCAGGAATATTTTCAATAACTTGTGTAAATGTATTTCCAAAAAATCCTCCTATTATTTTTCTTCTATAAATTGTTTCCTTTGTTTCATTATATTTGATGTTGCATAATTTTTACTTTTGCTCGCGTAGATGTAAATAATAAGTTACAACTTCATTATTTAAATTCAACTGTTCTCCAGATTGATCTGTCAACTGCATTATTATACTTGATATTTGATCTTCAACATTTAAAGGACGATAGATAATATTTCGTGGGGTTATTTGCACGAGAGAACCTGGCGGAACTTCTGGTGAGAAACTGTAAATCGTATGACCTTTGCTGCTTTTTGATGTATAAGAGCCAGAAGCAATAGAGCAATTTACTAATATCGTATTTACTTCTGTTATATTTACTGGCAGTTCACTGTCATACGTAATAGCCTGATCAAGTGCATTGTAAGTTTTTTCAGCAAATCCCAACAGTTGTGCAATACTTCTTTCTCTTGGTTCAAGACTGATTAATATATTTTTCAAAGTTATCCTAGCTCGCAATGTGTTATAATTCGCTGACAACTCAAAATTATCAGCCACACCGTCAGCTTTTGTTATGAGCTCTTTGATTGTCCTGTTTAGGTCAGTAATATTATAAGCTCCTTGTGAAATTTTTACTTTTTTTGTTGTAGATATTGAAGAACTTGTAAACGTAGTAAACCACATTTCATCGTTAACATCAGTTTTAACGTTAGGCATAGCATTCCAGCAAGTACAAGAGATTAATACAATCTCACATTGTTTTGCAGGATCTAGTTGTATAGGAGTAATATAATTTACTGAAAAATTTGCACTATCTTTCGCAGACTCACTAGATTCTAGCAATAATATTGTTGACATTTTTTATATTATATCATTTTACAAAATTAAGTCGCGGTGTAAAGTTTCATATTTGTCAGATGTTAATAATTCGCTTGATCTTAGATGATCAAGTATGTCAATGATTTCATTATCAATCTCAACACTAACATTCCCAGCTTCTTTTGATGTTATTAATAACATTAATCTACCTATCCTTTCAGTAGTTGATGTAAATATTTTTACATCAGTTCCTGTTTTTACTTCTCTACTTTTTTTCTACACGAGTTTTATCGAGTGTATCAAATTTTCTTTTAAAACTCCACCCTTTACCAAAAGGTTTTTCTCTACTCTTTTCTGCTGTTCTTCCAAACTTGAGAGCAATAACACCATATCTCATTCTATCATAAAGTGGATGCATATTTTCAATTTCTGTAACCGTGTTTATTTCATATTTAGCAACAACTCCGTCTTTAAATATTGCATCTAATCTATCGATTAATGTTTAATATTCTGCACCAGTCCAATTACCTATATTATCAATATCTTTTATATTTTCTTTCTTTAAAAAATCATCATACTATTTATTATCTATCGTATTATTTGCTCTTCTTATAAAATGCAGTCTTTGCTCTCCAGCCTCCATATACTTTACGGTAAGATCGCCAACTCTTTCTTGCTCCTCTTTGATATCTTTTATTTCTCCTGATAAATTTGTTATAATATTTTTTTTCCTAGTGTTGTTAACTCTGCTAATCTTCGCTTAAGTTCCAGCGGATTATTTATCAAACGATCTGTTTCAGCTTGTCTAGCAGCAGGATCAGCTATATTTGCTGTACGTGCTTCAGTTAGTTTTCTTTTGTCCTCATCAGATCTAGTTGCAATTTTCGCAGCAGCTGCTTCTTGTTGTTCTTTAACAATTCCAACCAACCCTTTTTGTTGCAGTTGTTTAAGTCTTTTTGATAGTGGTTTAGTTTCAGGTTGTTTTTCAAGTAGTGCTTCAGTAGCAGTTACTTGTCCACGTCAAGCTTCCTGTACTTTTTTCTTAAATGATGCCTGAGATTGAGCAAGTTTTTTTTTAGATCTTCTATGTGTTTTCTATATTTTGCTCGTTTGTCCATTCTTATTATTATAAATTTTATAAAACTAAACCACGTTTTACTGTATGCGACGATTAATACAACAGCGAAACATTTTAGTTGGATCATGTGTAAGTTTATCAAATAAGAAAAAGTTGTATTTATCTTTTGTAGCATTACAAAAAAGTTCAATAAACTTATCTTTTGTCACGTCATCGCATTGCTCGCTTGCAATATTTCTAACGTCAACATTGTCCAGTCCTGGAAATAATATAAAACAACCAGTATTTCGCCGAATAAATCTGTCAACATTATAAAAACCCTGAGAAAGATAAACAGAATTACACTGTTTGTTACGTGACAGTCAGAAATACGATCTTATTTTATTCATCTCCATGTTATTTAGCGGAATATCGTTAAAAACTACTATCTTGTGTTCATCTGCATCAAGTTAGTTAACTGGAATAAGATCTTCTGGCTGCCTAATTTAAAAAAAATCTTCACCAGCCTTAAGATCATCACGAAGCTTATTGTTATACTCGCTTAATAACTCATACTTATCTTGCTGTGGATTGATTGTGTAAATATAAACTCTATCGTAGTTAAAATTATTACCAATAAGCAAATTCATAAGCAAATTTGTATTTCCTGATCCAGTTCGCCCAACAATAAGATAATGACAATCAGGAAGTTCTTTGTTATGTTTGTGCTTCACCAGTCTCTCTGCATCAAAGTTTAATATCGACGACTTTGCCATTGTTGTTATAATTTTATATAATGTTGATAATTTTATGTAGGACAGTAAATAATGAGTTACTATACAAAATTTGGAACACTAGCAGGAGATGTATCCACTGAAGGTTATCAAGGTGACTTATCAAAGTATGCAACTCTTAATCAGCTCAAAAATGAAATAAATAATTTATTAAATGTTGCCAGTGTAGATCCAAGTGAAGTCAACATTTTCCAGGACAAATAAGGACGATTAAAAACGAGTAATGTGCAACTGTCAGATGTACTCGTACGAAATCCTACTGCGGTTGCTAATAATATCGTTACTTTTAACAATCTAGGTAAGATACAAGATTCTAGTATGTCAGTTAATGATTATGTTAAAAAAAGCAGGTGATGTATTTAGTGGGAACATTGTTATGAACCAGAACAATATTACAGATCTTGGATATCCAACTACAGATGATGATGCTACAACAAAAAATATGTTGACGATCAAGAATCAAAGTACATGTAAGTCAATGGTGATATGATGCGTGCATTTTTTAATATGAACCATAACGGTATTAATAATTTTAAGAACACCACAATCTGACTTTTATGCTGCTACAAAAAAATACGTCGATGATCTCAAATCTGAATTTACCAGTCACGTGAATACGTTTTTGAGTTTTCGTAGAAACATAAACAGAATTAATAACAAATTTTTTGGATGTCCACCAAATGTTGATATAAAACTTACTGATATTAACACAAAACTCAATATATTATAAGTGGAATTCCTAGTATTGTTGAGAAAACAAGTATAATTAAAATTCTTCACAAACAGATTAAAAATATTGTGTATACTGTTGATGCTGGATCTGGTGAATATACCAAGGAAAATAATTTTATCAAATACACTGCAGAAGTTACGGGTTTTATAGAATGTCAGTGATTAGCGTTTTAAAGTTTAAAATATCTACCAATTATTCGCGGTTTAATTATATAAATGTTGAGTTATCTGAAACTGTAATTGTAAAATTACATAAAAAGTTTGAAGAAGAATTTATACTTCAACCAGATAATGAAAATTTTAAAGGTCCTTATCGGTGGTGTTTGGAATTTATAGCTGAATTATAATTACCTACTACTCTCAATCCTGGGGATTATGTAAACAAAGATTATAATGAAAAGAAATATAGCTGATTTCAATCACAGAAGTATAGTTAATTTCAATCACATTTCAAAAGATAATCCAGCATAGGATGTGGACTCACTAAGACAATACTACAAATATTATCATAAAAAACTTTGGTGCGTAAAACTTGTTACAAATACTATAACAAGATCCTTCGAGTAATATCATATCTACCTTTGTTAATGACCAGTTCTGGTATAATTTCAAGTGGGGTATCATTAAATCCGTTTTTGCTAATCATATCTGGTAATGGTGTCTCCCTTACAGCGGCGTGTAAAAAAGTAGAACCAAGACTTTTAATAAAAAAGCAGAGCTGTCTAACATCTGTTATAACTTACAAGAAACTACTTGATCAGATCCGGTCTTACCTACGAGGGGTAAAATATAATATGGATGATTGAATACGTGAATTTCGCATTATTGACAATATGTTAATAGACATTCTTCAAATGAGGGTTAGCAAGTATGAAAAAGATTATCAAAAGAAGTATTTTATAACGTAAAATTTTATCTAAACTTAAGTTATAATATCACTTATCTTCCTCGTTTTTCGTTCAAATGCGTAATTTAATTTCCGCCCTGCACATGTTAACTGGAATCGCAATGCTCTACTGCGTAAAAAGAATCTACAGGTCTTTTACACACAGGTGATCACGTGTGAGGAAATAAATTCCTTGTTTCACTACCAGTAAACTGATACATAATTGTGGTATAAAATCCAGGTAAACCGATGACTAACAGTCACCTGTAAAATATAGAGAGAGGCTAAACTGATAGAGCTTATCTATTCCGACTGAAATTTTATCTAAACTAAAAAAATAATGTTTGAAAAATTTAACAGTGACAAATAGCTACAGTAGTAAAATCTAATATCAACAATTGAAGCATTAATTATTGGTAATGAGGTATAAAATAATATCACTTACCTTTCTCACTCTGTAAATGTCCACCACTATGATTAAGCTCTACGTTCTAATTTCCGCTTGTCTACCTGGTGAAGGCCGGGGCTCTACTGCGCAATTAAGAATCTACAGGTCTTTTATACACTGGCGATCACATGTGAATATTATGAGATTTCATTGGTCCTAGCAAATTCGACAACCTCTATATGACGCATCCTTGTGGATGATTCACCGATCACGTGGCATCATACCACAACCTGGATTTATGTAAAATACATGACAGGGTAGGTAGGCTATCACCTTTTGTAGTATAATGACAGAGCTTGTGTTAGCTTACCTGGGTACCGATCACATTTCTACCTGGATTCACTAACACTGTAATAACAGAGGGAGAGGAGGGTGAGCTAAAAACCTTACTAATACTTTGTAAAAAAGGGGTGGGGTATAGTTTAGGATGTAGTTTGTATTTGTTTGGAGGGGTAAAAATAGGGGGTGAGCTGAAACTCTTGTTTCCCCTACTACTCCTATCATAAGTCCATACTATTAAATGTTCAGAAAAAATTCTCATAATTTTGAATGTCCTGTTGTACTACAATGATTCAAACTAAAATGTGTTTGAATGGGATCTCAATAATAATGGGATAATCCATGATTCATGATATGCCTCCACTTTTTCAACTTTGCAAGTAATATGCTTGTTTATACGGTGTACCTTAAAATCCTTTTTATTCGGTGTACCTTAATATGCTTGTTTATACGGTGTACCTTAATATACTTGTTTATGCGGTGCACCTTAATATGCTTGTTTATACGGTGTACCTTAAAATCCTTTTTATACGGTGTACCTTAATATGCTTGTTTATACCGTGTACATTAATATGCTTGCTTATACGGTGTACCTTAATATGTTTGTTTATACATTATGCGATAATATTGTAATGCTCCAGAGCTATCTCTACAGAGTGAATCCAACTCTCGCGTGAATTCCGCAAGAATTCACTTGTTTTCTCCTTTTTTCAATAGCTTCATCAGCTGTTTTCAGCTGAAAATTCTAACAATACGCCAAGGCTATAAATACAGCTTTTTCTAATCACTGAATGTCCACAAAAATAAGCAAATCAAATTTGCTTCACAACTTCACAATTAAATGCCAACCTCTCAACTGCATAATTTATTCTGATTTGCATTACGTAACGATGCGCCAGTTCTTCACGCCGTAAAATATAAATACAACTCACACACCAAGTACATGGAATTAGTTTCTTACCTTGTCAGTCAGATCATGATTTTAAGCATCATTTTGTATGTATTGGAACAATCCCTTATTCCATTGTACATACTATCAGTCTCTATCACAAATAATTTACATGGAGACACACAATCAATCAACACAGTTAGATTTTAACCGGACTTACCCTACTTGCCCAAAGACCCGTTTATACGACTCTGACCTGAATGCACTACGAAACTAAACGATGCCATCATAAAATCTCATTAACGTTGCATTCTGTGACGATTGCCCCTAGCAACTGGCTGATTACTCAGGCAAATGAATATTTGTCCAGTACCGAATTCATGTGATCAAACAACTAGTCACAATGATCTAATAAATCCATAAAATGGAGACGTAAATAGAAATGGCAAACACACACTAGATTGAGTGCAATATGATATAAAAAAATTGCCTCCAGCTCTTAATCAGACCTCCACTTTTGACAAAGCGTAATCGGTGTAAGTCAATGTTCTGCGTCTTTTTTCATTGCCAGTTTATTAATTGGAATACACGTCATGAAAATGACCAGACTCTGTGATTTACATTTTGACATTAGTACAATTCGAGTCGTTCTTGAATTATGTCACAAGAGAAGGCCAAGCCTTAGACACGGGATGGGGGTCAAGCGTACGGTAATTATGACAATTCAGCTCTATTTTAATTTTAGCCATGCATTTCGGGAATTCGTTTGGATTAAACGGAATTTTATTTTGAATATGATAATTTGAAAAGAACAATTTAGATATGTATATTTGCTCCTAGATTGACCTTTACGTTTAACTGTCCTTTGACGGCTCGCTGCTTATGTCTACCTCTGGAATGTTAATGGAGAAAAGAAAGCGTAATTGCAATATCAGTGACAAAACTGGCCCATAGTAATCAGGACTAATTTATATGAAGTCATCCTTATCACGCTATTATTTTCATTAATACCCACATCCAAAAGAGAAACAATTTCTGAACTGATCTCTCTTAGAATAGATTTCTGAACCAGTCTTTATTGAGATAAAAGGAACCGGATGTTAATAAACGCTTTCCTTACAGAGTAAAGCAAGGGCTATAATCACACCTTTATAGATGATTCTAATAAATATCCCTAAACATGACCATAACTAACAAAAGATAGCATCCATACTGGTAACCTTTGAAAAATCAATGGTTAGTGATGAACATTTTTAAGTAAATTGATGGGCATACTTACATGAGAAAACAATATAAATTAATGCGACCCATTCCAGTCCCCACACGGCTCAGATAACTTATTCAATCTAAAATTATATCTGCCTGAACGTTTATCATTTCATGTTAGCAAACGAAAGAGTGTCAACATCATGACATCCTCTGAGTAAAGCATCAGCTGTTTCTGAGTTAGCTTTTTTAGCCACAGTGTCGTAGTGCTCTCTCTGTTTCTCTATACATCGTTTATCCCATGACCAATCGTTGAATTCAAACAGGAATAGCTCCACATGCAACGAACTTCTATTCAAATGAGAGCACTTGTACGGACATAAATCAAAATCACCGGAAAAGCAGATTCCGTTTTTAATAATATTCTTGTAAGTACTGCTTTCAGTGAACTTATTGTGATACCTGTAGTGAATGGACGCACGTGGCTTTGGGACCATCTGTTCTGGGGTAAAATATTTTTCGTAGTAGGCTTGGTCCACTTGACCTGCTTGAATTGCCTGAGATAAACCACCTTGTCTTTTTTGAAAGTAGAACTTATATTCCTCTCTGTGAAAATCCCAAATGTACTGGCAGAAAACATTAAACTGAGCAAAACGTGAATTGGAGACGACTGAGTCAAACATTTCGTCGAAAGACATGTTATGCTTTGCCTCTAGATGCTTCCTAAGTTTAACAATATGCTGAACCTTTATAATAACAGGAAAGTATGCCATGCATCTCATTACCTCCCTTTGCCCTGTCATGGCTCTTGTTTTCTCTGATGCATGTAGCCACAGTTTGTTTTGGAACATTCCAAAGAACCCAATGACTACAGGTTTTCCGTCTTCAAAAAGTAAATTTTCTGTTACTCTTGTAACAAACATGGTATCCGCGTCAATGTAACCGACGTACGTTTTGTTTGTAAATTTTTCCGGATAGAAAAAATCTCTCTGCATTCGTTCGTGGCCATTATTTTTGTATATTTTGGGATTTATTGGTTCCTGGTAGGCGACTCTAGGATAAGGGTATCTTTTAGACAAAGTTTCTCCTACTTTGTGGTCATGAGCACTTTCATCGTCCAGAACAACTACCAGCGACACATTACCTGGCCAGAAATAGAGTAAACTCGCCACCAATATGGTATCGTATCGGCCTACTTGTTTACTGAACATTCTCAAATATAAATCAAGGTCGTCCAACGGCGATCTCAGTTCGTATCTTGAAGAATTATGCTCTTGAATAACTTTGTTCTTCCTAATACTTTTTGGCATGAGCCAGAGGAACAGATTAAATACCGCGAATAGGACGATACACGTGTATGCCACTGTGAAGATGAAACTTTTTCTGGGGGATATATGCCTCCAACAAAATCTGCATTCAATGCGCATTTTAGTCCCAAATAATTTTACTAATGAGGGAGAAAAATTCAGCAAATGTGTTGTGAGTTTTCAAAGGAAGTCTTTCATACAAAATAGATGCCACATTTGTTCTGTAGTAGGTAGATTATTTTGAGTTGCACTGGAAACAGAAATAATAAAAAAGACGATAAAACAACAAGAACAAAAACATTGATATTAATAACATGGTATATATATTTATACGTACATTTTGGAGTTTTCATTCGGTGTTTTTTTGTTATTGCTTTGTTCAGTTATTTTTCCAGGTTTATCTTAATTTTAAGTGCTATGGGTCATCTAACGATAAAGAAACAGAGCTTCAAAATATATCCAATATGGATTAAGAAGTATATAAAATACCAAAAATCAATGTAGATTACGAAGATGCAAAAAAATGCTTATTTTTAGATGCAAAAGAAAATTCAACACCTCCTTGTTATATGACCAAATTCAGCAACATAACATCAATGTATTCTGGTCGCTTAGGTTTTCCTCCATGTTACAAAGCAGCAGGGAGGGCGAACCCTACAAATTTTTGCGACAAAATCGATTAAAGCCTCAGAATGCCAAATGGAACCTTCCTACGAAATCTCATATTTTAACCAAAAAAAAATAAATAAAGACCCCATTTTACAAATGGAGCCTTAGCGATTTTGTCGTAAATACATTGTCATAACCACCCTCGAAATTGCTGCCATCTACGTCGCAAATATGTTGTCATCTCGCCCTCCCCCTGCTGCTGATTAATACAAATTATTTAACCAAATATTTGATCAAGTCCAATACGATATCGTGACCGAGGGTCGTGTAAATTTATTGTTATAAATCCATATGGGACTGACTGAGCATGACTAAAGTAATTTTTAAATACATTGAAGTCCATATCGGAACACCATGTCTGCCAAATATTTCGTAGCGTATGTGTATCAAAGCCATTGAATACAGCAAGAATATTGCAGTTATTGCGAATAACTTTTGGAATTTGAGTATATCGTTGAGTGACATATATCACGTCAGTGTTTTTATGCCTACCTCGGGAAAATATTCTAGCAGGGTTCTTTTGATTACCTAACATTACATCATCGTACACTACAAGATTGTTTATGTCTCCATCGAGATCTTCTACTGATGGTGCATCATTAATATCAGTAATAAAGTCAATTACACTTTCACCTTTAATTTCTGATGCATTTTCATTATAATCTTTAGCACTTCATAGCACCGTTGATCATCTACAGATGGGGCAACTAAATATAATTTATCCCACTTCATAAATCGCATTATCAAATTAAGCAGCAATTGTGTTTTGCCTGATCCAGATGGTCCGATTATAATGGCACGGACAGAATTCGGAAGCGCTGCGTGGTGTTTTACCGGTTCTCTTCTTTTAGTCGCTGAAAAATCAATTATATTCATAACGCTATATATAAATTATGGATCTATATTGTGTTAAATGTAAACAGCGTACTAATACAACCGATCAGACAACCATTACAACTAAAAACAATAGACTAGCGCTTACTGGTAAGTGTGTAACATGTGGTACAAAAAAATTTCGATTTTTAAAAAAAGCAACTCGGAGGTGATATTGCCGCAAAACTTGGAAAACTCCCCGGAACCCCATGGGCAAAAAAGTCGGAGAAAAACACCTTCCAGGATATAGTTACTGTGGTCCCGGAACGAGATTAGATATCAGACTTGATGATCAAAATCAGCCCCGGCCTGGTGAGTATCCGATAAATGCTATTGATAAGGCATGTCATGCTCATGATGTTGCATATAAAAGCAATAATTTGCAACAAAGACATATCGCGGATGTAAAATTAATTCATGCGTTAAATACTATTCCCGATAAATCCTTCAAAGAAAAATTGGCTTCATGGTTGGTCAAATCAGCTATGAAAGGCAAATTGGTGTTAGGTGCTGGTAATTAAAAACACTAGTGTTTTTATAGTATGGAATCTATTTATTATTCTCCGAAAGGATACTGGAAGGGTAAAGCAGCAATCAGTAAACTCGCTAACGTTGCAAAAGTGAAAAAGTCCACTGCGAAAGATTGGTTATCCAAACAAGCTATATGGCAAATTTATCTACCACCGCCTAAACAAATTAATTATTCTCATTTTGATGTTACCGTACCCAATGAAGTTCATCAGGCTGATTTATTGTTTTTACCACATGACCATGGTTACAAATACGCGCTAACTGTAGTTGATATTGCGAGTCGATTTAAACAAGCAGAACCATTAAAAACAAAGTCAGCTTCTGAAGTCGCTTCTGCATTTGAAAGGATTTATAGACGAAGTCCTCTAAAATGGCCAAATCTATTACAAGTTGATCCTGGCAAAGAGTTTCAAGGTGCTGTTCTATCAACAATGAAAACTCATAATGTTACAATACGACGGGGACATACTGCGTTACATCGTGATCAGGCAATTGTAGAACGATTTTATCGAACTCTTGCAGAACGGTTATTTGGATATCAATATGCAAAAGAATTCATCCAAGAAAAACGATCTCGTGAATGGGTCCAAAGGTTACCGAGTGTAGTTGCAGCGTTAAATAACGAGATTACTCGAACTATTAATATGAAACCAAATATTGCAACAAAAAAAATATATACCCGAACAACCATAGCGGGTTAGCACTCAGCCACTTCTCGGTGATGTTACTGTGAGATATTTATACGAACCAGGAGAACTTGAAGGTGGTAAAAGAAGAGCTACTGATCCTATATGGAGTGTTACTACGCATAAAATTTCAACCATAACGCGATCAACTGGTAGACCTCCAATCTACAGATTGGATTCAACTGCACCTCAGCGTGGTTTTACACGCGAACAACTACAAGTCATTCCGGACGATACTCAATTACCGCCACATGGTCTTAACTAGCTCCGTTACGTCTATTACACTCAAGACAGGTCAACATCACATTGTTTCTGACATGACCAAGACTGTTATTTTTTCTGTCTACGGTGAATTGTCGAGGGTCTTTATCCGAATACTGCCAGTGCATTATACAATTGCAACTGGCGCAGTGATTATTCTGTTGTTCTTTTAATGCGATTATTACTTCAGCATCAATATCAAATTCTCGTTGTTTTTTTTGGTCCTGCTGTTTGTAACCAGAAAGTTTTTTTTATTAATGATGCTAATATCAGTGCTATCATTGTTTGCATTAAAATCATCATCGAAAACAATCCTTCGTAGTTGATTTATTCGTCGTACTCTGGACACTGCGAGATAGACTAAATTTGACCATTCAATGCGATTATCAACTATCCAAACAATTGTATCCGTGATGGTTAATCCTTGTGACGAGTGTATTGTTGTTACATAACCAAGCGTCCATGGTGATTTATCAGCGCATAATGCATCTTCTACAGTATTGATATCAACTAACACAATATCATTTAACACTAGAATCTGTTTCTCCGTCTGGCCTGGAATTTCAACTTCAATATTCTGCTTTCGTGTATCCAATGGTCTATAACACAACGGTACTGGAAACGTTGGGAATTTTTTCTTGTGTAGCTCAAACAACTTTTTCTGAAGTGCGTCTCTGACTATCTTTCTACTTGCTACTATAAAATCATTTGGTCTCCATGTTTCCCAAAAATCATTCATAGGCGTTTCAGAAATTATTTCACGCGCTACTTC
Organism: Potamilus streckersoni; assembly: GCA_016746295.1. Classification (NCBI taxonomy): domain Eukaryota; kingdom Metazoa; phylum Mollusca; class Bivalvia; order Unionida; family Unionidae; genus Potamilus; species Potamilus streckersoni. The sequence continues at coordinate 1,107,421 of JAEAOA010000564.1, forward strand.
ACATTGAATTCTATCGTGTTGTAATCTAATTAGTCTTTTAAACTCACGTAACTGCTCATCGAGTGCTCTATAGTCAGTATCAATTTCTTCGTAATAATCAACAAATCCTTTTAACCAATTATGTGGACTGCTACCAACAAATGGTGGTGGTTGACCATGATCGCCGCACAATATAACTTTTGTATTATTTTGCAATAACCAATCAAGAAACATTTTTAATACATCTTTTGAAACAGTACATGCTTCATCCCAAATAATAACCGCTGGAATAAATTTCTCACCCATTCGCTCAGGAGTCCAAGCATCACCCTTGTATCGAAAAAAACTATGATACGTGCAAGCTTCAACATTTCGTTGTTTGATCTCTCTCGCTAGTCTATGAGTTGGTGTGAGTACAATCATGGACGTTCTCTCTCGATATAATTCTATCGCACGTGTTGTCTTTCCAGATCCACCACAACCGTTTAAATAAACTGTTTTATATCTACAAATTGGATCTGATATCAGTGGTGCTTTTGACATAGAAAATCCATCAGATTTTTCACTGATAGAATTATCGTTCTTCAGGTAACTGCTTTTAATCTCAACGTCTGCTGATTCAGAATAATTGCATTGTATTTCATGTTTAATTCGCCATGTTCCCCAAGTCTCTTCGCTATTAGTAAATTTAGTTACCTCTTTGATATATTTTTTATCGACATCCATTGAATCAATTGCAACTCTAACTGCTATACTAGGAAATCTATTTATCATTGCAAATAAATTGATAGATGCATAACCCAGCATAGAAGCTCTCAAATGTAGATATGCAGAGCTTTCTCCATCACTGTAAGTAACAATTCTACCTAACTTTGTTTTATTGGACAAGAAGGCTGTTTTACAATTTGCGTATCTATTTTTCTCTACTGCATCTTTAATAACGAAGTAGTATTCGGCATCATCTATAATCAATCGTGAGGATTGTCTTTTAAAGTTGAATTTTTTTCCACCTTGTGTAAATTTACCGATTATTCTTCGGCCAAGATCCTTTGCTTCACTATTTCGTTGATTAAATATCTTTTTTGACCATTCAATGATGTACTCCTCGTCAGCATCAATATGTTTTCTAGACTTATCGATTATACTATCAAGACATTCTGGTTCTGGTAACCAGACATTGGTTTGTTTTTGATATGAGATAATCGCTTCGCTGACAATCAACGAAACTAACATTTTACAATCAATCATATATCGCAATAACACTATTGGTAACCACATCCTTTCAGCCATGTGTCTACCAATCCAAACATAACAACACGGATGAAGTCCTTCAGCGAATTCAAATGATAATACGCAAGCAAAACCGGTCAAATCAAAATCAGGCAGTGGTCCATTAATAGCAACGCGAGTCACTTCATGTGTGGGATGTCCAAACCGTTTAAAATACTCATCAGCGAATCCATATCCTAGAAAACTTCCTGGATAACAAGCAACGATATCAACTGATATCATACTTTCACGATTGTACTTAACGTTCCATAGACCGCCATGATAATATTCCAAACAGTTGGATTGAACATCCTGTAAAAACTCTTTTCGTGTTGGTTTCCAATTATGTTTCTTTCTTGCAAAATGAGCTGCAACTGATGGAATTTTAAACAATTTGTAAGTAACTGTTCGTAATCGTCGGATTTTTCATTAAAAACGCTAGCGTTTTCACTGAGACTTATTGCTAGATTTTTCATCTTATTATGTAGACTTTCAGTACGATATAATTCACCGTTAGGTTTCACAAATTGATTGAATTGATATTCTTCATCTTCAAAACTATGAAGTAGCCATACTGATACAGGGTCGTTTTTACACAAACTAGCAATAGCATCGAATACTCTTTCTTCAGTGAGAATGCCATCCTTGGTGAATTCTCCTGGGATATACTTCACTGTTCTGTCTCGCGGGAATATTGTAACCGCGGATGTCCATGCGTGTTTGTTATGATCAATAATTTTGATTGGAGCTCCGTTTTTATTGTATTTCGATTCGTATAATACTTCGCCAGTTATCATTGAAACGGTTATCGGAAATCTCAACGACTTTTCCAATCTAGCTATATCGGAAATAGTTGCTCCGTTCTCTTTCACTGTTAGCTCCCATTGATCTATTTTTTTACGTCTTAGATCGGTTAATTTATTCCCACGGAGTGCATTTGTAAAGTGTTCTATGACTCGTTCTGCCACACAATTGAGTGGTTTTTCCACTGACGTTGACTGTTTCATTGGTGCTACTTTTCCAATGTCAGGTTTCTTATTTAACGGATACATCCCATAAACAATTGCTGTTTCTGGATACGCTTTTTCATAGTATGGTTTATCAATTCCAGTTAACAGTCCTGGTCTGGAATCACGGCTAACAATGACTGTTGTCCTATCTTTGAGAATTGGCTCAAACTTGTCTCTTATAACCCAATCGCCCGATTCTAAATTGATAATGAATTTCACTCTGAGAAAATACCTTTTATTGCCAAGTTGTGATAGTATCATAGCTGCTGTTTCATCATTCATTCTAGCATCAACAACACCATCGATTCTAAATGTTGACCAGGTGTGTGATGCACCGTCCTGTTTAAACTCATGAACACAATCTCGTATTTTTCTAATCAGACTTCTATTATTTATTCTTTCTTTTGGTACATCTTCGAGAGTTCTATCAAGATTGAATTTAATATTTTTCCAAGACTTGATTGCCGATAATCTCTTGAATTCTTCATTCATATAAATAAGACAAGTATTTAAATAGAAAATTTTGTTTATATGTAATGAATCACTGCAAATGGCTTATGATTGGATCAGTAATTCCATGTAATAAATCGTGTAGAGGTGAATTCTGTGGACATCACTTACAGAGTGTCAGAAATAATTCGACAGGCCCGGCACCATGCATAAATTGTGGGGTGGGTGTGAGAGGAAAATCACAATTATGTATCAATTGTGGGGGTAAGCGGTTTAGAGAATTGAAACGTTATGATAAACGAATAAAAAACGCTATCATTGACCCTAACCATGACTCTGTCAAAGACAAAATCATAAAACCCCTCAAGACTACATTAATAGATTTATAATTAAAGCAAATGATGAATTAGACAAATAGTATTATTATATAAATGGAGCAAGAATTCATACCACATCCAATACTTGTTAATTATGAAATATCTGCTGATGGTGATCTTAGAAACCGCAGACTGAAAAAGCCAATTGGTTTTGTTAATAATCAAGGATACTTGCAATTTACCGCTGGAAGAAAGAACTATCACGTTCACAGAATTGTCTATGAAGCATTTTATGGATTGATTAAAGATGGTAATGTTATTGATCATATTGACTCCAATCCCTTAAATAACGCGATTTCCAATTTACAATGCATTTCTCAAAGAGAGAATATAAAAAGAGGAAATACAGGGACTTGTAAGTCAGTTGGAAAGAAACCAGTACAGTCATTTGATACAACGACGAATGAAGAAAGAGTTTTTCATTCAATGAATGCTGCGGAAAAATATTTTGGAATATGTATTCCTTCAGTACAAAGAGTTGCTGAAGGGATTTATCAAACAGCTATCTCAAAGAAAAATGGACATAGAATAAAGTTTTCCTATTTACAAGATAACTCTCAATAGTGAGTTATGCTATTTTAGTCATTTTTACATGATTTTACAATTCAGATCAATTACCATAGGGCAAAGTAGTCGATTTTCCATAGGGCAAAACACTAAAAACGTTTCGCACGTTAATATCATTGTGTACATATATTTTTTTTCCAATATTTATTCGCAATATCCACGTATATATGCATTAAAAAAGTAAATGACAATAATTGGAACAGCCGGAACAGCCACACAAATAGTAAATATGGTTATTGTACCGAAACGCGCGCGTGTGACACAAGACACTGGGTCAAGGTTCTATTAATAGATTTTTTAAAAATCCCAATTACAAAGACAGCGTTAACAGCGCTGTTTAGATTTTGTATGAAAATGAAAAAACTTTGTAATTACAAATAAAATAGATTGTATGTGAGGGTCAAAATAGTAAAGCGCATTACATGTAATTTAGTTTTTTAGTGTGGTAGCGCTACATGTAATAAAATTGTCAATGACACAGAAAAATATCATTCTCGAACCATTTAAGAAATAGCAGGTCCTGAATTGACAGGGAACCCTCATGACAGAGTTATCTCGTCATGTAAATCCATTATTATTACGATTATTTAATCGTAATATTATAGAAATTAATTTTAAAAAATTGCTATTATTTAACAGTTGTATTTCTTGTTTTAATGTTTTATTTAAATATTTAGCTTCCATTGAAATTACTACACAATTTTCACTATGAAATGCTAGGGAAATAAATACACACTCGCTTATCGATACCGGTCTTATTATCACCTTATATATAATAAGAGCCGTAATAAGTTTGGGGCTTTAAACGAAGCCCAATTTGCCAATTAAAACTCCCACACCATTGACATGGTGTGGTTGAATTTTTTCAACTGCAACCATGGTTAATTTCTTGGGTTGCTTTTGATTGGTAGATTGGGTGTAGGTCCGCCCCGTCGTTTCATGTTTGTATCGTCTGTACTGTCCCTATCATACCATCCTATATAATCACATTGTATATATATATATATATATATATATATATATATATATATATATATATATATATATATATATATATATATATCATCCTAATGTAATGTACTGTCCCTAGTATATATAATATCATCCTATATAATCGCATTGTATATATATCATCCTATCATCTCATTGTATATATATCATCCTATATAATCGCATTGTATATATACCATCCTATCATCTCATTGTATATATATCATCCTATATAATCGCATTGTATATATAATCATCCTATATAATCGCATTGTATATATAATCATCCTAATGTAATGTACTGTCCTCCCCCCACAACATATCTTCCGGAAGACCTAATATAGCATTTGTTACGTTAGAGCTTCCATTTGGGAGATCTATGTTTGTGGCCCTTGGGCTTATATAATGCGAAGGCACTAAATGAGTTCCAAGAATGTGCTGTCCCCCCTCTTTGACGTCGTTTGGCGCGAAAGAGATTTCCAAATGAGGCTTCATGTTATATGTTCAATGTTTGTAAAGAAATCACTTGGATTTCACGTCTAATACCCATATAACCCGCCCTTGAACTCGATTGGTATTAGGTTAGGGTATTGTATAAGTCTTTAATGTATGCCTTTCTTGCCTCGGAACTCGAATGAGGAAGAGACAGGCATTGTATATGTTTTTTTTGTATATAAAAATATTTTAAAGATAAAAAATACATTATTAATAAAATTCAATAAATGGAATTTCAAGATATTACATCTATCATCACAGAAATATCAAATTTAAGAAATCAAGGAATCGTACTTTCTGAATTTTTGAATGAAGACAGACTTTTGAATGAATTTGAACAAATTAATATACAATTGAAACATGGAAGATATGTTCTACCTAAAATGTATTCACTGATAAAAAGAATCCAAAAAGCGGTTAATGCTTCTTTGTATAACAATGATATTAATTTATTCATTTGGCTATTTAGTATAGTTGAAGCAATTAGAAAGAAACTCGGGGAACAGTACCAAGTTCGGTCAGAGATTGCTTTGAAAGTGAAATCTATAAGACGTTTGATTGATGCAAGCATTGAAACCCACAATTGAAAAACGTTAGCATTTTCAATAATGACATCAGAAGCATTAACTACCAGACTAGCCCGCGAGAGGTTAGCATTACTGAAAAAGTTTATACCAATTCGAGATAACGTGCGAGATAAACTACAACTTAGACAGCAAGCGCAGACTGACTTTTCTATTGGGAGCGAACAACTTTTTGCCCCTGTAACTAAAGCCACTGATGATATGAAACTTGCAACAGAACGTGCTATATACGGCGACATCCCTAAAGAGGGAGCAGTACCTATTATTGATGTATTAGGAAAATTTGCTACAGAAACTGAAAAAACTCAGGAGGGGATAAAACAGCTTTCAGGTGAGTTACAAACTCAGCGAGAAATACAACAAATGGGTAATATTGATACTGATGATAACCCCGTTGAAGATGCTAGTGATTCTATTGAAAAAGGTTCCACTAAAAAAAGTGTTCCTTTTAACGAGAAATTCACTGATAAAGCTATAGAAAAAATCAGACAAATTCAATTGCTGAAAAATGAAGACTAGATGTCATTTGGTGACTTCGCTGTAAAAAGTTATTATAAGAGAGGGGAATTTTTAAAAGACGAGTATAAAAAAACACAATAAAACGAGTTCAATGAGTGGATTGGTTATTAAAAATTAATAAAAATGAACCCGGCAATTTAAATAAGGATACATTGAATTACAGAGCTTTTCAAATGGGAGTTAATAAGTATGGTTTAGAACAACAACAAGGTCGAGGACGAGGTCGAGGTCGAGAACGAGGTCGAGGTCGAGGTCAAGGTCAAGGTCAAGGTCGACAATCTCCAGAAATTCAAAACGTTTCCGAATCAGAAAGTACTTCAGGAGAGGGTTATGGAAGTTCTCATCATGATTCTCATATATGTCCTAGTAATATCATTAATGATATATCACGACTTGAGGTTCTTATGGGAGGTAAGCGAGCTGGGAATAACTCAGTCGAAATAACTAATGAAGCATTTGATATTTGCAGACGATTATTCCAAGGTGGGATAATTGATATTCATACGTATCGAGAACTCTTGGATGAGTTAATGGACGGAATTCCAGGGGAATTTAGTGGTTATTATAGCGATTGAAATTTCTAAATGCTTGCATTTAGAAATTACAAAATCATTTCAAATAAGATGATAGTACACTATAATCACAATAAACCAACAAACGTGTATGTAGTAAACTCAAGATTGCCCGTTTATAAGGCATACTATGGAGACGGCATTGGAAATACCATAGCGGGTTTATTCACAAGAATAGCCCCAAAAGTAGCACCAATTGCTAAACAATTAGCGATGAAAGCCATTGATGTTATTCGTAATAAGGGAATTAACGCTGTTGGAGATCTTGCAGGAACGGCCTTTTCTACCGCAAAGAATAGAATAACGTCATTGGTGAAATCTAGATTCGGACGAAAACCACCACAAATGGTTTCAACACCGCTACCTTCAACAACAATGATGCCTGCAAATGTCAGTAAAGTGATAAATAACGCAGTGGAACAAAAACTAGCATCATTAGCAATGACTTCACCAGATAGTAGTAATATTGCAAGTATGATAGCTGGAAGCGGTCTTGGAGGAAATAGTAAAAATGTCAGACGAAAAAGAAAATGATAGCATTACTACATTTAGAAAAACGATAGTGTTTTAGTATAAATGAAAATAATATAAATGATAGTGTTTTAGTATAAATGAAAATAAAAATATTGCTGATCCAGCGTTTGATATGGCAGCACCAGTGAATAAAGATGATTCTAAAATTAACTATCAATATTATGCCTATCCTGCAAGAGAGCCTAATCAACCGGGAAGAGTTGAACTTCAAGTTCAAGATACAAGTAGATACTTTTTGCCGTGTGAGGCGTTTATTGAAGTAGAAGGACAGCTTGTAACAAATGTAGCAGCTAATACACCATATGGGGATAACCCAAATATCCGAGTTGGTTTCGTAAATAATGGCATTATGGCGCTATTTAACAGTGCAAGATATATCATTGATGGAAAAGAAATTGAATCAATAGAGCAAGATGTTGATCTTGCAACAACAATAATCGGACTTGCGAGATATTCTGATGATTATACAAGGTCGGCTGGTCCGTCTATGATGTTTGCTAAGGATACTTCTGATCATCCGAACCATTATCAATTTGTTAAAGTACGAACTGCGCAAGCTACTGCAGAAGCTGATCAGCAACTTGTAAATAATCCAGACCGTGAAGGTAGACCAGCCACTGAATTCGAAATTTTAAAAAGGGTCAATGATAATTTCAATCTAGGATTTGCTACACGAAATGGAACATTGAAAGGACAGCATCGACGGTTTTCATGTGCTATTCCGTTACATCACATATTCGGATTTTGTAGAAATGTCAGAAAAGTCATCTATGGAGCAAAGCATACGGTTGTGTTAGTGCGAAAAGAAAATGACAATGATGCAATCTGGCGTGCTGATGGTGTTGATGATGGGAAAGTCATGTTAAATAAATTGACTTTATGGATGCCCGTCTTGACTCCAGCAGTCGCAATAGAGCAACAATTACTATCGTTTATGGACACAGGTGGAAAATCATTGCTAAGCTGGCTAACAACAACGACTGATACGAAGCAGGATAATGTAAATGGCAAATTTACATTGCACTTAGCATCAAAACAAGGTGTTTCAGCTCCACGTCATATCTTTATAGCGTTACAGAATGTAGATCGGGTGGGTCATCAAGTATCTAGTCATATGATATTTGATAAAATAGGAGTTAGTGAAGTTTCATTGAGAATAAACGGACATCAAGAGCCAGCAGAGATTGTACAGCTTGATTATGATAACAACAACGTAGCACGTGTATATCATAGAATATTGTCGTATATGGGTCGTGATCAAAATGTTGATACTGGTTTGCAAATATCGCAAATTGATTTTGTAAAACACTATCCGATTTATTACTTTTCATTGGAACATCTTGACATGATGAGACAATCTGTTGTTGATATATACTTCCAAGCTCTGGTACAACGCCCTGTTGCTATAGCTGATTATAGAGCAGTTGCTGTCATTCTCATTGACAAATCAATGTTGTTAGAAGGAATTGGCGGACGAATGAGACTTATTGATGCACCAGTAGAAAACATGTAGTTAGGATTTTCACAATAAGATCAATTGAAAGTGTAAATTACATTTTAGAATAGAATGACATCTAGTATTGTTAATGTCCAGTTGACTGATGGTCAGGTCAAGAAATTGAAATCAAAGTCGGCTAAAGAATGTGGAACCACAATAACGCTGAAACCCACTCAAATGTCCGGTGGTGCACATAAATTATCATTGACAGATCGTCAAATAAAACATTTCAATGATGCGCTAAAAAACAAACGAGGAGTTCAAATTGATTTTTCGAAAGCAGCAATCGCCAGTATAATAAAATCAGGTGGTATATTTCCGCTGTTAGCTGCTATTCCAGCATTGATTGCAGCGGCTGCCCCAGCGGTTGCGAAGGCGGCAGCGTTAGGAGCCGTTGGTACTGCTGCAGGAATGGCCCTGAAAAAGGCTACTGGGAAAGGCTATAAAAGAAAAGGAAAGGGTCTAAGACTACCAGGAACCCCATACAATTGGTACAAGGGCACGGGCCTAAGAATACCAGGAACGGTTTATTAGTGGAAAAATCCCTAGGAATTTCACCAATGTCCAATTTTGATTTAATTGATGCTGTAAAATCATTATCAATAAAAAAACTTTAGAGGAGTTTTCATGAGAGATCAATTACCGTCAAAACCAATGAAAAATGAAACGGGTATTATCAATCTTGATAACAGCAGCGGAAAAGGAACTCATTGGGTCGCATATGTAATTGATCCACGTGGAATTGTCTATTTTGATTCATATGCTTTAGCTCCACCAAAAGAATTCATGCGATATATATCCACAATAACAAAGTCATCTCCAATTTTTTATTCCACGCTACCAACACAACAGTTAAATGATCCACCGATATGCGGTCGTGAAGTATTAAACGTCCTTGCAGAGATATCTAGATTTCCAAGGAAACCACCACAAGTTGTTGTTAATGAATATACTAGCAGGCAATGGCAAAAACGATAGCGTTATGATTTAGAAAAACGTTAGCGTTTTCGTATAATGATTGATATTTGGGGACGACCTTTATCAGAATAAAATAAAACAGAAACCGATAGTAAATTAGCTGTCGAAAATGTAAAAAAAAATAATCGAAGATGAAATCGCCGAGACATTAAATTTATCAAGTGTAGATCCTGGGGAAATAGTTGTATTTCAAGATCGCCAGGGCAAATTGAAATCTAGTAATGTTTCATTGGATGATGTCTTAATACGAAGACGTGACGTCGTTGAAGATACAATAGTGTTATATTCAAATGATGGAAAACTCAAACCAGGTGTATTTGTTTCTACAATCACAGATGCATTAAAAAATTTAAATGAAGAACTTGAAAAACATATAACAACGTATACTTCCCTTCGTAGAAATATTATCAATAAATTTTTTGGAACACCAGCGGTAACCTCTTCATCTCTCGCTGAAATTAAATCCAATTTTGATGAAATTAAATCCAATATTAAAAATATTAATGATGCTGGATTTAATATTATTAGAGATAACATTAGTAATATTAAAAAATCTATCGAGGATATTACAAAATTTAAAACAGACAATCTTCCACTACTTGAAAAAATAAAGATTCCTCATGAGAGGAATATCATAAATATGGTATACACAGTTTTCTCTGGATCATTAGATTGGGAACCTAATAAGAATACAATAACTCTCACTGTGTCAAAGCCGGGTATTTATCGATTAACAATAGTGTCACTGAATCAGTTTAATATATCATCATCGACTTCATATGGATACAACAACGTGATTTCAACGACTATTGACTTGGATGAATACAAACGGTTTACAATAACAAGCACTGATCCTAATTTAAATAAGACATCATTTGTATGGTACATGGAGTTTGTAGCTGATCTAAATTAGAATTTTTAACAATTAGAAACCACTTGAGATTTTAAAATAATATGATTCCGTCATCGCAATATCGCTATGATACCGTCAAAGAGTTTTTAACGAAACTCAAAACACTCATTGATGAGTATGAAATAAAAATTAAAAAGTATCGCAGGAGAATTACCGCGATTGATGTTACAGTATACTCAGTATCTGGTATAATGGCCGGTACTGGTATTATACTATCTTCAGTAACAATGGTAGCTCCGATTGCTGTCCCAATTGCTATTTCCGCGGTGACAACATTTGCTGGAATTGCAAATGCTATTACTAAAAAAATATCATCCTGTTCTCAAGAAAAACTTAACGACTATATAGTAAAACATCAAGCAGTATCTAACGGTTACTCACAATTATCTTCGTTGATGTCATCATCGATTGATGATACGATAATTACCGAAGACGAATTCTCCGCGATGATACGTATTTATGATACTACGATTAAAAACGCTAGCGTTTTTTCATCTATTGCAAAATTAGACATTGTAAATAATAATAATAATGTCGCAAGAGATTCAACTACTTCAGCGGATAGCAGAAAATACCACTCCGCGGAAAACAAGCATGATATCAATATCGTCAACAAACCCTAAATTCAGTGTGAATTTTCCTTCCCCTGTTTCAGTAAAGGAAATCGCTTTGGCAAAATTACGAGTGTATCATAGTTGGCCTAATATCAGATCGGTTTCATTTGGTGGTCAGAGACCTAATAATTCCCTGGTATTTGCATATAGAAATGAAAAAGATGACACTCCAGATTGGAACGTTGTTTCAATACCAACTGGGTCCTATCAAATTGAGCAAATTAATAATGAATTACAACGTAGAATAAAATCCATTACTAGAAAAGAATCAAAAATTGCGATAACAGTTCATGAACCAACACTATCATCTACAATTGAAATAGGCTCTCCTGGGTATGTTGTAGATATTTATAACAGTTCAATAAGAACAGTATTAGGATGGCCCGAAGATCCACCTAGAAGTGCTGGTAATTCCACGCCCGAGCCTGTAAAATCTGATTACGTCACTGATGAAATAGGACCTGAAAATCCATCAAAAACTTATAAAAAATTCGAGGATATAAACTTCACAAAAAGATATCGATATAAGGATCAATATGGTGAGGATGCATGGATAACTCCACTTTTTAATGATTATATTATACGAGAGGACGAAATTTTGGAAATGCATGATACAAGTCCAACATTTGTAGATATTAAAGATCACATCCTTGATAGAATGAATAATGATTTTTTGTTGTTATTACCCTCGTTAAGAGCTGGCTTTCTTACACAAGCTGAGTTTACTAGTGTAGTCGCTGCAGGTAATAAAGTCATCGATGATATGGAAATATTTAATTCGAGGATTACTAATCTCTTCACTGATGAAAATAACCCGATTTCAAAAACTAGTTCAGCCCAAGATTATAAAAAAATATATATGAAAATCCAAATTATAAATTACCAGGATATAACGTTCCCGAGTTAAAGAAAAAACTCAGAACTGCCATCGACGAAGGATTTAATAAAATTCATCAATCATGGAAAGATAGCCAGCCAAGTCCTACTATCCTCACTCATAATAATTCTCCCGACGGCGACGGTAGACATATCGCACCGAACAATGTGGATATTTCATCAGTGATCGCACTTAATTTAACGTGTGATGTAATCGAAGGAAGTTATCAAATTAATATGGAACAATCAAATCAAGCCCGACAAGGTTACATTCTTTATTCATTTGCACCAACAGCCCCCCCCCGGATTTTTAATTGTTGAGAATCTGACTAATCCAGTCTATATGCAATGTCAAAATGATTCGCTAACTAGAATTAATTTTACACTCACCGATCAGTCAAATAATTTAATTGATCTACGTGGAGAAGTATTATCGATTAGTCTGTTTGTGAAAAGCTAACAAATCATTTGTATTAATCAGCAGCAGGGGGAGGGCGAGATGACAACATATTTGCGACGTAGATGGCAGCAATATCGAGGGTGGTTATGACAATGTATTTACGACAAAATCGCTAAGGCTCCATTTGTAAAATGGGGTCTTTATTTTTTTTTTTTTTGGTTAAAATATGAGATTTTGTAGGAAGGTTCCATTTGGCATTCTGACGCTTAAATCGATTTTGTCGCAAAAATTTGTAGGGTTTGCCCTCCCTGCTGCTTACAACTTTCAAGCTGTTAAATGATGGTATTGATTATTCACTTCTAGGTAAAAATTTATCATAAGACAAACTGATGTTTGTGTCCAGGAAACAAGCAGATTCGCTACAGATATTATTCTAGACTGGTTATTCTTTTCCTCTACTCTTCCGTTCTTATTTCAGTCTTCAATTTGTGATTTTGTTCAATATGCTTTCTATTTCTAGATTAATTTTGTATATAAATTATACTTGTATGCATCTATTGCAATATAAACTGTATCAGTACTGTAGGGGGCGATATAAGGACAATCAGAATAAGCATTATAAAATCCCTTTTGGACGATATACGGTCAAGATTTAAACAGACAAGGAATATACGGACAAACGGTTTGCGCCTGTATACGGACATGGGTGGGCGTGTATACGGACAACAGGAGTTCAACACATTGGCACCACGGCACTGGACACTGGCAACTATGTTGCAAGTGGCTGTCCTCAATCCAGTGAAACAGTGTGGCAAGGATCTAACCCGAATACGTGTTATTGTAGGGACAAATAGAGACATAAACATAGAGACGCAGTTAGAGACAGGGTTAGAGACATAGATATATTGCACACACACAGATTTATGCACATAATTTTTTTCCATGAACAAAAATTGACTAAAACATATCTATTCAAGAGTGCATATATATCTTTTCGAGGCAATGGAGAGGCCCTGTTAAGCGCCTTTAGCTTTTTGTTAACTCTATTCAGTTAATATGAAACACATCGCACGGATCTTCTCTTCCTCAATCTTCGTCTGACTTCTGGACCATACAATAAGACACTCTAATGACAGCCTTGTCTCTCCACTTAAATCCTTCCTTTTCAAAAGGCCAACTCAGTGATTTTGGTGATAGCCCGAGATGATTCGACATACATGGGACAGTCCGGATTGAATAGCATTGACATATAAATGTAGACTATTCTACGTTAGTCCACATCTAGTGACGAGAATAGATGAATGGAATGAAGTGAAGTGAATCGCGGTTATCTAATGTAAGAGCATATAGAAACGGATTGAGTCCTTTCACCATTACAAAATTCAGTCACAGAGTGGAGTTTGTCTTCCAATCCGAGTAGAACTGCCACATTCCCTATAAAGGTGCGCTAGCGTCTGTGCTCAGTGAATCCATGCGATAGAGTTAGAACATGGCGGAAACTAAGATGACAAAGAAATGGAGTGCACCGGCTGTGAAAATGAGGTGTGATGGTATATCACCGGCTACTTAAACCGCAACAATCGTAGTTGAAGAAATTACTATTTTAATTGGGATTAGTTTGATTTTCTCTCTCCACAAGAATTTCTTCCGGTACCAGTACCATCGCCGCTTTCTCCTATCTTATCGTACGTCGATGATTTTAAGCAGAGGCAAAAAAAGAACTGAAGAAATATTTGCAACAGCAGAAAAAAGCTAAACAAACCTTTTTCATGCAACAGCAACAGCGAGAAGAAGCAAGAAGAAAAGGACAGAAAGAAGAAGAAGCAGATAAAAAACAATTTCTAGGAGACAAGGAGGACAGTGAAATTCAAACGATCTCGGTACTCTTAGACATTTTGGCAGAGTGAAGAAAGAAGTCTCATAGAAATGTATCAGACCTCTTTAATACTACCCAAGAGACAAAGACCTTATCAAGCCAAACATTCCAACCTTGTTCTGTCTCATTACGCCAGATATATCAACACTAGAAACTTTTACCAAATTATCGACAGTAGCAGGTCATATAAGTAATTCTTGCCCGTGGCAAAGGGATAAGGCAGTTATGGCTCATTACTTCCCGTTCCTGAGTTTGTTTATGTAAGAAAACAAAACAAAATCAAATACTCAACGGCCATTTCAGGGCCACCCACATCTGTCAAAAAGAGACCATTCAATGTTTGCAAACTCAAAAAGACTTTAAGTTCTTTTCACCCTATGATGGACGTGTGCGAGCGCTTGTGTGTATGTCCTTAAAAAATCAAAACTAAGAGATACCTATATTTGACTTTCTTGTATATTCTCTGTAAAATTGTATACTCCAAGTTCACAACACAATACTATCAAATGTTTATAGTTTGTTTTTTTTTCACTCTCCTTTTTTGAATTTCTTCACTGTTACAAGTTGTTCCTCTTCTTCGTCACTTTCTTATCATCATTTCTTCTCTTTCTGCACGTGTCTGGGTTCATCCTTTTCGGAGGGTAAGTCTTCTTTCTGTTCAGAATCCCTTTACAACTCCTGTTTGTGTTTTCTCTAAGGGCACTAGGAAGACCAGTGTCCTTTCTCTCCACATTGATAACCTTTGATGACCTTTGTCTCATGACACCTGTCTGGCTTTAACGTTGTGGACATTCTGAAGACCAATATCCTTCTTTCTTACATATAAGGCAAGTATATTGACTTTTATCTCGAAACGAAGGGAAGTAATTTATCGACTTCTCTGAAGAAACCTTCTTATGACACATTACAAAGCTCTGATAAATTCGATCTGTGTTGGCTCTTTAATCAGTCTGGTAGAATTGAGAGTAAAATGAATGATTTGAGGGAATAAAGTGACCTCACATTGATATATAGGGGACAATGACCTTTAAAATGTCACTTGATATTTTGCAATCAAGATTAAACGATCGCACCATTTCGTGGAGAAAAGAGAAGAACATAAATGGCGGAAACGTGACCTCTCACCATGCACAGTAGCTGCAGTATTGGGTCAAATCCACACAAAAAAATTCTGAAGATGACACGAGTGAGCCAAAATCCAGACACAGAGAGTCAAAGTCAAACCAAAGTCCACCAACAGGAAACCCTGAAACGTACTACCACTAGAAAATTTAGAACCAAGGCCTACACGTACACGGCGAATGGTAAAGCTTTCAAGCCAGACGTACCGCTGGAGAAAACTGATGGGTTCGTCACCTTTGTATGGGATTCTTTTGAACCACCATATTGAGTTAAAGAAGACGATCTATTGAGAATTTTTTTATCATGAGTTTGACGTTACCTGTGTACATCGAGGTGAGCAGCCCATCATAATTGACACCTTCCATAGTCACCGACAAGATTAAGCAAGTACAGCAAACCATCAACAAGTTTCACATCACCGATGGAAATGTGACACTGAACATTACCCACGTTGATTTTCCCAAAGGGTCTGGACAACGCATATAAGCGTTATTGGTGAACGACTTTTTCATCATCAAGCATAGCCTCGTTGAAATTAACAACACTTGAGACAAGATGTGTTTCGCCCAAGCCTTCGTGCTGGGACTAACACATGCCGCCAAGAACAGCACATCAGAATAAAAAGGAGCCTAGCAGACAATTGAAAATCGAATGAGCCAAGCAAAGAAGAGAAACAGAACTCCTGTTACAGCAAGCGGGGCTATCCAAAGACACTACGTTTGGCATTCCCAAAAATTCAAGAATTGCAAGACATCTTATCTCTGCATGACACCTTCAAAGTACGTCCTCAATAAGTTTGCGGACATCTGTTGTTTCGAGGCAAAACTTTCAAAGACGGAAAATACATTCACGTCTAACCTCATGATAAATATTTTGATACCATCACCAGTATCAATAGATTCCTAGAATACAGCTATTATTGTGAGAAATATGACTATAGCTATGATAATCGATATCAACACAAGCATTGTGGATCGAAAAGTGAGGAATCTTTAGCCTCTAAGAATGACTAGAACCAATGCATTGCCGAGCTTGTCAGCGTACTTATGTCAGTCCTACCTGTTCCAACAAAATCTTATGACACAAGGTTCACAGAAGAAAGTGCTTTTCTTCTGAGATTGTTCACTACTTGTGCACAAGTTATACATAGCAATAATGCCTAGGAAAACCTTTGTCCATGAAAGAAAGGATGTCGCATATGTCACCAAATCCTGGACTTGGAACATAAAAAACCCAACCGCAGCAGGAGGTGGAGGAAGATAACAAGAGAAAAGAAGGGGAATTGCATCTTATTTTGATTTCGAATGCATGCAAAAGACACGTTTCCACATTCCTAATTTCTGCGTGGCTCGTCGAGCGTGAGAGTAGTGCATCTAAGACCCTAAGTAATTTGCCCTTGCCCACACTATAGAAAGGTTCCGGAAGAACGTGAAAATTCGTCCAAAGACCTAACACGCTGGACGATTTTGTTCAATGGATATCAGACCCTATCTACGATACGTAAAGTCAAGAGGACATCGAATGTAACGGAGATTGATTGTGGTCGTCATGCTATGGTGATGGCTCACAATTTCGCAGGATACAATGGACAGTTTCTTCTGAAATACTATAAGGAATAAAGTACAGAACGTCCTAGAGTGACTTTGAACATATCCAAATTCATTTCCATAAAAGTGATACAAGTGCAGTTTAAAGATTCGACGAGTTACTTGGCAATGTCTTTGAGTCGAATGACTAAAACATTTGGAATGACAGAAATCGCCAAAGTATATTTACCGCACTTTTTCAAAGCCGAAGCCAATCAACACGCTTTGCTGCCACATTTACCTGACTCTCACTACTATGACACCGAGAGGTGTCACCTTTTGGTACCACACTCAAGCCTCTGACCCCTTTAACTTTCAGGAAGAAATGCTAAAATTTTGTCGTCCCGACGTGGATGTTTTACTTCAATGCTGTGGAAATTTCAATAACTATTCATGTAGCACGGAAGCATCGACCTCGTGGTGAAAAGCTTGCACCATTATCAAGACGCGTTTCTTAGTGTACAGCAAATGATCCCGAGAAGACCCTGGCTAGTATCCTCCTTCAAGCGAAGAATTTTGTCAAACGTCAAATACCGGGACCAACAAGGAGAAGTGTACACCGAGTGTAAATTGAAAGAATTGACTCTCAATCATCGCACCATTCAAGTGGTGAACTTTGGGGTATTGAATAAAGCCTTGCAGTGGGGAGGGGATGAACATGTTAAAGTAACTTCCTACAAACCTCATAATTTTGCGCGTTTAGCCTCACATCAAATTGTCAGTCTACATTGGAAAAACTGTATCAAATCATGTACTAGACGCAAGTACGGCTACCCAACTAATTTACTTTGCCGACCTGACACACTCGTATAAAACGGCTGGTTCCAAGACGATGGTCACGAACAAGAAAGATGACTTCGACAAAGCAAGAGTCAAATGAAAGAAACCGATTCTAAACTCCAAGTTCAAACAATATAATTTTCATGCTTTTTTTCCTGACTATTGTGATTGTGTCAGTCGATTGAAAACGTTTAAAATTTGTCCCACGGGTAAGAAAAGGTTACCTACTTCGAATTTTTTAACTAGAACAGAATTAATATACCTGGGACGTGAGTCTGGATTGGGATAGTAAGTACAGTGTTTGAATTATGGTCTGATGTTGCGTATGGATCAATATATCTATAAAGACGCAGTTTTCTAGAACATACTCGATGTTCTCCGCGCTGTTTAATCTTTTTATGGGTTTTCTACCTTTCACACCACTACTACACCTGGCGTGAAAAATGATGATGTATGTGCCACACCTGCGGGATACGAAGGCGAAGACATTAGGTATCTTGGACTCTTTACTGTGTTTCATTGTCATTGCCATCCTCTACGTGAAATCATGTAGCTACCACCCTACGCATGGAATCCATGCCTGAGAAAATTTCTTCGGATTTCCCAGTACACTCATCGAAATGAGCCTTTGAAAGTAGAATATTCCTTCCCTGTACGTTTGTCTGAATATTGCGACGCTCCAAACCTTCCAAGGAAATTGGCGTAAATAAGTAGGAGAAACTAGTCATAGACGGATTAATCTACTTGGGCAAAGGTGACAAAGTCAAGTACTTCAGTTGTGTGTCACTTCACCAGTGGAAGCAGAAAGATTCAGATTACCTACAGCATTCACGATGGTATCCGCACTATCACATACTACCTTTAGTGGGATGGCCTCAGTAATCTGTTGATGAATGCTTTACGAGTAAACATTTGTGGTTTGCCTGTGGAGTTGAGATAACACATTTACCGAGAGTTTGTCAAAATTAAAGTCCGAAACAAAGAACAATTTTATCCTTTACTTCCCCGATATTGAAACCACTGCTATCAAACGACTCATTCGTTTGAAAGCGTTCCAATGGTTAGACATTGATCAATTAACCGGAGAACAGAAGACTTTGATTGCTATTCATCCTATGTCTTACAGGCTAGCCATTCTACACCGAATTTCAGAAGAGTTAGAGGATTATCAAACACTTGTGCACTAAAAATCTTGGTTCATGAGGAAACTTCTGTACGACATGTGGTGTGTGAGTTAGTGACGAAACAATTTCGTAGTGTACTAAAATAAAACCGCTTCTCTTCAGAAAGTACATGTATTTCCTTCAGCAAAAGATGGTATAAAAACTTGCCACCTTGCTACGACCTTTTGTTATTAGAAATACAACAATTGCCGTGTGGGCTCTTTACTATTTGTGCCTGACAGTACCACCAACAACATGATAGTGGTACCTTTAAATGTACGAGACTCTGGTAAAGGACTTGCGCTTTCATCTCGATATTTATCTACCGCCACGGGAAAAAAATTTCGTCAAGTTTTCTTCACTGAAGTTGTGTACGCCAATGTGTGTATAGTTTGTGACTTACACCATCACTGGCAAGATATACGTGACTGAAACGTTTTCGCTTCGAGACTTCGACAAAAGAAGCAGAAAACTAAATTCAAATATTCAGTGAAAAAAGTAACATCTAAACATGTCTCTGTTCCCTCTTTCTCCACTTTCAAAGTCATCGACAAACACATAGGTAATGCTAGTTGGAAGGCCTTGTATCTTTGGCATCCCTTTAACAGGTTAATTGCTCAACTGAGCGGTTCAGGCAAAACCGAATTTGTCAAACGTTTGACTAAACATAATAAACATCATCTGATCGACCGTCCACCTCAACGTATCTTGTGATGTCACAAATAGTGGCAATCAGTGTATGTCCTCTGCGAGAAAGTTAAGATAATTCCATTGCGGTTGAGGAAGGCATTCCTGGCGAATATGACGGGATCGTGTCTACACCAGAAAACCCATTTGGTCATCTTCGATAACATGTTAGAAGAAGACAAAGATGAAAGTAATTTGTGGTTTAGGTACAAAAGGCAGCATCGTATTGCCGGTGTCATTTACATCACCCAACATTTGTTACAACAAATTTAAGCCCAATGTCAAAGCTTATTACGTATTCTCGTTTAAAACCCCTAGAGATAAATCACAAGTGCAAGTGTTAATCAAGCAGTTTAGAACTCCTTGGCCGGCATATGCGTACGATGATGGCACTTAAACACCATACGCCTATATACTCCCGGATTCAAAATTCATTACCCCCGATAATTTGTGATTTTGTATCCATCCATCTGTTTCACCACTGGTGTCTAGGCGAAGCACCTGTAGTATACACGTCTATCTTGACTTAAAAAGTCTTTAAAACCTCAGACATTTTTTTCTGTCTTACATATCGTCAATATGACGCCCCTTTAATCTCTTCTTTCCGTCAAATTGATTCGTGCTTTGTACTGTATCAGTAGCAAAACCAAATCCACAAATATGTGCTCGTGTCATAGAATACAGTCTCAGAGGAGTCTTACGATGGTTTACGGTGACAGCACGTCAATTACTTCAAGGCATCATTAAAATTCTACATCAAACCAACGCCTTTATGACAGAAACAAAGCCTTGGCGCAATTGGCAGATCATTGCATTGACAATCAAACCAAAACATTTTGAAACGTTGAGTTAGCAGTTTTCTAGGAGTTGCCATCCTTCGTTCCCTCTAAAAATGGGATCCCAATTCCCCAAAACTAAACTGCAAGAAAAAAGCCACTCCCCAACCCAAACGTACAATAAAGAAAACGTTTAATGGTGTCAAGACCAAATCACAGACCCAGAAAACAGCTTCTACAAGCAAGAGAGGCACCTCGACCAGGACGCAACCTTACATCTCCAAACCACGACCTGCAGCGACGGTGGCTTGGTTTCCAATAACCTCAGGTTCTTTCACTTCTCCGTTGTTAGTATTGCCAGCCAAAGCCAATTTAACATGCGTCTTTCCTAATGTTCTGAACAAATTTCAACCCGTGTTTCCATGAACTTCTACCGAGACGGTGTCACCCTCCAACTCTTTAGCTGTTGAGGCAGCGGCAAACAAATTACCCTTCCCAAAAATCAAAGTCCAAGAGAGATCGGATATGTTACAGAGTTTACTGCATGTCTCTAAGCAAGATCTAATCTGATATAGTCAGTACTGAAGCCGTAGACGTCTTGTGCTGCCTGTCATGAAAATGATACGATGGACTATCAATCAGTGGCGACGCTTTCCAATGGAAAAAGCCATGTGATAAATGATGGTTATCGGTGTTTATGTACTTCGGAACACACAAGGAAGTCACCTAAAACGAGTACACACCAATACCATCCACGTTCTTTTGTTTAAGAAGGAAAATGAAAATGAAAAGGATATTCTCATCTTTTGACATATCTGAGGAAACGCTTAGTCAAGCATCGATGTTAACCCCAGAGAAGCCTGCGTTATTGAAGGAAAACGAGAAGCAAATAAAAAGAAGGGTATTTATTATTTATGACTGTTTTGTTACCACAGATTCTCAGATTTATTCCTGGTCAGTTACCACCAGTAAAAATGTAAGATTAAAGGACGCATGTCAAGCGATGGACTTCAGATTAATTTTGCTCCTGATAAAAGATGTCCCCTAAAAGCAGTCCACACCACCATCACTCTGTTACCAAAAAGGAAAGAAACGGGAAAGACTGCCTCGTCGTTTATCCAAACAATTGACGTGTTCTCAGTTCTGTTCAAAGTTCGTACACTTATGCGAAAACAGTTCATCCAAAACCGGTTCCAAAGATGTCATCGACACTGTGTGCGACTGTTGTGCGAATGTCTAGAAAGGAACGATTGCGGTTTCTAAACACAAGAAAGAATGCTTAGCCCAGCATTGACGCGTTCTTTGCCGAATGGTTCAAAAGAAAATTTTATATGGGTCTTTAGAAAAAGATGTTAATGCAACGCGGAGGATTTCTATCCATGATTGTTCTCATTGCTGAGAGGACTCCTGAGAGGTATTTTACCAATATAAAAAGGAGCAAGAAGGCAAAAGGAACCTTTGGGTTCAAAATTATCTCATACATGACATTTGGAATCTGATGGAGGAACGAAAACTGAATCTAGTGACTTACAAACAAGGTATCGAATTCAATCGATGGCTAGAACAATGGACCCCACATTTACCTCCTACTCTTCATTAGACCGGGATGTCCCAGTTACAACACGAATTGCAATCGTTGATGGATCGCAGCAATTTGTCAGACGAAATAGATGGACCTGATTCTGAAAGATTTTAAGAGCCTGATGAAAAGTCTGTTACCATCACCACTACCAGTGAGCAAGACAGATTCAGCCCTACTAATGCTAGATGAAGAAGACGTACGAGAAGTCTTTCAAATACCGTCAGCGGCTCCCATCCCTAGTAACATTGCAGGGTCTTTGTTCACCACTTCCTCCACACCCTAAGTCCAAAAGAAATAAAGGAAACCAAATGTGAAAATAGAATGCCAGACCAAAGTTGTCCTATTACCGCCACTACCACCATCTACCCTCCACTTCTACTCCCGTGGAACGCCCGACAGGCACATTCGATTCCAAATCGCCACCTGAGTAGCATCAAAGAACTGTAGGTGACATTTAAAATAACGTCCTGCTGAAGAATTTGTTAGCCATCATTTACTACGATCAGAAATTATATCGTGCTGCCAAAACTCATAAGTCTTAATTAACCTCAAGTGCAACGATGGTTTTGATAACAAGCCTCGTAAAACTTATACAACCCATTCGACGAAATCTTTCCAGTAATTTCACCCTAGTTGAGGGCATCTATCATCAATGGCATTCCAATTTGGCCGATGTCTTTCATTTGGCCACCTAAAATTTCAGCTCCAAATATTTGTTTCGTCATCGAGTCTTTACCAAATCTGTTTGGGTCGTACTATTGACTTTCAAAATTGAGCACCAAGATAGTGCGAGCCCTAAAACTGGTGTTGAAGCAAAGTGGTCGTCACCCTCTCTGATGACAAACCGACAAAGGCACCGAATTTCTGAAGCAGGTTTTCCACAAAGAATTAATGAAACGAGGCATTTATATTTTCACCGCCGTGAATCCCGAAACCAAAGCCAGCATCGTGTTACGTTTCCAATGCAACTTGAAATAACGCCTGTGGAAATTCTTCAAGCATAAACACATTCTTAAGTATATTGACGTCTCACCGTACCTGACCAAAGTAACCAATCTTATTATCAATGCATCGGGTATCACCCTAAGAAGTTACTCCCGACAACCAAGTAACCGTCATTGAAATAATGTTTCTTACTGTGGCTGTCCTTAAGAAAGGTGGTGTGCTGACGACGGGAGATTGGATGTGAATTGTCAAAACCAAACGCAATTTCGACAAAGGTTACATAGTCAACTGGACAACTGAATTGTTTCGTGTTACTGGAAGAGTGCTTGGCCGCCATTCTACTGCCTACAGATTGGAAGGCATGAACGGGAAAGTGTTAAACGAACGTTTTACTTGCCCGAGTTAAAACGAAATACCATAAAAGAGTACAAAACCTTCATAAAAATATGCAGATTTTTAAGTGCGACGCGTAGAAGTGACACCTAAAGTGGGAAACGACATAAGTCACACTTTGATCAGCACGACCGCCAAGTTTTCGATACATAGTGTGGAATTGAAACCTTCACCATTGCTGCTGAATTTCGATCACGCGAGAGGCTACGTTTTATTGGCCTATAATTTCACTTTGAACAAAAGCAGCGGCGAGGAAAATTTCTACCGTATAAAATCCGGTAGAACTTACGTTTGCAGAATCTCTGACACGGTGAAAGTCATCGACAATGCTGAATTCAACAATACCATAGAAATCAACAATTTTAGAGAATTCACTATAGACTATTAGAAGCTATGGAAGACTCTTATCCTTCTTTGAATGGTGAAGAATCGTTGGAAATGCAATGGGATGATATCGTCGAATCAGAACCATCCACTAAAAAGACAAAGACGAAGAGGTGATGGTCATGTCTAAATGACACGAAGAAGAACAACATTCAGTGCCCTGTTTGCTAAACATCTGGCAGAAACAATTACAGAGTTCACCAATAAAGATTGTTAGGGATGAAAACGATCATGACACTCAAATTCAACACGATAAATCAATAATGATGAGTCAATAAAAGACCTTTGACTAGTATCCGGACGACGCTTAGGGTTTCATCTCGGATGAAGCATTGTTGCATTATTATTATAAAGACTTACGCTAAAGATGATCTTCGTCATCGTAAATCTTAAGACCATCAAGATTATGTCATCAACACGGACGAAATTCATCTCTCGCGATGTCTGTGTGGCCTATTTTGATTCGTATTTATTTTCCCCTTTAGAAAACTTCATCATCGGTTTTATGAGAACAAATGCCCGGACGACACGATTATATAATATGCAATTATAAGGCATATATTCCATGACGTGTGGACAATATTGTGTAAATTTTTCATCAACACAGCCTTGGATATTAGAACATATAGTGACTTATTTGTATGGTGACTCTTCTAGAAAAGACGAGAAAGTAGATAGATGGTGTTGTGACCATTATGAATATCTCCTATCTTTAGCTAGGAAACGTAGCGTACATCAATGGCCATATGACCTTCATCAGTGGAAGTATACTTTGACTTCACAACGTTGTCAACCTTGTGAAAAATATGTTATTTGAAAAATAATCTGCTGACATATTATTTGTTGGTTAATTGTTGGTTTAATAAATTAGTATTTTCAAAAAGTGTTTGTGGTTTGTTTTAAAATCATTTTATCATGATACATGTCATTTGGCTTCTCTATCCCTCACAATGAGATGATCTATAGTGTTCCTACCCAAAACCCCATAGAAATATTTTCTATCGTGTTAGAGCTTGGGCCATATTGATCATAGTGATTTCCAGTCTGACTCGTCAACCGTTGAAGATAACTTTTAACTTAGCTCAACTGAATGAAGCCCACGTGCATTTACATCATGTCAGGCAAAACCCGATTCCCATTCCTGAAGAGATGAAGATTGTCGGGATGTTAAAATTGGCCCAAGACCTGAGAGAAGAGGTCTTCAGACATGACATCATGATGTAGCAAGAAGAGTGGGCCAATAAGTATAGTCTTTAAAGGGAGAGAGAGAGAGAGAGAGAGAGAGAGAGAGAGAGAGAGAGAGAGAGAGAGAGAGAGAGAGAGAGAGAGAGAGAGAGAACAACAACAGCAAGAGCAGGAGCCAAAAACAGGCTTTATAAACTATTGAGCAGACACGATAGAGTTCTCCATCTCCTTCTGTAGAAATAGTCCCTTTTCTAAAGGAAAGCTTGCTGCCAGACAGGGGCGCAATCGAATATGATAAGAGATTGCCAAAACCCCAAACGAAACAGCCATTATCAACAAATTATATACTGTCAGCTAAATTTGATGACTGACCTGAAAATTGACCTTGCTACAGAAAGCATTTTTTGTGAAATGAATAATGGCAAATATCACTGATCTGTCCACATAGACTTTAGACCTATAAACTTCATAGCCTCCAAATTTGCTTACCAACTACAGAAAACGTATTAACAGCCAGAAATGTGTTATGTCCAACAAGCATTATTTTAAATTTGGTATGAATTTCCTTTGCGCCCCAGTCGAATCAAAGATATACCTACAATATTTAGCGACAAAGAATGTACTTACCAGCCAGAAGGAACCATTTATCCGTCATCATAGTAATCTCATAAGCAAATTTCACTGTAGCACTTGCAATATTTACAAGACAAGAAAATAAAGTTTTGTTTTATTAAATGTGATAATATCTCATTATTATTCGACCTTTTATGTTTTTTTTGCACAAACGTATAAACTGTGTACTTTGGATGCACCTGTGACACCATAGTCTGCATTAATGTATTTGTATTAATGAACCGCATGTAAATATTTGGACGTGAAATATATTACACTAATGAAGAGTTATTTTTACTATAAAGAAAAATATTGGGTGAGAAAAATAATCTACGTTTGGGTTTGGACCAAGACAAGGGAATGCCAGTTGTGAGATTATTTTATATGTCTTCCTACTCAGCAAGCGTCGTGGAGAGATAAATAATGTAAACACTTTGATTATAATTTTCTTGTCTCTGTCCAATCCCCAACAAAGATTATATATCTCTCTATTGTCCCTAAAGTAACGCATATTCAAGTTAGCCCTACTGTTCTGCCCGATTAAGGTCAGTCACTTAAGGCATTGTCGTCTGTGTCTAGTACCGTTATGTCACCTGGTTCAATTCGAATTGTCCTTATAGTCCATATATATATATATATATATATATATATATATATATATATATATATATATATATATATATATATATATATATATATATATATATATATATATATATATATATATATATATATATATATAATATATACACACATATTTCTTGGTTCAATCAAATTTCCCATTGTCATTTTTTTGAAATGAAGTATTATATTTATTCAAATAAAAATAAATGTATTATCAAGAATTAATTTATCTGATTTCTGATACTTTCCAAACTGTGAGACGTTTTGTAGTACAGTCCAGCAATATATGGAACAACAGTTTTGAAAAGAAAAGTCCATTCGTTGACATAGGTCCAGTAGAGACGGAATTTATTCATGTTATAATAAACGTTTACTGACATTTTATCAGGCTTAAACATTATTACTAGGAATTAATAATTTTAATGAAGTATAATAATAAAAGGAAAATAAAAGGAAGAAAAAATGAGAATGACAATGTTCTCACCGAACTGTGTAACTGCTAGAAGACATCTAAGGTTAGGCCTTCATGTACACCCAGTAGTGATCTCCACTTATGTAGACCCAGTAGTGACCCCCCTTTTTGACTACGACATTAACTCAATGAGGACTGGCTTTTTCCTGCCTAGTAAATACGTGCGATTGAATTTATATCAACGGATTTTACTACTATCGTTTTTTTAAAAAATAATAAAAATTATGTTTCATCTGAACTAATGGCTTTCCTGGCGTCATCTGAGATATGGACGTTTTCGATAGGATGCAGCCTTTGGCCACATTCCATTCAAATAAAAGAGTAGCGATGATGATAACAAAATTAATGACCCATCACCTGAACATAGCGTTTTCTTTATGTTATCATAATGTGTTAATTTTCGTCATCTAGAAATGCTGTATTATTGTATATACAAACGGCTACTTCTGGTGAATTCAGTGACGAAAACAGTGTATTGTCCCGAATTTTAGATATAAAAAAACATGTTATGTATGTATAGTGTTTAACTGTACGTCAGCACCATACTTGCTATCTAGTGCCAATTAAATGATATGTTCTAAAAATGTAAAGATAAACATTCCCCCCTTCCCCAAAGCCTAGGGCAGATAAACTCCTTCACATGACCGTACACTTCAAGTCCTGCAACATAATAAACATGATATCGATATAAGTAGAGACGTTAAGGTCATGTTTAATATATATATATATATATATATATATATATATATATATATATATATATATATATATATATATATATATATATATATATATATATATATATATATTTAAAGAAAACTTGACCAGAATCTTATCTTTTCATTTCATACAATTTTATAACCTTCTGTGGGCAAACTGGGATTCTAAGTGTAAAGATCGAAGGGAATGTTGATAAATAATTTCTATAGTCCAAAATACAGCCTCGTTATGCAGTGTAAATATTGTAAAAATAATAAACTGTCAATATCGCTGTAATGTGTCAAAGAAAATTGAAGGATGTGAGAGAGAGATTGCGTATTTGTGAGGCAGTGTTTAGAAAAATCACCCTAACTATATTTTCCATATCGCTTTTTTATGGATCAGCTTGGGGACAAAATATTCATCAAATGTTTTATTTTGGATCATAGTTTTTGCAGATATTATTTCTTGCGACCAACACAGGTGTCTAATGTAGTTTATGCAGTATAAGAAAATGATAAGCTGCATTTATCTCGTGGAATAGGATATGAAGACATCAATACAGAGCAAAGTTTGATATGAAGTCAGCAATACAGGGCAAAGTTTGATATGAAGTCAGCAATACAGAGCAAATTTTGATATGAAGACATCAATACAGAGCAAAGTTTGATATGAAGTCAGCAATACAGAGCAAAGTTTGATATAAAGACATCTATACAGAGGAAAGTTTGATATGAAGTCAGCAATACAGAGCAAAGTTTGATATGAAGTCAGCAATACAGAGCAAAGTTTGATATGAAGTCAGCAATACAGAGCAAAGTTTGGTGAAAATGCATGCACAATAATAACCATATCCACTATGTTTTATCAAAGTCGTAATTTAAATCTGTTTATTTCGGTTGCATCTAAATAAATTTCCATTTGAAATGATTTTCATTGATAAATACTGAGCCTCTATAAACTGATTGAATTATTCGAAGTTATATCTAAAACATATCAAGCGTCTAAGATGCTCGCAATTTTGTGCTACCAACATTTGGTACTCGCCACATTATCTTGTGCTGCGTTTAGGTGGAAGAAGAAACCGGGAAATCACCGGAAAGAACCACCGACCCACGAGAAGCTACTGGCAAGCTTTCTCACATATCCACATTCGCCGAATCCTAGACTCGAACCCACGCAGACAGAGGTGAGATGGCAGTGATCAGTAACGGACAGCGCTTTAAATAGCTAATGATTATTACATTAATAAATGACAAATAGCTAATGATTATTACATTAATAAATGACAAAATGCTAATGATTATTACATTAATAAATGACAAAATGCTATTATTATTACATTAATAAATGACAAATAGCTAATGATTATTACATTAATAAATGACAAATAGCTAATGATTATTACATTAATAAATGACAAATAGCTAATGATTATTACATTAATAAATGACAAATAGCTAATTATTATTATATTAATAAATGACAAATAGCTAGCTTTTCGGGGATTAAGAATCAGCCACACTATGAGTAAGGCTATTAATGCTTGAGTATTTTTGGTGATTCGTTTGTTATAGAATCTGAGGTTCGAGATCTTTGATTGCGGCACACTCCAAGAAGGATACACGTAAATTTCGTGTTAATATTCAATGTCTAACGAGTCCTCAATGCGGTAAGATTAAAAGAGATGGTACGATATTCTGGACATATAAACAGATTTCAGTTTATAGAAACTGGACATTGAAAAATTATGATTGGAGGACGAAGGCGACTGAAAAAATTAATATATATATATATATATATATATATATATATATATATATATATATATATATATATATATATATATATATATATATATATATAGTCACTACATAAACTAAATTGTCACTGATGGATGATCCTACCTGATTACCCATTTCAAACGAAAGTTATGACACGAAATGATTATTAACATTTGTGAGACAAACATAAGACTGAAATGATAAATGATACAAGTCGTTTCTTAAATTGTGTTTTGAAATGAGTACTTACGTAAGACTCTAATCATCCCATATAGACATAAATATTGATTTTATGGAAAATGACCCTAATTTAGCGTGCCATCACATATTAGTTGTACCGCCCTAACGCGTTTTATGTATTATTTTATAACAAAATATATTGCATGACTCTATTAACGCAAATAACACTACTGTCATTAATCAATCATCAAATTATATGAGTAAATACTTTCAATTATATAAAGAAGAATAAAATGCAGAAGAACTGGACAGATTCTCTTTTACCTGGCTGCACATATCTATCTTTGTTGCTACATCAGTTTTGTAAAAGGAATACGTGTTCAAACTGTTAGCTTTTGCTTTGATGCTGGTTGGAAGAGAAACCATTCAATGGCACAACAGACACAATAGGATCTAGGTATACTTCAGCAACAACTGACATTAAACATAATGATAAATTTGACTGATATAAAGCTTTCCTTTAATGAACCCGTTAACTTCATTTCTACAAGCAACCACAGGGACATTAACTTCCATTAAATCCAAAAAATGCAGCTTATTGCATTCTTCTACTGCATAAACTACATTAGACACCTGTGTAGGTCGCAAGAGATAATATATGCGAAAACTATGATCCAAAATAAATCATTTCATGAATATTTTGTTTCCAAGCTGATCCATAAAAAAGCGATATGAAAAATATAGTTGGGTGCCTTTTCAAACACTGCCTCACAAATACGCAATCTCTCTCTCTCTCTCTCTCTCTCTCTCTCTCTCTCTCTCTCTCTCTCTCTCTCTCTCTCTCTCTCTCTGACATACTTAGACATCCTTTTCTTTTCTTTGACGCATTACAGCGATACCGACAGTTCTTTTCTATTTTTCTCACTAATTACACTGCATAACTGCTGTATTTTGGAATGAAGATATTATTTATGAACATTTCCCTTAGGCCTTTCACTTACAATACCTGTTTGCTCCAGCGAAACTTGGACCCGGTATGCCTCTCAGGAGAAACGACTAAGTGCCTTTCACATGCGTTGTCTCCGTTGCATATTCGGGATCGCCTGGAGCAATTGCATGACAACGAGGTGCTTGTATGTGCCAAAATTCCCAGCATGGTCACACTCCTCTGCCAACGTCGCATCCGATGACTGGGTCATGTGCGTCGATTGGATGATAGACGGATCCCCAAAGACCTTCTCTACTCTAAGCTTGCCTCAGACAGAATATCAATTGGACGGCCGCATCTTCGCTTCAAGTAGGTCTGCAAGCACGATATTATGAAAGCTCTTGGGATCGAGGTCAACACCTGGGTAGAGCTTGCCCTCGACAAGTACAGCTGGCGACATGTTCTGTTTACAGGTCTGAAAGCCAGCGAGGAAAAATTACGACAGCTCGCCGAGGAAAAAGATCTCAGAGGAAGAGGATGCAGTTCCAACCAAGACCTGACTCAAACTTCAAGTGCAGCAACTGCAGCAAGGATTGCCACAGAAGACGCTGCACAACTACAAACTGGGACACCTTTCGCGGGCGCATTTCCATCGTCTCTCGAGACTAACGGAAGCTAATAACAACAGCAAAAAACCCTGTTTGCTCACAGAAGGCTATAAAAGTATATGAAATGAAATAGAGCAGATAGATTCCAATCAAGTGGTCTTATATATATATATATATATATATATATATATATATATATATATATATATATATATATATATATATATATATATATATATATATATATATTATTTTTTAAACATGAACCTTTCTCTATCATGTTTATTATGTTGCAGGACTTGACGTGTACGGTCATGTGAAGGGGTTTATCTGCCTTAGTCGTTAGGGGAGCGGGAAATGTTTATCTTCACATTTTTAGAACATAGCATTTAACTGCCACTAGATAACCAGTATGGTGCTGACGTAACGTTAAACAATATACATACATAACATGTTTTTTATATCTAAACTGCGGGACAATGCACTTTGATTTCGTCACTGAATTCACCAGATATAGCCGTTTGTATATATACAATAATACAGCATTTTTAGATGACGAAAATTAACATATTATGATAATATAAAGAAATCGCTTTGTTCAGGTGATGGATCATTAATTTTGTTATCATCATCGCTACTCAGTTTTATTTGAATGGAATGTGGCCAAAGGCTGTTTCCTATCGAAAACTTCCATCTCTCAGATAACGCCAGGAAAGCCATTAGTTCAGATGAAGCAGAATTTTTATTATTATTTTTTTTAAAAGTAAAAATTAGTTGATATAAATTCATTCGCACGTATTTATTAAGCAGGAAAAAGCCAGTCCTCAGTGAGTTAATTTCATAGTCAAACAGTGGGGTCACTACTGGGTCTACAAAAGTGAAGATCACTACCGGGTCTACAAAAGTAGAGATCACTATTGGGTCAACATAAAGGTTTATTCATACATGTCTTCTAGATATCGCCCTGTCTAGCAGAGTTATACCTCACAGTGAGAACATTGTCAGTCTTGTTTCTTCATTTCTATTTCCTTTTATTGCTATACTTCATTAAAATGATTAACTCCAAGTACAAATGATTAAACCTCATAAAATGTCAGTAAACGTCGATTATACAATGAATAAATTCCGTCTCTACAAGACCTAAGTCAATGAGTGGACATTTTTAGCAAAACTTGTTCCATAGTTTGCTTGGTGTATTACTAAAATGTTGCATTGTTTGAAAAGTATTACAAATCAGATAAAATAATTCTTGACAATAAATGACAGTGGGCAATGGGATTGAACCAAGAATATATATATATATATATATATATATATATATATATATATATATATATATATATATATATATATATATATATATATATATAGCGCTGATACAGTACTATAGGGTGAATTAGCATTACAAGACTCCTCCCTGGTGGATATCCGAACAAGCAATTGAAGTACAAAAGATTGGGCCTGTATACGGACAAATTGAACAAGGTGACCTTACACGGGCAACAATGCCTCAAGTAACTGACTTCAGTCGGGCGGAACAGAGTGGCAAGGGCTAACCTGAATACGCGTTACTTTAGGGACAATATAGAGATAGATCATCTATGTTGGGGATTCGACCGAGACAAGGAAACCATAGTCAAGGGGTTACATTATTTGATCCCGACGAGGCTTGCCGAGTGGGAAGACATTTAATGTAATCATGAGACTAGGATTTCCTTGTCTTGGTCCAAACCCAAACGTAGATTATTTATTTTCACCCAATATTTTTCTTTATAGTAAAAATAACACTTCACTAGAGTAATATAGTTCATGTCCAAATATTTACATGCGGCTCATTAATACAAATACGTTAATGAGGACTGTGATGTCACAGTTGCATTCAAAGTATACAGTTTGTACGTGTGTGCAAAGAAAAATAACAACATAAAACGTCGCATAATAATGATATATTATCACATTTAATATATGGATGTTATTTGAAATCAACACTAAATAATTAATATCTATTACAAGAAACTTCACTTTCATCAGGTCAAATGTTTTTAAAAGTTATATTGCAAATAATGAAACGATACTGGGTACTCAGTTCTACTGTACTTAACACAAGCTGTAACGAAGAGTAACATGTTTCATTAGATTATTATTAAGTAATTATAGATCTGTGTCACTATGGTATATAACCCTCCTTTTCTTCGGAGGGGGCGAATCTGTTTGTGACATACTTGTGTTTTATTTTATATTGATTGTAAAATTATCTCCGTGTATAAAAGACCATCCAAATACGGACACTAATGATAAACTATGTGCTAAACAGTGAAGTTCACATAATCATTGAAAATGTATTTATTTTCTTGTCTTGTAAATATGTCAAATGCTACAGTGATTTTTGTTTATGGGTTGTCTATGTTGACGGATAAATGGTTCCTTCTGGTTGGAAAGTGCATTCTTTGTCACTAAATATTGTAGGTATATTTTTGATTCAACTGGGCACAAATGAGATCCATAACAAATTTAAAATAATGCATGTTTGACATTACACATTTCTGGCTGTTAATACGTTTTATGTAGTTGTTAAGCGATTTGGGAGGATATGAAGTTTATATGTCTATAGTTTATATGCACAGATCAGTGATATTTGTCATAGTTCATTTCGCAAAAACTTGCTATATTTAACACATATAATTTTCAGGTCAGTCATTAAATTTAGCTGACAGCATAAAGTTTATTTCACAAGAAGTATATAAAATTAATTACGTAGCTTTAGTTACATTTAATGACGCTGACCTGAAAATGTAATGAGCTAGGCCTGCGTATAAGCTCAAACTGATCATGCTGTGTGGAACGAACTAGCATAATAACTAAAAGCTCGACATCTTGTGCATGTTTGTCTTTGTCTCTCACGAAATGTTTTTGTATGGTGAATTCTAAAAGATGGATTTACCTTAAGTTACTGTTATTGTTATATATTTCTTGCTGTCTTTGTTGTTGTTGTTGTCTTTACAACAACTACGTCAGGCGCAGCTAAAGACATCAAGGTTTTCATTTTTAGAAGTAGTTCTGAGTGCTTGGACACCTTGACTGAGATGACTGGTCTGTGATGACTAGACTGATATAAGAAAAAAGGTTTGCCAAACAGATTTATCTGTCGGATGGGTGAGAAATAGACATAAAGGGTTGGTTAGAGACAGGTTAGAGACAGAGACATAGACATGTCACACAAACATATATTTATGGACAAAAATCTATCCAACAAACCATCGACTGAAGATGTTTATGCAATGAGAATATATTTATTTTAGTGGCAATGGAGGGGACCATAATAGGCTATTTGTGTTTCTTCTTTTTCTTCTTATTTCTGTCTTCTTTTCTAATTTTGCACTAACACCTTATCTTTCCAACAACATTCTTCTTATCATTCTTGTTCATCTTTGTACTCCTCATTTTCCTCTTCCTCCTTCTCTGTTTTTTCTCACAGAGGGAGTTACAAGACCCATCCTCCAATCAGACAAGCATATCTTCTACCGTTCTAATATCATCAACCATTTCCTGCAATTCAAGCATCTTGTCTATAAGGTTATCGTCATTTTGAATGATAGTGAATACTTCTTCCCTCCGTCTTCTACGCTATACCCGTGGATGCTGTGATTGTCATGGTTGCTCTTGCTGATTATCCCACTGCTGCTGTTGTATTTGCCACTCTTATACCCAATTTTCAGTCTGGAGGACAGTAGCTCTTGGTACTGTCTGTGGATATGGCAGTGTTTGAAGTGTTGGTGGTGGTAGTGACAGTTTCATAAATGTAAGTTTGACCTCACATGCCTGTCTGATGATAAGGTGAGGCAAGATCTGTATTTTCATTTCCTTCTCTTTTTTTCTTTTTGGCATCCTTTTCCGCATGTCTGGCACTTTTTGCAATGGCCTCCATGGATATGCCTGGCTTACAGAAAGTGCAATTGGAGTTCCAAAAAGATTGAGGATTCTGCCCATCTTCTTGGAAGTTAATCAGTGAACGATGGGTAGCCAGACTGACGAACGCTATATTTTATAAACTTCAAGCATGGACGCGAAGGAAAAGGTCTCCCTTACACAAAAACAATACCTACACCATAACCAAAAATACGGAACTCGCGGACCTAAATAAGCACTCACGTTCATTTTACTTATAAACACACTTTATTACCACTCATGCATATAAAAATCACAGACTGTTTACAAGCCAGGGAAACGAAGTGTTTAAATGTTTATAGGAACACTTCTATCCCATCACTTGCAAACATACACACACTATCTAACAAATCAGATAAACAAAGTGTTTATAGGAAGACGTCTATTCCTTACCCTACAGAGAAATTCAAATAGAGACAAATACTTTGGCAATAGAGTAGACTGTCTTTTCCAGATTGCTGGGTATCCTTGATACAGGCTGTTTTGTTTGGTGTTGTGGCAATCTCATATCATCTACGACTGCGCCCCCGTCTGGCAGCAGGATTTCCGACATAAAAGGGGCTGTTCCTATGGAAGGAAAAGGAGAACTATTTCGTGTTCGCTCAATAGCTTGCAAAGCCTCTTTTTGTTGGCTCCTGCTGTTGCTGCGATCTCTCTCTTTCTCTCTCTCTCTCTCTCTCTCTCTCTCTCTCTCTCTCTCTCTCTCTCTCTCTCTCTCTCTCTCTCTCTCTCTCTCTCTCTCTCTCTCTCTCTCTGCCTTTAAAGACTATACTTATCGGCCCACTCTTTTTGCTCCATCATGATGTCATGTCTGAAGACCTCTTCTATCAGGTCTTGGGCCAATTTTAACATCCCGACAATCTCTATCTTTTCAGGCATGGGAATCGGGTTTTGCCTGACACGATGTAAATGCACGTGGGCTTCATTCAGTTTACCTAAGTTAAAAGTTATCTTCAATGGTTGACGAGTCAGACTGGAAATCACTATGATCAATATGGCCCAAGCGCTAACACGATAGAAAATATTTCTACGGGGTTTTAAGTAGGAAGGCTGTAACTCATCTTATTGTGAGGGATAGAGTAGCCAAATGACATGTATCATGATAAAATGGTTTAAAACAAACCACAAACACTTTTAAAAATACTATTTTATTAAACCAACAATTAACCAACAAAAAATATATCAACACATTTTTTCAAATATTATTTTTTGCACAAGATTGACAACGTTGTGATGTCATGTTAGAATGCCTCTGATGAAGGTCATTTGGCCATTGATGTACGCTACGTTTTCTAGCTAAAGACAGGAGATAGTCATAATGGCCACAACACCATCTATCTACTTTCTCGTCGTTTCTAGAAGAGTCACCATACAAATAAGTCACTAAATGTTCTAAGGAATATCCAAGGCTGTGCTGATGAAAAATTCACACAATATTGTCCACACGTCATGGAATATATGCCTTATAATTGCATATTATATAATCGTGTCGCCCGGGCATTTGTTCTCATAAAACCGATGATGAAGTTTTCTAAAGGTGGAAATAAATACGAATCAAAATAGGCCACACAGACATCGCGAGAGATGAATTTCGTCCGTGTTGATGACATAATCTTGATGGTCTAACGGTTTGCGATGCCGACGAGAAAGATCATTTTTAGCTCAAGTATTTATAATAATAATGCAACACTGCTTGCTCCCAGATGTAACCCTAAGCGTCGTCCAGATGCTAGTCGAAGGTTTCTTATTAACTCATCATTAGGCATGTATGGTGTTGGATTTGACTGGGATGAACGTTTTCATCCATAGCAATCTTTATTGGTGAACTATGTTGTAATTTTTTCTGCCAGTTGTTTAGCAAGACATGACACTGAATGTTGTTCTTTTCCGTGTTACCTGGACATGACCATCACCTCTTCGTCTTTATCTTTTTAGTGGGTGGTTCTGATTCGACGATATCATCCTATTCGATTTCCAAAGATTCTCCACCATTCAAAGAGAGATAAGAGTCTTCCATATCTTCTAACAGTTTAGAATGACTTCTCTAAAACTTTTGATTTCCATGTTATTGTCGAATTCAGAATTGTCGATGACTTTCACCGTCTCGGTTAGAGCTGCAAACTTAAGTTTTACAGGATTTTTTTACGGTAGAAATGTTCCTCGCCGCTGCTTTTGTCTGAAGTGAAATTAAAGGCCAACAATGCCTAGCCCCCTGCGTAATCTTCGTACGAAATGCCGTGGCTGGTATTTGTTCTTATCTGTTCCGTTGCTTCGTACATAAACAAGTACCATCTCAAATCTTATCGGCAAACGTAGGTTAGAAGTGTCTTGTACACAAGGATTTGCCAT
Organism: Potamilus streckersoni; assembly: GCA_016746295.1. Taxonomy (NCBI): domain Eukaryota; kingdom Metazoa; phylum Mollusca; class Bivalvia; order Unionida; family Unionidae; genus Potamilus; species Potamilus streckersoni. The sequence goes on from JAEAOA010000564.1 coordinate 1,144,726, forward strand.
CGCGACTGACTTTGATGTTGAAACTGTAAGTGCTTAAACTGGAAAGGACTCACAATGACAGCAATCACGAAACGTTTGTGTAACAGTCCTTGGAGCAGATGATTTATATCCATGATTGAAGTTCAGCAGCAATGGGGAAGGTTTCATTTCCACACGACATATCGGATACTAGGAGATCGTTCTGATCAAAGTGCGACTGATGTCGTTTCCCACTTCAGGTAACACATCCACTTATCCCACTTAAAGTATGGCTTCTTGGATGATGGTTTTGTACTCGTTGGCTTGGGTCATCAAATGGAAAACGGTACTACTGCGATTCAGTCTCAAGCGGATATCTGCTCTGTTCAAATACTTTTCTTGCAACCACATGTCCAAAGGCAAACGATCCATCAGTTCTATTCTATCTCCATGCAGGGTTTTCTTTCGACGGTCGTTAAATCCCACATTGTGAGGATCACTGCAGTGTCATTAAAACTGTCCTCGCCTGCTGTGTCAGGTATCCATACCACGCAATCACCCTAATGAGTTTTCTTGGCCTATTTTCCATACATTAAGAGATTTTCCAGGTACGCTCGGCAAGGGTTTGTTTCGATGCTGCTGATGACTAGTATGTTATTTAAGTACAAACGCTGAACATAAATGGAACCAATTCTTGACGGGAGCTACTACAGCATCGGCTCCCAGGGAGGAGTCGTCCGTTTTGAAAACTTTGATTTTCAATAAGAAGTAAATGTCATTCAGAACGATGAAAATTCGTGTGTTCGTTGATTTCAAATTCAATTGGGCTTAGGTTATGACAAGAGGAGATGGGATGAAATTGTACCAATTGGGATTTTTGCATCGTCATCATGGTGGATGACATGTCGAATAGATCTAGTTCCGACTTGGAACATTCGCAATATTCTCGGTGCATCATTTTGCTCTGTGATTTAATAATCAAATAGGTCTAAATCTCTGATCATCCCTCTTTTCTTTGTTTTTCTAGCTCTGTTTGAAGACTCTGGAGGGTGCCATCGTCCTCTTTTTCTGCCTTGTCCTTGCTCTGGCGTCAGGAGAACAGGAAGGTCTGACTGAGAAGTGTCCAGGGCATTTATTAGTAGGTTATTTTCGGCTCAAAATTGCTGTTCCATTTTTAAGCAAGAAATGTTTTCCTGCTATCAAGAAAAGCATCTTTGGGATTTTGTTTGTCGATGATGACATTTTGGAGAAATTCTTCTCCGTGCTTCAAACCAGCATCTATCAAGGCGTTCAATCCCCGTGTCATCATTGGTTCCAAAACAGGGGCCTTCGAAGGAAACGCCGGTTTCAGCATATCTTCTAAACCATGGTCTCGCTGTCGAGCGACTCTTTGGTACACAGGATATATGACTTGCGAATCGTTCGAGAATCGTTTTCGAAAATGATTTGCATCGTAACTTCCCATTTGGAGAATGGAATAATTTGTCTCAGATTTCATGTTAATACCAATGTTGTCACTCTCGAAATACATGTTTCTGTCGAGTAAATAGTGTGGATGTAATATTCGCCGTGAACGTGATAAGTATTTTCTCCTTCCTCATCATTGGTCGTGGCAAAATCCAGCACATCAGAGTACACAAAGATCAAATCCTTGGTTCAGTTCTACCGGGTAGCGAAAGAACTTCGAAAAATTCAAGTAGTTGGCTACGGCTCGTAAAAGTGGGCCCTGATGATCTTGAGGTCTCCACCCAAAAAAATCAAACAATTCAGGACCAATTGCGATGAACAATGTCTTGGCATCCAAATATTTCATCAGCAGGCGACGAGCCACTTAATGGTACTCGATCGTTACACTTCGTTTCGTTTTGTCAAAGGATTATCCAAAAAACAGCAGAAAGGCTGAACCCTACAACATTTTAGAGACCATATGTTTGAAAACTAAGGGTTCATACGAAGGCTGAAAAAAGTTTTTGCTTTAAAAGTAACAACTTCTCTAATTGACCAGATTTTTTCGATTTTTTCACAATCTTGTCACTACGCGTAAGTCAATCAGCCTCTCTGCTGATATAAATTAAACAGCCAGTATAAATATTGTCAATAATGAGTATTAGAGATGCACACTCATCTAGATTAGCTCGAAAGCGACTAGAGGCAATTAAAACATATCTACCTGTTTGTGATTCTGTTAAGCAACATCTACATTCGCGTCAGAAATTTCAAGTTGAATTTGCAGAGGATACTAAAGAATTATTTAAACCTATCACTGAGACCAATAAAGATATTCAACCTGTGTAAAATAAAACCACTGAAGCAACTGAAAAAAAACAGCAAAAAGAACTAAGAAAACAGACAAGATTCTTAAAAACTTCCAGAAAAAATAACTGCTGAGATGCCAGTCCTGGAAATATCTGAGGATGCATACCAAGCTCGTGCTGAAATAGGTGATATGAAGGGACGTCTACCAGAACAAGAAGAAAGAGTTAACGTAAATGATAAATTTATCGAAGATGTTATTATTGATGTTAAAAATGCTAAAGGTTCAGGAGATTTAGCAATGATTGCTTTGAAAAGTTTTAGTGATAGAAAACAGTTTTTAAAATCTGAATAAGCTGATAAAAATAAAAGTTGTAATGATAAGTACAAATGGATATTTCACATAAAGTATGGTCTTGATAAGGCTAGAAATAGTGATCCAAGATATATTTAGTATATTCATACAATAGATAGTTATATTACCTTCATGCAATTACCGCCATAACAACAACAAGAAGTACAAAAACAGCAGCGAAAACTACAACCACTACCACAACAATCTGAAACACCATCACCATAACGATCACAGCGACTACAGCAAAAGCTACAACAAGAACAAAATCGACAAGAAACAATAAAACGATTGCAATCACGAAGTGATTATCCAGGATCACCAAAATCACGAATACCAATTCTCTCTCCTACACCAAGTTAAACAACAGTACCGAACCAAGTGAAGAGGAAGAAGAATTTCAAGACGCTCCCGGCGCAACTGGAAGTGGTTTAGCGAGTGGTTGAATTACTTATCCCAATAATGTCCTTGCTGATGTTGATCGACTAGAAATCCTCATTGGAGGAAAACGAGCTGGTAATAATTCATGAGAGATCATTAATGAAACAGTTGATATTTGCAAACGATTATTTACAGACAGTATCATGGATATTAATGTATATCGGTCCCTCATTAATAAAATTGCTGATGACTACCACAGTGATTAGATACAATTAGTGATAAAGTCATTTAATAATAAAAATGATCGTGTATGGTACTCAACGTGGACCTACCATAGTCATGGTAATAAACTCTCAAATACCGGTATACAAAACAACCTACGGAGATGGACTGGATGATGTTGTTTAGAGTCTGTTTGGAAGTATAGCCCCAAAAGCAATACCGATTGCAAAGCAAATAGGAATGAAAGCTAGTGATATTGTTGGTGAGAAAGGTATAGACGCTGTTGGTAATATTGTTAGCAAAGCTTTCTCAGCAATCAAAGATAGACTATCACGATTAATACGCAGACAACAACATGAGAAATTGGCCAGCACTGAAGTGATGCACGCAGTGTAAGTAAAATAATACATCAAGCCGCTAATAAAAAAAACTAGCGGAGTTGGCTGATGTATCAATGTCAGAAAAGAAAAAAAAGAAAACCGCTAGCATGATACCAGGAGTGGTCTCACTTCCCGAAGTGGTCTTCGTGTTAGACAAAGATGATAATAAGAAAGATGTTTAAGCGCATATCTGACCCCGCGTTTGACATGGACGCGCCAGTTCCCAAAGATTAGTATGTGCGCGATTATCAGTATTATTCTTATGACGCACGAATTTCGGATCCGTGAGGACGAATCCAAATACAGGTTCAGGATACAAGTAGATATTTCTTACCCGCTGAAGCATTTATTGAAGTCGAAGGCGAAATTTTCAAAACGGATAATAATGAATATGCTGCCGATCTTAGTGTTGGTTTTGTTAATAATGGTATTATGTCATTATTTGACAGCGCTATGTACATGATTGACGGAAAGATATTGAATCAATTCAGAAAGACGTTGATGTTGCCACGACAATACTTAGTCTTCCAAGATACAGCGACGATTACTCAAGATCAGCTGGTCCATCAATGATGTTTGTAAAGGATACTTCTAATTCACAAGAGTACCAACAATATGAAATTGGACGACCACAGAATGCTGCCAGAAACGCCGCAGCAGACTTAGAGAGAATGATTATTAATGTAGATCCAGATTTCAACTTAGGATTTAGATCACGTCAAGCAATGTTAAAGGATAATATAAGAGTATTTTATGTGAAATTCCACTCTCATATATCTTTGGATTCTGTATGAATGTCAGAAAAGTCATTTTCGGAGCCAAACACACAGTTGTACTAATAAGAAAAGGCGGCCCACCGGTGATGCTGGTAGAGTTATACTGACTAAACTTTCGCTGTGGATATCAATGATAACTCCATCAATATCTGAAGAAGACAGATTGCTATCTTTCATGAGTCAAGGTAGTAAATCAACGTTATCATGGTTAACTATGACTACAGATACTTTTGAAAGTGCAATTAATAGTCTATGCACATGGCATATAGCGTCTCAACAAGGTGTTTCTGCACCGCGACATATATTTATCGCATTTCAAGATACTGCACGAATAAACTCGCAGTTGCACCGTATTATGGTATTTGATCAGCTCGGTGTTTCTGAGATTTCATTAAAGATAAATGGACATCAAGAACCATCAGAGGATATTTTGTTAAATTTCGATCGAAATCATATAGCACGTGCGTATCATCATTTTATTTCGTTTTTTGGCCGTGATCAAACATTCATACTGGATTACAAATATCGTAGCTAGATTTTACAACGCTGTATCCGATTTATTACTTTTCACTAGAACATTTAGATTTAAACAATCAGTAGTTGATATACATTTTCGAGCTCTTGTTAATATTGATGCTGGAGCTATTCCTAATTATAATGCAGTCGCAGTTATACTCAGCGATAAATCAATGTTACTCGAAGGACCTGGTGGAAGAATAAGAGTCATTGATGCCCTAGTAGAACACATGTAATGAGATCGCTCGTAATATTATAAATGTCATATAATCAAGTATGTGTGAGTCTGACTCCTGGTCAGATTAAAAAGCTACGATCATCATCAAAAAATAATTGTGCGGTAAAAATATAATTGCGGCGAGAACAACTCGCATGTAGACAGAACGTCAGTATAATCACTTCAATGAAGCCAAGAGATCAAAGACGGGGTACGACTTAATCTTTCCTCAGCGGTAATTAAGACATCGCTAAATCGGGTTTTTATTTCCGATTTTAGCAGCATTAATAGCCGTTGCACCCCCAGCAGTTGCAAAAGCAGTTGCACTAGGCGCTATTGGAACTGCTAAAGGAATGGCGTTAAAGAAAGCAGCCAGACAGGGAATAAAAACCTCCAAAAAAGAAAAGCGGTTTAAGACTTCCGGGGACCCCACCCTCGTGGTACAGAAATGGTCTAAGACTACCATGGACTCCGCCTTCGTGGTACGGAAGCGGTTTAAGACTATGAATAGTTAGATGATAATTCCACTATCAACTTTGATTTACTTGATGCAGCAAAGCAACTAAATATAAAAAACTTCAGAGGAGGTTTTATGCACAATCAATTACCAAAACAACCTAACAATACTAAAACTGGTATTTTTAATCTTGATAAAAGCTCTGGATCTGGCACGCATTGGGTGGGATATGAAATTGATCCACGTGGAATTGTCTATTTCGATTTGTATGGGTTGGCACCACCAAATGAGTTTTTACATTATGTCTGCAATAAAATTGCTCCGATCTGGTATTCAACGCTACCAACACAAACAATAACGGATCCCCCAATATGTGGTCGAGAAGTACTTAATATACTTGATGCCATATTAAAATCAACAAAACCACCTCATAAAGTTCACTACTGAATGGACGATGTCACATTTAAACAGACACTAGTAAACATAATGGTAGATATTTATGGAAAATCTTCTCAGAAGAAAGATAAGAGTGTCGACTTCTATAAATAAGCAACTCATGATCAACTTATAAATGAACACCATGATTTATTATATATCACGAGTGTCAATCAAAGGAAGTCGTTGTTTAACAAGATAAACAAGGACGATTAAAAACGCGTAACATAAACTACCAGATGTACTTGTACGGGTACCCACTGCGGTTATTAATAATATCGTAACTTTTGCTGATCAAGGTAAAATACAGGCAAAATACAGTAAAATACAGGATTCAGGTAAGTCGGTTAACGACTATGATAAGAAAACCGGCGATGTATTTACCGGTAACATTATAATGTCAGGAAACAAAATTACATATCTTGGAACCCCAACCGCAGATAATGATGCAACAACAACAAAATACGTCGATGATAACAATAGCGATCAAGTGACAGCAATAACAACGATCAACAATGAAATGGCCACACTCAAAACTTATTTTACCAATCACATAGGCTTGTTTCTAAATTTTAATCGAAATATAAATAAATCCATTAATGAATTGTTTGGAACTCCACGACCCGTTGACATAAAACTCGTTGACATTAACACGGAACTAAACGATATTATTAGTGGTATTCCTGATATTGTTGGGAAAACGAATCTTATTAAAATTCCTCACAAGCAGATCATCAATATCGTGCATGTCGTCGCATCAGAATGAGCTACATGGACACAAAGAAATATAACCATCAAACACACCGGGAAGGTCGCTTATAGGCTGTCTTTGTTTACCGTTGTATAATTTAGAATAATTACCACATCTCTATTATCTTATAAATTGTCTAAAACTATATATGGGATGTTGGATAAAGATGTTGAAGAAACGTTTACGTTGGAATCATCGGATAGGAGTTTGGCCTCGGCTAATTTCTGGTGGTGTCTGGAATGTGTAACTAAAGTTACTAAATTAATTACCTAACGTCATTATGTATAATGAATCAAATGACAGAGTCACTCTTTGACGTTCAACGTCACAGATATAATCAGACTGCACTAAAAATATCATTGACGATTACACAGTGAAAGTAAAAAAATATCGCAGACGCATGGTTGTTATTGACATAGTAGTTTACGCAGTTTCTGCTGTTGTTGCTGGAACCGGATTATTACTATCAACATTAACGATGACTGCTACAACAACAACATGTGCAGGTATTCTCAGTATTATCACTAAGAAAATATCTACATGTGCTAGCGATAAATTACGCGAGTACATGATGAAATTACACACAGCAACAGCCACCAATATTAAATTATGCTAGTATCTTTACTTGTATCTAAGTGATGGTAAAATATATGATAAGGAGTTCGTAACGATAATGAAAACCTACGATAAAGCATTCATAATCGCTAGTGACAATAACAAGAGCGAAAAATGGAGAATTAAATAATAACGATAATAATAATAATAATGTCACAGTCCATGACAAGAGAACTATTGCAACAGATCGTCACTAAACTTCTATGATATTAGTATGTTCGACCAATCCTGAACTTAGCATTAATTTTAAAGTGCCACATAGGGAAAGTTGCCGATTAGCATTAAATGGAAGGGTTAATGTGTTATTGTGTTATCAGGTTTGCAAAAAGTTACTTTTTCAATGCGTTATCAATTGGAATGGGTATACATCTTTGTATACAAATATGGTGATTTATGATTTATCTGTACAAAACATATATGAGAATGCCGTGACTGTATGTGCAGCGTGAACAATGCTTTTTGTTAAGTTTGCTCGTTTTCGTTGGGTCAAAACTCCAGGAAGGTTAATGGGAATTAATATTACGTTTTAAATTTTCGATTAAATAATGTTTTTTCGGGGAGGTGTTTGCTCGTATTGAGATTTCTATGATAATTTTGCAATCGAATTATGATAAAAAAACGAAAAAATAGTATCCCGTTACTTATCTTGATCCAACAAAACGAGCGAACTCCACAAAAAACAATGATAGAATCGACTAAAATACCTGAAAAGTCAACAAAAAAGCGTAAAAAAGAGAAATTTCATTTCAAAATCGAACAAAATAAACAGTTTATAAAAAAATAATTATATCTGATTAAGCAAAGAATGTTTCATGATATCGAATGTAGTTTATGTATCTTCCCACAGGTGGAGAACCATATTTATTAGATATACTGATTACAAGGTAAATAACACCATGTACATGCTTGTAACATAAGTGCGGATAACTGCAATACTTAAAAATTGTTTGCTTGCCTTGGTTGTCTCGCTTGATCATCTAAGTACTGGAACATATTTTTTTGCCCAAATTGAAATGAAAAGGAGATTGTGTAACTCCATCTGCCATGTATTTCACTGAAGGGCCTGTTATATTAAAGTATTTACTGGATGAATAAATTGAATTGCACATAATTTCCTCTCCAGATTCTGCATTGACAAATTTAACAGGTTTTACAGTATATCGTGCGCGGCCCGTTTCCCCAAACTTACAGTTTTAACTTTGCGTGATAATATTTAGATTTCCAAGTGTGTTATCAAGTTTATTGCCATTCATGTGATCCACAACTTACCCGTCTTTGATCAACCCAAAATAGCACTAGCTCACAAATCTGAGTGATAAATAATGTTTTATTTCCTGGGTATTAAACACAAAATAACCAGTATTGGTAACACTAACGACTGTTTTATTTTTCAATCTGCAGTTCCTAATGATGCCATTACGAGACGCTTCATAACTGGTAAGGATTGGATGTGACACAAACTCATTTTGCTCCATTTATATGCTATATACTATTTGTTAAAATTATTGTTTTGAAAATCTATCTAGAAAATCTTCCTCGCGCTTTATAATACATTCAGCTTTATATTTTGATCGCTTTAACTCTGTATCTTATACTACCACATTGCGCACACATGTGAGTCTTTCCACGCACTCCAACACCAAACCGTATACAGTGTTTAGGTCCTAGACTCCCGTTACTAACGTATTGCATGTGATAACTGCAAAACTCGTTTACGCAATTTTTGTTAGACGGAGACATGTAACCAATCTCAAGCCAGCGGCAATAATTTGGTTGAATTATATATATATATATATATATATATATATATATATATATATATATATATATATATATATATATATATATAACATTTCATTAATACTCCAATTTAAATTCATATTTGCCCTAATTATAATATGCAGGAATTAACCGCAATTGAGCGTGCCGGCAGGAATTAACCGCAATTGAGAATGCCGACGCTACATTTGATACTTGACAGACTACATAAATTTAGTTTCTTAATTCAAGATTTAGCTTTAAGGGATGCGGATATAACTAAACGCACCCGTGAAGAAAAGAAGTTTTTTTTTCGACGATGGTGCGGCTCACGTATGGTCCACCTTCAGGAGATACCACATATTTGATGAGTGACAAACGAGGAAAAGAGATTGTTTACTACCCTGATGTTCGAAAATATATATTTTTTAGGAAAATTTAAAGTAAAGACCGAGGATAATATTTAGATCATCCGAGACATGCGCGAATCAGTCCAGAAGTCATGGATTAATATTATTTTTGTTGAAAATTCCAAACCAGGAATATTGACTGGAATGGACAAACCGTATTATGAGCAATCGTATCCAGTAACTGTGATAGTGCACGCGCTCTATCCGTTAAATAATAAACCTGACGTTGGGAATCTCAAAACAAAATGAAATTGTCGAGGATAAACTGTGTAGCTGAGCGAGTTATGGAACACTTTACAAACGTGATACGGGAAAAGGGTTTAGTAGATTTAAGACGTAAAAAAATATGTGGGCTGTAAAGTTAGAGACACTGGTGCGTCTATCAGCGACGTGGCTGAGCTAGAAAAGTTATTAAGATTTCCAGTAGTAGTGAAGGCATTAAGTGGAGAGATTTTGTACAAAACAGATATATAAAAAATGGAAACCCTATAACAATCATTGATCATAACGCCCATGCATGGAATATTGCTGTAACTGTATTTCCACGAGAAAGAATGGTTAAATTTACCTCGATGCCATCGGTGATATTAGCAAACGTGACCCTGTTTCTGTGTGGTTGTTTCAGAGTTCTGAATGTGATCATTATGATCAGTTTGTATGGTCTAACGGTGAAATTTATCGTACCGAATCTCTTTATGAAGAAACGGAAACCTTTGCGCTGAAATATACTTCTGATGATGTCATAGTTAGACAATTACTAAGTAATTGTTTCACCGTACCATTGGGGTTGCTGTTCATTTCGATCAGAAGAAAAACTCATGGAAATCGACACGATTGGAATTTCTTGAAGATGTCGTGAGGAGTTGTTGTTGTAGGGTTTATCGCCATTTTTCAGCACAAGATAGGCTATACATGGCGGCCAGTATTAATGGTGGAGGAAGAACCCTGGAAAATCCAGGGAAGAACCACCGACCCACGAGAAGCAACTGGCAGGCTTTCTCACTTACCCACGTTAGCTGAGTCTGGACTCGAACTCACACAGACAGAGGTGAGATGTCAGTGATCCGTAACGGTCAGCGCTTTAGAACACTCGGCCACTCGGGGCCGTGAGGAGTTGTATCGAATACGGGCACGGTTGATTGCGAAATATTAAATATAATTACGACATTGTCTCAGTTGATATGGTAGCGTGCTATCCTGGGAGTTTTCTTGGATATGGAGAGTGTTCTAAATGTTATAAGAGATTTGGACATCCTACACACGACTTGACCAGAGATTCGATAAAATGACCCTTACCAGATTTTTAACTTAACCGGATTCACCCGCATAGAGTCGTTTGAGTTATATTCGGATCTCCATCTGATTGCTTTTGCATGGTTGGAAAACATTTTTTCAGAGCGACGTTGGGCTCCAATAATTCTCCTAAGATATATGCTTGACTCTGGAATTTTAGTACCGTTGAAAGTAACTGAAGCAATTATATCATATCGCGTGCAGAAACAAGTTTGGTTGCTAGAGCCTGATGTATTTGTTGCTAAGCACAATAAGAAACTTGCAAAAGATCATAGTAGAAAAATAATTGGTAAGTTTACACAAGGAGGATCAAAAGATTGTAAACGAACGTGTACAAAATTGATTATGGACGATGCTGAACTCGATTTTTTAGTCTCTGATAAGATGGAAAAAACATTTATTAGCCGATGAAATGTTTATTTATTAGACGAAACAAACTTGGTACCATTGTGAGCTATACTGATGGCGAGTCACCGCAATTTATTCATTTAAGATCTTTGATGCTAGCTTATGTTTCGATAAATCTATTATCGATGATAAACAGAGCAGCAGAGAGGGTGAATCCTACAACAATATATTTGCGACAAAATCGATTAAAGCCTCAGAATGCCAATGGAACCTTCCTACGAAATCTCATATTTTAACCAAAAAAAAATTAAAGGTCCCATTTTACAAATGGAGCCTTAGCGATTTTGTCGCAAATACATTGTCATAACCACACTCAAATTGCTGCCATCTACGTCTACAAATTTTTGCGACAGAATCGATTAAAGCCTCAGAATGCCAATGGAACCTTCCTACGAAATCTCATATTTCAACCAAAAAAAAAATAAAGACCCCATTTTACAAATGGAGCCTTAGCGATTTTGTCGCAAATACATTGTCATAACCACACTCAAATTGCTGCCATCTACGGTCGCAAATATGTTGTCATTTCACCCTCTCTGCTGCTGATTAATACAAATTATTTAACCAATATTTGTTAGCTTTTCACAAACAGACTAATCGATAATACTTCACCACGTAGATCAATTAAATTATTTGACTGATCGGTGAGTGTAAAATTAATTCTAGTTAGTGAATCATTTTGACATTGCATATAGACTGGATTAGTCGGATTTTCAACAATTAAAAATCCGGGGGGTGCTGTTGGTGCAAATGAATAAAGAATGTAACCTTGTCGGGCTTGATTTGATTGTTCCATATTAATTTGATAACTTCCTTCGATTACATCACACGTTAAATTAAGTGCGATCACCGATGAAATATTCACATTGTTCGGTGCGATATGTCTACCGTCGCCGTCGGGAGAATTATTATGAGTGAGGATAATAGGCTTCGGCTGGCTATCTTTCCATGATTGATAGATTTTATTAAATCCTTCGTCGATGGCAGTTCTGAGTTTTTTCTTTAACTCGGGAACATTATATCCTGGTAATTTATAATTTGGATTTTCATTTATATTTTTTTTATAATCTTGAGCTGAGCTAGTTCTTGAAATTGGGTTATTTTCATCAGTGAAGAGATTAGCAATCCTCGAATTAAATATTTCCATGTCATCGATGATTTTATTACCCGCGGAGACTACACTAATGAACTCAGCTTGTGTGAGAAGACCGGATCTTAACGATGGTAATAACAATTTAAAATCATCATTCATTCCTCTGAAGATAAAAAATTCAATATCTTCCATTGCTGGACTTGTTTCATGTATTTCCAGAATTTCACCTTCCTGTGGGATATAATCATTATAAAATGGAGTTAACCACTCATCTTTACCATATTCATTCTTACGTCGATAAGTTTTTGTAAAGTTTATATCGAGGAGGGTTTTATATCCTTTTGATGGATTTTCAGGTCCTATTTCATCAGTGACGTAATCAGATTTTACAGGCTCGGGCGTGGAATTATCAGCACTTCTAGGTGTATCTTCGGGCCATCCTAATACTGTTCTTATTGAACTGTTATAAATATCTACAACATACCCAGGAGAGCCTATTTCAATTGTAGATGACAGTGTTGGTTCATGAACTGTTATCGCAATTTTTGATTCTTTTTTAGTAATGGATTTTATTCTACGTTGTAATTCATTATTAATTTGCTCAATTTGATAGGATCCAGTTGGTATTGAAACAACGTTCCAATCTGGAGTGTCATCTTTTTTATTCCTATATGCAAATACCAGAGAATTATTAGGTCTCTGACCGCCAAATGGAACCGATCTGATATTAGGCCAACTATGATACACTCGTAATTTTGCCAACGCGATTTCCTTTACTGAAACAGGCGAGGGAAAATTCACACTGAATTTAGGGTTTGTTGACGATATTGATATCATACTTGTTTTCCGCGGAGTGGTATTTTCTGCTATCCGCTGAAGTAGTTGAATCTCTTGCGACATTATTATTATTATTCACAATGTCTAATTTTGCAATAGATGAAAAAACGCTAGCGTTTTTAATCGTAGTATCATAAATACGTATCATCGCGGAGAATTCGTCTTCGGTAATTATCGTATCATCAATCGATGATGACATCAACGAGGATAATTGTGAGTAACCGTTAGATACTGCTTGATGTTTTACTATATAGTCGTTAAGTTTTTCTTGAGAACACGATGATATTTTTTTAGTAATAGCATTTGCAAGTCCAGCAAATGTTGTCACCGCGGAAATAGCAATTGGGACAGCAATCGGAGCTACCATTGTTACTGAAGATAGTATAATACCAGCACCGGCCATTATACCAGATACCGAGTATACTGTAACATCAATTGCGGTAATTCTCCTGCGATACTTTTTAATTTTTATTTCATATTCATCAATGAGTGTTTTGAGTTTTGTTAAGAAGTCTTTGACGGTATCATAGCGATATTGCGATGATGGAATCATATTATTTTAAAACCTCAAGTGGTTTTTAATTGTTAAAAATTCTAATTTAGATCAGCTACAAACTCCATGTACCATACAAATGATGTCTTATTTAAATTAGGATCAGTGCTTGTTATTGTAAACCGTTTGTATTCACCCACGTCAATAGTCGTTGAAATCACGTTGTTGTATCCATATGAAGTCGATGATGATATATTAAACTGATTCAGTGACACTATTGTTAATCGATAAATACCCTTGTTTGACACAGTGAGGGTTACTGTATTCTTTTTAGGTTCCCAATCTAATGATCCAGAGAGAACTGTGTATATCATATTTATGATATTTCTCTCATGAGGAATCTTTATTCTTTCAAGTAGCGGAAGATTGTCTGTTTTAAATTTTGTAATATCCTCGATAGATTTTTTAATACTATTAATGCTATCTCTAATAATACTAAATCCAGCATCATTAATATTTTTAATACTGGATTTAATTTCATCAAAATTGGATTTAATTTCAGCGAGAGATGGAGAGGTTACCGCTGGTGTTCCAAAGAATTTATTGATAATATTTCTACGAAGGGAAGTATATGTTGTTATATGTTTTTCAAGTTCTTCATTTAAATTTTTTAATGCATCTGTGATTGTAGAAACGAGTACACCCGGTTTGAGTTTTCCATCATTTGAATATAACGCTATTGTATCTTCAACGACGTCACGTCTTCGTATTAAGACATCATCCAATGAAACATTACTAGATTTCAATTTGCCCTGGCGATCTTGAAATACAACTATTTCCCCAGGATCTACACTTGACAAATTTAATGTCTCGGCGATTTCATCTTCGATTATTTTTTTTACACTTTCGACAGCGAATTTGCTATCGGTTTCTGTTTTTTTTGATTCTGATAAAGGTCGTCCCCAAATATCAATCATTATACGAAAACGCTACGTTTTTCTAAATCATAACGCTATCGTTTTTGCCATTGCCTGCTAGTATATTCATTAACAACAACTTGTGGTGGTTTTCTTGGAAATTTAGATATCTCTGCAAGGAAGTTTAATACCTCACGACCGCATATCGGTGGATCATTTAACTGTTGTGTTGGTAGCGTGGAATAAAAAATTGGAGATGACTTTGTTATTGTGGATACATATCGCATGAATTCTTTTGGTGGAGCTAATCCATATGAATCAAAATAGACAATTCCACGTGGATCAATTGCATATGCGACCCAATGAGTTCCTTTTCCGCTGCTGTTATCGAGATTGATAATACCCGTTTCATTTTTCATTGGTTTTGACGGTAATTGATCTCTCATGAAAACTCCTCTAAAGTTTTTTATTGATAATGATTTTACAGCATCAATTAAATCAAAATTGGACATTGGTGAAAATCCAAGGGATTTTTCCACTAATAAGCCGTTCATGGTATTCTTAGGCCCGTGCCCTTGTACCAATTGTGTGGAGTTCCTGGTAGTCTTAGACCCTTTCCTTTTTTTTATAGCCTTTCCCAGTAGCTTTTTTCAGGGCCATTCCTGCAGCAGTACCAACGGCTCCTAACGCTGCCGCCTTCGCAACCGCTGGGGCAGCCGCTGCAATCAATGCTGGAATAGCAGCTAACAGCGGGAATATTCCACCCGATTTTATCATACTGGCGATAGCTGCTTTCGAAAAATCAATTTGAACTCCTCGTTTGTTCTTTAGCGCATCATTGAAATGTTTTATTTGACGATCTGTCAGTGATAATTTATGTGCACCACCGGACATTTGAGTGGGTTTCAGCGTTATTGTAGTTCCACATTCTTTAGCCGACTTTGATTTCAATTTCTTGACCTGACCATCAGTCAACTGGACATTAACAATACTATATGTCATTCTATTCTAAATGTAATTTACACTTTCAATTGATCTTATTGTGAAAATCCTAACTACATGTTTTCCACTGGTGCATCAATAAGTCTCATTCGTCCGCCAACTCCTTCTAACAACATTGATTTATCACTGAGAATGACAGCAACTGCTCTATAATCGGCTATACCAGCAGGGCGTTGTACCCGAGCTTGGAAGTATATATCAACAACAGATTGTCTCATCATGTCAAGATGTTCCAATGAAAAGTAATAAATCGGATAGTGTTTTTCAAAATCAATTTGCGATATTTGCAAACCAGTATCAACATTTTGATCACGACCCATATACGACAATATTCTATGATATACACGAGCTATGTAGTTGTTTTCATAATCAAGCTGTACAATCTCTGCTGGCTCTTGTTGTCCGTTTATTCTCAACGAAACTTCACTTACCCCTAATTTATCAAATATCATATGACTAGATACTTGACGACTCACTCGATTTGCATCCTGTAACGCTATAAAGATATGACGTGGAGCTGAAACACCTTGTTTTGATGCTAAGTGCCATGTAAATGTGCCATTTACATTAGCCTGCTTCGTATCAGTCGTTGTTGTTAGCCAACTTAGCAATGATTTTCCACCTGTGTCCATAAACGATAGTAATTCTTGCTCTATTGTAACTGCTGGTGTCAAGACGGGCATCCATAAAGTCAATTTATTTAAAATGACTTTACCATCATCAACACCATTAGCACGCCAAATTGCATCATTGTCATTTTCCTTTCGCACTAACACGACTGTATGTTTTGCTCCATAGATGACTTTTCTGACATTTCTACAGAATCCGAATATATGATGTAACGGAATTGCACATGAAAATCGTCGATGTTGTCCTTTTAATGCTCCTTTTCGTGTTGCAAATCCTAGATTGAAATTATCATTGACCCTTTTTAAAATGTCGAATGGATTAGCGGAACCTTCACGGTCTGGATTAGCTGCGAGTTGTTGATCAGCTTCTGCATTAGCTGCCGCAGTTAGTACTTTAACAAATTGATAATGGTCAGCATGATCAGAAGTATCCTTAGCAAACATCATAGACGGACCAGCCGACCTTGTATAATCATCAGAATATCTCGCAAGTCCGATTATTGTTGTTGCAATATCAACATCTTGTTCTATTGATTCAATTTCTTTTCCATCAATGATATATCTTGCACTGTTAAATAGCGCCATAATGCCATTATTTACGAAACCAACTCGGATATTTTGGTTATTCCCATATGGCGTATCAGCTGCAACATTTGTTACAAGCTCTCCTTCTACTTCAATAAACGCCTCACACGGCAAAAAGTATCTACTTGTATCTTGAACTTGAAGTTCAACTCTCCCTCGTTGATTAGGCTCTCTTGCAGGATAGGCATAATACTGATAGTTAATTTTAGAATCATCTTTATTCACCGGTGCCGCCATATCAAACGCTGGATCAGCAATTTTTTTAAATGCCATTTATACTAAAACGTATCGTTTTTCTAAATCATTTTCTTTTTCGATTTCCTCCAAGACCGCTTCCCGCTATCATACTTGCAATATTACTACTATCTGGTGAAGTCATTGCTAATGATGCTAGTTTTTGTTCCACTGCGTTATTTATCACTTTACTGACATTTGCAGGCATCATTGTTGTTGAAGGTAGCGGTGGTGGTGGTTTTCGTCCGAATCTAGATTTCACCAATGACGTTATTCTATTCTTTGCGGTAGAAAAGGCCGTTCCTGCAAGATCTCCAACAGCGTTAATTCCCTTATTACGAATAACATCAATGGCTTTCATCGCTAATTGTTTAGCAATTGGTGCTACTTTTGGGGCTATTCTTGTGAATAAACCAGCCATGGTATTTCCAAGGCCGTCACCGTAGTATGCCTTATAAACGGGCAATCTTGAGTTCACTACATACACGTTTGTTGGTTTATTGTGATTATAGTGTACTATCATCTTATTTGAAATGACTTTGCAATTTCTAAATACAATTTCAATCGCTAAATTCCCCCGGAATTCCGTCCATTAACTCATCCAAGAGTTCTCGATACGTATGAATATCAATTATCCCACCTTGGAATAATCGTCTGCAAATATCAAATGCTTCATTAGTTATTTCGACTGAGTTATTCCCAGCTCGCTTACCTCCCATAAGAACCTCAAGTCGTGATATATCATTAATGATATTACTAGGACACATATGAGAATCATGATGAGAACTTCCATAACCCTCTCCTGAAGTACTTTTTGATTCGGAAACGTTTTGAATTTCTGGAGCTGGTTCGGAAACGTTTTGAATTTCTGGAGATTGTCGACCTTGACCTCGACCTCGACCTCGACCTCGACCTCGACCTTTTTGTTGTTCTTTTCGTTGTTGTTGTTGTTGTTGTTGTTCTAAACCATACGCATCAACTCCCATTTTAAAAGCTCTGTATTCCAATGTATCCTTATTTAAATTTCCGGGTTCATTTTTATTAATTTTAAATAACCAATCCACCCATTGATCTCGTTTTATTATGTTCTTTTTATACTCATCTTTTAAAAATTCCCTTCTGTTATAATAACGTTCGGCAGCGAATTTACCAAATAACACATAGTCTTCAGGTTTCAGCAATTGAATTCGTCTGATTTCTTCTATAGCTTCATCAGTGAATTTCTCGTTAAAAGGAACAATTTTTTTAACGGGGTTATCATCAGTATCAATATTACCCATTTGTTGTATTTCTCGCTGAGTTTGTAACTCACCTGAAAGCTGTTTTATTCCCTCGTGAGTTTTTTCAGTTTCTGTAGCAATCTTTCCTAATACATCAATAATAGGTACTGCTCCCTCTTTAGGGATGTCGCCGTATATAGCACGTTCTGTTGCAAGTTTCATATCTTTAGTGGCTTTAGTTACAGGGGCAAAAAGTTGTTCGCTTCCAATAGAAAAGTCAGTCTGCGCTTGCTGTCTAAGTTGTAGTTTATCTCGCACGTTATCTCGAATTGGTATAAACTCTTTCAGTAATGCTAACCTCTCACGGGCTAGTCTGGTACTTAATGCTTCTGATGTCATTATTGGAAATGCTAACGATTTTTCAATTGTCGGTTTCAATGCTTGCATCAATCAAACGTCTTATAGATTTCACTTTCAAAGCAATCTCTGACCGAACTTGGTACTGTTCCCCGAGTTTCTTTCTAATGGCTTCAACTATACTAAATAGCCGAATGAATAAATTAATATCATTGTTATACAAAGAAGCATTAACCGCTTTTTGGATTCTTTTTATCAGTGAATACATTTTAGGTAGAACATATCTTCCATGTTTTAATTGTATATCAATTTGTTCAAATTCATTCAAAAGTCTGTCTTCATTCAAAAATTCAGAAAGTACGATTCCTTGATTTCTTAAATTTGATATTTCTGTGATGATAGATGTAATATCTTGAAATTCCATTTATTATTATTACTAATGTATTCTCTTATCTTTAAAATATTTTTATATACAAAAAAACAAAACATATACAATGCCCGTCTCTTCCTCATTCGAGTTTCGAGGCAAGAAAGGGCACATACATTAAAGACTTATACAATACCCTAACCCCCCAATCGAGTTCAAGGGCGGGTTATATGGGTATTAGACGTGAAATCCAAGTGATTTCTTTACAAACATTGAACATATAACATAAAGCCTCATTTGGAACCTCTTTCGCGCCAAACGACGTCAAAGAGGCCCAGAGGGGGGACAGCACATTCTTGGAACTCATTTAGTGCCTTCGCATTATATAAGCCCAAGGGCCACAAACATAGATCTCCCAATTGGAAGCTCTAACGTAACAAATGCTATATTAGGTCTTCCGGAAGATATGTTGTGGGGGGGACAGTACATTACATATAGGATGATATATATATACAATGAATGAATATTTACAATGAATGAGTATTTACAATGAATGAGTATTTACAATGAATGAGTATTTACAATGCGATTATAGGTTATATATACAATGCGATTATAGGTTATATATACAATGCGATTCAATGAATGAATATTTACAATGAATGAATATTTACAATGCGATTATATAGGATGGTTATATACAATGAAATGATAGGATGGTTATATGATAGGATGGTTATATGATAGGATGGTATGATAGGGACAGTACAGGACGATACAAACATGAAACGACGGGGCGGACCTACACCCACTTTGCCAATCAAAAGCAACCCAAGAAATTAACCCTGGTTGCAGTTGAAAAAATTCAACCACACCATGTCAATGGCGTGGGAGTTTTAATTGGCAAAGTGGGCTTCGTTTTAAAGCCCCAAACTTATTACGGCTCATATTATATATAAGGTGAACTAATACTGCAGTGTCAATGTGTAGGTGTGTATTTATTTTTCTAGCATTTCATAATGAATACTGTGTAGTAATTTCAATGGAAGCTAAGTATTTAAATAAAACATTAAAACAAGAAATACAACTGTTAAATAATAGCAATTTTTTTATTAATTTCTATAATATTACGATTAAATAATCGTAATAATAATGGATTTACATGACAAGATAACTCCGTAATGGGGATCCCTGTCAATTCAGGACCTGCTATTTCTTGAATCGAGAATGATATTTTTCTGAATTTTATTACACATAGCCACACTAAAAAAACTAAACTACATGTAGCGCGTTTTACTACCCTGACCTCACATACAATCTATTTTAATTTGTAATTTTAAAGTAATTTCATTTTCATACAAACGCTGTTAACGCCGTCTTTGTAATTGGGATTTTTAAAAAATCTATTAATAGAACCCTGGCCCAGTGTCTTGTCTTACACGCGCGCGTTCCGGTACAATAACTATATTTACTATGTGGCTGTTCCGGCTGTTCCAGTTATTGTCATTTACTCTTTTAATGCATATATAAGTGAATATTGCGAATAAATATTGAAAAAAAAATATGTACACAATGATATTAACGCGCGAAACGTTTTTAGTGTATTGCCCTATGGTAATTGATCTGAATGGTAAAATCATGCAAAAATGACTAAAATAGCATAACTCACTATTGAGAGTTATCTTGTAAATAGGAAAACTTTATTCTATGTCCATTTTTCTTTGAGATAGCTGTTTGATAAATCCCTTCAGCAACTTTTCGTACTGAAGGAATACATATTCCAAAATATTTTCCCGCAGCATTCATTGAATGAAAAACTCTTTCTTCATTCGTCGTTGTATCAAATGACTGTACTGGTCTCTTTCCAACTGACTTACAAGTCCCTGTCTTTCCGTTTTTTATATTCTCTCTTTGAGAAATGCATTGTAAATTGGAAATCGCGTTATTTTGAATATTAGAATCAATGTGATCAATAACACAGCCATCTTTAATCGGTCCCATATAACACTCAAAGACTACCCTATGACAGAGATATCCCTTTCCTCCAGCAGTAAATTTCAAGTATCCCTGATTATTAACATATCCCACGGGTTTCTTTAGTCTACAGTGTCTAACAACACCATTACGAGATATTTCATAATTAACGAGTATTGGATGTGGTCTGAATTCTTGCTCCATTTATATAATAATACTATTTGTCTAATTCATTATTTGCTTTAATTATAAATCTATTAATGTAGTCTTGAGGGGTTTTTATGATTTTGTCTTTGACAGAGTCATGGTTAGGGTCAATGATGGCGTTTTTTATTCGTTTATCATAATAACGTTTCAATTCTCTAAACCGCTTACCCCCACAATTGATACATAATTGTGATTTTCCTCTCACACCCACCCCACAATTTATGCATGGGGACGGGCCTGTCGAATTATTTCTGACACTCTGTAAGTGATATCCACAGAATTCACCTCTACACGATTTATTGCATGGGGTTACTGATCCGATCATAAGCCATTTGCAGTGATTCATTATATATAAACAAACTTTTCTATTTAAATACTTGTCTTATTTATATGAATGAAGAATTCAAGAGATTATCGGCAATCAAGCCTCGGAAAAATATTAAATTCAATCTTGATAGAACTCTCGAAGACGTACCAAAAGAGAGAATAACTAATAGAAGTCTGATTAGAAAAATACGAGATTGTGTTCATGAGTTTAAACAGGATGGTGCATCACACACCTGGTCAACATTTAGAATTGATGGTGTTGTTGATGCTAGAATGAATGATGAAACAGCAGCTATGATACTATCACAACTTGGCAATAAACGGTATTTTATCAGAGTGAAATTCATTATCAAATTAGAATCGGGCGAATATATTATAAGAGACAAATTTGTTCCAATTCTCAAAGATGGGACATCAGTCATTGTTAGCCGTTATTCCAGACCAGGGCTGTTAACTGGAATTGATAAACCATACTATGAAAAAGCGTATCCAGAAACAGCAGTCGTTTATGGGATGTATCCGTTAAATAACCCTGACATTGGAAAACTAGCACCAATGAAACAGTCAACGTCAGCGGAAAAACCACTCAACTGTGTGGCACAAAGAGTCTTAGAACATTTTACAAATGCACTCCGTGGGAATAAATTAACCGATCTAAGACATAAAAAAATAGATCAATGGGAGCTAACAGTGAAAGAGAACGGAGCAACTATTTCCGATATAGCTAGATTGGAAAAGTCGTTGAGATTTCCGATAACCGTTTTAACGATAACTGGCGAAGTATTATACGAATCGAAATACAATAAAAACGGAGCTCCAATCAAAATTATTGATCATAACAAACACGCATGGACATCCGCGGTTACAATATTCCCGCGAGACAGAACAGTGAAGTATATCCCAGAAGAATTCACCAAGGATGGTATTCTCACTGAAGAAAGATTATTCGATGCTATTGCTAGTTTGTGTAAAAACGACCATGTATCAGTATGGCTACTTCATAGTTTTGAAGATGAAGAATGTCAATTCAATCAATTTGTGAAACCTAACGGTGAATTATATCGCAGTGAAAGTCTACATAATAGGATGAAAAATCTAGCAATAAGTCTCAGTGAAAACGCTAGCGTTTTTAATGAAAAATCCGAAGATTACGAACAGTTACTTACAAATTGTTTTACAATTCCATCAGTTGCAGCTCATTTTGCAAGAAAGAAAAATAATTGGAAACCAACACGAAAAGAGTTTTTACAGGATGTTCAATCCAGCTGTTTGGAATATTATCATGGCGGTCTATGGAACGTTAAGTACAATCGTGAGAATATGATATCAGTTGATATCGTTGCCTGTTATCCAGGAAGTTTTCTAGGATATGGATTCGCTGGTGAGTATTTTAAACGGTTTGGACATCCCACACATGAAATGACTCGCGTTGCTATTAATGGACCACTGCCTGATTTTGATTTGACCGGTTTTGCTTGCGTAGTATCATTTGAATTCGCTGAAGGACTTCATCCGTGTTGTTATGTTTGGATTGGTAGACACATGGCTGAAAGGATGTGGTTACCAATAGTGTTATTGCGATATATGATTGATTGTAAAGTGTTAGTTTCGTTGATTGTCAGCGAAGCGATTATCTCATATCGAAAACAAACCAATGTCTGGTTACCAGAACCAGAATGTCTTGATAGTATAATCGATAAGTCTAGAAAACATATTGATGCTGACGAGGAGTACATTATTGAATGGTCAAAAAAGATATTTAATCAACGAAATAATGAAGCAAAGGATCTCGGCCGAAGAATAATCGGTAAATTTACACAGGGTGGAAAAAAATTTAACTTTAAAAAACAATCCTCACGATTGATTATAGATGATGCCGAATACGACTTCGTTATTAAAGATGCAGTAGAGAAAAATAGATACGCAAATTGTAAAACAGCCTTTTTGTCCAATAAAACAAAGTTAGGTAGAATTGTTACTTACAGTGATGGAGAAAGCTCTGCATATCTACATTTGAGAGCTTCTATGCTGGGTTATGCATCTATCAATTTATTTGCAATGATAAATAGATTTCCTAGTATAGCAGTCAGAGTTGCAATTGATTCAATGTATGTCGATAAAAAATATATCAAAGAGATAACTAAATTTACTAATAGCGAAGAGACTTGGGGAACATGGCGAATTAAACAAGAAATACAACGCGATTATTCTGAATCAGCAGACGTTGAGATTAAAAGCAGTTACCTGAAGAACGATAATTCTATCAGTGAAAAATCTATGTCTAAAGCACCACCGATATCAGATCCAATTTGTAGATATAAAACAGTTTATTTAAACGGTTGTGGTGGATCTGGAAAGACAACACGTGCGATAGAATTATATCGAGAGAGAACGTCCATGATTGTACTCACACCAACCCATAGACTAGCGAGAGAGATCAAACAACGAAATGTTGAAGCTTGCACGTATCATAGTTTTTTTCGATACAAGGGCGATGCTTGGACTCCTGAGCGAATGGGTGAGAAATTTATTCCAGCGGTTATTATTTGGGATGAAGCATGTACTGTTTCAGAAGATGTATTAAAAATGTTTCTTGATTGGTTATTGCAAAATAATACAAAAATTATATTGTGCGGCGATCATGGTCAACCACCACCATTTGTTGGTAGAAGTCCACATAATTGGTTAAAAGGATTTGTTGATTATTACGAAGAAATTGATACTGACTATAGAGCACTCGATGAGCAGTTACGTGAGTTTAAAAAACTAATTAGATTACAACACGATAGAATTCAATGTGAAGTAGCGCGTGAAATAATTTCTGAAACACCTTTGAATGATTTTTGGGAAACATGGAAACCAAATGATTTTGTAGTAGCAAGTAGAAAGATAGTCAGAGACGCACTTCAGAAAAAGTTGTTTGAGCTACACAAGAAAAAATTCCCAACGTTTCCAGTACCATTGTGTTATAGACCATTGGATACACGAAAGCAGAATATTGAAGTTGAAATTCCAGGCCAGACGGAGAAACAGATTCTAGTGTTAAATGATATTGTGCTAGTTGATATCAATACTGTAGAAGATGCATTATACGCTGATAAATCACCATGGACGCTTGGTTATGTAACAACAATACACTCGTCACAAGGATTGACCATCACGGATACAATTGTTTGGATAGTTGATAATCGCATTGAATGGTCAAATTTAGTCTATCTCGCAGTGTCCAGAGTACGACGAATAAATCAACTACGAAGGATTGTTTTCGATGATGATTTTAATGCAAACGATGATAACACTGATATTAGCATCATTAATAAAAAACTCTCTGGCTACAAACAGCAGGACAAAAAAAAACAACGAGAATTTGATATTGATGCTGAAGTAATAATCGCATTAAAAGAACAACAGAATAATCACTGCGCCAGTTGCAATTGTATAATGCACTGGCAGTATTCGGATAAAGACCCTCGACAATTCACCGTAGACAGAAAAAATAACAGTCTTGGTCATGTCAGAAACAATGTGATGTTGACCTGTCTTGAGTGTAATAGACGTAACGGAGCTAGTTAAGACCATGTGGCGGTAATTGAGTATCGTCCGGAATGACTTGTAGTTGTTCGCGTGTAAAACCACGCTGAGGTGCAGTTGAATCCAATCTGTAGATTGGAGGTCTACCAGTTGATCGCGTTATAGTTGAAATTTTATGCGTAGTAACACTCCATATAGGATCAGTAGCTCTTCTTTTACCGCCTTCAAGCTCTCCTGGTTCGTATAAATATCTCACAGTAACATCACCGAGAAGTGGCTGAGTGCTAACCCGCTGCGGTTGTTCGGGAATATATTCTTTTTTTATTGCAATATTTGGTTTCATATTAATAGTTCGAGTAATCTCGTTATTTAACGCTGCAACTACACTCGGTAACCTTTGGACCCATTCACGAGATCGTTTTTCTTGGATGAATTCTTTTGCATATTGATATCCAAATAACCGTTCTGCAAGAGTTCGATTAAATCGTTCTACAATTGCCTGATCACGATGTAACGCAGTATGTCCCCGTCGTATTGTAACACTATGAGTTTTCATTGTTGATAGAACAGCACCTTGAAATTCTTTGCCAGGATCAACTTGTAATAGATTTGGCCATCTTAGAGGACCTCGTCGATAAATCCTTTCAAATGCAGAAGCGACTTCAGAAGCTGACTTTGTTTTCAATGGTTCTGCTTGTTTAAATCGACTCGCAATATCAACTACAGTTAGCGCGTATTTGTAACCATGGTCATGTGGTAAAAACAATAAATCAGCCTGATGAACTTCATTGGGTACGGTAACATCAAAATGAGAATAATTAATTTGTTTAGGCGGTGGTAGATAAATTTGCCATATAGCTTGTTTGGATAACCAATCTTTTGCAGTGGATTTTTTCACTTTTGCAGCGTTAGCGAGTTTACTGATTGCTGCTTTACCCCTCCAGTATCCTTTCGGAGAATAATAAATAGATTCCATACTATAAAAACACTGGTGTTTTCAATTACCAGCACCTAACACTAATTTGCCTTTCATAGCTGATTTGACCAACCATGAAGCCAATTTTTCTTTGAAGGATTTATCGGGAATAGCATTTAAGGCATGAATTAATTTTACATCCGCGATATGTCTTTGTTGCAAATTATTGCTTTTATATGCAACATCATGAGCATGACATGCCTTATCAATAGCATTTATCGGATACTCACCAGGCCGGGGCTGATTTTGATCATCAAGTCTGATATCTAATCTCGTTCCGGGACCACAGTAGCTATATCCTGGAAGGTGTTTTTCTCCGGGGTATTTTGCCCATGGGGTTCCGGGGAGTTTTCCAAGTTTTGCGGCAATATCACCTCCGAGTTGCTTTTTTTTAAAAATCTAAATTTTTTTGTACCACATGTTACACACTTACCAGTAAGCGCTAGTCTATTGTTTTTAGTTGTAATGGTTGTCTGATCGGTTGTATCAGTACGCTGTTTACATTTAACACAATATAGATCCATAATTTATATATAGCGTTATGAATATAATTGATTTTTCAGCGACTAAAAGAAGAGAACCGGTAAAACACCACGCAGCGCTTCCGAATTCTGTCCGTGCCATTATAATCGGACCATCTGGATCAGGCAAAACACAATTACTGCTTAATTTGATAATGCGATTTATGAAGTGGGATAAATTATATTTAGTTGCCCCATCCGTAGATGATCAACGGTGCTATGAAGTGCTAAAAGATTATAATGAAAAAGCATCAGAAATTAAAGGTGAAAGTGTAATCGACTTTATTACTGATATTGATGATGCACCATCAGTAGAAGATCTCGATGGAGACATAAACAATCTTGTAGTGTACGATGATGTAATGTTAGATAATCAAAAGAACCCTGCTAGAATATTTTCCCGAGGTAGGCATAAAAACACTGACGTGATATATGTCACTCAACGATATACTCAAATTCCAAAAGTGATTCGCGATAACTGCAATATTCTTGCTGTATTCAATGGCGTTGATACACATACGCTACGAAATATTTGGCAGACATGGTGTTCCGATATGGACTTCAATGGATTTAAAAATTACTTTAGTCATGCTCAGTCTGTCCCATATGGATTTATAACAATAAATTTACACGACCCTCGGTCACGATATCGTATTGGACTTGATCAAATATTTGGTTAAATAATTTGTATTAATCAGCAGCAGAGAGGGTGAAATGACAACATATTTGCGACCGTAGATGGCAGCAATTTGAGTGTGGTTATGACAATGTATTTGCGACAAAATCGCTAAGGCTCCATTTGTAAAATGGGGTCTTTATTTTTTTTTTGGTTGAAATATGAGATTTCGTAGGAAGGTTCCATTGGCATTATGAGGCTTTAATCGATTCTGTCGCAAAAATTTGTAGACGTAGATGGCAGCAATTTGAGTGTGGTTATGACAATGTATTTGCGACAAAATCGCTAAGGCTCCATTTGTAAAATGGGACCTTTAATTTTTTTTTGGTTAAAATATGAGATTTCGTAGGAAGGTTCCATTGGCATTCTGAGGCTTTAATCGATTTTGTCGCAAATATATTGTTGTAGGATTCACCCTCTCTGCTGCTAACAGATTTCCTCGTTACGCTATTAGAGTCGCGACAGAATAATTTTATATAAACAAAAATATAAGGATATATTAAATCTCGGTAATGGTGAATGGGGAACGTGGAGGATCAAACATGAAGATATATTTAGTTATTGTGAATCTGCTGAAGTTGAAATTGTGAATACATACTACAAAATTTTTCAAGCATCAAAGTCATCTGCACCATCCGTGTATGATCCTAAATCTAGACATAAGACCGTTTCCTTAATGGGTGTGGGGGTTCAGGTAAAACAACACGCGCGATTAACTTATTCAAGAATCTAGATATGATTGGTTTGACACCAACGCACAAACTCGCCAGGGAAATAAAGCAACGAAGTGTAAAATCGTGTAAATATTATAGTTTCTTTAGATGGTGCGGAGATACATGGACCGCATCACGAATGGGTGAAAAATATATACCTAAAATTATTATATATGATGAGATATGTACGGTGTCTCTGATTGGCCGCTACTATAGAATACTGCTGTGATTATTTGCGGCGATCATGGTCAACTACCACCCTTTGTTTGCCAGTCTTCACATGAGTGGCTGAAAACATTTGTAGGTTATTACGAAGCAATATCTGATGACCATAGAACTATTGATGAGTCGCTTAAAGACTTTAAAAAATTAATACGACTACAACCAGAAAAATACAGTTTAAAGTAATGCGCGAGGTAATTCCAGAAACATCCATGAATGATTTTTAAAACCTTATGAAAACCTGCTTATTTGATAGTTGAGAGTAGAAAAATAGTTCCCGATGAACTGCAGGAAAAATTATTTGCGTTACATAAGGAAAAATTCCCAACGTTTACCTGTACCGTTGTGTTATCGCCCAGCAGATACTAGACAACAAAACGTTGATGTTGAGATTCCTATTGTAGACACTGTCCGAATACAAAATCTTGTGTTAAATGGTATTGTTTTAGTCGCTGTTGATGCTGTTAAGAGCTCATTAAACATGGATAAATCGCCGTGGACATTCGTAACAGGAATTAACTTTCGATGATACTAGCATTAGGATCATCGATGATCGTATTGAGTGGTCAACTTTAGTTTATCTCGCAGTATCTCGAGACAGAAGAATATCTCAACTGAGACGGATTATCATGGATTGCGTAATAATCGAAGAAAGCACTAACAAAGTCGATAACAATAAAAAAATAGTCAGCTATAAGCAGTATGACAAAGAAAATAGTCGATTTTGATACAGATGTGAAATTTTTTAACGCTAAAATAACGACAAAATAATTATTCAGGCACTATTCGAGCAATATCACAAGACAATTTACCGTTGATAGAATTAATAGTAGTCTTGGTCACACACGCGAAAATGTGATGGATGCTGACCTGTTTGGGGAGTAATCGAGGTCGAGGGGCTGCAAGTTTATAAAAGTGCTTGGTGGTAATTGCGTATACCCAGGAATTATTTGTAATTGTTCGCGTACAAATCCACGTTGAGGCAGATGAATCTAGTCTGTAGATTGCACGACTAACTGTGGACCTTACCACCCTGAATATTTTGTGTGTGGTCACACTCTAAATTGGATCAGTTGCTCTTTATCTGGCTCCTTCGAGTTCGCCAGGTTCATATAAATATCTAACTGTAACATTACCTGGTACTGGCTGAGAAGAAGATTCACGTTTTATCGGTATATATTTTTGTGATCGTATCAGATGGTTTCATAGAAATTGACCGAGTAATTTCCTTATTCAGTGCAGCTATCACACTCGGTAACATCGCAACCCATTCACGAGATCTTGTATCTGTGGATATTTCATTTGCATCTTGATACCCAAATAACCGCCTAGAAGTGTTAGAATAAATAGTTCAATGATTTTGAATTTACATGTGTCCTCGTATAATTTTAACGTTGTGCTTGTTAATCAACGATAATACTGAACCAAGAAATTCTTTGCCAGGATCAAATTGTAGCAACTGTGGCCATCGTAGACCACCTCGCTGATAAAATCGTTCGAACGCATATGCAACTTTAGATTTTGTTTTTATTGATAGCGTCTCCGCTTCTTTATATCTACTCGCAACATCAAAGACGGTTAACGCGTATCTGTATGTGTGTTGACGACTGCCAATTTTAATGATATCGTGTGGTAAAACCAAGATATCCGCTTGATGAAAATTCATTAGGAACGTTGACATCGAATTGTACGTATTGAATATTTTAGGTGGATTTAAAAAGATTTGCCATATTGCATGTCGTGGTAACCATGATGCAGCAACATCACATGAAACTTTTGCTGAAGCTGCAAATTTGCTAATCACTGCTTTACCTCTCGGGGAATAATAAACCTATTCCATTATAATGATCAGTTGATTAATTGCCAGCGCCTAGCATTATTTTACCTTTCATAGCAAATTTTACTAGAAATCTAGCGAGAGATTCTCCGAGATTTATTAGGAATATAATTTAATGCTTGAATGAGCTTTACATCTGCGAGATGCCGCTGTTATAAATCTGGATTTTTATACGCGACATCATGAATGTGACATGCTTGATCAATGTTATTTACTGAAGACGAGTTCCAGGACCACAATAATTATATCTCGATGTTTCTCGCCGGGTATTTAGCCCATGGAGTTCCTGGCAATTTTCCTAACGAAGCAGCAATATCACCGCCACGCGCCATTTGCAACGCGGAAATAAATTTATATTTGCTTGTACCACATTTTACACATTTACCTGTAATTGCGCGTCTCTTATTTTTGTTAATATCGTTGTCAATTCAACAGTGGGGTTTGTTGCTCTACACCGAACACAATATAAACTCATATCATATATTATATGGATATAATTGACTTTTCTGCGACACGAAAACAAGATCCAGTAAGACACCATCCAGCATTACCAAATTCTATCAGAATGATTAATAGGCCCATCTGGATCTGGTAAGACGCAATTATTGCTTATTCTGATAATGCGATGGAATAAGTTATATTTAGTAGCGCCATCTGTAGATAATCAACGATGTTACGAAGTAGTTAACGATTTTAATCAAAATGCGAAATTGCTGGACGAAGACAAAAATGATATAATTGATATTATTACCGATATTGATGAAGCTCCATCCGTAGATGACTTAGATGGATTCATTAATAACCTAATAGTGTACGATGATGTAATGCTGGACAAACAATCCAATCTATCAGAATGATTAAGAGGCCCATCTGGATCTGAATGAATATTTTTTCGAGGTATTCATAAAAAGTACTGACGTGATTTTTGTTATTCAGAGATATACGCAGATACCCAAGGTGATCAGAGATAACTGAAAGATTTTGGTTGTGTTTAATGGCGTAGCTAATTATACCTTACCAAATATTTATTATACTTGGTATTCAGGGGACATGGGTACGATTAAATTTAAAAATTTCTTTTCTAAAGTACAAGCTGTTCTATTAGGATTTATAACGATAAACTTACATGATCCAAGATCAAGGTATCGTGTAGGTTTAGACAAAATCTTTGGTCCTTGAATTTTAATTTATAAAAGCAAAGAAGCTGAATGACATACGCGTAGTGACAAGATTGTGAAAAAAAATCGGAAAAATCTGGTCAATTAGAGAAGATTTTTACTGTTAAGGCAAAACCTTTTACAGCCTTAGTTTTCAAAAATATGGTCTCTATAAAATTGTAGGTTTCAGCCTCTCTGCTGCTCAAACAGCGCATTGAATTTGGAAGCAATCGAGTCCACCATATGTTGACAGCTAAAATAATAGCCTGAAGGAATTTGCAATATATAGATGTACCATGTAGTATAGAATACATTGGTCGTTTGACAGAGTAATCCACAGCTTCATTTTTATTCGAGTATTGTTGCACTTGGTCGTTCAGAACATCAACTTCAAAACTGTTTTTAGTGTCAGTGTTGTTTCGGATTTGTGCAGGGTGAATCGTTAGGTAAAAGCGACTTCGCGATGGGATTCGCAATACAGTTTGATGACCTGAGGTAATGTGGCTGAGAAACAGCACAAAGTATTGCGGAGAAACACATCCATTGACTGTCATTGGGTAAATTTAAGTAAAATTGATTATTCATAATTCCATGGTTCTCCTATCCGAGGGCAAGAGTCAAAACTAGATGGATATCCTTTTCAATGTACTTCGACTAAGGACAACATATTCCTACTGTCGGGTTCTTTGATCGAGAGTATTTTTTTGGTATCTCGTTTTGACTCGGGCAAGTAAAACATTCCTTTTAACACTTTTCCGTTCAAGTCTTCCAATCTATAGGCAGTAGGATGGCGGCCAAGTACTCTTCCAGTAACACGAAACAATTCAGTTGTCCAGTTGAGTAAGTAACCTTTCTCGAAATTGTATTTGGTTTTGACAATGCACATCCAATCACCCGTCGTCAGCACACCACCTTTCTTAAGGACAGCCACAGTCTGGAACGTAAGAAGCATCATTTAAATGACGGTTACTTGGTTGTCGGGAGTCACTTCTTGGGGTGCAATCCGATGCTTTGATAATAAGATTGGTTATTTTGATCAGGTACGGTAAGATGTCAATGTACTTAAGAATGTGTTGATGCTTGAAGAATTTCCACAGGCGTTTTTTCAAGTTGCATTAGAAATGTAACACGATGCTGGCTTTGGTTTCGGGATTCACGGCGGTGAAAATATAAATGCCTCGTTTCATTCTTTGTGTAAAGCCTGCTTCAGAAATTTGGTGCCTTTGTCGGTTTGTCATCAAAGAGGGTGACAACCACTTTGTTTCAACACCAGTTTTAGGGCTCGCACTATCTTGGTGCTCAATTATGAAAGCCAATGATACGATCTAAACAAATTTGGTAAAGACTCGATGAGACGAAATAAATATTTGGAGCTGCAATTGTAGGTGGCCAAATGAGAGACATCATGACATTGATGATAGATGCCCTCAACTAGGATGCTTGAAGAATTTCCACAGGTGTTTGTTCAAGTTGCGTTAGAAACGTTCCACGACGCTGGATTTGGTTTCGGGATTCACGGCGGTGAAAATATAATTCTTTGTGGAAAGCCTGCTTCAGAAATTCGGTGCATTTGTCGGTTTGCCATCAAAGAAGGTGACGACCACTTTGGTTGAACACCTGTTTTAGGGCTCGCACTAACTCGATACTCAATTTTGAAAGTCAATTGTACGACCCAAACCAATTTGGAAAAGACTCGATGAGACGAAACAAATAGTTGGAGCTGCGATTGTAGGTGGCCAAATGAAAGACATCGGCCAAATCGGAAAATTTTCGTCGAATGGGTTTGTATAAGTTGCAAGAGGTTTGTTATCTAAACCATCGTTGCGTTTGAGGTAAACGGAAACTTATGTGTCGTGTTTTAGCAGCACGATACAATTTCTGATCGTAGTAAATGATGGATAACAAATTCTCCGGCAGGACGTTATTTTAAATGTCACCTAAAGTTCATTGATGCTACTCAGGTTCCAGTGCGATGTCTATTTGGAAACGAATTTGCCTGTCGGGCATGCCACGGGAGTAGACGTTGAGTGTAGATGGTGGTGGTCTGGCATTTTACTTTCAATTTTGGTTCCCTTTCTTTCTTTTTGGACTTGGGGTATGGAGGAAGTGGTCATCAAAAGCCCTGCAATATTACTAGGGATTGGTTCCACTGATTTTGCTTGAAAGACTTCTCGTACATCTTCTTTCTCTAGCATTAGTAGGGCTGAATCTGTTTTGCTCACTGGGAGTGTTGCTGGTGATAGGACTTTTCATAAGGCTCTTAAAATCTTTCAGTCAGGTCCAGCTGATTCGTCTAAAGCTTTCTGATGAAAGAGTTGTCCTTGCAACACTTGACCGAACTGTTGAGATTTTACTGTTTCTGACAAATTGCTGAGATCCATCAACGATTTCGATTCGTGTTGTAACTGGGACATCTCGGTTAAATGAAGAGTAGGAGGTAAATGTGAGTTCCGTTCTTATAGCCAAAGATTGAATTCTATACCTTGTTTGTAAGTCACTAGATTCCGTTTTTGTCAGTCAGATTTCAAAGGTCATGTTTGAGATAATTTGAACCCAAAGGTCCGTTTTGTTTTGTTGTTTTTTTTTGCCTCTTTTTTATGTTGGTGAAACACCTCCCAGGAGTCCTCCCAGCATAGTTCCCACAATTCCTTTGACAATGGGACCAATCAGGGATAGAAATCCTCCGCGTTACACTAACATCTTTTTCTATAGACCCATACAAATTTTCTTTTGAACTATTTGGCAAAGAACTTGTCAAAGCTTGGCTAAGCATTCTCTCTTGAGAATGACAAAGGAAACGTTCCTATCGAGACATTCACACAATAGTCGCACAGTGTCTATGACATCTTTGTAGCCGTTTTGAATGAGTTGTTTTCGCATGGTTAGACGGGCTTTGGACAGAACGGAGAACACATCCCAATGTTTGGACAAACGACGAGGAAGTCTTTTCCTTTTCTTTCCTTTTTTGGTAACAGATGGTGGTGTGGACTGCTTTTAGGGGACATCTTTTATCAGGAGGAAAAATATTCTGAAGTCCATCGCTTGACATAAGTCCTTTTATCTTACTTTTTACTGGTAGTAACTGACCAGGAATACATCTGAGAAGCTATGGTAGTAAAACTGGCATACATATCCTTCCTTTTGTTTGCTCTTTCTGTTTCCTTCAACACCGGAGTTTTCTCTTGGGTTAACATCTATGCATGGTTAAGCCTTTCCGCGGATATGTGTCAAACGACGAGAATGTACTTTTCTTTTTCCTTTTCCTTCTTGAACAGAAGAACGAGGATAGTAATGGAGTGTACTCGTTCTAGTTGACCTATTTGTGTGTTTTTCGAAGCACATAAACACTGATAACCATCATTTGTCACATGTCTTTTTGCATTGGAAAGTGTCGCCACTGATTGACAGTCCATCGCATCATTTTCATGACAGACGTCGGGGGATTCGGTTCGGACTAAATCGGGTAAGTTCTTGCTTGGACTTTGATTTTTTGGAAGATTTTT
This sequence comes from Potamilus streckersoni, assembly GCA_016746295.1. Taxonomy (NCBI): domain Eukaryota; kingdom Metazoa; phylum Mollusca; class Bivalvia; order Unionida; family Unionidae; genus Potamilus; species Potamilus streckersoni. Next base: position 1,179,286 of record JAEAOA010000564.1, read on the forward strand.
TTTTTTTGCCTCAACAGCTAAATAGGTGGAGGTTGACACAGCCGGGGAAGAGTTCATAAAAATACGGGTTGAAATTTGTTCAGGACATTAGGAAAGACGCTTGTTAATTTGGCTTTGGCTAGCAATACTAACAACGGAGAAGTGGAATAACCTGAGGTTATTGGAAACGAAGTCACCGTCCCTGCAGGTCATGGTTTGGAGCTGTAAGGTTGCGTCCTGGCCGAGGTGCCTCTCTTGCTTGTAGAAGCTATTTTCTGTGTCTTATCTGAGGACTTTTTATGCGTCTGTGATCTGGCCTTGACACGACTTCACTTTTTCTTTTGGGTTAATTTCAGTTGGGGTAGTGGTTTTTGTCTTTAGGATGACTTTGGGGCATTGGGATCCCAATTTAAGAGGTATCGAAGGATGACACCTCAATGAGAACCGCTAGCTCCATGTTTCAAAAAATTGCTTTATGGTTTGAGTGTTAATGCGAGGATCTGCCAATTATTTAGGCTGCATTGTTTCTGTCATAAAAGCATTGGGCTGATGTGGAAGGTGATTGATGCATTGAAGTAATTGTCATGCTGTCACCGTAAACCATCGTAAAATTCATTTGAGAATGCATTTTATGACACGAGCACATATTTTTGGATTTTTGTTTGCTACTGATACAGTACAAAGCACGAATCAATTTGACGGGAAGTTGAGACTGAACAGACGTCATATTGATGATATGTGAGACAGACCAAAGGTGTCTAAGTTTTTGAAGATTTTTAAGTCAAGAGAGACGTGTACACGACAGGTGCTTCGTCTTGGCACCAGTGGTGAAACAGATGGATAAGAAATCACAAATAATCTGGGTAATGAGTTTTAAATCCCAGTGTAAATAGGCGTGTGGGGTTTGAGTGGCATCGTAGTACGCATTTGCCGTCCAAGAAATTCTAAACTGTTTGGTTAACACTTGCACTTGCGATTTATCTCTAGGGCTTTTAAACGAGAACACGTAATAAGCATTAACACTGATGGCACGAAGGGATTAAATTAGTTGAAAGAATTGCTGGGTGACACTGGCATTACGATGATGCCCCTTCCATGTAAACCACAGTTTAATTTCATCTTTGTCTTCTTCAAACATCTCGCAGATGACCAAATAAATTTCCTGGTGTAGACACGATCCTCTTGTGTTCGCCAGAAATGCCTTCCACAAACACGAGGGAATTCTCTTAACTTTCTCCCAGAAACCATACTCTGATTGCCACTCTTTGTGATACCACAAGATACGTTGAGGTGGACGATCGATCAGATGATGTTTATTATGTTTAATCAAACGTTTGCCAAATTCTGTTTTGCCTGAACCGCAAGGTCCAGCAATTAACCTGTTAAAGGGATGCCGAAGATACAAGGCCTTCCAACTTGCAAGATTTAAGTGTTCGTCGATGACTTTGAAAGTGGAGAAAGAGGGAATAGAGACAGAGATAACTATCACTTTTTAAATGAACACTGAGAAGATAAGAATTTTTGTACTTTTTCATGACACGTTTATTTCAGAACGATTTTAAAAATGAACATGAAAGACAAAAAATACATTAAAGCCAAATGGTTAAGTACATCAATAAAATCCACTTCAAAGCGATCAAAGGGGAACATAAACAAGTTACTGTACAACATTTGTTTTGTGACGAACGTGTGGTGTCCAACGGACACAGCGTAAAGTTCTTGGAGTCTCTACACTTGACACAGTCACAAAAGGGCCCTCCTGGAATGGCCTTTCGGGGGTGTCCATGTCAATGCCAGATCTGTCTTGAATATAGTAGTTTTACTCGGTGTCTGGTTCTTTTCTTCTGACACTGGCTAACACAGGTTTAAATGTTACTCGATGCCAGTGATGGCGTAAGTCTCAAGCTGTACACACATCGTCGTACACAAATTTAGTGACGAAAAGTTGACGAACCTTTTTTTCCGTAACGGTAGAGAAATATCGAGATGAAAGCGCAAGACCTTTACCAGAAAGAGTCTCGTACATTTAAAGTTACTACCCTCATTGTTTGGTTGGTAATGTCAGTTACAGATCGTATAGAGCCCACACGTGGCTGCTAAACGAAATCCAAGAAAGGAAGTCACTGAGACACACCACACGACTGTCCAAATTCATTGGATACAGTTCTCGTAAAAGGCGTTGGTAATCCTCCACAGTCTGAATGCTGTCATTGATTTAATTGCACGGCAATTATTTTTAATAATAAAAGGTCGTGGCAAGGTAGCAAGTTTTTTTACCATCTTTTGTTGAAGGAAATACATGTACTTTCTGAAAAGAAGCGGTTTTCTTTTAGTATCTTACGAAATTGTTCCGTCACTAACTCACACGCCTCAAGTCATACAGAAGTTTTATCTTGAACCAAGTTTTGTTAGTGTTAGTGTATTTGGTAATCCTCTAACTTTTCTTCTGAAATTCGGTGTAGAATGGCTATCTTGTAATAAATAGTATAAATAGCAATCAAAGTCTTCTTTTCCCAGATAAATTCATCAATGTCTAACCATTGGAACGCATTCAAACGAATGAGTCGTTTGATAGCAGTGGTTTCAATATCAGGAACGTAAAGAATAAAATTGATCTTTGCATCAGACTTGCATTTTGACAAACCCTCGGTAAATGTGTTATCTCAACTCCACAGGCAAACTACAAATGTTTACTCGTAAAGCATCCATCAACAGATTACTGAGGCCGTTCCATTAAGGTAGTATCTGATAGTGCGGATACCATCGTGAATGTAGTAGGTAAGTTGAATCTTTCTGCTTCCACTGGTGAAATGACACACCTCAACTGAAGTAATTGCCTTTATCACCTTCGCCTAAATAGATTGTTCCGACTCTGACTAGTTTCTCGGGGAAAGGATCTCCTACTTATATAGGTCATTTTCCTTGGAAGGTTTGGAGAGTCGCAGTATTCAGACAAAATGACAGGGAATGAATATTCTACTTTCAAAAGCTCATTTCGATGTGTGTACTGGGAAACCCGAAGAAATATTCTCAGGCATGGATGCCATGCGTAGGGTGGTAGACGCATGATTTCACGTAGAGGATGACAATGACAATGAAACCCAGTAAAGAGTTTAAGATACTGAATGGCTTCGCCTTCGTATCCGGCAGGTTTGGCACACATATCGTCTCTTTTCACGCCAGGTGTATTAGTAGTGTGATAGGTGGAAAAGCCATAAAAAGGTTAAACAGCGCAGAGAGCATCGAGTACGTTCTAGAATAACTGCAACATTACTTACCAGTGGGACACATTTTAAACGTTCTCAATCGACTGACACAATCAAAATAGTCAGGCAAAAAGGCCTGAAAATTATATTGTTCGTGGTGATCGTCCGTACCGTTGACCTAGACGAGCGATGTAGATGCAACTGTCCGTGTCAAAATACATCACACGATCTCTTAACTGGTGTAAGGATTCGTACAATTTTAAGCAAGTATGGGCTATCACATAGTTAGCAATAATAACGTTTTTAAATTCGTCGCGTTCTTCCTTGGCGTGATGACAATGTTGGTCTTGGTTACAATTTTCGATACAAGTTCAGCACAAAGGAAACAGTTTTCATTGGCAATGGTGAGGTAAAACTGAATGGTACAAGTCCATGGGAGGCGAGGCTATGCACTTGATCAATCCTTCGTATTGTCGAATGTTGTCAAGGACAATGTGTTCCGTTAGCAAATGTGGATACCCTGCGAGAAAGTGACAATATTTTCATACGCAACGAAACAGCAAAGACACAGATAAAAATATATTTTTTCCAAGCTAATTCACGTGATATATCCTTAAAATTAATAAAGAATTGAATTGTCCAAGTTACCAACGACTTGACCTCTCGTGACTTGTTTGGATTGCACATATTCGTGTAATTCTAGATCGGCTCGACTATTATTAATGTAGATGTGATGTGATTTATGATTTTTAACATAGCTTTAACAATTTTTCAATCACATAGCTACGATGTCTGCAGTGTGGCAGTTTATAGTGATGTCTGACACTGGTAATCATCGCAGGTATATAACGACCCACCCCACCCAGTCACATTAACCTGATCCGGGCCCCCCCCAGATTCCTAACACTAACCTCCTAATGCTGAGCGCCAAGCGAGGAAGCTGTTAGTACTATTTTTTTAAGTTTTTGGTACGATTCGACCGTGAATCGAACCCAGGACCTCCCGCATCATATGTGGACGTTCTAACCACTAGGCCACCTGAGAGATTAATGTAAAAAATTCTTTGATTGCTCTGTCATTTCAAATATTAAAAAATTTTGTCTGGGCATTTTATGGACATGTTTTCCTTTTACTAACCTGTAAATGTTGTTGTTGTTGGGCTTAACGCCATTTTTCAGCACACGATAGGCTATTCATGGCGGCCAGTATTAATAGGTGAAAGAAGAAAACGAAATCACCAAAAAAACCACCGACCAGAGAACTATTGGCAAGTTCACACACTAATTAGCCGAATCCTAGACTCGAACACATGCAGACAGAGGTGAGATGGCAGTGATCCGTAACGGACAGCGCTTTAGACCACTCGGCCACTGGGGGCCCCTAAATGAAGAAAGACCAGGAAAACTAGCGTACATCGATTATCCATTGTCAAAATAAAGCTATGTTGGAGAAATATTCCTTAGCCCAAGTAATTAGCCAGTTGCTACGGCCAAACGTCACCGAGTGAAGTGTCGATGTTATTATATGACTGCATGGATTAATTTACTGCGGAGATCAAGTCAGAGTAGTATAAGTGGGCCTTTAACCAAAAGTAGTTCATATTAAAATCTAATTGTGTTGATTGATTGTATCTCCATGTGAACTATTTGTGATAGGGGCTGATTGATTCATTCTATTGAGACGCTTATTGTTGCTATGATGGTAAACATGCTGTAGAATTACATCTCGACAGACCAAAGGATAAAAGCGCTCACCGTTATGGATCACTGTTATCTCGCGTCTTTCTGCGCGTGTTCGAGTCTCGGGCAGGGCAAATGTGGGTGTGTGATAATGTATGCTGGTAGCTTCTCGTGGGTCGCTGTTTTTCAGGAGTTTTCCAGAGTTCCTCCGCGACCCAGATATACTGGTCGCCATATATACCTATTCTGTGCTGAACAATGGCGATAACAACAACGACACAAGGACGGTAGAGTAGGAAAAGAGTTGCCTGCAATTGGTGTTTGAGTTGTATTTATATTTATATTTGAAGTACTGGCGCTTCCTAAGGAAAATAATAAGGAGAAACCATGCTGTTGTGCATTTGAAATGCAGTTGTGAAGTTGTGAAGCAAATGTGAATCTTTGGTGTTTGTGATGATTCAGTGAGTAGAGAAAAATTATTTATTGTCTTGGCGCGTTGTTTGAATTTCAAGTATACAACGGTTGTCGAAAAGAACTTGGAAAAGAGGCGAAAACAAGTGACTGCTAGCAGAATTCACTCCATGGTGGAATTTTCTCGAACAGAGACCCGTTTGGCGTATTACAATATTATCGTATAATGTATTAAGAATCTTATTATATACTCTATACACAAGTATACTATCGATAATGTTGAAAAAAGAATTCTAGACATATAACTGACGTTGGATTTACACGATTTTTTGAAATTATTGAAAACCCATGCAAAGACATTTTGGTATATATTGCTGTAGTAACTATTGGAATTTATTCAGAATATTATAAAAACTTGAAACTTGAAATTGAATTGCTTGGTATTTAATTCACTATATTTAAATGTCTCTAAGACAAAGACATTATTTGTTGATTTTTCTAAAGATGTTTTGCTTCTTTCTATTACTTAGTTCAAGACATAGCATCGTAACATTTAGCAAACAAGTAAAATTTTATAATAAAGCGATTCTGGGTCTTTAAGGTATAGAGGAGTCCAAAATTGGTTTAAAAAGAACCTCTATATTTGATCTAGATGTTGTTTCTGTTTTAATATTTGCATTTAGACCGAAGTAATAAAAAATTATTACATGGCCGAAAAGTAAAGCGACACAGCCTAAATATAATTTACTACAGTTTAATGATCATAATAATAAACTTTAACTGTAAAACAGTACATTTTACCTGTAGCAGGATTTGACTTCAGTGGATGTTTGGGTTAAATAATACAACACAATGTAGTGCAAGATGGAAATCTACGAAATAAATTGTTAAAAATATGTATATCCTCTATAATTTATACAGTGTGACTCTCACGCTCTAAACACACGGCTCATTCGATTACTTAACTCAAACATTCAATAATGGGAAAACAAAAATGTGATTAATACATTTAAAATGAAGTCAAGATTCATATAATCTCATGTAATGAATGCAATATTCATAATATAATATTCATATAATCCCATGTAATGAAGGTAAGATTCACATAATCCCATGTAATGAATGTAATATTCATATAATCTCATGTATTGAATGTAATATTCGTATAATCTCATGTAATGAAGGTAAGATTCACATAATCCCATGTAATGAATGTAATATTCATATAATCTCATGTATTGAATGTAATATTCGTATAATCTCATGTAATGAAGGTAAGATTCATATAATTTCATGTATTGAATGTAATGAAAGTATGGTTCACATAATCTCATGCAATGAAAGGAAGATTCAAGTAATCTAATATAATGAAGGTGGCACAATTATATTTTATTGAAACAGCATCATTAATTGAAACAATTGAATCAACTAAACAAATGTATCAAACATATGTCATTTGTACAGCTAGTGCAATTCATAACCACGTATGACTCGTAAATATTTTGTAAAATCTTGCAAACGAAACATTTTGGCCTGATTGACATGTCCATTGTTAAACCACACACATCTCCTAAAGTCTTGGGTTGGCGATCACTTGTATTGGTCATACACACCGTTTATTGATCCAAAAGTTTACAAATCAGCAGTTCCGTCCTTGTATGGCCTTGATGATCAACACCTTCTTCGATCCCCATACAGACATACAGACATCCAGACGGACAATCTGATATACCCGCACACACAAGCAAAGTTAAAAAAAAACTGGTCACAATAACAGGTATGGAATTAAAATCTATAGATACATGCTAGTAAATTAAACTCTTACTAGCAACTTGTAACAATGCAAAAGTTTACAACATTTCAAATCCGCGTAGTGGTAACGACAACATTTCAAGCTAGACATTAAAATTGAATATGCTTCACATATAAAACAAAAAAAATGTAACACTTGCCCTATGACTGTAGAACGAAAATATAGAACGTACACTACATAACAAGATCCAAAAGACCAGTGTGTCAGTTAGATATTAACCTTGTCTTAAATCTCCAGGGGAAAAGCATTAGCAAGGATAAATTACCCGTACATACCGTGCTTTTAGTGTCTATCGCTGAAAGCGATCTACGATGAGATACATGCCAGTTAAATCGGTTAACTAGAAGAAGAAAAACAATTATCCACCCTGTGTAACGTTTAACGAATTTACGACGAAAATGATCAAATCGTTCTAAGGCGAAATCAAGTTATATCTTGCCTTATTATGTGAGACTACCAAACCTGTACTACTGTTGTTCTGAAGTAAATCGACCCCATAGAATAGTGATCTACCACTGCCATCACACGTCATAAAATAATGACCCACCGTGATAATTCGTGCTATAGATAATTGACTTTATTATAAAAGCCTATAGTAATATGACTCATCACTTATGAAAGTGACCCTTGTAAAAATAAATTGACGCCAAGCAATTCCCCTTATACTGTTTAAAATTTGCATATAATATAGCAGCGTCTGTACGGAGGTGGCGGTGTCCATGTCGCTCTCTGCTTTGATTTCGTTTACGTGATTGCTACCAAGATCAATGGAAAGTTTAATATATTTTTGTTGACTGATTGTATCATGAATGTTATTTAAACCTGCTGATAATTCCTGGCTTAATTTCTCAATATAATTGAAACACTCGCTCTTGCCGCATCTAACAAGCTGAAGTTTTAGCTCGTCAAGGCCGCTGAAACATAATGCTGAAGTTTTGACGTTATTTTCAACTGTCAACTGTTAACCGTCGATCATTAGATATTTAATCTTGCTATTCCTCCCATTTGTCGCTGTTATATTTTCTAACATTATTTTTATAATTAACACAAACTTTCGCACCCTATCATTAGTCGTTGTCATCTAGAATATCTAGTATAACAGATACAGGTGAGTAGTAGAGGAAAACCAGGTTTTCAACTCACTTTGTTTTTTTTTTACCCTCCAAACAAGTATAAATTATAGTCCTAAATTATCCCCCACCCCACCCCCCTTTTTTTCCAAAATAAAACAGGGTTTTGACTCACCCTCCCCCACCTCTTTTTTTTCCCCTACTACTACTATGTAAACAGGTATTTTGTAACCAAACAAAACAACAGGTGTTGGAATGCGATAAGCTCTTTACACAGAGGTGACTAATTTGTTAGAACAGCGCATGTGTGGAATACAATTATTCTAAAGACGGCAAACGGGTTTTTACCACAAGATAACAGGATGAAAATTAAACTGTGCATTAGAACGTTTCAGTTAACAAGGTGGAAATTAAACTAGCATTAGAATGAAAATGATATTATTTTATATCTCGTTACCAATGATTAATGTTGCAACTGTTGATATTAAAAATATTTCACTATCACGACTATAGATACTAAATTTTACTTTACCACTCACACAGCGACAGGACTCAAACAGATCTTTCATTTCTGGTTTGTTCAGAGGATATTTTTTGTTGATAAAATATACCTTTGACCGATCGAGATCAATTGTGAGTTTAGTATAGTTTTGTTGGCTAATGGGGCTGTGAAAGTTTTTAAATTCCGTTAGCAACTTTTGATACAATTGTTCGAGATAATTGAAATACATGCTGTCATCAAATCTGATGAGCGAAAGTTTTAACTTGTCACATGTTCCATTAAAACATATACCTGATGTTTCATTATTAAATTCAACTGTCAATTGTTTACCGTCCATCATTAGATATTTGATGTTACTATTGTAGCTATTTGTCATTGTCAAATTTTCAAACATTATTTTATAAGTTTAGATAAAATTTCAGTTGGAAAAGATAATGTTGAGTATAGATCTATCATCATAACAATACCCAAGGGCAAATGTATCTACCCCATTTTCACAATAGCGTTTGTCATCAAAATTATACAATCCACGTTTGATAATGACATCTGTTTCGAGTTTATGATGATTAGTTCGAATTGCCATAGCTCTCATAAAACTAACACCACCATCAAGCGCATACCTGTAGTCATCAAATTTCATAAACTTTTTAACAAAATCACGAGGTAGACCTTTGGCTTTTTTCGTTATTTTATTATTATCTAACAATACGGCATACATTTTACTACGTAATCCGATAAAGTATTTGATAGCGCTCGAGTTCATTTCATCTTTAAACTTACCAATAACCTTTTTATTTGTGTCGTCATGAAATTTACTGTCACGTGGATAATCGGAAAGATCAAACAGATGTCGATTATTATACATATCCTGATAGATGTCCTCACATTCGATTTCATATACGAGTGAATCAGTATCAGTAAACAATAATCTACTAGCCGGCCACTGATTTTTAACAAAAGTGTAATGAAAATCGTACATCATCCACTTTGATAAATCTAACACTGCAGCTCCAACATAGATCGGCTTGTTTAGTTTTAGATTTGTTTTTCTTCTTTGTATCGCAACAAGATTTTCATTAAATATTTTCATGCTCACAAAATCATCGTCTGACACAAGTTTGTTTCTGCGATTGACATCATTAACTATTTCAATATTTACGCGTTTCCTAATATTCTCCATCGTCTTACCAAAAACGGAATTGTTCATCAGTTTAAAGAAGTTTTTCTCAAACTCTGTTTTCGCTGCAGCTCTTCTTGAAGTGTTCGAGTTAATATAACCTCTCATCCACGGCGACTGATTAAATTTTAGTACACGATGAACTTTTCTCAACACAAGACCAGCATCGACTGCTTGTTTTAAAACTTTGTAATGCAAAACGTAATTTTTCTTATCAGTAAATTTGGTACTAGTTTCTTGACCATGGAATGTTGCCTTGGTGATGCTAACGCTTGTTGTTCTTTTGATAACAAACTATAATCTATTACCATCGATTCCGCACAGAAAGGGTAATCATTATGTAATTTGTGTAGCGAATTTGGATAATCAAGATCAACTTCAACGAAATAGGAAACATCATCGGGTATCTTTTTTTCTGTCTCTGATAGAAATCGATCAACCGTGATCCAATGAAATCCGCTAAAAGGCATTGGTTCTGCCATCGAACCACCGTAAAGATTATTACAATCTAGATAAATTATATACTTCGAAGGAAGGTCAGGGTTATACTGTTTCAGGTATTTGTTGTTTGCTTCAGCATATTTTTTTGTTATCACGCTAATACCACCTCGGATACCTTTTTCGATAAAATTGAACATATCAACATCAGTCAGTAATTCTAACCTTACCTTACTAAACTTTAGCAAAGCATCCCATGACAACCCAGGGGCAGAATAATACCAGCAAGGATCTAGTCCATAATTATTATAACTCACTTCACGAAAACTTTCAAAAACATCTGCTAATAATAACACGTCAGTTTTCAAGTACAAATCATGATAATCACCAAAAGTCTTACAATCAAACTCTTTCCAGATATCTTGTGCATACCTGTACTCGTCATCGGTTATATTTTCGTTTTTAAGTTGTGAGTAAAATTTGTCTTTGTCAGGTAAAGATATTTCATCAAATTTACTCCAATCGTCGAGGTATTCGTATGGAAAAACTCCTTTTTTAGCTAGTAGATTAAATTTATCTCCAAAACAGTCTCTTAGGTTATCAAATTTACTACAACCTTTCACTAACTCATCTAACGAGGCTGCCATAAACTGCAGGCTGTCAATAAAACGTAATTTACCTAGCGTAACTGACATGTACTTTTCAAAATTATTTGGGATGCATTTGATGACGTTATCGAGTTTTAGATGAGCTTTTATCTCAGGATTACCAAAAGCTTCTACTATAATATGGCTATCATATCCTCGAAAATTGTGAAGAATAACCGGAATAAAATCTGGAGCATGAAATTTTAAATTACACTGATTATGAGCCGCTCCACGATACTGTCCAGTCAAATGACAATGGTCATGTACTTTTTTGTCATCGTCAAAAGCTTTTTCACAAATATGACAAATTTCTGCTTGCTCGTGAGCGGATTCTTGTTGAGGTGTTAATTTTAACATGGCGTTACTTTTTTCAAATGAGTAAATATATTATCAACTTCATTAATCAACTGCTTGAGAAGCCAAATAGCTGGATTTTTACCACGATATATTTTGATTGATTTAGATAATCTAGAATCAGTACAACAAACTACCTTATACGCTACTCCACACGGAACATGATTTTGAACTTTTCTTGTACTCGATTGATTAGGATTATTTTCTACACCAAGTACAGGTTGAAGTAGGCATTCGAAATCAGCGTATATGACGAAAGGAATTTTTAGTTTGTGATTATGATGGACAAACTGTAACACACTATCTTTTTTAGATGGCATTGTTATTCTTTGCACATCACTACAGTACTGCAAATGCTTTTGTAATGTTTCATTGCTTGTACAGCCATGCAAGCAGCGGTAACAAAAGAACTTTTTGTTCTTATCCTTATTGTACTGTCTACCAACTAGTCCGTTAAAGTTTTTAATCCAAACATAATGATTTTTGTAGTACAGTAAATTTATAGTTGATTGTGAAGCTTTTTCTGAAATAAATCTCGGATATACGTCCTCCTTTTCATCTAGTCCGAAAACGTTAATTGAAACATTATTCTGCTTTTCAAATTTTGGTATTTGATTTTCTGCCACTGGAAAGTTAATATCTTTAAAATTTAATCTAGACACATGACTGATGTACCTTTCAACACGAGTAGCGTTTTTTCTGCTGGAAATAGTGCGGAAAGAACAGCCCATTGGAAACATTTGTTATCTACGTTTTTGATGTTTATACAACATCTTTTACTTTTTATTTTTGGTGGCAGGTCGACGTATGAACTACCTCGTAATACATTATATTTCATCGTGTGAAACAATATTCCTTTGATCATTTCAAACTTCCAACCCGAACCTAATTGACTAAATTCCTCTATTTTTTTCCAAATTTCTTGGTGTATTTCATCAGATAGTGATAACAGATCAGTCCCAAGCAAAACACGTCTTGATTTTGCGTTCATATAAGGTTCTGCAATTTCCTTGTTAGTTAATTCTTCCATTATAACTAACTTTGAAAATATAACATGATATTGCACAAATAATCTGATACTTTTGTGTTTTTCGAGCTCACGTTTTACAATTGTCTGTAATAGGTGGTAAAGATTAGTTGCAGTAAAATTTACTAAAACAATTTGATTATCAAACTGATAACTATTATCAAAACCTGCAAAAGCAGTCGCTATTTTATTAGGTTCTCCCATAAAGCTTCTCTTAGCTATATCACGCAATTTTAACATTATTATACTATAATGTAATATCTAATTGACAATTTTTTCACTGCGCATGCGCTAAAAATCAATTAGAGATAAAAAATATCTCCTATAATATAATGACAGCAAATCTAACAAACACATGTGAGCAAGAAACATATCAAGTTCACCCAAAATATAACTTTATCTCACACTGCGCATGCGCTAAAAATCAATTAGAGATAAAAAAATATTACCTATAATATAATGACAGTAAATCTGACAAGCGCACGTGAGCAAGAGATTTATCAAATTCACCCAAAGTATAACTTATACGCTGGAAATGTAATTGGTTCGGTTATTAACATTAAAACTAGAATACCTGTTGGCAAATTAACGTCAACTGGTTATAATATTAGTGTAAAGGGAGATAATGCCGAGAGGATTACAATGTTTAGAAAAGATTTTATTTACACGTTGTTTTGCGATGATATTCCAGAGGGACAGCGTGTATATCATTATAATGGTAAAGTCACTGATGATAATATTGAAAATTTATCCTTACAAGATGAGTTTCAGCCGCACCCAGTATTTGATTTATATGAGGCTAACGATCGCGGTATTATTAGAAATAGAAAAACTAAAAAAGTTCTTAGTACTATTAGCAATATGGGATATATCAGGGTAACTGTTAGAGGAACATCAACAAATCAAGTTCGTTATCTTGGTCATAGGTTTGTTTATGAGGTGTTCAATAGATCTATACCCAATGGTCTTGTTATTAATCACATCAATAATATACAAACTGATAATCGATTGGAAAATCTGGAGATAGTAACGCAACAGGAAAATGTGAGAAAAGGAAAAAATAGTAATGGTATTAATTTTAGATGCCCAATAAAACCTGTTATTTCAAAAAACCTCGAAACGGATGAGGAGATCGAATTCAAATCGATTTCAGCTGCGGCGAAATATTATAAGATAAATCCCGCAGTCGTAAAAATTATAGCTGATGGAGCAACAAAATCAACTTTTTCAAGAGAATACGATGCTAGGATTGGTTTTAGATATGATATTTGATAGCTCGGTTTTAGTCAAGCAATGATGAGCAAATGCTATGATATCATCGTGATTAAATTTTAACGTTGTTACTACATTTTCATTAATTTTATCTTTTTCTGCTTCTGTTAGTAATATTTTATGAGAATCACCTTGCATTACAATAACATCAACACTATAACCCAACAAACATTTTCTTACCGCTTCGGCTAGTTCGTTATAATTTACTATATTAACTTTTTGGTGATATTTTATCTCATCAGTCATCTTATAATAATAAATTAGATAAAAATATATTATAATAATGGACTTGATGAAACGACTCGCTGAACTCTACGAAGAAGATACTAGTGATAAGGTCGTCAGCGATAAGGTCGTCAGTGATGAGGTCACGCATATTATTACATTTTCCAAAGATTTCGTAGACAAATCTGTTGGTTATAGTGAAGATGATATTTTGTATAACAATGAATCTGATGATGATGGTGAAATAGTCACTGTTGCTGACAGATCTAATTACAGCAGATCAACAACTAAACGGTATAATGTCAAGTATCACATTGCTAAGCAAATAATTAAATTTAATTTTACCGTTGCCGAACAACAACTGTTCTGGCAGTTAATCAAACCTTTTTTAAATATCAAGATCCCAGGCCGACAGAAAAATATCAAATTCGATTTCATATTTGTCAAGATTTTTAATCTAATGACGATCTCTAACGATCGTAAGCAGTATCTAATATCATTATGTAAACCAGTAAAATGTAAATCTGTCAAACAAAAGTATGAGTTAATTTATAATAGCATTATATCATAATCTGCTTGGTTGGGATCCAACTGTTAAATTTATCACTCTACCCACGCCATTTGACTAAACTTTTATCCCCTTTTTTTCTAATCACTTTCTCGATAACAAAAACATCCTGCTCAGTTTTCTGTAATTCTTGTTCATAAAAACTACCTACGATCGGTTCCCCTGCCAGATCTTTTAAAACATATGTTACAGGTAATGTTAAAAGTACCTTATCAACCACAAATACTTCTTCGCTCCAGTTCGGAGTAAATCCTTTTGCAAATACCTTTATCATCAAAGAAATTCTAACTTTATCACCAACCTTAAATTTATGTCTGCGGTACATGTTTTCATTTGCTAATATTGGATTTTTAACAGCTTTTTTAGGTGTCATTTTGATGGTTCGATGTTTCGTGTTATTATATTCGCTTACGATTTGAGAAAGGTCATCGATGTACCTGTTGGTGTTTTTAGCTGTCATATGTTTGTGTATTTTCTCGTTTAGCGTGCGATTAAATCTCTCGACAACAACGCTTTTACCCTCGTTTCCTGTAACATACCTTTTTATATTATTTTGCTCTAGAAACTGTTCAAACTTTTTGTTAAAAAACTCGGATCCGTGATCAGTCCAGATTTTATTTGGTTTTCTTTCTACACTCGTTATTATCTGCTTTAGCGCATCAGTCATTGAAGTCCCTGTCTTATCCGAAACAGGTACACTGAAAGCATATTTGCTAAAAACATCTATAACATTAAACAAATACCTTTTTGGAGCGCCATCAGCGCCAACATTAAACTGAGCTAGATTAGATACATCCACCAAATCTATTGCCCAGATATCATCTACACCATTAGCGACAACTTTACGTCGTGGGAACTTTTTTTTTTAGGTCTGTGCAGCTCGACTGCAAGATCATCGTATACTTTTTTTCCAAGTCGAGACTCTCCGAGTCCGAGTTTATATTTTGCTCCAATCATTCCCTGAACAAATTTTCTATCAAAACGTTCTCGTAGATTTGTTGGCTTCATATCACGTAATTCGTCTAACATTACTTTATCACAATCTAATTTTGAGTTTTCATGATCACGATAACAGATATCATGACGCATTGCTATTGCATCCACTTGATTATAAGGCTCTTGTCCTGGCAACGGATTATCGTTTTCATCTAGTTGTTGATCTAGCGGATTGTAAGGTCCTGTATACCGATGACCTGGCAATGTCCAACCGCCTTTTGGTTTTGGCAATTTTCCAATAATTTTATGTATATCTATACCTGACCCTATTATTTCTCTGTTGTTACAACATTGACAGTATGCGACAATTTTATTTTGCTCAATACACAAATCTCTGTCAGAATCACAGTTGCATATCATTCTATATTTTTAGTCGTCGACTAAAATAATATTAGGATAACCAGATCCTAGCGACGTCGCTGGAGATACTATCGCTGGGGACGTTTTCTTTAAAAATGTATTTTTTCTTTTTCCACAGACTACACAAATACCTTTTAATATTATCCTGTTGTTTTTTTGTTTTTTCTGTTGTTTCATTAATATTTTCTGTTTTAGTTTTACACTTGAGACAGTATGTTGACATTATTATACTTGTAAGTTTAGATAAAATTAATTGCGATCTCATCATTAGCGTGAGAAGGTTGCTTATCAAACTGTAAAATAAATTTTAAAAAGTTAAGATTTCTGCTCATCTGTCGGATAAACATAATACAATAATATCCACAAGCAGACGTTCCAACAGGTTGGAGTTGATTTGACGAATAATACACCTTTTTAAATTTTTTGTTCATATACTTTTTTATTACATCGCTTGGAGGAAGTCCAAACGAGTCGAAATAATTATTATTATAAACTGCTACCCAATGTGTGCCGAATCCGTCATTGAAATCTTGTATATTAATTACACATGAACTTACAGCAGATGGTGATTTTATTGCTGAGAGCTCATCTTTAGAATAAACTCCGTGAAATCCAGGAACCGCTTTTAACTTATCAATGATATCAAAATTACTCAACGGGGTCGACGAGTTCCTGGTAATGTTAGACCACGTCCGATTCCTAAAAGATTTGGCAGCAGACTTCCCGCTAGTCCCGCCAAAAGTGGAGCGAACGGAATAATTCCTCCTTGTTTTGTTTGATTGCATATGCATTTGCACTTTGGTGTTGGTGATTTTGTTTTTGTTGTTTTCTTTTTTTTTTGTTGTTGGTGATTTCTTTTTCTTTTGTGGCATTATAATATATTATTTACATAAAATTTACAATTTTTTTATTCCACTTCCACGAATGATACCATTACCTACGACTGCTTTCTTCGTTGCGCCAGATATTGCTCCAGACGCTGCTGCTAGTCCTAATGTGCCTAAGACTGGTAAAAGTTTAGGTATTATTGTACTAGTTAATACTGATAATGCCGGACCAAGAAAACCACCTTCTTTTGCCATCGCTGTCATTTGTGCAGCACTCAAATTTAAAACAAAAGTTTTTTTACGATCATACTTTTTTACTTGATTTTTTGTTAGCATTAATTTTGTTAAAACACCATCAGAAATATTAGGATTGATTTTTAATGATACCTGTTCTCGCTTTGCAATAGCAGCTACTAATTTTTTAACTTGGCCATCAGTCAAATACCCTTCTTTTACAATATACCTTGCCATTTTATATAACAACTGTAGATTAAACTTGAACTGTCATTTTACCTCCAATAGAATCTACCGTGATAAATCTATCACTAATCACTAATGCGTATACGTATAACGGCGCTACTGGAACCGCCCCAAGTGTCCAGGTAATTTCAATATCCGCTGTGCTGTCTACAGCTCGCTCGTTATGTTTACTAACATCAAAATGAAATATAGGATAAAGCGTACGAAATTCCTCTACTGATATTTGAGTTCCATCTTCAACATCTTGATATTTTTGCATTGCGTCAAGCAGGTACATGTACGGTCGAGAAATATTTTTATTAACATCATCAGCAAAATTGCACTCGATAGCTCGTTCTGAACATTGCTTTGAATTCAATCTAGCGTATATTCGTCTGACATCAGCGTGGTCAAATATTGCATTATTTTGTTGTTGGTTTCCTCGTCGAGCTTGCTGTTGAAATACGACAAAGATATTTCTCGGCAGTTGTTCGCTTGATGTTGTTGTGACCCTCCATGTGTAGTCAGTAGTATTTGGAACCGCTGTCTGATATACCTTATGCTGCTTAAAGTAAATTATGTTCGTATGCTTATCAAGCGTACTATTTAATTCTGACATTTTAGTGATTGATGGTGTTATACGTGGCATCCACAAAGCAAGTTTGTTTATAATAAACTGTACATCAACCCCTCCAGATCTAAACAAGCAATCGTTTTGGTCTGCTCGATCTAAAATAAGCGTATGTTTTACTCCACGGAATACTTTATCATGATCGCGACAAAAGCCGAAAATTGTGCTTAGTGGAAGCATCATTGTAATTTGACGTGATCCTGCTGCAAGTTTTCTTCGCCTAGCAAAACCATCGTTATAGCGTGGATTTCTCACGTCAAGTGTGTTAAGAAGTAAATTTAACATCGCAGTACCGTTTGCATCTGCAGCTGGTGGTGTTATATTTAGATTATTAAAAGCTGCTGTAAGAGAAACTCTTGTAGCGTCTGCATTAGCAGCTGCACCTGGTGCGACAATAGCTAGCGCGTCTGCATTAGCAATGAGAAAATTTCTCACAATTACAGCATTTGCATCAGCATCAGCTCCATGTACTATAGCGCCTCTTTTTAAAAATTCTGTTGATTCAGCTATACCTCGTCCAGTATCTTTAAACCACATCATGTTAGTTGCAGTAGATCTCGAGTAATCGTCGGAAAACGAGATAATATTGAAAATTGTACTTGCAACTTGTAGATGACTTGAAATATCTTCTACAGTTTGATTAGCCAGTTGATATCTAGCACTTTTGAATAAACACCCGCCGTTATTTATAAGAGCTACTTCTGCTCCAACTGCAATTGCAGCAGGTGGATTGGCTACTGTCATAATCTGACCACGAACTTCTAACATAGCCTTATGTGGCAGTAGAAATACATCTTCGTCTCTGGTGTTAAAGGTTCTAATACCAGTTTTATTTGGTTCGTTAGAATTTTCATCAAGGTACTCAACAAACTCGAATTCTGTCACATCGTTGTCGATGTCATAAGTTTCTGTTAAGTCGAGATAATTTTTAACAGACATTTTATTTTATTAGATTATACAAAATTTTATTGCGGCACTGTTACTTTAGATATTAATTTTTGTATGATCTGCTCGCCCTTTGGTGATAATAATTTTTTTGTTGTTGTTATCATAGCTTTTTGAGTTTCTTTTGTTGGAGCGATTTCTGAGATAGCTTGTTTTATTTCAGATGCAGTCGGTGGATCTCCTTTTATTTTATTAGCTATTTTTTGTCCCACCGCAGTCCCAGCGGCAGATGCAGCCCCAGTTGCAAAAGCTTTACCAGCGTCAATAGCAATTGGTGCAACTTTACGCGCTAGTCCTGGAATATTTTTAATAACTTTAGTGAATATATTTCCAAAAAATCCTCCTACTATTTTTCTTCGATAAACTTTTTTCTTTGTTTCATTATATTTGATGTTGTATAATTTTTACTTTTGCTCGCGTAGATGTAAATAATAAGTTACAACTTCATTACTAACATGTAACTGTTTTCCTGATTGATCTGTCAACTGCATCCCTATACTTGATATTTGATCTTCAACGTTTAAAGGATAATATATAATATGTCGTGGAGTTATTTGCATGAGAGAACCTGGCGGGACTTCTGGTGAGAAACTGTAAATCGTTTGACCTTTGCTACCTTTTGATGTATAAGAGCCAGAAGCAGTAGAGCAATTTACTAATATTGTATTTACTTCTGTTATATTTGCTGGCAGTTCACTGTCATATGTAATAGGCTGATCAAGTGCAGTGTAAGTTTTTTCAGTAAATCCTAACAGTTGTGCAATACTTCTTTCTCTTGGTTCAAGATTGATTGCTATATTTTTCAAAGTTATCCTAGTTCGCAATGTGTTATAATTTGCTGCTAATTCAAAATTATCAGCCACACCGTTAGCTTTTGTTATGAGCTCTTTGATTGTCTTGTTTAGATCTTCAATATTATAAGCTCCTTGCGGAATTTTTATTTTTTTTTGTTGTAGATATTGGAGATGTTGTAATCATAGTAAAATACATTTCATCGTTAACATCATTTTTCACGTTAGGTATAGCATTCCAGCAAGTACAAGAAATTAATCCAATTTCATATTGTTTTGCAGGATCTAGTTCTATAGGTGGAATATAATTTACTGAAAAATTTGCGCTATCTTCTGCAGACTCACTAGAGTTTAGTAATAATGTTGTTTGCATTCCTTTAATATTATATCATTTTACAAAATTAAGTCGCCCCGATTAAGTCGCGGTGTGAAGTTTCGTATTCGTCAGATGTTAATAATTCACTCGATCTTAGATGATCAAGTATGTCAATAATTTCATTATCAAGTTCAACACTATCATTCCCAGCTTCCTTTGACGATATTAATAACATTAATCTACCTATCATTTCAGTAGTTGAAGTAAATACTTTTACACCAGTTCCTGTTTTTTCTTTTCTATATTTTTCTACACGAGATTTATCGAGTTTATCAAATTTTCTTTTAAAACTCCACCCTTTACCAAAAGGTTTTGCTCTACTATTTTCTGCTGTTTTTTTAAACGTGAGAGCAATGACACCCTTTCTCATTCTTTCATAAAGTGGAATCATATTATCAATCTCTGTAACCGTGTTTAATTCATCTTTAGCAGCAGCTCCGTCATTAAATATTACATCTAATCTATCGAGTAATTCTTGATATTCTACATTAGTCCACTTGTTTATATCATCAATACCCCTTATATTTTCATTCCTTAAAAAATCATCATATTCACTACCTTTTATCTCATCATTTACTTTTTTTATAAAATAAAGTCTTTGATCTCCAACTTCCATAAACTTTACAGTAAGCTCACCAACTCTTTGTTGCTCCTCTTTGATATCTTTTATATCTCCTGATAAACTTGTTATAATATTTGTTATTCCTTGCGTTGTTAACTCTGCTAATCTTCGCTCAAGTTCCAGCGGATTGTTTATCAATCGATCTGTTTCAGCTTGTCTAGCAGCAGGATCAGCTATATTTGCTGTAAGTGCCTCAATTAATTTTCTTTTTTCTTCATCAGATCTGGTAACAAGTTTTGCAGCAGCTGCTTCTTGTTGTTCTTTAACAATTCCAACCAAACCTTTTTCCTGCAGTTGTTTAAGTTCTTCTTCTAACAGTGGTTTAGTTTCAGGTTGTTTACCTAATAATGCTTCAGTAACCGGCTTGAAAATTGTAGCTGTTGCTTCTGTAGCAGTTATTTGCCCACGTCGTGCTTCTTGTACTTTTTGCTTAAGTGATGCCTGAGATTGAGCAAGTTTTTTTAGATCTTCTATGTGTTGTCTGTATCTTGCTCGTTTGTCCATTATTATAATTATAAATTTTATAAAATTGAAACGCTTTACTGTAAGTAAGTGTCAATACAACAGCGAAACATTTTAGTTGGATTATTTGTAAGTTTATCAAACAAGAAAAAGTTAAATTTATCTTTTGTAGCATTACGGTAAAGTTCCATAAACTTATCTTTTGTCACGCCACCGAATTGCTCGCTTGCAATATTTCTAACGTCAACATTATCCAATCCTGGAAATAAAATAAAACAACCCGTATTTCGCCTAATAAACCTGTCAACATTATAAAATCCTTGAGCGAGATAAACAGAATTACACTGTTTGTTACGTGACAGTGAGAAATATGATCTTATTTTATTCATCTCCATGTTATTTAGAGGAATATCGTCAAAAACTACTATCTTATGTTCATCTGCATCAAGTTGATTAACTGGAATAAGATCTTCTGGCTGCCTAATTATAAAAAAATCTTCACCAGCTTTAAGATCATCACGAAGCTTGTTATTATACTCACTTAATAACTCATATTTATCTTGCTGTGGATTGATTGTGTAAATATAAACTCTATCGTAGTTAAAATTATCACCAAAAAGCAAGTTCATAAGTAAATTTGTTTTCCCCGATCCAGTTCGCCCAACAATAAGATAATGACAATCAGGAAGTTCATTGTTATGTTTATGCTTCACTAGTCTCTCTGTATCAAAGTTTAATATCGACGATTTTGCCATTTTATATAATATTAAACTAGTGTTGATAATTTTATCTAGGACAGTAAATAATGAGTTATTATACAAAATTTGGAACATTATTAGGAGATTTATCCACAGGTGACTTATCCAAATATGCAACTCTTGATCGACTCAAAAATGAAATCAATAATTTACTAAATCTTACCAGCGTAGATCCAGATGAAGTCGTCATTTTCCAGGACAAAGAAGGACGATTAAAGACGAGTAACGTAAAACTGTCAGATGTAGTTGTACGAAATCCAAGTGGGAATATTGTTATGACACAAAACAAGATTACAGATCTTGGAAACCCAACTGAGGATGGGGATGCTGTCACTAAAAAATACGTCAATGATTGGGACGCTTCAATTACTAATGAAATCACAGCGCTCAAAACTGATTTTACCAGTCACGTGAACACATTTTTAAGTTTTCACAGAAACATAAACAAAATTAGAGATGAATTTTTTGGAAATCCATCAAATGTTAGCATTACACTCGCTAATATTAACACAAATCTCAATGATATTAACACAAAACTCAATGATATTATTAGTGGAATTCCTAATATTGTTGAGAAAACAAATATGATTAAAATACCTCACAAACAGATTAAAAATATTGTGTATACTGTTGCATCTGGTCTTACTAGGTGGACACCAAAAAATAATTCTATTAAATATATTGCAGAAGTTACTGGTGTGTATAGATTGTCAGTGCTTAGCAGTGTAAAGTTTAGAATATCTACCAAATATCCATCTCATTTTCTAAATGATGACTCATCTGGAGTATTATCTATAATAATAAACCAAAATTCTGAACAAGAATTTGTACTTGAACCAGTTGATAAAACTTTACAATTAGCGAATTTTCTCTGGTGTTTGGAATTTATAGTTGAACAAAAATCTTTTATTTTGATTACCCAAACATAGGACTATGTGAACTAATATTATAATGAAAAGAAGTATAGTTGATTTTAATCATATTTCAAAAGATATTCCAAAACAAGATGTAGACGCACTAATACAATACTATAAATATTATCATAAAAAACTTTGGTGTGTAAAAAATGTTACAAATACTACAACAAGATCCTTCGAGTAATATCATATCTACCCTTGTTAATGACCAGTTCTGGTATAATTTCAAGTGGGGTATCATTAAATCCTTTTTTGTTAATCATATCCGCTATTGGTGTTTCACTTACAGCGGCGTGTAAAAAAGTAGAACCAAGACTTTTGATAAAGAAGCATGGTTGTTTAACATCAATTAAAACTTACAAGAAACTACTTGATCAGATCCGGTCTTACCTACGAGGAGTTAAATATAATATGGATGATTTATTACGTGAATTTCGTATTATTGACAATATGTTAACAGACATTCTACCAATGAGGGTTAGCAAGTATGAAAAAAATATCACAAAAAATATGAGTAAGATAAAATTTTATCTAAACTTAAGATATAATATAACTAAAATAATATCATTTTCATTCTAATGCTAGTTTAATTTCCACCTTGTTAACTGAAACATTCTAATGCACAGTTTAATTTTCATCCTGTTATCTTGTGGTAAAAACCCGTTTGCCGTCTTTAGAATAATTGTATTCCATACATGCGCTGTTCTAACAAATTAGTCACCTCTGTGTAAAGAGCTTATCGCATTCCAACACCTGTTGTTTTGTTTGGTTACAAAATACCTGTTTACATAGTATTAGTAGTAGGGGAAAAAAAAGAGGTGGGGGAGGGTGAGTCAAAGCCCTGTTTTATTTTGGAAAAAAAGGGGGGTGGGGTGGGGGATAATTTAGGACTATAATTTATACTTGTTTGGAGGGTAAAAAAAACAAAGTGAGTTGAAATCCTGGTTTTCCTCTACTACTCAGGTGTACTATAATGTTCAAGGGCAAACTTATCTATTCCGTTTTCGCACTAACGTTTGTCATCAAAATTACTTAATCCATGTTTGATAATAAATTCTGGTTTACGTTTATGATGATTTGTTCGAATAGTAAATAGTCTTATGCAACTAACACCTCTATTAAGCGCATACTTATAATCATCAAACGCAATATTATTTAACAAAATCACGAGGAAAAACTTTTGCTGTTTTGCTATTTCATTGTTGTCCAGCAATACAGCGTACATTTCACTGCGCAAACTAGTGACTTAATAACCTATTTAATAATGAGCGACCTTTTCATCTTTAAACATACCAATAACCTTTCTAATCGAATCGTCATGAAATTTACTAACTCGAGAACAATAGGAAAGATCAAACATAAGTCGGTTATTAAAGAATCCTAATAGACGTCTTCACATTTGATTTCATAAACAGGCGAGTCAGTATCAGTACACAATAATTTACTTAATGGCCACTGCTTCCTAAAAAATTATAATGAAAGTCGCACATGAGCCATTTTGAAAAATCTAACCCTGCAGTTCCAACGTAAATGAACTTTATTTGTTTCTATTTTTTTTTCGCTGTATCAGCACCAAGGTTTTCATAAAAAATTTTCATGCTGACAAAAGCATCATCTGACATAAGTTTGTGTCGGGGTTGATGTCATTAGCTAGCTTTCTCGTTTACTCGCTTTCTAATGCTTTTCATGGTCTTATCAAAGACCGAATTATTCATGAGCATAAAGACATTTCTCTAAATCCGTTTTTTGCCAAGGTTTTTCTTGAAGTGTTTCAGCTAATATGACCTTTCATCCATGGTGAGGCGACTGATTGAATTTTAGCACAAGATAAATTTTCCTTAACACCAGCATCTACTGCTTAAGAATTTTGTCGTGCACAATATAATTCCTTTGCCAAGTAAATTTGCTACTAGATTTTTTACCATGAAAGTTTGCTTGGGCGTATTTTCTTGTTAACAGACGCGGGCGATGCATGTGCTGTATTAAAGAAGTTTACACAAATATCAAACAAATTGCTTGATCGGGATCAGATTCTTGTTGAGCTATCGGTTTTATCATTGAAGCAATTCTTTATAAATGTTTTAATATATCATCATCTTCATTAATCAACTGCTTGGAAAGCCAAACAGCTGGATTATACACGGTGTCTCCATCACAGTGATATGTTTAGTCGGCTTAGATAAACTCGGATGAACACAGCAAAATATCTTGTACACGACTCCACATAGAACATGATTTATTGTTTTTGTTGTACTTGATTGGCTAGATTTATTATATGCGCCAAGTTCACTCGAAATCAGCATAGATAACGAAGGGAACTTTTAATTTACGTATGTGGTTTATAAACCGAAGATTTGTTTCTTTTTCGACTGTCATTGTTATTCGCTGTACTTCTGAGCAATATTGTAGATGCTTTTTCAATTTGTTTTTGTGAGAGCAACCGAGAAAAGCAACGAGAAGGGAAGTACAACTTACTTTTATATTCGCTGTATTGTCTACCAACATGTCCGTTGAAATTTTTTATCCATACGGAATAAATGTGTTTACAAAACAGAACCTTTACGTTTTATTGTGAGTCTGTTTCAGGAATATGTCCTTGACAGACGTTTTCATGCTCGTCAAGACCAAGTACGTTAACAGAAATATTATATTGATTATCAAAGTTTGGTATTTGATTTTCTGCAACGGGAAAGTCAATGCCTGTAAAATGTAATGTTCTAGAAAGACTAAAATACTTGGCTTCTGCTGTAAACATCGCAGAAAGAATGGCCCACTGGAAATATGTTATCAAAGTTATTGACGTTGATGCAGCATATTTGGTTTTTATTTTCTTCGGCAGGTTAGTGTATGGACTACTGCGTAATACCTTATATTTTATAGTGTGAAATAAAATTTCGGAAATCAACTCAAACTTCCAATCAGAAGCTGATTTGGTGGACTCTTCTATCTTTTTCCAGATCTCCTGGTGGTTTCTATCAGCTAGCAATGAAATATTAGTTCCAGGCAAAACACACTTAGGTTTTGCGTTAATAAAAAAATCTGCAATTTCCTAGTGCACATCATCAGAAACATATAAATTAGAAAATATGACGTGGTACTGCACTAGGGTTTTCAAAACTTTATGTTGATCAAATTTACATCCTATAGTTGATTCTAGCAGATGAAAAAAATTTATTGAAGCAAAATTTGCCAAAAGGATTTATTTATCAAATCTATAGCTGTTATCAAATCCAGCAAAATAAGTGGTAACTATTTTTTGAGATTCTCCGATAAGGCTCTTTTATGCGATATCACGTAAAATCTCTCTCTCTCTCTCTCTCTCTCTCTCTCTCTCTCTCTCTCTCTCTCTCTCTCTCTCTCTCTCTCTCTCTCTCTCTCTCTCTCTCTCTCTCTCGATCGATCGATCGATCGATCGATCGATCGATCGATCGACACGTTTGGCAGCTAAGTTGTAAAAAATATTCTTTGTAAATTTTTTTCTAACGTGAGAATCTGAATTTTAGTTAGGGCTATTTTAGATTACGTGCTAAATGGCTTTTATACACTGCTGTTCAAATTAATGATCACGTAGTCCCGTTACATGAACCACCATGTGATCTAAAATCTGATTCCTAGTAGATTTGCCATTTGTATCCTAGACTTTTAGAGCTCACGGAGTTTTGATGTTGATGACCGTTTGTTTTGAAGTTAATCTCTTTTTGAAATTTAATAAATTATATTCTCTGAAAAATAAAACAACTGACCTTTTTAAAAAAATTCTGGGACAAAGACATTTAGTGGAAATCTGTTCTGGAATTCTAAAAGGGAACATAATAAATTGTGAGTCAACGAGAAACTGTTACCATCATTACAACTACCTCAACTGACGTCATCGCCTTCCATATTGAAACTTCATCGGATTCAAATCGGGGATCAATTATAACTGTTTACAGACAGGATTTATATTTTTTAATTCTATGATTTATTTTTGGATTTTGTTCACAAACCGTAAGTCTTATTTCATATTTCTACCTTGTTTACTAGGGAAATAATTATTTGTTAAAATTTCAAATTATAAAAGCTTGTTGACTTCACTATTTTTGTTACTTCTGTGCAAGTCTACTAATATATATATATATATATATATATATATATATATATATATATATATATATATATATATATATATATATATATATATACTCACAAACATACACACATATACATACATACTGTATGATGTGGGGAGTTTTTAAAACTTTTCGAAACTTAAGTTGAATAAATTGTGCTTTGAATTTAACTTAGTCAAGCTAGAATGGTCTTGAGGAAAAATGTTCACTGATTATTTTTTATTTTATCTCTAAAACATAAGAGGGTATACGTTTAAACTTCAATAGTACAGTTAGGGTTGTTTTAACTGTACAGTTACATGCGTGCATTAGAACTCCGGTCGTATCGGTTTAAAAAGAGGAGCACGTCAAATAATTGATGTTTGAAAAAAAGCTAATTGCAGCAGGTTTCTAGGCTGTCAAGGTCTGATGAAAGGCATGATTATTTCTAGGGAATTTTACGAACAGTTATTTTCGATTGCTCAGGGAAATTAAGGACGTATACTTTGGTAGACTGGAAATTTAGCGGTACCACTACCACTTCCTCAGAATTCTTCAGTCAAAAATCTCTCTTGGGAAAAGTAAAATTGACTCCGTGGGAACAATATAACTGTTTTTCACGTCAACGAGAAGAATCATTTAGCTGTCCTTAAGAGACAGGCTATAGGCTATAACACGCTTGTGTGGAAAGAAACGGCATTAAAGTTCGCAACTTAAGTTTCCATTTCATATTCTATTTCATCTGTTTGGAGTTCTTTTTTGCAAATGTTTTCATGTGCTTTTATTCACGCATGTATCGTGTATTCATTTCTTAGGACTTTATTGATATGTTAGAACTTTATTGATATGTTAGGACTTTATTGATATGTTAGGACATTATTGATATGTTAGGACTTTATTGATATGTTAGGACTTTATTGATATGTTAGGACTTTATTGATATGTTAGGACTTTATTGATATGTTAGGACTTTATTGATATGTTAGGACTTTATTGATATGTTAGGACTTTATTTAGTTTTCTGCAATTAAATTCTTACTTTAGCAATTATTACTTTATATAATCAACATTCAGTGTACAGAAATTTAAAGGGATTCATGTTGTAACTCTAATATACAAAAGTGTCCTATTTTTGGTTACATAAATTGATTCTATGTGTAGGTTGATATTGTTATCGTGATCTAATAACAATTATATATTTATATGTGATTTTGCAATGCTTAAATGATCTTGCAGGTTATTGGTTATTGTAAAGAGATTTATTGGATATTATGACATGAGTAATTAAGCATTTATTTTGCTGAACATTATTGACTATCCAAATGAAAATATGACGTGTAGAAACGTATGCTGGTATATAGGGCCACATTTGTCTCTGGAAAGCACGTGTTTGTTTCTGATGAATTGCCATGAGTACAATGAACTTCAAGCTAATGTTATTTTGTTTTAATATAATGGTACCTTAGCGAAACACAAAATCTGTAAAAACAGTTAGTTGTTAAGATCACATTATGTAAGAATTTGTGCAGTGCAAACCACCAGTATGGATACGAATATTTAAGGCAACAGCTTCATAGAGAGAGAGAGAGAGAGAGAGAGAGAGAGAGAGAGAGAGAGAGAGAGAGAGAGAGAGAGAGAGAGAAAGGAAAAGGGAGGAAATTAAGGAATGGAAACCCCGATGAGTGAAGAGGAAATCTAAGAGACGTCGGACTAAACTTGGGTCGCAATGAGGACCAAAGCACAAGCATTAGACATGGAAACCACACGAGGGGAGACAGACGCCAGGTGATGCTGTTGAGCGTGAAAGTTAACTCAAAATTCACTACTCTTAATATGGTGTAAATTAAACTCTGCGACTAAATTCTATCAATGTGAATCCGTTGGAATAAAAGTGAAATTTTGATCACTTGATCTAAGAAGGAAACAATTGCTAGGGAAAACCCAGGTATTAAACTGAAATCTATGTAAACATCTTACTTAGTTCTTAGAATTATACCAAAAAGCAAGTAGGCTTTATCCTCAGTGACGGGCAAAGCTTAAACATGATATAGATATACATAACATAATGTATTCGCATGTCTTCAAAATTAGTTCTGAAATATATATTGAACATATTACTGTTTATATATCTCAATTATAAAGGCTACGGTACTTTATTTCAAGATAACAAATAAAGTGAGGAATGTAATACAGACACATCTAATACGTCTACAATAAAAAAATCAGATGTAAAATAATGAAAATTAAATATAAATATTATGAAAAGAAGTAGGGCTAGTTCAAGAAATAGTACAGACTTTATGATTGCAACCATAAAGATTTGTATAAATGTTTAATGACATTGAACCATACTTCGGTAAAATTATTATTGGTAAAATTATAAATGTGGTCCTGCTAAAATTCAGCTAAACTTCAGGATCACCCATATAAAGACGCCAATCCAGGAGGTAAGTGAATGTGACCAGCAATAATTTTACCACAGACCATGATCTAGTAACATAATAAAAGGTGGTGAAATGGACGCTGTATAACGTTCATGTGTTATGTTAATGTCAAATTTGGACATGAAATAACAGCAAGTACGGACAATCGACATCATTGCATATTTAATGTTTTACTTAAAATTGAAATTCATATATATATATATATATATATATATATATATATATATATATATATATATATATATATATATATATATATATATATATATATATATATATATATATATATATATATATATATATATATATATAGAAACACAATGTTTGTTTTACTTACGCTTTCGAAATAGTTTTATATAGATATATATATAGAAACACAATGTTTGTTTTACTTACGCTTTCGAAATAGTTTTAAATGCTTCCCCACAAAATTCCCATAGAACATATATAACTAGATCAATACAGTAACTGGTTTAATAAATGTCCGTTGAAAATATACAATATTACCAACATTAAACTTTAGTATACAGGTATATATTGACTACAGTATACATGTATGTAATGACTGTTGTATACATGTATGTAACGACTGTAGCATATGTATATTGTAGCAGCAGGGGGGGTCAAGCCCAGCAAAAATAAATCGGTCCGCCAACCCCTTCATAAAAATAGTTGCCGTAGAGGCTGCCACGAGTCAATCTGACATTATAAAAAAATCTACCTAGATGTTACTCATCCCCACGTAACCCACCACAAATAAAATCCGTCCACCAACTCCTCCACAAAAATAGTCACCATAGAGGCTGCCACGAGTCAATCTGACATTAAAAAAATCCACCTGGATGTTATTCACTCGTCAACTGTGTCGTCAACTGAAAAATGTCGGAAAAAATATCGGAAAAAAATGTCAGGAAAAATTAAACCAATTTTTTGTTATTTCTGTGGCGCTGCGACGCTGTCGCCGAGGTAATTTGTTCAACAGTTTTTTTTTTTTGATTACTTTCATGGCGTTTATTGGTTGTTTAGATTTCACGGTGTCTTCCGGTTTGAGTAAATTTTCGGTTAATATTTGCTCCACCGATTTCTCACCGTAAGGCTAATGTTTAGGTGCGGATGGTTGGGGTTTTGATAATATCTGATTCAGTCCTTGCTCGATCGTGTTATTGTCGTCGATTATCTTCTGCAGCTGCGCGTTATTTATCGTCTGATTCTCTATAGTGTTTTATTCTCGGCGATCTTCAAATTTAATTCATCAATGGTCTTCTGCTGCTGATCTTTTTGCGTAGTAAGGGTTTTCAAATGTTGTTCGTTGTCAGGAATCATCGTCAGTAACTCTTGTATTTGTTGTTGCTGCTGTTGTAGTAGTTTATATCGAGCCATCATATTCTGCAATTGCTGTTGTTTTTGTTTTATATTATCCCGAGTTTTAGATGCCAGACCTTGCAATGAGTTAAACTCTTCCTGAATCTTCGAGATTTCAGCGCGTTGATTATTATTCTCTTCTGTTAGTTTTTTGGCGACTTCCGTTAATTTTTTACCGGCTTGAGTTCCAGTAAAACCACCGGGAAATTTCTTATTCGGGGAAGCGTCGGTCCATATTTTATACAACCGCGTCAGACCGATCTTGTATCGGTTAGCTATTTCCGACGGTTTCTGTACTCCACGTAACGAAATGATGTTCTCGACGTCCATGTATGATAAGTAACTAGCTTTGTTTGGCATATAATAATGCCGTAAAAAAAAATAATAAAAAAATAAATCACGATGGGTAACAATGATAGTATTTCTGAAGGGTAATCGACGTCGGTGATCATCGATCGAAATAGTAATTATGTGACGGTAATTGTAGATCGATAATTTCGGATGTAATTATCAACGAGTAATTACGTCGGATATGGATAACAACACATTACTGCATCTGTTATCGTTTAATTCGACTTGTACGGTTCGACAATTGCGTTATTGTTCCCGCTGATAATTTCGGACAAAATTATCGATGTGTAATTACCATCACATAATTACCATCAGCGATCTAACGCGGTTGTCATCGTCGCGGGGTATTTTTTTGTGTTATAATTATTCTTCGACGCGGTCATCGGTAACGATCTTACGATGACGGTCTTACGATGACGATCTTACGATCTCACAAATAGACTAATCACTAATTCTTCTCCGCGGAGGTCAATCAGTTCACCGTCTTGGTTGGTAAGTCGAAATTTCATCTCGTTGATGAGGTCGTTATGACAGCGCATATAGACTGGATTAGGAGGATCATCAATGATCAGATATCCCGGACTCACAGACGGCGCAGTAGAATAAAGTAGATCGGCAGGATGAGCTTTACTGGATTTTTCAATGTTGACTTGATAACTTCCCTGGATGGCGCTGCATGTCAGGTTGAGCGCGACCACGTTGGATATGTTGACGTTGCCGGGTGCGTGATGTCGGCCATCGCCGGTTGGTGAATTATTGTGAGTGAGATAGGTTGGTTTTGGTTGACTATCTCTCCAACGCTGGAGAATATTATTAAATCCTTCGTCGATAGCAAGGTTGAGTTTTTGTTTTGAATTTAATAATTCGTACACTTGTAATTTAGCGTTTGGATTTTCTCGTAATGAATTTCTATATTCCACCGCCTCAGGTGATCTATATACAGCTAAATTAGCATCCGTAAGATCACTAACAATTTTCGAATGAAATTTTTCCATATCATCGAGGATTTTATTACCCGCGGCTACTACATTGATAAACTCGTCTTTAGTGAGAAGACCAGATTTTAATGATGGTAGTAACAGTTTAATATCATCGTCCATTATGTAGAAGTTACCATTAAAATCAAGTATATGTCTACTCGGGTCAAAATCTTTAAGATCATAATCAAGAAATACATATTTTCGCGATGGATTTTCAGGACCGATTTTGTCTGTGATGTAATCAGCTTTTACCGGCTTAGGTGTGGAATCTTTAACGATTCTATCAGGTGGAACTTCAGGCCATCCTAACAATGTTCTTATTGAGCTGCCGTATATATCAACTGAATAACCCTCAGCGATCTCAATAATCGACGATAATCTAGGTTGATCAACTAAGATCTTTATTGGCGGATTTTCTTTAATGTTAGCGACGGTTACGCCAGCGGTTTTTAGCGACGACGCTATTCTACGTGCGAATTCTTCGTTGATCGCTTCAATTTCATAAGAACCAGTAGGTATCCCGATAACCTTCCAATCTGGAGTACCGTCGTCGCGGTTTTTGTGCGCGAACACGAGAGAATTATTAGGCTGTTGATTACCGAATCGTTCATTTCTGATGTTCGGCCAACTCTTGTATACGCGAAGTTTGGCTAACGCGATCTCGTACACGGGGATCGGAGATGGAAATATAACAGTAAATTCCGGTTTTTTTGACGATATCGAGATCATGGAAGTTTGTCTCGATGAAGTATTGTCGGAAATCTGCTTGAGAAATTGAATTTCTGACATTTTATTTAATCTGCGTTGGATTTTTTAATTAAGAAGTGCTAGCGTCAGAATTGTTAACAATTCCACCAGAATTTTCAGTGATTTTCGACATCGTGGAATCGTACAGCTTTGTCATCGCGGTAAATTCGTCGGCGGTAATTACTTCATCATCGAGAGATGCTGAAATTAACGCTGATATTCTCGATTGAGCGCTTTCCACAATGGTATATTTAGCTATGTAATCGGCGAGTTTAATCTGCGCGCACGATGATAATTTTTTAGTGATTGCAGTAGAAATACCGGCTACTGTTGTCATCGCGGAAATAGCTATCGGAATAGCAACTGGAGCTACCATGGTAACCGAAGACAGTATTATTCCGGCGCCAGCGAGAAGTCCGGAAACTGAATACACAGTGACGTCGATGACGGTAATTCTACGCTGGTATTTTTTTATTTTTGTTTGATATTCATCAGCGAGAGTTTTAAGTGCCGTCTGGTATTCTTTGACGGCGTCATATCTGAAGTTGTTGGCGTTGATCGACTCGGTAGATTTGTTCATTATTGTAGTTGTTGTGAATTTTTAATTACCTAGATATTCTATTATGTATCGGTATTTAAACGTGTTTGCTACGTTATCTAAGTTGAATATAAACTTAATTACATCTACGTTAATATTATTAAGTGAGTAATAGGTGATCGTGTTAACTCCTCTACATAACACAGAACCATCACGCGCAGCTCCTCGAATGTTAATTTGTTTATCCGACACTATCGTTAGTCGATAATAACCGAGCGGGTAACCACCGGCAATAACATTAAAGGGATCAATTAGTTCATTTATTCCGTTGACGATCCAATTTAATTCACCAGTTTTTACGACGACGACGATTTGCTTAACATCGTCAGCTGAGTGTATTATTTTTATTTTATCGACGATAGCTTTAACATCTGCGTACTTTATACTAATATCTGCCACTCTAACATTGTTGTTAAAAAACCTTTCGAGGACGTTATTGATTCTGCTAAAATTTCTCTGTAACGGATTAAACTGATTTACGTGCTCGGCATATTTAGCAACGTGATCTGCATACTCAGTTCTTAGGTCATTTAAATTTTTGAACACTTTTTGTTCATTGAATTTCGTCATGTGAGCGTCAAACTCAGTTCTTAACAATTCGTGATTATCGATTGTAGCCTTAATTCTTACGATATGCACGTCACGAAGTTGCTGACGTGGAAATCCCAAAAAATTGTTTAAGAATTGTTCAAGACTATGGAATCTTTCAGTAAGGTCAGACATATTAATGGAACCCGGCTCTAACTTTCCGTGTTTGAATACCACTATGTAATTATCTGACGCGGTTGGATCTTTTTTTATTAAATCGCTCAGAAAGACATTGCTGGTTTTCAATTTACCGTGATTTGTCTCAAATACGGCTATCTCGTCAGGGTCAATATTCGCCACATTTAGCGTGCCAGCGATCTCATTCTTGATTATTTTAGTGATCTCTGGGATATTAGCAACCGCTTTTCCTTTTTCTTTTTTTTCTCGTGATCGTCCCCAAATATCCACCATTTATTATTTTACGCTATTGTTTTTTTCAAATTGGAACTACTTGTGTGGTCAACAACGACCAGATGCGGCGGTCTGTTGGGATTTTTAGATATTCTTGATAAAACATTTAATACTTCTCTGCCACAAATCGGCGGATCGGTTAGCGCTTGCGTCGGCAGCGTAGAATAATAAAACGGAGTTTTTACTTTGGAAATATATTTTAAAAATTCTTTTGGCGGGGCTAGTCCATATGAATCAAAGTAAATAATACCACGTGGATCGATCGCTTAAGCAACCCAATGAGTACCTGATCCGGTATCGTCATCGAGGTTAATAATTCCAGTCTCTGTGGGAAGCGGCGATGATGGTAATTTATCCCTCATGAAAACTCCTCTAAAATTCTTTATTGCTATTTTTTTACTGCGTCGATGAGGTCAAAATTATACATCGGTGAAATGCTAGCATTTTCAGCTAGTACATCGGAGGTCTTCCTAGCCGCAGACCTTTTCCTTTTTTTTATATCCTTGTCCGAGTGCTTTTTTCAAACCTATTCCAGCGGCAGTACCAACAGCACCTAGCGCGGCTGCTTTACCGGCGGCGGCAAGAGCTGGTCCAATTGCTGCGGCAAGTATCGGGATAATAGGAAATATTCCGCCGTTTTTTATCATGTTGGCGACGGCGGCTCTCGAGAGGTCGAGTCTGATTCCTTTACCGGCCGCCAGCGAAGCGTTGTAATGTTTCAGCTGAGTATTTGTCAGCGATAATTTATGAGAACCTGATGCCATTTGTGCCGGTTTCAACGTTATAGAAATTTCACATTGTTTCGTTGACGCGGATTTGAGTTTTTTAATCTGACCGTCGGTCAATTGAACCATAACAGTGCTATATGTCATTTTTATTGTAGATATGTTGTGTTTTCAATTGGATTCAATCAAATATTTTCTACTGGTGCGTCAACGAGTCTCATCTGACCGCCAATACCTTCGATGAGCATTGACTTGTCGCTGAGAATAACAGCGATTGCTCTGTAGCCGGGACCAGGTTCTCCTACTAACGCGTTGAATGTTATGTCAACGACTGATTCTTTCGTCAAGTCGAGATGCTCAAGTGAAAAGTAGTAGATCGGATACAACGTCTGAAAATCATACTGAGAAATTTGTAGTCCAGTGTCTACGTTCTGATCACGACCCATGAAAGACAACATCTGATGGTATATTCTTGCAACATTGTTGTTATCGTTGTTGGATCTCAATTTTATAGGTTCCGCTGGTTCTTGTTGACCATTTATTCTCAGGGAGACTTCCGTTACGTCTAGCCTGTCAAATATCATATGCGAAGGGGTTTGTTGAACAGGTGCTCGTACTCGATCTCGTCGTTGTAACGCTACAAAGATATGCCGCGGAGCTGAAATTCCTCGCTTTCCTGGAAGATTCCAAGTAAATTCGGTTTGGTTGGACTCGAGAGTGTCTGTGGTGGTAGTTAACCAACTTATCAGACTACTTGCTCCGGTCTCCATCCAGGATAGCAGTCGTTGATTGACCGCCAACGACGGAGTTAGCACTGACATCCACAAAATTAGTTTAGATAATCTAACAATACCATCGTCAGCCGCTCTCGTAACATCGTCAGTATTGTCCGCGGGAATTCTCCAGATGGCGTTGTTGTCATCGGATCTTCTCGTGAGAACAACAGTGTGTTTAGCGCCGTAGATTACTTTTCTGACATTTCTGCAGAATCCGAATATATGATGGAGTGGAAGCGCACATGAGAATCTTCTTCGATCTCCTTTTAGCATTCCGTTTCGGATTGCTTGACCGAGATTGTAGTTAGCGTTAGTACCCTTGACAACAGGACCTACGTTAGCTTCGGCATCGGCTGCATTATGTCTGCCTGGTCTTCCTATGTCATATTGAACTGGATTAGCGGAGTCATTACCGTCTTTGGCAAACATCATTGACGGTCCAGCGGATCTTGTATAATCGTCGGAATACCTAGCAAGTCCGAGAATTGTGCTAGCGATGTCAACGTTGTTGTTTATCGATTCTATGTCGTTACCGTCGATGACGTATTTTGCCCCCTCAAACAGCGCCATAACACCGTTGTTTACAAAGCCAACTTTAGTCCCGTCCGGGTAAGGATTTCCGTTTCGCAGTAGAATTTCCCCTTCAACTTCAATGTATGCTTCGCATGGCAGAAAATACTTACTTTTATCCTGGACTTGCAAGTCAATTCGTCCTCGTGAATCTGGTTCAATTGCTCTGTACGCGAAATATTGGTAATTCGCAACGGAATCATCCTTGGGCACTGGTGCTTCCATGTCAAACGCGACGTCGATAATCTTCTTAAATGACATTTTTTATACTAAGACGTTTTTATTTTCAATTACCGAAATGCTTGCATTTCCATCATCGTCGGCGCCGAAGTCCACTTCCCATTATGGCATTTGATAATTCCGGTGAGTTAAGAATCAACGATGCTGCTCTTTCTTGCAAGGCTTTAGTTATTACCTTTTTTCCGCGGCTGACATATTTTCAGTCGAAGGTAATTGAATTTTTTGTTTTCTTCTGAATAGCGACGCTGCTTTGTCTTTCACAGTGAAGAATGCTCTCCCGGCCAAGTCCCCGATGGCACCAAGCGTTTTGTCTCGAACAACTCCGATAGCTTTCATGCCGAGTTGTTTGGCAAACGGAGCAACTTTTGGGGCCATTCCCGTAAAGAAACCCAATATAGTATCGCCAAGTCCTTCTCCATAAAACGTCTTGTACACTGGAACTCTTGAATTTACCACAAACACCGGCGTTGGTTGATCGTGATTGTAATGTATAATCATCTTTTATTGTAAAATCACTGGAATTCTAATTGTGGAATTGTGAAATTGCTTGCAATTTTTAATCGCTGTAATATCCACGATAATGACTATCTTCGACTAAATCCTCGATAAATTCTCGATACGTATGAAGGTCAATTATTTTATTCTGGAATAACCGCTGTGCTATGTCCGCGGATTCATTAATTATTTCAATTGAATTATTCCCTGCGCGTCTTCCCCCGATGAGAACTTCCAACCGAGAAACATCTCTGACGAGGCTGTCTGGACATATTTGCGAGTCATGATAAGTAGATCTAGCGATTGGTGAAATTGTCGACGGTGTTATTCCTTCTGCAGTTTTTTCTCCTGCAATTTTTTTTCATTCTTGCCGAAGACTTTTTTCCTTCCCG
The DNA here is from genome assembly GCA_016746295.1 of Potamilus streckersoni. NCBI lineage: Eukaryota > Metazoa > Mollusca > Bivalvia > Unionida > Unionidae > Potamilus > Potamilus streckersoni. The sequence goes on from JAEAOA010000564.1 coordinate 1,216,565, forward strand.
CGCCGCAGATGCCATAATTCTTGCTCCTTCAACTCCAATGTTATATTGTTTATATTCTTCAGTTTGTTTCTCACTATTGATCAGCCGAGAAATATTTCTTTGTATTTTATACATGTTATCAACCCATTGATCCATTGTCGTGCTGTCTACGTATTCATCTTTGAGGTAATTATTTCTTTCGTTGTATTGCTGGGCAATATATTTTCCAAATCGATTATATTCTTCAGGTTTTTGTAAATTAATATTTCCAATCTTATCAACTAATCCTTCTCTTAATTTATCGACAAAATTAACACCTTTTCTTCGCGATGGACCGGCAATTTGCTCATCTTCGTCTTGTTGTCGCTCTGTTTGTTGTTCTGCTACCATTGGTTGTTTTGGCACTTGTTTAACATTGCTAGATATATCTTTGAGCAGATCCGCTATTAGTTTTTCACTGGCGCGTTTAAAAGCATCGTCGGGATCTCCGTACAGGGCAGTTTTTATCCCCGTGGTGATCGGAGCAAACGTTTGTAGGTTTCCCTCCAGGATATCAGTTTTCACTTGCTGACGTTGCTGTAATTTTTCCTTAAGACGTTCGTTGACTGGTAGAAATTTCTTAATTTCGACAAGTGTTTCTCGCGCTAATTTGGTAGATGGCGCCTCTGGGATCGCTGGCGATTTTGCTTCCATTATTGTAAAATCGTCAACGCGCTAATTGTAAATTTTCAGTTGACGAATCTTGCAGACCCACGTCTGCTCACGTGGAGGGGTTAGCTGAAAAATGTCGAAAAAAAAATATCGGAAAAATTGGTTTAATTCGCTTATACAAAGCGCTTACATGGCGATTCTCGATTCAATGTTATCCAACGCGGCTTTGATGGATTTTTCTTCTTCGAAAATCTCCACGACGGCATCGCGGATTTCCTTGATTTTTGTACACACGGGAACGAACAATTCAACGTTGTCTTTGTTGGCGATTATCACCTCGGTACGTGCGGCGGTAAGTAACTTAATTATCCTATACTCGTTTCGATGAGTTAGTCTTCCACGTGAACGTGTGTCAACGACGGCGCTGTACTCGTTGGTGATCCATGATCTGTTGAGGACGGAAGTTGCAGGAATATATTGTTGGATTTTATCAAGTTCATCACACAACGCGGCAACGTTTTGGTCGTTCATTATTGTTATATGATCTTTTACGTTTAAAATATAGTGCAAAAAAATCACCGTCACTGATACACAAAAGATACCCAACAACGTAGCACCTGTGAGTACGCGGAAAGATAAATATCGTCAGCGGCATGTTTTACGGATTGTGGGTGAATTTTATAATACTTTCCCGCGGCGGTAATCGAAGGAAAGTATTTCTCGGCAGCGACTACGTCGGCGGCGTCAGCAACCCCGATGACAGGTCGGCGATACGATAATTTGATTTTTGGTGCGCTATTTTTACTATTTTCTTTTGGGGTAACTAAACGAAGATTTTCTAGTCGATTATCGAGGCGATTTCTGTTGATGTGGTCTAAGACTAACCCAGGTGGGATTATCCCGTTAAAACATTCGTAAATGAATCTCGCCGAGGAATAACATTTTTGTTCTCCATGTTGATAAAGATTTATCCTCATATATCCCGTGTTGTTGATGGTACCGAGATTTTTTTATGTACTCGATGTCTGACGATACCATCTCGGGAAGCCTCGTAATTCGAGTAAATAGAGTGAGACGTGAATATATCTTCGGACATTATATATTTACACAGATAAATGTGTATTTAATTGTTTTTTGTAATCTCCGGTAATAAAGTCCTCCTCGGTGAATATTATCCCATGTTTGTTCTTGTAATATCTAGCGAACGTTCTAAATCTATCCCCGCCGCAATCCGCACATAGACGAGTCTTTCCTCGGATGTCGGCGTTGCAATGAATGCATTTTATCCGGTTTTGAGGAAGTTTTTTTGCGTGCTGGTTGTGTGCAGCACAATATTTTCCCATACAAACGCGATTACATACTTCGTCGCGTCGTTGATATATCCACGAGCATCGATTTGACATTGTTATATAATAATTAATTTTAATTTTTAATTGAATATATATTTTTTGTATATAATTAAATACAATTATATATATAATGACAGATAATTCTGATGACGTTCAACATTACTCTGATGATTTAACGATGAGAAATTTTAATGAATATATGACTGAAAGATTGTCACACGTAGATGTTATTGAACCCGCGCGAGTTCGACGACGATTTGACCTTGATGGGAGAATAAATCCCACTGAATATAGAGCTCACATAATTAGCAGCATTAGAACAGTAAAAAACATGTACCGAACAAACGGTGCCAGCTACGTTTACTCGACGTACAAAACAAACAACGAAGACGCTAGATTGACCATGGAACGTGCCTAGGAAATACTGTCGCGGGTGGATTTTGGAACATTACAATATCCGCGAAGATATCATCTGCAGTCGTCGTATTTGACATTCAGGGAAACTCCATCACGACGACAACGGCGGCGAGATAGGCTATTATCGTTGTTGTACAATGTTGAAACCGATGATAGATTTTGGGAAGTAACCTTACACGACGGTAGAGTTAGTGATGGTCGAAGAGGATTGTTTGTGTTGGACGGAAACACAAGACCAGGAGCGTTAGTCGGTATCGATCAACGGTACTATACCAGAGGCTATCCGTATAACGTCGTCGTGTATGGGATGTATTTAATCGATGCTCCCGTCGACGCGGAAGTTATTCCGATGAGAATGTCGACGACGTTAAATTGCGTTGCCGAATTGGTGATAAAGCATTTTAAGGAATCGACGAGAGGAAACGGTTTGACGGAACGACGAGCAAATATTATTTCCGTGTGGAATGATCGTGTTTTTGACACTGGCGCTAGTAAAAAGGATATAGCCGAGCTTGAGAAGAAATTACAAATACCGATTATCGTTAAGATGCTCCCGGATAGAGTGTTTTATAGTTCCGGTTGTTATAAAAAAGCTGGATCACCGATCGAAATTCTCGACCATAATTTTCATGGTTGGGGAGTCAACGATGGTAATTTTCCATCAAACAAGACCGTTAAATACTACACCGGTGATATGTTCAAGTGGATCAAATCGAATATGCTAAACACTCCCGTCAACGTTTGGTTATTCCGCGGCGGTAACGAATATGATCAATTTGTTACTTCACAAGGAGAGATTTACAGAACTGAAGAATTACAAAACGAGATGATCGAATTTGCTAAAAGGTACGTTGATGAATCTGCCGCGGAGAAATTGACTCGAATGAGTTTTTCAGTTGCGTCTGTCGCGTATCAAATAACTAAAGAACGAAATTCTTGGACGCCGACGAAAAAGAAGTTTATCAATGACGTCCGCGATAGTTGCATTGAGTATTCCCACGGTGGATTATGGAATCGCGAGTATAAATTAGATGATTCTGTAAGATCCGTTGATATGATCGCGTGTTATCCGGGAAGTTTTCTCGGCAGCGGAGAATGTCGGAAATGGTTTGATCGATTTGGTATTCCCGGGAGCAACATGATCAGAAGATCCGTTAATGGACCACTGCCTAATTACGACTTAACAGGATTTGCTAAAGTTGTACAATTTAAACTCGCTGACGGACTTCATCCGGTTAGTTATTTGTGGTTTGGACGACATATAGCTGAAAAGAAATGGATCCCGACGGTGTTATTAAGATACGCTGTTGACGTTGGAGTGTTAACCGATCTTGTAGTATCTGAGATAATATTTAGTGATCCGCAAAAGGACATTTGGCTACCGACTCCCGATAAAGACTCGCGCTGGAAGTACGAATTTATTCATGATATGATTATCAGAGAAAGTAAGGATACTAACAGAATAATAATCGGAAAGTTTACACAAGGCGAGTACGACAACGAGGACATACGACGACGAAAAACTGCCAAGTTGGTGCTAGATCCCGGTGAGTTAAAATTCATCATTGACGACGCCGTAAACAAAGGAGTGTTTTATCGGCGAACTAATATTGAATTACAAGGAGAACATTTTGGGACGGTAGTCGAGTATTTTGGTGATGAAATGCCCCAATTTGTTCACTTACGATCTTACATGCTCGCGTATGTAACAATTAATTTGCTAAGCAACGTCAATAGATTTCCGGACAGTGCATTTCGAGTCGCAACCGACTCATTTTATTACAACGAAGAGAATCAGAGCATCGTCGACGGGTATCTCGGAGACGGTGAAACATGGGGAACTTGGAGAATCAAAGATGAAGCATTACACAACTACGATAAATCAGCTGATTATCCAGACAAACCAGAATTTCATAGTGGCGGTGTCGACGAACGCTCGACGGCTCCAAGCGTGCATGATCCTATCGGACGTCATAGAATTATTTATCTGAACGGGCCTGGCGGTTGTGGTAAGACTACTCGAGTGCTGGAACACTTTCGTTGTGTCAAAGATGAACTGATTGTATTAGCGCCAACTCATCGATTAGTCAGGGAATTCCGTGAAAAAGGATTTCACGCAGAGACTTATCATCATTACTTCAGATACAGCGGCGGAGAATGGTCCACGGAACGTATGGGAAACAAAAAAATTCATTCCGTGGTGATGTTCGATGAAGGTTGTATTATGTCGGAGCCGATAATAAGTATGTTTTTGGATTATCTAAGGACAAAAAATACCGTCGTTGTGTTTTGTGGAGATCATGGTCAACCACCGCCGTTTGAAGGATTTTCTCCACATTGGTGGTTACGGTCATGTGTCGATTATTACGAAGAAATGACCATCGACCGTAGATCTCTCGATGATGAACTGGTTAGATTAAAATCTGCAATCAGGTGCACGAGTAATAAAAATCAGGCTAACGTGTTTCGTAAAACCGTAATCGGCAGCGCATATACTGAATTTATTGACAAATGGTCACCCGCCGATCTTGTCGTAGCTAGCCGAAAAAACACACGTGATAGTATTAACGCGGCGTTATTTGAACTTCACGGGTATAAATTTCCCAATGAACTTGTTCCGTTGCAATACAGACCTGCAGATACTCGATTACAAAATATCCTAGTTGATATCCCTGGAAGTGATGAACAACAAAAATTAGTGTTAAATGACGTTGTCTACGTGAAGTTGTCAGATGTTGAAGGTGCGTTGGGTATGAAAAAATCACCGTGGCGATTAGGATATGCGTCCACGATACATTCAACACAGGGGTTAACTATCACAGATACTATTGTCTGGATCATTGACGATTTCATTGAATGGGACAATTTAGTATATTTGGCGGTCAGTCGAGTCCGTCGAATGAATCAACTCAGGCGAATTACTTTAGATTACTCGGTGGAAGTTGAGTATCTTCAGGAATAACTAACAGTTGCTCACGAGTAAAGTTTCTTTGTGGAGCTTCATAATCCAACGTGTAGTATATAGGCCTGTATATCGATGAATGAGTTCCGTATATGCTATGTGTTGTAATACTCCATATCGGATCAGTAGATCTTTTAGTACCACCTTCTAATTCACCTGGTTCGTACAAATATCTCACCGTTGATCCCCACGGAATTCTTTCTTCGTGAACGTCTATTGGAGACGCCGGTGGTCGTGTTTTTTTCTGATATTCCTCGTTGATCATTTTTACCACCGCGGGAAGTCGTTTTACCCATTCTGTCGATCTGGTTGGTTGAGTAAATTCCTTCGCGTATTGATGAGTAAATAATTTATCAGCGAGAGTTCTGTTAAATCGTTCAACGATAGCCTGATCACGATGAATTGCTTTATGTCCGCGTCGGATGGTAACATTTTTTTTTGTCATCGCTGAGATTACTTCACCGCGAAATTCACTACCTGGATCAACCTGTAACAACACCGGCCATGTAAGCTGACCACGGTTGTAGATGTTGTTGAATGCCTGAGCGACTTCCGCTGATTTTTTTGTACGAAGTGGTTCAGCATCTTTTATTCTCGTAGCTATATCAACTACCGTTAACGCATATTTGTAGCCGTTATCGTGCGGGAGATATAAAACATCTGCCTGATGTACTTTATTTGGAATAAAAACGTCAAATGATCCATATTTAATGGACTTAGGCCGTGGTAAGTAAATTTGCCAGATTGCTTGTTTTGACAACCATGATTTAGCAACGTCACGAGAAACTTTAGCCGCCGCGGACAGTTTATCTATCGCGGACTGTCCTCGGTAATATCCTTGCGGAGAATAATAAATTTTTCTCATCCGTGAGATCGCCGATGATGACATTTATTAGATACTAGCACCTATTAACAATTTACCTTTCATCGCGGACTTAATAATCCACGAGGCAATTTTTTCTCTGAGATTTTTATTTTTTATCGAATTCAACGCGTGAATTAAGTTGACGTCAGCGAGATGTCGTTGCTGGAGATCGTTACTTCTGTAAGCAATATCGTGTATTCTACAGGCCTCGTCGATGGCATTAATGGGAAATTCTCCAGGACGCGGCTGATCATTCTCGTCGAGTCTGATATCTAACCGAGTGCCCGGTCCACAGTAGCTATATCCGGGGAGATGCTTTTCTCCAGGATACTTAGCCCAAGGGGTACCTGGGAGTTTAGCGAGTCTTGTGGCGATATCTCCACCGCTTTTTTTTTTAAAAACCTGAATTTCTTCGTACCGCAAGTGACACATGTTCCCGACGCAGCTTGCCGATTATTTTTCGTTATAACCGTCGTTAGGTTATCCGTGTCAGTGTGAATCCGACATTTGACACAATATAGATCCATAATTGTTATTGTTGTATAATCAAATGGAAGTTTTTGACTTTTCAGCGAAGAAAGGCAAAACACCTATTAAGCATTATCCAATGTTGCCAAACTCAATTCGTGGCATTATTATAGGACCATCGGGATCTGGCAAAACTCAGTTAATGTTAAGTCTCGTCACGAAACATACCAAATGGGATAAATTATATGTAATTGCACCAAGCGCGGACGATCAAGACTGTTACACGATCCTAAAAGAATTTAACTCTGAAATGTCGGACGAGTTGGGATACAATCCCGTGGAATTTATATACGACATCGAGGATTGTCCTCACATCGATGATATAGATGGCTCTCTCAACAACATGATAGTGTTCGACGATGTCATGCTAGATAACCAAAAACGACCAGCGTTGTTGTTTTCGAGGGGTCGTCACAAGCACGCTGACATGTTTTATTTAACTCAACGATATACTCAAATTCCTAAAGTGATTCGCGACAATTGTAATTTTCTTTGTGTGTTTAACGGAGTTGATGTCCACACGTTAAGAAATATCTGGCAAACGTGGTGCTCTGACATGGAATTTAATAAATTTAAAAATTTCTTCAGCGCTGCTAAGCAAACTCCTCACGGATTTATCACAATAAATTTGAGCGACCCTCGGACGCGATATCGTGTCGGGTTGGACAAAATTTTCAGTTGACGACACAGTTGACGAGTGAATAACATCCAGGTGGATTTTTTTAATGTCAGATTGACTCGTGGCAGCCTCTATGGTGACTATTTTTGTGGAGGAGTTGGCGGACGGATTTTATTTGTGGTGGGGTTACGTGGGGATGAGTAACATCTAGGTAGATTTTTTATAATGTCAGATTGACTCGTGGCAGCCTCTACGGCAACTATTTTTATGAAGGGGTTGGCGGACCGATTTATTTTTGCTGGGTTTGACCCCCACTGCTGCTATTGTGACTGTGGTATACAGGTATTCATGTATATAATGACTGTTTTATACAAACATGCTGTGACTGTGGTATACAGGTATACATATATGTAATGACTGTTGTATACATATATGTTGTCACAGTGGTATATAGTTATACATGTATTGAATGACTGTTGTTTACAGGTATGTTGTGACTGTGGTATACAGGTATACATGTATGTAATGACTGTTGTATACATGTATGTTGTGACTGTGGTATACAGGTTTATAAATACTGAGGTATACAGGTATCTAACAACTGTGGTATACAGGTATATAACAACTGTGGCATATATTTATGTAATCAATGGGAAGGTGCCATCTATAAATGTCCAAAAGTGAATTCCTTGCAACAAAAAACAAACTTCACATGTTTGTTTTTGCTTTATGCTTCTTATGTTAAAAAGTGTTAACAAATGAATCGTTTAAATTGTCCGTAAAGGAACTTATGACATTTATATTTATAGTCTTTGGCACCCACACAGTTACACTTTATGATTAAATCAGTTGTGATTGTAATGTTCATCCCAATCATCATCATGTATGAACACGAATGAGTAGTGATTGTAATGTTCATCCCAATCATTATCATCAATGAACACGAATGAGTAGTGATTGTAATGCTCATCCCAATCATTACCATGTATGAACACGAATGAGTAGTGATTGTAATGTTCATCCCAATCATTATCATCAATGAACACGAATGAGTAGTGATTGTAATGCTCATCCCAATCATTACCATGTATGAATACGAATGAGTAGTGATTGTAATGTTCATCCCAATCATTATCATCAATGAACACGAATGAGTAGTGATTGTAATGCTCATCCCAATCATTATCATCAATGAACACGAATGAGTAGTGATTGTAATGTTCATCCTAATCATTACCATGTATGAATGCAAATGAGTAGTGATTGTAATACTCATCCCAATCATCATCATGTAAGAACACGAATGAGTAGTGATTGTAATGCTCATCCCAATCATTATCATCAATGAACACGAATGAGTAGTGATTGTATTGCTCATCCCAATCATCATCATGTATAAACACGAATGAGTAGTGATTGTAATGTTCATCCCAATCATCATCATGTATAAACACGAATGAGTAGTGATTGTAATGTTCATCCCAATCATCATCATGTATGAACACGAATGAGTAGTGATTGTAATGCTCATCCCAATCATTATCATCAATGAACACGAATGAGTAGTGATTGTAATGCTCATCCCAATCATTACCATGTATGAATACGAATGAATAGTGATTGTAATGTTCATCCCAATCATTACCATGTATGAATACGAATGAGTAGTGATTGTAATGTTCATCCCAATCATTATCATCAATGAACACGAATGAGTAGTGATTGTAATGTTCATCCCAATCATTATCATGTATGAACACGAATGAGTAGTGATCTTAATGTTCATCCCAATCATTATCATGTATGAACACGAATGAGTAGTGATCTTAATGTTCATCCCAATCCATTACCATGTATGAATGCGAATGTGTAGTGATTGTAATGTTCATCCCAATCATTATCATCAATGAACACGAATGAGTAGTGATTGTTTTTTTCATCCCAATCATTACCATGTATGAATACGAATGAGTAGTGATTGTAATGTTCATCCCAATCATTACCATGTATGAACACGAATGAGTAGTGATTGTAATGTTCATCCCAATCATTACCATGTATGAACACGAATGAGTAGTGATTGTAATGTTCATCCCAATCATTACCATGTATGAACACGAATGAGTAGTGATTGTAATGTTCATCCCAATCATTACCATGTATGAACACGAATGAGTAGTGATTGTAATGTTCATCCCAATCATTACCATGTATGAACACGAATGAGTAGTGATTGTAATGTTCATCCCAATCATTACCATGTATGAACACGAATGAGTAGTGATTGTAATGTTCATCCCAATCATTACCATGTATGAACACGAATGAGTAGTGATTGTAATGTTCATCCCAATCATTACCATGTATGAACACGAATGAGTAGTGATTGTAATGTTCATCCCAATCATTATCATGTATGAACACGAATGAGTAGTGATTGTAATGTTCATCCCAATCATTATCATGTATGAACACGAATGAGTAGTGATTGTAATGTTCATCCCAATCATTATCATGTATGAACACGAATGAGTAGTGATTGTAATGTTCATCCCAATCATTATCATGTATGAACACGAATGAGTAGTGATTGTAATGTTCATCCCAATCATCATCATGTATGAACACGAATGAGTAGTGATTGTAATTTTCATCCCAATCATTACCATGTATGAACACAAAAGAGTAGTGATTGTAATGTTCATCCCAATCATTACCATGTATGAACACGAATGAGTAGTGATTGTAATGTTCATCCCAATCATTATCATCAATGAACACGAATGAGTAGTGATTGTAATGTTCATCCCAATCATTATCATTAATGAACACGGATGAGTAGTGTTTTTAATGTTCATCCTAATCATCATCATGTATGAACACCAACGAGTAGTGATTGTAATGTTCATCCCAATCATTATCATGTACGAGTAGTGATTGTAACGAGTATTTGATTGTAATGTTCATCCCAATCCTTATCATCAATGAACACGAACGAGTAGTGATTTTAATATTTCTATGACCCTGTAGATTAATTGTGTATGTTAAGGAATCAATTCTGTATAAATCTTTTTATTTCATTTTATTTTATTAAATGTAATTATTAATATAATTATATTAATATCAGTTTAATATGTTGTTGAAAAACATCGTGTTCATTTGAGTCTTAAATGTGACTCATGTGATCACGTGCTGTGTATGATAACAAATTCATTACAAGTAAACCTTCAGGAATAGCTATGGAAACGATTGGCTGATACTTGGTCAGGCTTTCATAAGGTCCAGAAGTATTGCAAAATTGCATGCGTCCTCGTGCGCGTGTAATTCAAACAACGTATTAGCTTCATTTATATGTTCAGTCTTTTTGTAAGATGGCAGTCGTAGTCGAGAGTCATACACAGTCGTAGAGTCGCAAAGTAAGTTGGAGTTTATGTTTAGAGATACACAATGTCTATTACCTTAAAAAGGTATTTTTTGTGATAGAAGTTGTCTGTTCGTATGTCTACGTAAAACATGTTTTTTTTCAGAGGAGCTGATTTTACTTTTTTTACTTTTTTTCTGAATAAATTGTTTCCCTGGAAAACAACATTACTGATTTGGACAAAGACATTTTCCCGAAAATATTCTAAATTGGAACGGAACAACACAAACTGCTTTATTGTGTAAATTCTGGAATTTTCTGTTAGCATCCGTCTGACGTGGTCATCCGTCATTTTGGACCGGAATTAAACTTCATGCTGTGTTTAGAACTTTTTATCTTTCTATTTTGGACAAATAATTTGGATCATTTCTGTAAACCTTAAGTCTTGCATAACATATTTACATTATTTTTTGTTTTCTAGGAAAATAATCTTTCGTTAAAATTTACAAAGTTTGTTGTCTTAACGCTTCTTGTGTTATTATCAACTAGCCGATACGTAACAATATTCAACCCAGTCATCATGAATGAACACGATCGAGTAGTGATTTTAATACCCAGTGTTTAGTGTTGAAGATATATATTGTGATATCTGCTTTATTAATATTTGTTAATGTGAATTGAGTGGACTCTAAGTTCACTATTTTTGAATGATTGAAATGTCAGTTCATTCTTTTGAATGAGTAAACTAGCAATTCACTATTTTGAGGGAAAACAATACTTGTTTTGCAATTCATTATTTTGAGTGAAAATATAATTTGTTTTGCCATTCTGAAAAACTCGTACTTTCATTTTTGTGATATACCATGAATTGTTTTGTTCTGGTACTGTATATGAAAATGTCTTTGTATTTGTCTCATTAGTAGGATCGTGCGAATTATATTAATTCGTCCAATATTTGGACCCATACATGTACGTATCAATCACACTTCGTTTCATATTTTCATACTTCATTAAATATTATATTTACATTACCATCAATAGTGTTTTATTGTTAAAATCCGGAAATCCCAAACTAAGTTATCTTGTTGCAATCCTAACAAGTAATGACATTATATACGGAAACTTCTTAAATTCTCCATTAGAAAACAATAAACAGGTTCAGAGTGAACCTATGAATTATACGATTCATATAGCAACTAAACGTTTCTTAACTAAATGCAGCTTTGTAACGTTCTTGCTAAGTCACAGACTCGAAGAAAAAAATATTTGCACTACACTACGATATTGGAAGCAACAGAAACACGAAACACAAACGTGGTAGTACGATAGCTATAACTTAAAATACACATACGAAATAAATAACTTACATAACTCTACAGCTGAAGATATGCAGGTCTCTTAAGTACACCGCCGACTGACAAAACCTTCCATAATGTGTCGATTTGATCTTACTGTTAGTCATTTATACACAGACAATGTAGCTTTAAATCGTCTATGCAATTCATGTATTCGGATTTTCCCAACGAAAGTACTTCGCGCAAGCGGAATAGCATAAACCGAACTCACTGTTTCGAACTAATGTAGAATATACATCAATCACCCTCAGGTATCGTTCTACACAAGAAACATGCCCGAGTACTTGTATTTATTAAGGAAATTTTTTAATTCTATTATGTGGCAACATAACGCCGATTTTCAAAAAGCTAACATTTGGGCGTAAATATTACCACCTTCTTTGTGTCTTATTTCATATATTCAGTGTAATTGTTTAGGTATTTCATGGCTCAATTTAGTATGTTTTCATCAATTTAATACAGTAATAATGTATATAAACAGTTAAAAAGAATCATGATGTACTCCCTTTCAATTAAAATACTTTCATAGACCGGCCAAACATCGTCTGTTTTAATCAACACTAAGTGCTTGACTGAATGGGTGGAAGCTGAACCAATTCCAGAGATCGTCCTTCGGTAATTAACAAGACTTGTGACGAGCCATAGTTATCACAACTTGCTGATTACAGATCACAGGAGGAAGTTGTTACGATATCAATGACATATTATGTACACTGATTGAGATCGAACACAGTTGCTTCAGCGTATCATCTCCAAACTGGGGGCCATAATAATGTTTTAACCAAAATGTTCAACATGTGACCTTGCTATGTTAATGAAGGACACAATTACTGGAAGACAAGTCAATATATGTCATGTTGGCATAAAGAATATCCAAGCATGTATCAACAAAAATACTCCCTTCTACTTGGTGTATGAAAAGAGTCACGATTGCCGATACAGCTAAATATACCGAAACGCAATGACGGGCAAGACGATAATTGTTGTAGTGTCGGGTATAAAGCCTTCGTGCAACCGTCGTAGAAAGGAGAAGAATCTTCAATAAGCATCATAAAGCGCTAACTAACCCAAATGACATACCCTGAGATCGTAATTGGAAATAAACATAATTCTTACATGACGGTCTTGAAAAAGAACATATTAACATGCTTGTTGATACGATGTACATTAACCTGTTTTTATTTTATACTGTGTAACTTAGCATGCTTATTTATACAGTGTATCTTAATGTGCTTGATTAGACGGTGTACCTTAATATGCTTGTTTAGACGGTGTACCTTAATATGCTTGTCTAGACGGTGTACCTTAATATGCTTGTCTAGACGGTGTACCTTAATATGCTTGTTTAGAGGGTGTACCTTAATATGCATGCTTGTTTATACGGTGTAACTTAATATGCTTGTTTATACATTGTACAGCAATATTGTAATACGCCAGAGGTCTCTCTATAGAGTGAATCCAACTCTCGTGTGAATTCTGCTAGAAGTCATGTCTTTTCCCTTTTTTCCAATGGGTCATCAGCTGATGTCTACTGGCAACGCGCCAAGACTATAAAAATTTTTATTCTAATCACAGAATGACCACAAATATCAGAACTTCACATTTGCTTCACAACTTCAATTTCATGCCAACCTCACAACTTCATAGTATAGGTTACTGTTTTTGTATGAGAAATTATGAACGACCTTCGGAGTGCAGTATAACCATCCGAAAAAAACGAGTTCATATTTTTCCATTCAAATGCAATAACCTTTTTATTATATGCTCATTCTTGGTTCATTACCAAAAATTGAATAATAAAATTCACAACCAGTTATATTTTACAATTTATTTTTTTATTAAAATAAAGTTCATAATCGTAGATTCCTTCAATGCACAAATAATAGCATTCATGCGCATATAGCTCCTACCACCGACCGTTAAACTTCATAGCGTATCACGCGCTCACGTGCAAGAAGAGCGTGGATTGCTTTAATGAAGGTGTTAAGTACTTTTTTGGCAATTTTTTAAAAAGCTAATGAAGACAGTTTGTGCATAAACTTAAGTTTAAGTTTAATTAAGTTTAATTGTGACGACCGTGTATAGCGGTCTATATCTAGATAAATCTGAAACATTTGTATCAAAAAAGTAAAAGTAAAAAAAGTAAAAGTAAAAGCGTAATGTACCAAAGCAGTTTGTATGTGTCAATCTATGAAACATTTGCTGGTATGTCGCCGTCTTTATAATATCTGCTTTAGTTCATTCATTGTTTACGTTAGAAAATAGTTCCTTTGCACTTGGGTTGAGTATGAAGGTGTTCAATATCGTGGAATATTGCACGATTCTGACGATGTACAGTTAACGGTGGAAAAAAGATGAGCATATAATAATTTCTTCTTATATGCATTCTGCAACGAAGCACCAATACTTTAAGCAGTGAAATATAAATACAACTCAAACACCAAATACAGGGAATTAATTTCCTACTCTACCATCACTAGGTCTGTAAAATCATTTATTTTAAGCTTCATTTTGCATGTAATGGAACAATCCTTTCTCAATTATAACATTTTACAACTTATCACAAATAGTTCACATGGAGACAATCAATCAACACAGATTTTAGTAAGTATAATCAATCAATAACATTGTACTCTGTTACACTTGCCCTTAAACAATTGGCTGATTGCTCGGGCTGAGGAACATTTCTCCAACACCAAATTCACATAATCAAAAAACTAATCGCAATAATCTAACTAGTCACTAAATCCTTAAAATGGAGAGACGTAAATACAAATGGCACACCATCGATTTACTGCAATGTGATAGGAAAAATTACGTACATCTCTTAAACATACCTCCACCTTTGACAAAGCATATTCGGTGTACGCCAGTTTTGTGTCTTTCTTTGACAAAGCGTAATCTATGGACATCTATGTTCTGCGTCTTTCTTCATTGTCAGTTTCTTACAATGGCCAGACACTCTGATTTACATTTTTACTGGATTTTTAAACTGAAGATGATGATTTAAAAAAGAACAATTTAGATATGTATATCTTTACGATTAACTATCCTTGACGGTTGGCAGTTTATGTTTACCTCTAGAATTTTTATGGAGAGAAATATAGCTTAATTGTATAATCAGAGACAACACTATCTCATGGTAATCATACTTAATTTATATGAAGTCATCCTTATGACGCCATTCTCTACATTAATACACCCAACCCCTAAACGAAAAGGATTCTGAACTAATCTGTACTGAGATACAAGTAGCTGGATGTTATTAAAGGTTTGTCTTGCAGAGTAGAGCAAGGGCAATACTCACATTTATATTTGATTCTAATAAATATTCAAAAACATGAACATAACTGACCAATCATAGCATCCATACCGGTAACCTTTGAAAAATCAATGGTTAGATATGGATATTCTCAAGTAAACTGATGGGCATACTTACATGAGAAAGCAATATAAATTAATGCCATCCATTCCCATCCCCACTCGCCTCAGATAACATATTTCATTTAAAATTATATCCGCCTGAAGGAAATTGCCCCCTACATTATTTCATGTTAGCAACGAAAGAGTGTCAACATCATGACATCCTCTGAGTAAAGCATCAGCTGATTCTGAGTCAGCTTTTTTAGCCACAGTGTCGTAGTGCTCTCTCTGTTTCTCTATACATCGTTTATCCCATGACCAATCGTTGAATTCAAACAGGAATAGCTCTACATGCAACGAACTTCTATTCAAATGAGCGCACTTGTCTGAACATATGTCAAAACCACCAGAAAAGCAGATCCCGTTTTTAATTATATTCCTGTAGATACTGTTTTTAGCGTAGTTGACATGATACCTGTAGTGAATGGACGCTCGTGGCTTTGGGACCATCTGTTCTGGGTTCAAATGTTTTTCGTAGTAGACTTCGTCCACTTGACCTGCTTGAATTTCCCGAGATAAACCACCTTGTCTTTTCTGAAAGTAGAATTTATATTCCTCTCTGTGAAAATCCCAAATGTACTGGCAGAAAACATTAAACTGAGCAAAATATTCATCGGAGACGACCGAGTCAAAAATTTCGTCGAATGACATGTTATGCTTTGCCTCTAGATGCTTCCTAAGTTCAACAATATGCTGTACTTTTATAATAACAGGAAAGTATGCCATGCATCTCATTACCTCCCTTTGCCCTGTCATGGCTCTTGTTTTCTCTGATGCATGTAGCCACAGTTTGTTTTGGAACATTCCAAAGAACCCAATGACTACAGGTTTTCCGTCTTCAAAAAGTAAATTTTCTGTTACTCTTGTTACAAACATGGTATCCGCGTCAATGTAACCGACGTACGTTTTGTTTGTAAACTTATCCGGATAGAAAAAATCTCTCTGCATTCGTTCGTGGCCATTGTTTTTGTATATTTTGGGATTTATTGGTTCCTGGTAGGCGACTCTAGGATAAGGATATCTTTTAGACAACGTTTCTCCTATTTTGTGGTCCTCCATACTTTCATCGTCCAAAACAACTACCAGCGATACATTACCCGGCCAAAAATAACGCAAACTCGCCACCAATATGGTATCGTATCGGCCTACCTGTTTACTGAACATTCTCAAATATAAATCAAGGTCGTCCAAGGGCGATCTCAGTTCATATCTTAAAGAATTATGCTCCTCAATAACTTTGTCCTTCCTAACACCACGTGACATGAGCCCGCGGAAAATATTAAATACTGTGAATAGGACGATACACGTGTATGCCACTGTGAAGATGACACTTTTTCTGGGGGATATGTGCCTCCAACAAATTCTGCCTTCGATCCGCATTTTAATCCAACGTAGTTTTTTTTTTAAAATAGAGATTGAAAAATAGCAAATGTTTCTCGTGTTTTGACCCAAGTCATGTAAACTGCACAAAGCCAGTCATACACAATAAATGGTACATTAATCCTCTCAGAGTTAGATGCTGAGTTGCACTGGAAGGAGAAATAACATTGATGATAAACAACAAGGACAGCAGCAATAATGAAATAAAAGCCTAGTATGTTTTGTACATTTCGGCTACTTTTCATTCGTTTCTTTGCGTCATTTTTTTGTTCGGATGTTTTTCCGTTATTTTGATGTTCAGTTAACATTGCTTTAGCAATTGCTATGCTCAGCCAAAAGACAGAAAACAAAACTTAAAAACATAGTGTGTATATTAAGAAGAAAATCAGATAACATAGGCAATGTGGATCGAGATGGGGATGAAAATAGTAGACTTGGCTACAAAAGACAACGCCTCTTCTTTACAGTAGGTCATTTAGCAACATAAAATCAATGGACAATGGTTACTTAAGTTTACTTCGTAATAAAGTTTTCACACCGTTAAATGGTGGCATTGACTATTCACTTACAGTTACATAATTTATCGTAAGACAAACTGAGCCTTGTGACCAGGCAACAAGCAAATCTGCATATCTACTATTTTTGACAGTTTTCTTTTCATGTGCTGTTCCGGGCTTATTTCATTATTCCATCTTATGATTTTCTTCCATATGCATTCTATTTATAGATTCATTTCTTATTTAAACTATAATTGTGTGCATATACTGCTACACAAACACACACGCACATATAAAATTTCAGTAAACAAATCTATGTGTGTGTGTGTACACGCAGACGCCTTGTCCACACTTACACTTATATAAATATTGTATATATTGTATTTAAGGAAATGGAGCCTGCGTAACTTTATCTTATTCTTGGTTCGATACTACTGTCACCTTGTACAATATAACATTATACTTATTCAAAAATAACACGTACATTGTCAATAATTATTTTTAGTGATTTGTGATCCTTTTCAAGCTGAGATCTTTGTGTGACACAGTCCAGGAATGGATGTAATAACACCTTTAAGTCAAATGTGCACTCATTTACAATATAGAGTTAAAGACAAAATGTGGGCATTTATTTTAAAATCAACGTCGTTTACTGAAATTTTATGTGACTTAAATATTTGTTCTCGGGGTTAATCATTTTGATGAAGAATAAAAAATAATGGAAACATTATGAAGAAAAATAAGAAAGAATATTCTCACCTTGCTGTGTAAGTATAGTACAGAGAGCGATATCTCTAGGATTGAACCTAATACTGACCCCTACTGTTTGAGTTGAGGACTGACTTTTTCATGCCATTGACTGTATAGCAAGGTTTTTTCGTTACTTTTCCTTATATTCATCTAAATAATTACTTACATTCATCTAAATAACTAATGCACTTGTCACAGTCTGTTACGATAACAAATAAAAATGTGTTCGTTTGAATAAAATCGTATATCTATATTGTCAGTTAACAAATGATTCAGAAAAAAATTCATTTATAGGGAAATCCTAGTCTCTCCCACCTCCAGGCACTAAAGGCAGCAAGCACCATAACAGCAACAGGCAGGATGTGCCCACTGTCATCTTTACGCAATAAAGCAGTAAATTTGTTCAAAACTAACAAGTTCATTGTCAAGAATTATTTTATCTGATCTGTGATACTTTCCAAATTGTGGGACATTTCAAAATAGAGTCCAGCAATTTATAGAAAAAAGTTTTCGCTGGAGAATGTCCAT
This sequence comes from Potamilus streckersoni, assembly GCA_016746295.1. Classification (NCBI taxonomy): domain Eukaryota; kingdom Metazoa; phylum Mollusca; class Bivalvia; order Unionida; family Unionidae; genus Potamilus; species Potamilus streckersoni. Next base: position 1,235,229 of record JAEAOA010000564.1, read on the forward strand.
TCGTTGGCTTAGGTCCAGTAGAGACAGAATTTAATTAATTATTTTATAATCAACATTTACTGAAATTTTATTAGGCTTAAACATTTGTACTAGGAATAAATCATTTTAATGAAGTATAAAAACATAAAAGAAAACAATTTGACGAAAAATATAAAAATGAGTTTGAATAAAATCGTGTATATATTTATTTGAGAACGATATTAACTCTGATGACGCTTTTTATATTATCGTTTATCTGAATAATTAATGGTTCTCTTTACGTCATCTGAGAGATTGAAGTTTTCGAGAGTATGCAACCTTTGGCCACATTCCATCGAAATAAAACAGAGTATGGTTTATCTGAAATATATATATATATATATATATATATATATATATATATATATATATATATATATATATATATATATATATATATATATATATATATATATATATATAAATCAAGTCAAGCAGGAAAAACGCTTACTTGAATGTTTAGTTCAGTTCAGTCTGGTTATCAATTGTCAACTAAAAGAAAATAAACAGAATTTCCAAACTGTTAGAACTTTAAATGCACCTAGAGTGTGCTACTTGCCTGTTGGGTGAGTTGGTCATGGAGAAGATAGTGCCAGTATTGAGGAAAGGGAAAAGGCAAAGAATGGGAGGAAAAGGAAAAAAATAAAGCAATTTTGCCTCAATTTATTCTAAGGCGAACATGTGAGGTAAAACCAAAAGTAAAGATGCAATTACCACTACAGAGTTAGCCACAACCGATGCCACAACCACCACCTCACCGAAAGTCGTGGTCCCCAAATTTGAGAACTGGGACGAAGAATTGGAAAAACAGCCACAAGAGCAGAAGCCTCCGTGTCAGCGACAATATCCTCGGGCACACACCGCAGAGTCGTGATGGAAAGAACATTCAGGATTCCTCAGAGAGAGCATTTGGATGATGAGGCCACTCAAGTTGATTCCTCACTGCCAGAAACAAGTCAATTTGAAGAATAACAAGGAGACGTTGTATGTTTGGTGCCTTCACTATGTGTTTGTATGGATTTTTTTGGACTTTGTTGCTCATAATGTGTGGATTTGAATAAAAATTTATATTAGGTTAGCAATCTAGTCAATATGGGTTACCTGACATGTGATATATGTAGAATAACAAAGATGGCTTCTAACCACATCGACAAGATGAAGAAGTTGCAAGACATTCTAGATAACCTAAACATTATTGAAGAAATGCTAGACAGGATGGAATATGGGTGCTATAGTCCTCCCCACCGAGTCAAGATGGAGCTTAATTTAAGAGACTAAAGGCATGTTAACATTTATTATAACGGAGGCAGAAGAGGGAAAGGAAGATCTGGTCGAAATGGAGAAAATCAGTCTACAATGATCACCTAATGAAAGAAGTAGAAAATGAAAAGAAGTTAAAGAGGAGAAGGAGGAGAAGAATGAGGAAATTTGAAGAAAGAAAATGACAAATGTGTTTGAGAAGATGAGAAGTTGATAGAAAAAAGAGAAAAAAATTAGAACAAGAAGAAGAACAAGAAGAAGAAGAACAAGAAGAAGAATAAGAACAAGAACAAGAAGAAGAAAGCCAAAGATGTTTTTATGATCCCTCATATGCCTCGACAAGATGTCTATTCTCTCTTTTCTAATAAATTACCAGCAAAACATATATAATTATATGCTGATTGTTGTGATTTAAGGAATGTACATTGCTGAGTAATATCTGTAAAGTCTATATAAGAAAGATATGCATAAAGGTACATTAAAGAGACGCACTTACTGACACACTCACTAGATACACATACTAGATATACGATCTAATTATATACAGATACGCAAGAGATATAGTATGGTTAAAAAGAAGAAATAAAATCCCCATAGCTATCACGTATCTTAAACCCAGCTGTAACACGCAGCTATAAATATATACCAGCATTTTACAAAAGGAATTTCTACAAGGTGTGACTATAAGTTTCACTTGCCTTGTGTAAGATTTAAAATTATACACTAACACTAAGGTGTTTTGGGTAGTTTGTGGGGTATTTTATAATTAATGTGATTGGTAGTATTTTGTTGTTTAAGAGTTAAGTCTATTTTGTTAGATTTAATCTTCTTTGTTTACATTCGGAGGAAAATACACAAGACATTTGGGACAGGATGTTAGGGGGTGTAAAATGGTACAAATAATGTGACAGATAATGATTTTTTTGGTGTAAGAGCTGGTCTATTTTGTGAGATTTCATATTTGTTTACATTCTAAACTACCACATAATGTTGGATTGTATATGTGCGTGTGTGTTGGTCTTTGTTTATCCCCAAAAAACTCTTATCCCTATCCAATTCATTTAATTTGTCTATATGGATAGCATAGAGGGGTTATCGATAATACCCTTATCCAATTCATATGGATAGCATAAAGGGGTTATCGATAACACCACTATCCAATTCATTTCATGTGTCTATATGGATAGCATAGAGGGGTTATCGATAATACCCTTATCCAATTCATTTCGTGTGTCTATATGGATAGCATAGAGGGATATCGATAATTCCCCTATCCAATTCATTTCGTGTGTCTATATGGATAGCATAGATGTGTTATAGATAAGTGTTATAGATAATACTCCTATCCAATTCATTGCGTGTGTCTATATGGATAGCATAGAGGGGTTATCGATAATACCCTTATCCAATTCATATGGATAGCAAAAAGGGGTTATCGAAAATACCCCTATCCAATTCATTTCATGTGTCTATATGGATAGCATAGACGGGTTATCGATAATACCCTTATCCAATTCATATGGATAGCATAAAGGGGTTATCGATAATACCCCTATCCAATTCATTTCATGTGTCTATATGGATAGCATAGACGGGTTATCGATAATACCCCTATCAAATTCAATTCATGTGTCTATATGGATAACAGACGATTTATCGATAATACCCATATCCAATTCATTTCATGTGTCTATATGGATAGCATAGACGGGTTATCGATAATACCCCTATCCAATTCAATTCATGTGTCTATATGGATAGCATAGACGGGTTATCGATAATACCCCTATCCAATTCATTTAATGTGTCTATATGGATAGCATAGAGGGGTTATCGATAATACCCTTATCCAATTCATTTCGTGTGTCTATATGGAAAGCACAGACGGGATATGATAATACCCCTATCCAATTCATATGGATAGCATAAAGGGGTTATCGATAATACCACTATCCAATTCATTTCATGTGTCTATATGGATAGCATAGAGGGGTTATCGATAATACCCTTATCCAATTCATTTCGTGTGTCTATATGGAAAGCACAGATGGGATATCGATAATACCCCTATCCAATTCATATGGATAGCATAAAGGGGTTATCGATAATACCACTATCCAATTCATTTCATGTGTCTATATGGATAGCATAGATGTGTTATAGATAAGTGTTATAGATAATACTCCTATCCAATTCATTTCGTGTGTCTATATGGAAAGCACAGACGGGATATCGATAATACCCTTATCCAATTCATATGGATAGCATAAAGGGGTTATCGATAATACCACTATCCAATTCATTTCATGTGTCTATATGGATAGCATAGAGGGATATCGATAATTCCCCTATCCAATTCAATTCATGTGTCTATATGGATAGCATAGACGGGTTATCGATAATACCCCTATCCAATTCAATTCATGTGTCTATATGGATAGCATAGAGGGGTTATCGAAAATACCCCTATCAAATTCATTTCGTGTGTCTATATGGATAGCATAGATGGGTTATCGATAATACCCTTATCCAATTCATATGGATAGCAAAAAGGGGTTATCGATAATACCCCTATCCAATTCATTTCATGTGTCTATATGGATAACAGACGATTTATCGATAGTACCCCTAACCAATTCATTTCAGGTGTCTATATGGGGTTATCGATAATACTTTTGTGGTTTATGGGATAGTCTGTTAGCGAAATTTCATCTTTTTCGTTTTCATTCTAAGGTAACAAATAACGTTTAGTGTGTTTGTGTATGTGTGTGTATCGGTTTTTGCTTGTTCCTATAAAACACCCTTTGTCCCTTTCAAATTCATTTCACCTGTCTACATAGACAGCACAGTGGTTTGATGGATTATATATTTGTGGTATAAGATATAGTCTATTTTCTGAGATTGCATCATTTTTGTTTACATTCTAATATAAAACAAGACTTTTTGAATAATGTCTTTAGGGTTGTTAAATGGTATTATTTTGTCCCTACAAAATTCTTCGGTTGGGTTTCCAAGATATGTGATCTTGTTCTGGTTCATAACAATATTTCCAGTGAATACATCACCAGCTTTTTTAACAATCATTCACTGACCTACCCGAATCTTTTGTCTTACCTTGGTTTTTAAAAGTAATGATATTATTAACAACCGCACTAGGAATTCGTGTAAGTACATCTGACAATTGTACATTACTCGTCTTTAATTTTCCTCTTCTGTCTTGGAAAACAACTTCATTTGGATCCACACTTGTGATATTTAGTAAATTATAGATTTCATTTTTAAGCTGGTCAAGAGTTGCGCATCTCGATAAATTAACTTGCTGAGCATTGTCTGACGAATCTATCAGTAATGTTCCAAACTTTGTAGTAGCTCATTATACCTATCTTTTTACACAAAATTGTTGATTTAATATAACACAAAATTATACGATGGCGAAGATATTACATTTTTGACACCGAACGATTTAGTGAAAACATGTACATAATAACGAACTTCCAGATTGTCATTATCTTATTATTGGTCACACAGGATCTGGTAAAAAAAATTTATTATTAAAACTTTTGCTCAACAATAACTTTAACTATGATAAGGTGTACAATTACACCATCATCCCCCAACAGGACAAATATGAATTACTAAACTAGTACAATGATAAACTTCGTGGTGAACTTGGCACTGGTGAGGATACATTTTTAATAAAACAACCTGAGGGACTCGTTCCAGTGAACGAACTTGATTCGTCTGAGCATAAAATAATCGTATTCGACGATATTCCACTAAACAAGGAGGAGATGAACAAGATTTTATTTTTCATTATCACGTAATAAAAGATGTAATTCTGGTTTTCTTGCCCAAGGCTTTTATAATGTTGATAGATTTATTAGGCGAAATACGGGTTGTTTTATATTATTTCCCGGACTAGATAATGTGGATGTGAGAAATATTGCAAACGAACAGTGCGATGACGTTACAAAAGATACATTTATTGAATTATATCGTCATGCAACCAAAGATCGATACAATTTCTTTTTATTTGACAAGCTAGCGCGTGATCCAACCAAGATGTTTCGCTGTTGCATTGACACGTTTCTGTTATCTAATTTTTGTGAAGCTTATAAAAAAATAATGGACAAGCATCAACAGAGAATCGAGTTGCTAAAAATTTCTCGAAACTCGAGCGGCTTTCAAGAATAAAGTGGAAGAAGCTCGACGTGGACAAGTTCAGGCAGAGGAAGAAACCACCAAACTTTTTAAACCTTTTACTGAGGCAATGCTTGGCAAGCAACCAGAAATACAAACATTATCCCCAGGAGAACTAGAAGAAAATGAAATTAAAAAGGTTTGTTTGGTTTACATGGAGAAAGATCGAAAGAAGAAACTGTACAAATTGTAAACGAACTTGTAAGAAACATTGCTGATCCTGCTGCACGACAAACTGAGTTTGACAGGCTAATGAACAATCCTCTTGCACTTCAACATGCAATAACAAAATTGACGGTTAATCCAAATGAGTTAAAAAGGATGATTGAAAAATTGTCAGAGAAAACCGAATTGGCTGAGAAACCAAAAAATAGAGGCTGAAATTGTAATGCCTGTTGAAAAACATAATATTTTACATAAAAAATGTTTGACTAAAACCGAGCTATCAAATATTATTAATCGTCATATCTTAAAATAATACTAGCATCGTATTCGCTTGAGAAAGCTGATCTTGTTACTCTATCAGCTACAAATTTTACTGCTCTGGGATTTATATTATAATATTTCGTCGCAGCTGTAATCGATTTGAATGTCATCTCGATCGTTTCGAGGTTTAACGAAACAATAGGTTTTGCTGAACATCTAAAATTACTAGCGTTACCACCTAGTCCTTTTTACACATTTTCCTGCTCCGTTACAAGTTCTAGAATTTCCAATCGATTGTCTGTTTACGTTATTGATGTGATTAATAACCAGGCCATCGGGTATAGATCCGTTAAAAACCTCGTTAACAAAACGATGACCATAATAAGGAGCATGATTTGTTATTGTTGTTCCTCTAACAACTATTACGAGATACCCCATATTGCTCATAGTACCAAGAACATTTTTAGTTTTTCTGTTTCTAATAATACCATGATCATTTGCTTCGTACATATTAAAGACTGGGTGCGGCTGAAAATCGTTTTGTAAAGACAAATTTTCAATTTTGTCATCGGAGACTGCACCGTTTACATTATATACACGCTGTCCCTCTGAAATATCTTCGTGGAATAACGTGTAGATAAAATCTTTTCTAAACATTGCAATCCTCTCGCCATTATCTCCCTTTACAATAATCTTATAACCCGCTGGCGTTAATTTACCAACCGATATTCCAATTTTAATGGTAATAACGGAACCTAATGCATTTCCAGCGTATAGGTTGTACTTTGGGTGAACGTGATATACCTCTTGCTCACGTGCGATTGTCATATTTTGTGACATTATACAAATAGTAATTTTATAACTTTAATTGATTTTTCAACCCTAGCGCATGCGCCGTGTGCGGTAAATTATCGATCAAGCAATCAATTAGATATTAGACTATAGTATAGCAATGTTACAATTGCGCGATACAGCCAAGAAGAGCCTTGTGGGAAAACCTGAAAAATAGCGACTGCTTTTGGAGGTTTTGACAATAGATATAAATTTGATAAAATGTTTTAGTAAATTTTACTGCAACAAATCTTTACCAACTGCTACAGACCACTGTAAAACGTGAGCTTGATAAACACAAAAGTATAAGATTATTAGTACAATATCACGTAATAATTTCAAAACTACTTGTGACGGAAGAATCGACTGACATGAAAATTACAGATCCTTATATCAACGCGAAATCAAGACGTGTTTTACTTGGAACTGATCTAAATGAAATGCACCAAGAAATTTGGAAAAACATAGAAGAATTTACCGAATTGGGTTCGGGTTGGAAGTTTGAAATGATCAAAGAAATTTTGTTTCACACGATGAAATATGACGCATTACGCGGAAGTTCGTATTTAGATATGCCATCAAAATAAAAAATAAAAAATGTTGCATAAACGTAAAAAAACGACGATAACTGTTTCCAATGGGCTGTTCTTTCCGCGCTATTTCCAGCAGAAACACATGCTGAGAAGTATATCAGTCACGTGTAAAGATTAAATTTTAAAGATATTGACTTTCCAGTGGCAGAAAATCAGATACAAAAGTTTGCAAAGCAAAATAATATTTCGGACTAGATGAGTTTGTTGTTCTGATTCGAGATTATCTAAGCCAATCAGATTATATCAAGGTAAAAATCCAGCTGGCTGGCTTCTCAAGCAATTGATCAGTGAAGTTGATAATATTACTTATCGTTTGAAACGAGTAACTCCAATGATAAAATTAACTTCTCAACAAGAATCCGATCACGAGCAAGCAGAAATGTGTTATATCTGTGAAAAAGCTTTTGACGATAACAAAAAAGTACATGACCATTGTCATTTGACCGGACAGTACAGTGGAGCGGCTCATGGTCTACGTAATTTAATATTTCATGTTCCAGATTTTATTCCAGTTATTCTGCACAACTTTCGAGGATATGATAGCCACATTATCGTGGAAGCATTTTGTGATCCTGACGTAAAAGCTCGTCTAAAACTCGATAACATCATCAAATGCATTCTAAATAATTTTGAAAAGTATGTCAGTTACGCTAGGTAAATTGCGTTTTATTGACAGCCTGCAATTTATGGCAGCCTCGTTAGATGAGCTAGTAAAAGGTTGTAGTAAATTTGATAACCTAAGAGACTACTGACCAAACAAGGAGTATTTCCGTACGAATATCTCGACGATTGGAGTAAATTTGATGAAACATCTTTACCTGCCAAAGACAAATTTTATTCGCAACTTAAAAATGAAAATATCACTGATGACGAGTACAAATATGCACAAGATATCTGGAAAGAGTTTGTGAGAATGTTTGGTGATTATCACGATTTGTATTTGAAAACAGAAGTTATTATTAGCAGATGTTTTTGAAAGTTTTCGTGAAGTGAGTTATAATAATTACGGACTAGATCCTTGTTGGTATTATTCTGCCCCTGTGCTGTCGTGGGATGCTCTGCTAAAGTTTAGTAAGGTAAGGTTGGAATTACTGACTGACGTTGATATATTCAATTTTATCGAAAAAGGTATCAGAGGCGGTATTAGCGTGAAAACGAAGAAATATGTTAAATCAAACAACATATACTTAAAAGAGTATAATCCTAAGCTTCCTTCGAAGTATATTATTTATCTAGATTGTAACAACTTGTACGGTTATTCGATGGCAGAACCAATGCCTCTTGGTGGATTTCATTGGACCACAGCTGATCGATTTCTATCAGAAACAGAAAAAATACCCGACGATGTCTCGTATTTCGTTGAAGTTGATCTCGGATTATCCAATTTCGTTATACAAATTACATAACCATTATCCTTTCTGTGCGGAATCGTTGGTCATAGATTATAGTAAGTTATCTCAGAAACAACAAGCGTCAGCATCACCAAGACAACATTCTATGGTCACAAAACTAGTACCAACTCTGCTTAATAAACGTAATTATGTTTTGCCTTACAAAGTTTTAAAACAAGCAGTTGATGCCGGCCTTGTGTTGAGAAAAGTTCATCGTGCACTAAAATTTAATCAGTCGCCTTGCATGAAATGTTACATTAACTCAAATACTTCAAGAAGAGCTGTAGCAAAAACTGATTTTGAGAAAAAATTCTTTAAACTGATGAACAATTCCGTTTTTGGTAAGACGATGGAGAATATTAGCAAACGCGAAAATATCGAACTAGTTAATGATATTAATCGTAGAAACAAACTTGTGTCAGACGATGATTTTGTGAGTATGAAAATTTTTAATGAGAATCTTGTTGCGATACAAAGAAGAAAAACAAATCTACAAGCCGATCTAAGTTGGAACTTTTATCAAATTTATCAAAGTGGTTGATGTACGATGTACGATTTTCATTATAATTTTGTTAAAAATCAATGGCCTGCTGGTAGATTGTGTACCGATACCGATTCGCTCGTATATGAAATCGAATGTGAGGATATCTATCAGGACATGTACGACAAGCGACATCTTTTTGATCTTTCCGATTACCCACGTGACAGTAAATTTCATGACGACAAATAAATGCTGGTATATAGGGCCACATTTTTTCTCTGGAAAGCACGTGTTTGTTTCTGATGAATTGCCACGAGCTGAGTGCAATGAACTTCAAGCTATTGTTATTTTGTTTTAATGTAACGGTACCTTAGCGAAACACAGAATCTAAAAACAGCTGTTATGATCACATTATGTAAGAATTTTCGCAGTGTAAACCACCAGTATGAATACGAACATTTAAGGAAACAGCTTCATGCTCAGAGACAGAGAGAGACAGAGAGAGAGAGAGAGAGAGAGAGAGAGAGAGAGAGAGAGAGAGAGAGAGAGAGAGAGAAAGGAAAAGGGAGGAAATTAAGGAATGGAAACCCCGATGAGTGAAGAGGAAATCTAAGAGACGTCGGACTAAACTTGGGTCGCAATGAGGACCAAAGCACAAGCATTAGACATGGAAACCACACGAGGGGAGACAGACGCCAGGTGATGCTGTTGAGCGTGAAAGTTAACTCAAAATTCACTACTCTTAATATGGTGTAAATAAAACTCTGCGACTAAATTCTATTAATGTGAATCCGTTGGAATAAAAGTGAAATTTTGGTCACTTGATCTAAGACAGGAAACAGTTGCTAGGGAAAACCCAGGTCTTAAACTGAAATCTATGTAAACATATTACTTAGTTCTTAGAATTATACTAAAAAGCAAGTAGGCTTTATCCTCAGTGACGGGCAAAGCTTAAACATGATATAGATATACATAACATGTATTCGCATGTCTTCAAAATTAGTTCTGAAATATATATTGAACATATTACTGTTTATATATCTCAATTATAAAGGCTACGGTACTTCATTTCAAGATATCAAATAAAGTGAGGAATGTAATACAGACACGTCTAATACGTCTACAATAAAAAAACTCAGATGTAAAACAATGAAAATTAAATATAAATATTATGAAAATACGTAGGGGCTAGTTCAAGAAAGAGTACAGACTTTATGTTTGCAACCATAAAGATTTGTATAAATGTTTTGATAATATTGAACCATACTTCGGTAAAATTATTATTGGTGAAATTATAAATTTGGTCCTGCTAAAATTCAGGTATATATTGACTGAAGTATACATGTAATGAATGTTGTATACATGTATGTAACGACTGTAGCATATGTATATTGTGACTGTGGTATACAGGTATACATATATGTAATGACTGTTGTATACATGTATGTTATGACTGGTATACAGGTATACATGTATTGAATGACTTATATACAGGTATACATGTATGTAATGACTGTTGTATACATGTCTGTTGTGACTGTGGTATACAGGTTTATAAATACTGTGGTATGCAGGTATATAACAACTTTGGTATATATTTATGTAATCAATGAGGAAGTGCTATTAATAAATGTCCAAAAGTGAATTCCTTGCAACAAAAACCAAACTTCACATTAGTTTGTTAGTTTTATGCTTCTTATGTTAAAAAATGTTTCCAAAATGAATCATTTAAATTGTCCGTAAAGGAACTTATGACATTTATATTTATAGTCATTGGCACCCACACAGTCGGTTACACTTTATGGTTATTTCAGTAGTGATTGTAATGCTCATCCCAATCATTACCATGCATGAACACGAATAAGTAGTTATTGTAATGTTCATCCCAATCCTTATCATCAATGAACACGAATGAGTAGTGATTTTAATATTGTTACGACCCTGTAGTTTAATTGTGTGTGTTAAGGAATCAGTTCTGTATAAATCTTTTTTTTTTATTTCATTTTATTAAATGTAATTATTAATGTAATTATATTAATATCAGTCTAATATGTTGTTGAAAACATTGTGTTCATTTGAGTCTTACGACTCGTGTGAGCACGTGCTGTGTATGATAACAAATTCATTACAAGTAAACCTTCAGGAATAGCTATGAAAACGATTGGCTGATACTTGGTCAGGCTTTCCTAATGTCCAGAAGTATTGCGAAATTGCATGCGTCCTCGTGCGCGTGTAATTCAAACAACGTATTAGATTCATTTATATGTTGAGTTTTTTGTAAGACGATCAGTCTTATTCAAGAGTCATAGAGAGTCGTAGATTCGTAAAGTCAGTTGGAGTTTGTGCTTAGAGATACACTGTGCTTAGAGATACACAACTTCTATTACCTTAAAAAGGTATTTTTGTGATAGAAATTGTCTGTTCGTATGTCTACGTAAAACACGTTTTGTTAGGAGCTGATTTTACTTAATTTTTCAGAATAAAACATGGAGAACAACATTACTGATTTGGACAAAGACATTTTCCCGAAAATATTCTAGATTTGGAACGGAACAACACAAACTGCTTTGTGTAAATTCTGGAATTTTCTGTTAGCATCCATCTGACGTGGTCATGTTTCTATTTTGGACAAACAATTTGGATCATTTCTGTAAACCGTAAGTTTTGTATAACATATTTACATTATTTCTTGTTTTCTAGGAAAATACAGTATCTTTCGTTCAAATTTACAAATTTTGTTGTCTTAAACTCTCCTGTTACTTTGAACGAGCCGATACATAAAAATGTTCAACCCAGTCATCATGAATGAACACAATCGAGTAGTGATTTTAATACCCAGTGTTTAGTGTTGAAGATATATATTGTGATATCTGCTTTAATATTTGTTAATGTGAATTGAGTGGACTCTCAGTTCATTAGTTTTGAATGAGTGAAAAGTCAGTTATTCTTTTGAATGAGTAAACTAGCAATTCACTATTTTGAGTGAAAACATTTGTTTTGCAATTCATTTTTTTTTAATGAAAATATCATTTGTTTTGCCATTCTGACAAACTCGTACTTTCATTTTTGTGATATACTATGAATTGTTCTATTTTCTATTTTGTCCTGGTACAGTGTATGACAATATGTTTGTATTTGTCTCATTAGTAGGATCGTGCTAATGTTATCTCGTCCAATATTTGGACCCATACATGCACATATCAATTACATGTAGTTTCTTATTTTCATACATCATTAAATATTACATTTCCATTACCACCAATAGCGTTTTATTGTTAAAATCCGGAAATCCCATAAGTTATCTTGTTACAATCCTAACACGTAATGACATTATATACGGAAACTTCTTAAAATACATTATCAGTCCTACATTAGGAAACAATAAACAGGACCAGAAGTGAACCTATGAATTGTAAGATTCATATAGCAACTAAATGTTTCTTAACTAAATGCAGCTTTGTAACGTTCTTGCTAAGTCACAGACTCGAATAAAAAAAATTTGCACTACACTACGATATTAGAAGCAACAGAAACACGAAACATAAACGTGACAGTACAAGAGCTATAACTTAAAATACACATACGAAATAAATAACTTACATACCTCTACAGCTGAAGATATGCAGGTCTCTTAAGTACACCGCCGACTGACAAAACCTTCCATAATGTGTCGATTTGATCTCACTGTGAGTCATTTATACACAGACAATGTAGCTTTAAATCGTCTATGCAATTCATGTATTCGGATTTTCCCAACGAAAGTACTTCGCTCGAGCGGAATAGCATAAACCGAACTCACTGTTTCGAACTAATGTAGAATATACATCAATCACCCTCAGGTATCGTTCTACAAAGAATCGAAGCCCGAGCACATGTATTTATTAAGGAAATTTTTTAATTATATTATGTGGCAACATAAGGCCGATTTTAAAGAAGCTAACATTTGGGCGTAATCATTACTACCTTTTGGGTGTTTTATTTAATATATTCAGTGTAATTGTTTAGGTATTTCATGGCTCAGCTTAATGTGTTTTCATCAATTTAATACAGTAATAATGTATATAAACAGTTAAAAAGAATCATGATGTACTCCCTTTCAATTAAAATACTTTCATAGACTGGCCAAACATCGTCTGTTTTGATCAACACTGAGTGCTTGACTGAATGGGTGGAAGCTGAACCAATTCCAGAAAGAAAAAAAATCAAACACCAGAGATCATCCTTCGGTCATTAATAAGACTTGTGGCGAGCCATACTTATCACAACTTGCTGATTACAGATCACAGGATGAAGTTTTGTTATGATATCAATGACATATTAGGTATACAGATTGAGATCGAACACAGAGTTGCTTCAGCGTATCATCTCCAAACTGAAGGCCATAATAATGTTTTAACCAGACTGTTCAACATGTTGTTTTGCTACGTTAATGAAGGACATAATTACACGGAGACAAGTCAATATATGTCCTGTTGGCGTACAGAATATCCAAGCATGTGTCAACAAAAAAACTCCCTTCTACTGGTGTATGAAAAGTGTCACGATTGCCGATACAGCTAAATATACCGAAACGCTATGACGGGCAAGACGATAATTTTTGTAGTGTCGGGTATAAAGCCTTCGTGCAACCGTCGTAGAAATGAAAAGAATCTTCAATAAGCATCATAAAGCGCTAACTATACCAAATGAAATACCCTGAGATCGTAATTGGAAAAATACATAATTCTTACATGACGGTCTTGAAAAAGAACATATTAACATGCTTGTTGATACGATGTACATTAATATGTTCTTTTTTATACTGTGTACCTTGGCATGCTTATTTATACAGTGTACCTTGGCATGCTTATTTATACAGTGGACCTTAGCATGCTTATTTATACAGTGCACCTTAGCATGCTTGTTTATACAGTGTACCTTAGCATGCTTATTTATACAGTGTACTTTAGCATGCTTATTTATACAGTGTACCTTAATAGGCTTGTTTATACGGTGTACCTTAATAAGCTTGTTTATACGGTGTACATTAATTTGTTTGTTTATACGGTGTACCTTAATATGACTGTTTATAAGGTGTACCTTAACATGCTTGTTTATTCGGTGTAACTTAATATGCTTGTTTATTCGGTGTACGTTAATATGTTTGTTTATACGGTGTACCGTAACATGCTTGTTTATACGATGTACATAATAGGCTGGTTTAGACGGTGTACCTTAATATGCTTGTTTATACGGTGTACCTTGATATGTTTGTTTGTTGTTTGTTGGTTCGGCTTCACGCAATTTTTCAGCACACGATAGACTATTCATGGCGGCCAGTATTATTGGTGGAGGAAGAAACCGGAAAATCACCGGAAAGAACTACCGACCCACGAGAAGCTACTAGAAATACATCTTCGTCTCTGGTGTTAAAGGTTCTAATACCAGTTTTATTTGGTTCGTTAGAATTTTCATCAAGGTACTCAACAAACTCGAATTCTGTCACATCGTTGTCGATGTCATAAGTTTCTGTTAAGTCGAGATAATTTTAACAGACATTTTATTTTATTAGATTATTCAAAATTTTATTGCGGCACTGTTACTTTAGATATCAATTTTTGTATGATCTGCTCGCCCTTTGGTGATAATAATTTTTTTGTTGTTGTTATCATAGCTTTTTGAGTTTCTTTTGTTGGAGCGATTTCTGAGATAACTTGTTTTATTTCAGATGCAGTCGGTGGATCTCCTTTTATTTTATTAGCTATTTTTTTGTCCCACCGCAGTCCCAGCGGCAGATGCAGCCCCAGTTGCAAAAGCTTTACCAGCGTCAATAGCAATTGGTGCAACTTTACGTGCAATACCCGGAATATTTTCAATAACTTTAGTGAATATATTTCCAAAAAATCCTCCTACTATTTTTCTTCGATAAACTTTTTTTCTTTGTTTCATTATATTTGATGTTGCATAATTTTTACTTTTGCTCGCGTAGATGTAAATAATAAGTTACAACTTCATTACTAACATGTAACTGTTTTCCTGATTGATCTGTCAACTGCATCCTTATACTTGATATTTGATCTTCAACGTTTAAAGGATAATATATAATATGTCGTGGAGTTATTTGCATGAGAGCACCTGGCGGGACTTCTGGTGAGAAACTGTAAATCGTTTGACCTTTGCTACCTTTTGATGTATAAGAGCCAGAAGCAATAGAGCAATTTACTAATATTGTATTTACTTCTGTTATATTTGCTGGCAGTTGACTGTCATATGTAATAGGCTGATCAAGTGCAGTGTAAGTTTTTTCAGTAAATCCTAACAGTTGTGCAATACTTCTTTCTCTTGGTTCAAGATTGATTGCTATATTTTTCAAAGTTATCCTAGTTCGCAATGTGTTATAATTTGCTGCTAATTCAAAATTATCAGCCACACCGTCAGCTTTTGTTATGAGCTCTTTGATCGTCTTGTTTAGATCTTCAATATTATAAGCTCCTTGCGAAATTTTTATTTTTTTTTGTTGTAGATATTGGAGATGTTGTAATCATAGTAAAATACATTTCATCGTTAACATCATTTTTCACGTTAGGTATAGCATTCCAGCAAGTACAAGAAATTAATCCAATTTCATATTGTTTTGTAGGATCTAGTTGGATAGGTGGAATATAATTTACTGAAAAATTTGCGCTATCTTCTGTAGACTCGCTAGAGTTTAGTAATAATGTTGTTTGCATTCCTTTAATATTATATCATTTTACAAAATTAAGTCGCCGTGATTAAGTCGCGGTGTAAAGTTTCATATTCGTCAGATGTTAATAATTCACTCGATCTTAGATGATCAAGTATGTCAATGATTTCATTATCAAGTTCAACACTAACATTCCCAGCTTCCTTTGATGATATTAATAACATTAATCTACCTATCATTTCAGTAGTTGAAGTAAATACTTTTACACCAGTTCCTGTTCTTACTCTACTTTTTTGTATATGAGATTTATCAAAAGTAAAAAATTTCCTTCTAAAACTCCAACCACTACCAAAAGGTTTTGCTCTACTATTTTCTGCTGTTTTTTTAAACGTGAGAGCAATGACACCGTTTCTCATTCTATTATAAAGTGGAAGCATATCATCAATTTCTGTAACCGTGTTTATTTCATCTTTAGCAGCAGCTCCGTCTTTAAATATTACATCTAATCTATCGATTAATACTTGATATTCTGCATCAATCCACCTGCTTATATTATTAATATCACTTATATTTTCTTTGTTTAAAAAATCATCATATTCACTACCTTTTATCTCATCATTTGCTTTTTTATAAAATAAAGTCTTTGATCTCCAACTTCCATAAACTTTACAGTAAGCTCACCAACTCTTTGTTGCTCCTCTTTGATATCTTTTATATCTCCTGATAAACTTGTTATAATATTTGTTATTCCTTGTGTTGTTAACTCTGCTAATCTTCGCTCAAGTTCCAGTGGATTGTTTATCAATCGATCTGTTTCAGCTTGTCTAACCGCAGGATCAGCTATATTTGCTGTAAGTGCCTCAATCAGTTTTCTTTTTTCTTCATCAGATCTAGTAACAAGTTTTGCAGCAGCTGCTTCCTGTTGTTCTCTAACAATTCCAACCAAACCTTTTTCCTGTAGTTGTTTAAGTTCTTCTTCTGACAGTGGTTTAGTTTCAGGTTGTTTACCTAATAATGCTTCAGTAACCGGCTTGAAAATTGTAGCTGTTGTTTCTGTAGCAGTTACTTGCCCACGTCGCGCTTCTTGTACTTTTTGCTTAAGTGATACTTGAGATTGAGCAAGTTTTTTTAGGTCTTCTATGTGTTGTCTGTATCTTGCTCGTTTGTCCATTATTATAATTATAAATTTTATAAAATTGAAACGCTTTACTGTAAGTAAGTGTCAATACAACAGCGAAACATTTTAGTTGGATCATTTGTAAGTTTATCAAACAAGAAAACGTTAAATTTGTCTTTTGTAGCATTACGATAAAGTTCAATAAACTTATCTTTTGTCACGCCACCGCATTGCTCGCTTGCAATATTTCTAACGTCAACATTATCCAGTCCTGGAAATAAAATAAAACAACCCGTATTTCGCCTTATAAACCTGTCAACATTATAAAATCCTTGAGCGAGATAAATAGAATTACACTGTTTGTTACGTGACAGTGAGAAATATGATCTTATTTTGTTCATCTCCATGTTATTTAGCGGAATATCATCAAAAACTAGTATCTCATGTTCATCTGCATCAAGTTGATTGACTGGAATAAGATCTTCTGGCTGCCTAATTATAAAAAAATCTTCGCCAGCTTTAAGAACATCACGAAGTTTTTCATTATACTCACTTAATAACTCATATTTATCTTGCTGTGGATTGATTGTGTAAATATAAACTCTATCGTAGTTAAAATTATCACCAAAAAGCAAGTTCATAAGTAAATTTGTTTTCCCCGATCCAGTTCGCCCAACAATAAGATAATGACAATCAGGAAGTTCATTGTTATGTTTATGCTTCACTAGTCTCTCTGTATCAAAGTTTAATATCGACGATTTTGCCATTTTATATAATATTAAACTAGTGTTGATAATTTTATCTAGGACAGTAAATAATGAGTTATTATACAAAATTTGGAACATTATTAGGAGATTTATCCACAGGTGACTTATCCAAATATGCAACTCTTGATCGACTCAAAAATGAAATCAATAATTTACTAAATCTTACCAGCGTAGATCCAGATGAAGTCGTCATTTTCCAGGACAAAGAAGGACGATTAAAGACGAGTAACGTAAAACGGTCAGATGTAGTTGTACGAAATCCAAGTGGGAATATTGTTATGACACAGAACAAGATTACAGATCTTGGAAACCCAACTGAGGATGGGGATGCTGTCACTAAAA
This sequence comes from Potamilus streckersoni, assembly GCA_016746295.1. Taxonomy (NCBI): domain Eukaryota; kingdom Metazoa; phylum Mollusca; class Bivalvia; order Unionida; family Unionidae; genus Potamilus; species Potamilus streckersoni. Next base: position 1,253,319 of record JAEAOA010000564.1, read on the forward strand.
AATACGTCAATGATTGGGACGCTTCAATTACTAATGAAATCACAGCGCTCAAAACTGATTTTACCAGTCACGTGAACACATTTTTAAGTTTTCGCAGAAACATAAACAAAATTAGAGATGAATTTTTTGGAAATCCATCAAATGTTAGCATTACACTCGCTAATATTAACACAAATCTCAATGATATTAACACAAAACTCAATGATATTATTAGTGGAATTCCTAATATTGTTGAGAAAACAAATATGATTAAAATACCTCACAAACAGATTAAAAATATTGTGTATACTGTTGCATCTGGTTTTACTAGGTGGACACCAAAATATAATTCTATTAAATATATTGCAGAAGTTACCGGTGTGTATAGATTGTCAGTGCTTAGCAGTGCAAAGTTTAGAATATCTCCCAAATATCCATCTCATCTTCTAAATAATGACTAATCTGGAGTATTATCTGTAATAATAAACCAAAATTCTGAACAAGAATTTATACTTGAACCAGTTGATAAAACTTTACAATTAGCGAATTTTCTCTGGTGTTTGGAATTTATAGCTGAACAACAATCTTTTATTTTGATTACCCAAACATAGGACTATGTAAACTAATATTATAACGAAAAGAAGTATAGTTGATTTCAATCATATTTCAAAAGATATTTCAAAACAAGATGTAGACGCATTAATACAATATTATAAATATTATCATAAAAAAAACTTTGGTGCGTGAAAAAATGTTACAAATACTACAACAAGATCCTTCGAGTAATATCTTATCTACCCTTGTTAATGACCAGTTCTTGTATAATTTCAAGTGGGGTATCATTAAATCCTTTTTTGTGAATCATATCCGCTATTGGTGTTTCACTTACAGCAGCGTGTAAAAAAGTAGAACCAAGACTTTTGATAAAGAAGCATGGTTGTTTAACATCAATTAAAACTTACAAGAAACTACTTGATCAGATCCGGTCTTACCTACGAGGAGTTAAATATAATATGGATGATTTATTACGTGAATTTCTTATTATTGACAATATGTTAACAGACATTCTACCAATGAGGGTTAGCAAGTATGAAAAAAAAATATCACAAAAAATATGAGTAACATAAAATTTTATCTAAACTTAAGATATAATATAACTAAAATAATATCATTTTCATTCTAATGCTAGTTTAATTTCCACCTTGTTAAATAAAAAGGCTCTAATGCACAGCTTAATTTTCATCTTGTTATCTGATCTGTTATCTGTTATCTATTTGCCGTTTTTAGAATAATCATATTCCACACATACGCTGTTCTAACAAATTCGTCACTTAAGTTGACAGAGTTTATGGCATTCCAACACCTGTTGTTTTGTCTGGTTACAAAATATCTGTCTACATAGTAGTAGTAGAGGGAAATGAGGGGTTTGGCGGGGGTGGGGGAGGAGGTGTGGGAGGGGTGGATGGGCCAAAACCCTCATTTCACTCTACTACTATTATCACTGTTGAAGATTATGTACTGATCAATTATCACTGGTGAAGATTATGTCATGATCAATTATCACTGACGAAGATTGTGTTCTGATCAATTATCACTGGTGAAGGTTATGTCCTGATCAATTATCACTGGTGCAGTTTATGTCATGATCAATCATCACTGGTGAAGATTATGTCCTGATAAATTATTACTGGTGAACATTATGCCATGATCATTTATCACTGGTGAAGATAGTGTTGTGATAAATTATTACTGGTGATGGTTACGTCCTGATCAATTATCGCTGGTGAAGATTATATAATGATCAATTATCACTGGTGAAGGTTATGTCCTGATCAATTAACACTGGTGATGTTTATGCCATGACCAATTATCACTGGCAAGGAATTATGTCCTGATCAATTTTCACTGGTGAAGATTATGTCATGATCAATTATCACTGGTGAAGATTATGCCTTGATCAATTATCACTGGTGAAGGTTGTGTTCTGATCAATAATCAATGGTGAAGGTTATCTCCTGACCAATTATCGCTGTTGAAGATTATATATTGATCAATTATCACTGATGAAGGTTATGTCCTGATCAATTATCACTGGTGAAGTTTATGCCATGACCAATTATCACTGGCGAAGATTATGTCCTGATCAATTATCACTGGTGAAGATTATGTACTGATCAATTATCACTGGTGAAGATTATGTCAAAATCGATTATTACTGGTGAAGATTATGCCCTGCTCAATTAGCGCTGGTGAAGATTATATAATAATCACTTATCACTGGTGAAGGTTATGTCCTGATCAATTATCACTGGTGAAGATTATGTCATGATCAATTATCGCTGATGAAGATTGTGTTCTGATCAATTATCACTGTTATAGGTTATGTCCTGATCAATAATCGCTAGTGAAGATTATATAAAGATTATGTCCTGATCAATTATCACTGGTGAAGTTTGTCATCAACCTTTATAACTGGTGAAGAATGTGTTCTGATCAATTATCACTGTTAAAGATTATGTCCTGATCATTAAACGCTGGTGAAGATTATACAAAGATTATGGCCTGATCTATTATCGCTGGTGAAGGTTATGTTATCATCATTGGTCACTGGTGAAGATTATGTCTTGATCAATTATCACTGGTGAAGATTGTGTTCTGATCAATTATCACTGGTGAAGGTTATGTCCTGATCAATTATAGCTGATGAAGATTATATAATGATCAATTATCACTGGATAAGGTTATATCCTGATCAATTATCACTGGTGAAGATAATATCCTGCTCAATTATCACTGGTGAAGATTATAACCTGATCAATTATCACTGCTAAAGATTATGTCTTGATCAATTATCACTGATGAAGATTTTGTACTGATCAATTATCACTGGTGAAGAATATGTCATGATCAATTATCACTGATGAAGATTGTGTTCTGATCAATTATCACCGGTGAAGGTTTTGTCCTGATCAATTATCACTGGTGCAGATTATGTCATGATCAATCATCAATGGTGAAGAATGTCATGATAAATTATTACTGGTGAAGATTATGCCATGATCACTTATCACTGGTGAAGATCGTGTTCTGATAAATTATTACTGGTGACGGTTATGTCCTGATCAATTATCGCTGGTGAAAATTATATAATGATAAATTATCACTGATGAAGGTTAGGTCCTGATCAATTATTACTGGTGAAGTTTATGCCATGACCAATAATCACCGGCGAAGATTATATCCTGATCAAGTATCACTGGTAAAAGTTATATCATAATCGATTATTACTGGTGAAGATTATATAATGATCAATTATCACTGGTGAAGGTTATGTCCTGATCAATTATCGCTGGTGAAGATTATATAATAATCAATTGTCACTGGTGAAGGTTATGTCCTGATCAATTATAACTGTTGAAGATTATGTCATAATCAATCATCACTGGTGAAGATTATGTCATGATCAATTATCACTGGTGAAGATTATGCCTTGATCAATCATCACTGGTGAAGATTGTGTTCTGATCAATTATCACTGGTGAAGGTTATGTCCTAATCAATTATCGCTGGTGAAGATTATATAATGATCAATTATCACTGGAGAAGGTTATGTCATGATCAATTATCACTGGTGAAGATTATGCCATGACCAATAAACACTGGAGAAGATTATGTCCTGATCAATCATCACTGGTGAAGATTATGTACTGATCAACAATCACTGTTGAAGATTATGTCAAAATCGATTATTACTGGTGAAGATTATGCCCTGGTCAATTAGCGCTGGTGAAGATTATGCCATGACCAATTATCACTGGTGAAGGTTATGTCCTGATCAATCATCACTGGTGAGGATTATGTCATGATCAATTGTCACTGATGAAGATTGTGTTCTGATCAATTATCACTGTTATAAATTATGTACTGATCAATAATCGCTAATGAAGATTATATAAAGATTATGTCCTGATCAATTATCACTGGTGAAGGTTGTGTCATCAAGCTTTATAACTGGTGAAGATTATGCCTTGATCAATTATCACTGGTGAAGAATGTGTTCTGATCAATTATCACTCTTAAAGATTATATCCTGATCAATAATCTCTGATGAAGATTATACAAAGATTATGTCCTGATCTATTATCGCTGGGGAAGGTTATGTCATCATCATTTATCACTGGTGAAGATTATGTCTTGATCAATTATCACTGGTGAAGATAGTGTTCTGATCAATTATCACTGGTGAAGTTTATGAACTGATCAATTATCGGTGATGAAGATTATATAATGATGAATTATCATTGGAGAAGGTTATATCCTGATCAGTTATCACTGGTGAAGATTATAACTTGATCAATTATCACTGTTAAAGATTATATACTGATCAATTATCACTGGTGAAGATTATGTCATGATCAATTATCACTGATAAAGATTGTGTTCTGATCAATTATCACTGGTTAAGGTTATGTCCTGATCATTTATCACTGATGCAGTTTATGTCATGATCAATCATCACTGGTGAAGATTATATCATGATAAATTATTACTGGTGAACATTATGCCATGATCATTTATCACTGGTGAAGATCTTGTTGTGTTAAATTATTACTGGTGACGGTTATGTCCTGATCAATTATCGCTGGTGAAGATTATATAATTATCAGTTATCACTGGTGAAGGTTATGTGCTGATCAATTATCACTGTTGATGTTTATGCCATGGCCAATTATCACTGGCAAAGATCATGTCCTGATCAATTTTCACTGGTGAAGATTATGTCATGATCAATCATCACTGGTGAAGATTATGTCATGATCAATTATCACTGGTGAAGATTATGCCTTGATCAATTATCACGGGTGAAGATTGTGTTCTGATCAATTATCACTGGCGAAGGTTATGTCCTGATCAATTATCACTGGTGCAAATAATATCATGATCAGTCATCACTAGGAAGGTTATGTCATAATCAATTATCACTGTTGAAGATTATGTCATGATCAATTAGCACTGGTGAAGATTATGTCAAAATCGATAATTAATGGTGAAGATTATGCCCTGGTCAATTTTTGCTGGTGAATATTATATAATAATCAATTATCACTGGTGATGGTTATGTCATCATCATTTATCACTGGTGAAGATTATGTCTCGATCAATTATCACTGGTGAAGATAGTATTCTGATCAATTATCACTGGTGAAGTTATTGTCCTGATCAATTATCGCTGGTGAAGATTATATAATGATCAATTTTCACTGGTGAAGGTTATATCCTGATTAATTATCACTAGAGAAGATTATGCCATGAAAAATATTCACTGGCGAAGATTATGTTCTGATCAATTATCACTGGTCAAGATTATATCCTGCTCAATTATCACTGGTGAAGATTATGTCCTGATCAATTATCACTGGCGAAGATTATGTCGTGATCAATTATCACTGGTGAAGTTTATGTCATCATCCTTTATCACTGGTGAAGATTATGTCTTGATAATTATCAGTGGTGAAGAATAAGTCCTGATCAATTATCACTGGTAAAGATTATATCATGATCAATTGTCACTGGTGAAGGTTATGTCCTGATCAATTATCGCTGTTGAAGATTATATAATGATCAATTATCACTGGTGAAGGTTATGTCCTGATCAATTATCACTGGTGATGTTTATGCCATGACCAATTATCACTGGCAAAGATTATGTCCTGGTCAATTTTCACTGGTGAAGATTATGTCCTGATCAATTATCGCTGGTGAAGTTTATGTCAAAATCGATTATTACTGGTGAAGATTATATAATGATCATTTATCACTGGCGAAGGTTATATCCTGATCAATTATCGCTGGTGAAGATTATGTAATAGTCAATTATCACTGGTGAAAGTTATGTCCTGATCAAATATCACTGGTGAAGATTATGTCATGATCAATTATCACTGGTGAAGATTCTGCTTTGATCTTTTATCACTGGTGAAGATTGTGTTCTGGTCAATTATCACTGTTAAAGTTTATATACTGATCAATAATCGCTGGAGAAGATTATATAAAAATTATGTCCTAAGCAATTATCACTGGTGAAGGTTGTGTCATCAACCTTTATCACTGGTGAAGATAAGGTCATGATCAATTATCACTGGCGAAGATTATGCCTTGATCTATTATCTGTGGTGAAGATTTTTTTCTGATCAACTATCAATGTTAAAGGTTATGTCCTGATCAATAATCGCTGGTGACGATTATATAAAGATTATGTCCTGATCAACCAACACTGGTGAAGGTTGTATCATCAACCTTTATCACTGTTAAAGGCTTTGTCCTGATCAAGTATCGCTGGTGAAGATTATGTAATGATCAATTATCACTGGTGAAGGTTATGTGCTGATCCGTTATCACTGGTGAAGATTATGCCATGACCAATTATCACTGGCGAATATAATGTCCTGATCAATTATCACTGGTGAAGATTATGTCAAAATCGATTATAAATGGTGAAGATTATGCTTTGGTCAATTTTCGCTGGTGAAGATTATATAATAATGAATTATCACAGGTGATGGTTATGTAATCATCATTTATCACTGGTGAAGATTATGTCATGATCAATTATCAATGGTGAAGATTGTGTTCTGATCAAATATCACTGTAAAAGATTTTGTCCTGATCAATAATCTATGGTGAAGATTATATAAAGATTATGGCCTGATCAATTATCGCTGGTGATGGTTATTTCATCATCATTTATCACTGTTGAAGATTATATCTTGATTAATTATCACTGGTGAAGATTGTTTTCTGATCAATTATCACTGGTGAAGGTTATGTCCCGATCAATTATCACTGGTGAAGGTTATGTCCTGATCAATTATCACTGGTGAAGGTTATGTCCTGATCAATTATCACTGGTGAAGGTTATGTCCTGATCAATTATCACTGGTGAAGATTATATAATGATCAATTATCACTGGTGAAGGTTATGTCCTGATCAATTATCACTGTTGAAGATTATGTCTTGATCAATTATCACTGGCGAAGTTTATGTCTTCATCCATTATCACTGGTGAAGATTATGTCTTGATCAATTATCACGGGTGAAGATTATGTCCTGATCAAATATCACTGGTGACGATTATGTCAAGCTCAATTATCAGTGGTGAAGATTATGCCCAGATCAATTATCACTGGCGAAGTTTGTGTTCTGATCAATTATCACTGTTAATGTTTATGTCCTGATCAATAATCGCTGGTGAAGATTATGTCCTGATCAATTATCACTGGTGAAGATTATGCCTTGATCAATTATCACTGGTGAAGATTGTGTCCTGATCAATTATCACTGGTGAAGGTTATGTCCTAATCAATTATCGCTGGTGATGATTATATAATGATCAATTATCACTGGGGAAGGTTATGTCATGATCAATTATCACTGGTGAAGATTATGATATGACCAATTATCACTGGCGAAGATTATGTCCTGATCAATTATCACTGGTGTAGATTATGTACTGATCAATAATCACTGGTGAAGATTATGTCAAAATCGATTATTACTGGTGATGATTATGCCCTGGTCAATTAGCGCTGGTGAAGATTAAGCCATGACCAATTATCACTGGTGAAGGTTATGTCCTGATCAATCATCACTGGTGAAGATTATGTCATGATCAATTATCACTGATGAAGATTGTGTTCTGATCAATTATCACTGTTATAAATTATGTACTGATCAATAATCGCTAATGAAGATTATATAAAGATTATGTCCTGATCAATTATCACTGGAGAAGTTTGTGTCATCATCCTTTATCACTGGTGAAGATTACGCCTTGATCAATTATCACTGGTGAAGAATGTGTTCTGATCAATTATCACTGTTAAAGATTAGGTCCTGTTCAATAATCGCTGGTGATGATTATACAAAGATTATGGCCTGATTTATTATCGCTTCGGAAGGTTATGTCATCATCATTTAACACTGGTGAAGATTGTGTTGATCAATTATCACTGGTGAAGATAGTGTTCTGATCAATTATCACTGGTGAAGGTTATGAACTGATCAATTATCGCTGATGAAGAGTATATAATGATCAATTATCATTGGAAAAGGTTATATCCTGATCAGTTATCACTGGTGAAGATTATAACCTGATCAATTATCACTGTTGAATTTTATGTACTGATCAATTATCACTGGTGAAGGTTATGAACTGATCAATTATCGCTGAAGAAGAGTATATAATTATCAATTATCATTGGAGAAGGTTATATCCTGATCAGTTATCACTGGTGAAGATTATAACCTGATCAATTATCACTGTTGAAGATTGTGTTCTGATCAATTATCACTGGTGAAGGTTATGTCCTGATCATTTTTCACTGGTGCAGTTTATGTCATGATCAATCATCACTGGTGAAGATTATGTCATGATAAATTATTACTGGTGAACATTAAGCCATGATCATTTATCACTGGTGAAGATCGTGTTGTGATAAATTATTACTGGTGACGGTTATGTCCTGATCAATTATCGCTGGTGAAGATTATATAATGATCAATTATCACTGGTGAAGGTTATGTCCTGATCAATTATCACTGGTGATGTTTATGCCATGACCAATTATCACTGGCAAAGATTATATCCTGATCAATTTTCACTGGTGAAGATTATGTCATGATCAATCATCACTGGTGAAGATTATGTCCTGATAAATTATTACTGGTGAACATTATGCCATGATCATTTATCACTGGTGAAGATCGTGTTGTGATAAATTATTACTGGTGATGGATATGTCCTGATCAATTATCGCTGGTGAAGATTATATAATGATCAATTATCACTGGTGAAGGTTATGTCCTGATCAATTATCACTGGTGATGTTTATGCCATGACCAATTATCACTGGCAAGGAATTATGTCCTGATCAATTTTCACTGGTGAAGATTATGTCATGATCAATTATCACTGGTGAAGATTATGCCTTGATCAATTATCACTGGTGAAGATTGTGTTCTGATCAATTATCAATGGTGAAGATTATCTCCTGATCAATTATCGCTGTTGAAGATTATATATTGATCAATTATCACTGATGAAGGTTATGTCCTGATCAATTATCACTGGTGAAGTTTATGCCATGACCAATAATCACTGGCGAAGATTATGTACTGATCAATTATCACTGGTGAAGATTATGTACTGATCAATTATCACTGGTGAAGATTATGTCAAAATCTATTATTACTGGTGAAGATTATGCCCTGCTCAATTAGCGCTGGTGAAGATTATATAATAATCACTTATCATTGGTGAAGGTTATGTCCTGATCAATTATCACTGGTGAAGATTATGTCATGATCAATAATCGCTGATGAAGATTGTGTTCTGATCAATTATCACTGTTATAGGTTATGTCCTGATCAATAATCGCTAGTGAAGATTATATAAAGATTATGTCCTGATCAATTATCACTGGTGAAGTTTGTCATCAACCATTATCACTGGTGAAGATTATGCCTTGATTAATTATCACTGGTGAAGAATGAATTCTGATCAATTATCACTGTTAAAGATTATGTCCTGATCAATAAACGCTGGTGAAGATTATACAAAGATTATGGCCTGATCTATTATCGCTGGTGAAGGTTATGTTATCATCATTGGTCACTGGTGAAGATTATGTCTTGATCAATTATCACTGGTGAAGAATGTATTCTGATCAATTATCACTGGTGAAGCTTATGTCCTGATCAATTATAGCTGATGAAGATTATATAATGATCAATTATCACTGGAGAAGGTTATATCCTGATCAATTATCACTGGTGAAGATAATATCCTGCTCAATTATCACTGGTGAAGATTATAACCTGATCAATTATCACTGCTAAAGATTATGTCTTGATCAATTATCACTGATGAAGATTATGTACTGTTCAATTATCACTGGTGAAGAATATGTCATGATCAATTATCACTGATGAAGATTGTGTTCTGATCAATTATCACCGGTTAAGGTTATGTCCTGATCAATTATCACTGGTGCAGATTATGTCATGATCAATCATCAATGGTGAAGATTATGCCATGATCACTTATCACTGGTGAAGATCGTGTTCTGATAAATTATTACTGGTGACGGTTATGTCCTGATGAATTATCGCTGGTGAAAATTATATAATGATAAATTATCACTGATGAAGTTTAGGTGCTGATCAAATATTACTGGTGAAGTTTATGCCATGACCAATAATCACTGGCGAAGATTATATCCTGATCAAGTATCACTGGTAAAAGTTATATCATAATCGATTATTACTGGTGAAGATTATATAATGATCAATTATCACTGGTGAAGGTTATGTCCTGATCAATTATAACTGTTGAAGATTATGTCATAATCAATCATCACTGGTGAAGATTATGTCATGATCAATTATCACTGGTGAAGATTATGCCTTGATCAATCATCACTGGTGAAGATTGTGTTCTGATCAATTATCACTGGTGAAGGTTATGTCCTAATCAATTATCGCTGGTGAAGATTATATAATGATCAATTATCACTGGAGAAGGTTATGTCATGATCAATTATCACTGGTAAAGATTATGCCATGACCAATAAACACTGGAGAAGATTATGTCCTGATCAATTATCACTGGTGAAGATTATGTACTGATCAATAATCACTGTTGAAGATTATGTCAAAATCGATTATTACTGGTGAAGATTATGCCCTGGTCAATTAGCGCTAGTGAAGATTATGCCATGACCAATTATCACTGGTGAAGGTTATGTCCTGATCAATCATCACTGGTGAAGATTATGTCATGATCAATTATCATGAAGATTGTATTCTGATCAATTATCACTGTTATAAATTATGAACTGATCAATAATCGCTAATGAAGATTATATAAAGATTATGTCCTGATCAATTATCACTGGTGAAGGTTGTGTCATCAACCTTTATCACTGGTGAAGATTATGCCTTGATCAATTATCACTGGTGAAGAATGTGTTCTGATCAATTATCACTGTTGAAGATTATGTCCTGATCAATAATCTCTGATGAAGATTATACAAAGATTATGTCCTGATCTATTATCGCTGGGGAAGGTTATGTCATCATCATTTATCACTGGTGAAGATTATGTCTTGATCAATTATCTCTGGTGAAGATAGTGTTCTGATCAATTATCACTGGTGAAGTTTATGAACTGATCAATTATCGCTGATGAAGATTATATAATGATGAATTATCATTCGAGAAGGTTATATCCTGATCAGTTATCACTGGTGAAGATTATAACCTGATCAATTATCACTGTTAAAGATTATATACTGATCAATTATCACTGGTGAAGATTATGTCATGATCAATTATCACTGATAAAGATTGTGTTCTGATCAATTATCACTGGTTAAGGTTATGTCCTGATCATTTATCACTGGTGCAGTTTATGTCATGATCAATCATCACTGGTGAAGATTATATCATGATAAATTATTACTGGTGAACATTATGCCATGATCATTTATCACTGGTGAAGATCTTGTTGTGATAAATTATTACTGGTGACGGTTATGTCCTGATCAATTATCGCTGGTGAAGATTATATAATTATCAATTATCACTGGTGAAGGTTATGTGCTGATCAATTATCACTGTTGATGTTTATGCCATGACCAATTATCACTGGCAAAGATCATGTCCTGATCAATTTTCACTGGTGAAGATTATGTCATGATCAATCATCACTGGTGAAGATTATGTCATGATCAATTATCACTGGTGAAGGTTATGTCCTGATCAATTATCACTGGTGCAAATAATATCATGATCAGTCATCACTAGGAAGGTTATGTCATAATCAATTATCACTGTTGAAGATTATGTCATGATCAATTAGCACTAGTGAAGATTATGTCAAAATCGATAATTAATGGTGAAGATTATGCCCTGGTCAATTTTTGCTGGTGAAGATTATATAATAATCAATTATCACTGGTGATGGTTATGTCATCATCATTTATCACTGGTGAAGATCATGTCTCGATCAATTATCACTGGTGAAGATTGTATTCTGATCAACTATCACTGGTGAAGTTATTGTCCTGATCAATTATCGCTTGTGAAGATTATATAATGATCAATTTTCACTGGTGAAGGTTATATCCTGATTAATTATCACTAGAGAAGATTATGCCATGAAAAATATTCACTGGCGAAGATTATGTTCTGATCAATTATCACTGGTCAAGATTATATCCTGCTCAATTATCACTGGTGAAGATTATGTCCTGATCAATTATCACTGGCGAAGATTATGTCGTGATCAATTATCACTGGTGAAGGTTATGTCATCATCCTTTATCACTGGTGAAGATTATGTCTTGATAATTATCAGTGGTGAAGATAAGGTCCTGATCAATTATCACTGGTAAAGATTATATCATGATCAATTGTCACTGGTGAAGGTTATGTCCTGATCAATTATCGCTGTTGAAGATTATATAATGATCAATTATCACTGGTGAAGGTTATGTCCTGATCAATTATCACTGGTGATGTTTATGCCATGACCAATTATCACTGGCAAAGATTATGTCCTGGTCAATTTTCACTGGTGAAGATTATGTCCTGATCAATTATCGCTGGTGAAGTTTATGTCAAAATCGATTATTACTGGTGAAGATTATATAATGATCATTTATCACTGGCGAAGGTTATATCCTGATCAATTATCGCTGGTGAAGATTATGTAATAGTCAATTATCACTGGTGAAAGTTATGTCCTGATCAAATATCACTGGTGAAGATTATGTCATGATCAATTATCACTGGTGATGATTCTGCTTTGATCTTTTATCACTGGTGAAGATTGTGTTCTGGTCAATTATCACTGTTAAAGGTTATATACTGATCAATAATCGCTGGAGAAGGTTATATAAAGATTATGTCCTAAGCAATTATCACTGGTGAAGGTTGTGTCATCAACCTTTATCACTGGTGAAGATAATGTCATGATCAATTATCACTGGTGAAGATTATGCCTTGATCTATTATCTGTGGTGAAGATTTTTTTCTGATCAACTATCAATGTTAAAGGTTATGTCCTGTTCAATAATTGCTGGTGAAGATTATATAAAGATTATGTCCTGATCAACCATCACTGGTGAAGGTTGTATCATCGACCTTTATCACTGTTAAAGGCTTTGTCCTGATCAAGTATCGCTGGTGAAGATTGTAATGATCAATTATCACTGGTGAAGGTTATGTGCTGATCAGTTATCACTGGTGAAGATTATGCCATGACCAATTATCACTGGCGAATATAATGTCCTGATCAATTATCACTGGTGAAAATTATGTCCTGATCAATTATCACTGGTGAAGATTATGTCAAAATCGATTATAAATGGTGAAGATTATGCTTTGGTCAATTTTCGCTGGTGAAGATTATATAATAATCAATTATCACAGGTGATGGTTATGTCATCATCATTTATCACTGGTGAAGATTATGTCATGATCAATAATCAATGGTGAAGATTGTGTTCTGATCAAATATCACTGTTAAAGATTTTGTCCTGATCAATAATCTATGGTGAAGATTATATAAAGATTATGGCCTGATCAATTATCGCTGGTGATGGTTATTTCATCATCATTTATCACTGTTGAAGATTATATCTTGATTAATTATCACTGGTGAAGATTGTTTTCTGATCAATTATCACTGGTGAAGGTTATGTCCTGATCAATTATCACTGGTGAAGGTTATGTCCTGATCAATTAGCACTGGTGAAGGTTATGTCCTGATCAATTATCACTGGTGAAGGTTATGTCCTGATCAATTATCACTGGTGAAGATTATATAATGATCAATTATCACTGGTGAAGGTTATGTCCTGATCAATTATCACTGTTGAAGATTATGTCTTGACCAATTATAACTGGCGAAGTTTATGTCGTGATCAATTATCACTGGTGAAGGTTATGTCTTCATCCTTTATCACTGGTGAAGATTATGTCTTGATCAATTATCACGGGTGAAGATTATGTCCTGATCAAATATCACTGGTCACGATTATGTCAAGCTCAATTATCAGTGGAGAAGATTATGCCCAGATCAATTATCACTGGCGACGTTTGTGTACTGATCAATTATCACTGTTAATGTTTATGTCCTGATCAATAATCGATGGTGAAGATTATGTCCTGATCAATTATCACTGGTGAAGATTATGCCTTGATCAATCATCACTGGTGAAGATTGTGTCCTGATCAATTATCACTGGTGAAGGTTATGTCCTAATCAATTATCGCTGGTGATGATTATATAATGATCAATTATCACTGGGGAAGATTATGTCCTGATCAATTATCACTGGTGAAGATTATGTACTGACCAATAATCACTGGTGAAGATTATGTCAAAATCGATTATTACTGGTGATGATTATGCCCTGGTCAATTAGCGCTGGTGAAGATTATGCCATGACCAATTATCACTGGTGAAGGTTATGTCCTGATCAATCATCACTGGTGAAGATTATGTCATGATCAATTATCACTGATGAAGATTGTGTTCTGATCAATTATCACTGTTATAAATTATGTACTGATCAATAATCGCTAATGAAGTTTACATAATGATTATGTCCTGATCAATTATCACTGGTGAAGTTTGTGTCATCATCCTTTATCACTGGTGAAGATTATGCCTTGATCAATTATCACTGGTGAAGAATGTGTTCTGATCAATTATCACTGTTAAAGATTAGGTCCTGTTCAATAATCGCTGGTGATGATTATACAAAGATTATGGCCTGATTTATTATCGCTTTGGAAGGTTATGTCATCATCATTTATCACTGGTGAAGATTATGTCTTGATCAATTATCACTGGTGAAGATAGTGTTCTGATCACTTATCACTGGTGAAGGTTATGAACCGATCAATTATCGCTGATGAAGAGTATATAATGATCAATTATCATTGGAGAAGGTTATATCCTGATCAGTTATCACTGGTGAAGATTATAACCTGATCAATTATCACTGTTGAAGATTATGTACTGATCAATTATCACTGGTGAAGATTATGTCATGATCAATTATCACTGATGAAGATTGTGTTCTGATCAATTATCACTGGTGAAGGTTATGTCCTGATCATTTTTCACTGGTGCAGTTTATGTCATGATCAATCATCACTGGTGAAGAATATGTCATTATAAATTATTACTGTGAACATTAAGCCATGATCATTTATCACTGGTGAAGATCGTGTTGTGATAAATTATTACTGGTGACGGTTATGTCCTGATCAATTATCGCTGGTGAAGATTATATAATGATCAATTATCACTGGTGAAGGTTATGTCCTGATCAATTATCACTGGTGATGTTTATGCCATGACCAATTATCACTGGCAAAGATTATGTCCTGATCAATTTTCACTGGTGAAGATTATGTCATGATCAATCATCACTGGTGAAGATTATGTCATGATCAATTATCACTGGTGACGATTATGCCTTGATCAATTATCACTGGTGAAGATTGTGTTCTGATCAATTATCACTGGTGAAGGTTATGTCCTGATCAATTATCACTGGTGCAAATAATATCATGATCAGTCATCACTAGGGAGGTTTATGTCATAATCAATTATCACTGTTGAAGATTATGTCATGATCAATTATCACTGGTGAAGATTATGTCAAAATCGATTATTAATGGTGAAGATTATGCCCTGGTCAATTTTTGCTGGTGAAGATTTTATAATAATCAATTATCACTGGTGATGGTTATGTCATCATCATTTATCACTGGTGAAGATTATGTCTTGATCAATTCTCACTGGTGAAGATTGTGTTCTGATCAATTATCACTGGTGAAGTTATTGTCCTGATCAATTATCGCTAGTGAAGATTATATAATGATCAATTATCACTGGTGAAGGTTATATCCTGATCAATTATCACTAGAGAAGATTATCCCATGAAAAATATTCACTGGCGAAGATTATGTTCTGATCAATTATCACTGGTCAAGATTATATCCTGCTCAATTATCACTGGTGAAGATAATGTCCTTATCAATTATCACTGGCGAAGATTACGTCGTGATCAATTATCACTGGTGAATGTTATGTCATCATCCTTTATCACTGGTGAAGATTATGTCTTGATCAATTATCAGTGGTGAAGATTAAGTCCTGATCAATTATCACTGGTAAAGATTATATCATGATCAATTGTCACTGGTGAAGATCGTGTTCTGATAAATTATCACTGGTGAAGTTTATGTCCTGATCAATTATCGCTGTTGAAGATTATATAATGATCAATTATCACTGGTGAAGGTTATGTCCTGATCAATTATCACTGGTGATGTTTATGCCATGCCCAATTATCACTGGCAAAGATTATGTCCTGATCAATTTTCACTGGTGAAGATTATGTCCTGATCAATTATCGCTGGTGAAGTTTATGTCAAAATCGATTATTACTGGTGAAGATTATATAATGATCATTTATCACTGATGAAGATTATATCCTGATCAATTATCGCTGGTGAAGTTTATGTAATAGTCAGTTATCACTGGTGAAGGTTACGTCCTGATCAAATATCACAGGTGAAGATTATTTCATGATCAATCATCACTGGTGAGGATTATGTCATAATCAATTATCACTAGTGAAGATTCTGCTTTGATCTTTTATCAATGGTGAAGATTGTGTTCTGGTCAATTATCACTGTTAAAGTTTATATACTGATCAATAGTCGCTGAAGAAGGTTATATAAAGATTACGTCTTGATCAATTATCACTGGTGAAGGTTTTGTCATCAACCTTTATCACTGGTGAAGATAATGTCATGATCAATTATCACTGGTGAAGATTATGCCTTGATCTATTATCTCTGGTGAAGATTGTGTTCTGATCAACTATCACTGTTAAAGGTTATGTCCTGATCTATAATCGCTGGTGAAGATTATATAAAGATTATGTCCTGATCAACCATCACTGGTGAAGGTTGTATCATCAACCTTTATCACTGGTGAAGGTTTTGTCCTGATCAAGTATCGCTGGTGAAGATTATATAATGATCAATTATCACTGGTGAAGGTTATGTTGTGATCAGTTATCACTGGTGAAGATTATGCCATGACCAATTATCACTGGCGAATATAATGTCCTGATCAATTATCCCTGGTGAAGATTGTGTCAAAATCGATTATAAAGGGTGAAGATTATGCCCTGGTCAATTTTCGCTGGTGAAGATTATATAATAATCAATTATCACTGGTGATGGTTATGTCATCATCATTTATCACTGGTGAAGATTATGTCTTGATCAATTATCACTGGTGAAGCTTATGCCATGACAAATATTCTCTGACGAAGATTATGTCCTGATCAATTATCACTGGTGAAGAATATATCCTGTTCAATTATCACTGGTGAAGATTATGTCCTGATCAATTATCACTGTTAAAAAATTATGTCTTGATCAATTATCACTGGCGAAGATTATGTCGTGATCAATTATCACTGGTGAAGGTTATGTCATCATCCTTTATCATTGGTGAAGATGATGTCTTGATCAATTATCACTGGTGAAGATTATGTCCTAATCAAATCTTACTGGTGAAGATGATGTCATGATCAATTATCAGTGGTGAAGATTATGCCTAGATCAATTATCACTGGTGAAAATTGTGTTCTGATCAATTATCCCTGTTAAAGTTTGTGTCCTGATCAATAATCGCTGGTGAAGATTATATAAAGATTATGTGCTGAGCAATTATCACTGATGAAGGTTATGTCATCATCATTTATCACTGGTGAAGATAATGTCTTGATCAATTATCACTGGTGAAGATTGTGTTCTGATCAATTATAACTGGTGAAGATTATTTCCTGATCAATAATCGCTGGTAAAGATTATATAATGATCAATTATCACTGTTGAAGGTTACGTCCTGATCAATTATCACTGGTGAAGGTTACGTCCTGATCAATTATCACTGGTGAAGGTTATGCTATGACAAATATTCACTGGCGAAGATTGTCCTGATCAATTATCACTGGTGAAGATTATGTCCTGATCAATTATCACTGATGACGATTATGACTTGATCAATTATCACTGGCGAAGATTATGTCCTGAACAATTATCACTGGTGAAGATTGTGTTCTGATCAATTATCACTGCTGACGATTATGACTTGATCAATTATCACTGGCGAAGATTATGTCCTGATCAATTATCACTGCTGAGGATTAGGTTCTGATCAATTATCACTGATAAAGATTGTGACATGATCATTTATCGTTAGTGAGGATTATGCTTGGATTAATTAGGATTGGTGAAGATTGTGTTCTGATCAATTATCTCTGTTGAGGATTGTGTCATGATCAATTATCGCTTTTGAAGTTTGTGTTCTGATCAATTATTACTGTTGAAGATTGTGTTCTGATCAATTATCACTGCTGAAGATTATGTCCTGGTCTATTTTCACTGGTAAAGATTATGACATGATCAATTATCATTTGTGAGGATTATGTTTGTATTAATTAGCATTGGTGAAGATTGTGTTTTGATGAATTATCACTGTTGAAGATTGTGTTCTGATCAATTATCACTGGTGAAGATTGTATTCTGATCAATTATTACTGCTGGAGATTATGCCCTGATCAATTATCACTGGTAACGATTATGACATGATCAATTATCATTGGTGATGATTATGTTTGCGTTATTTAGCATTGGTGAAGATTGTGTTCTGATCAATTATTACTGTTGATGATTGTGTCCTGATCAATTATCACTGTTGAAAATTGTGTTCTAATCAATTACCACTGTTGAAGATTGTGTTCTGATCAATTATCACTGTTGAAGATGGTGTCCTGATCAATTATCACTGTTGAAGTTTGTGTTCTGATCAATTATCACTGTTGAAGATTGTGTTCTGATCAATTATCACTGGTGAAGAATGTGTTCTGATCAATTATCACTGCTGAAGATTATGTCCTGATCAATTATCACTGGTAAAGATTATGACATGATCAATTATCATTGGTGAGGAGTATGTTTGTATTAATTAGCATTGGTGAAGATTGTGTTCTGATCAATTATTACTGTTGAAGATTGTGTTCTGATCAGTTATCACTGCTGAAGATTATGTCCTGATCAGTTATCACTGGTAAAGATTATGACATGATCAAGTATCATTGGTGATGATTATGTTTGGGTTAATTTGCATTGGTGAAGATTGTGTTCTGATCAATTATCACTGTTGAAGATTGTGTCCTGATCAATTATCACTGTTGAAGATTGTGTCATGATCAATTATTACTGGTGAAGATGCTATACCTTTCAGGTTGATAGTGAATGATGTTTGTGATGATTGAATGCTTGTTAATTCCTGGGAATGCTTTGAGATAAGCACCGTGCATCCAAATCATAATAAAGTTTGTGAAAAGATCATGACACTCATCGAACTCCTATTCGAGCAAAACTTGATTATGGTTGCCTGGTGTACAACCTGGCGATCCGGAAGCAAATAAACAAACTGTATCGAATCTTATATGAAGCGCTTACTATATGTTTCGATGCGTTCAGAAGCTCGTCTGGTGAAAAGTAACTAGTACTTATCAATGAACTTTATCTTAAACATAGAAGAGATTAATATTTTCACATCCCAACAGATCTGTCACAGAGAGATGCCAAAATCTCTTTAGACATCGGCTGATCCAGAATATTCCAGGGAAAAAAGGATGCATGATCTTGCCTAAGAACTAGAGATCCCATACATCCAGGTAGAACAGATAATATTCCATGATGCATCCCAATCGACATGTAAATCCCTAAAATAAAATCGAGCGCATCAAAAGACACAACTGGGTTGATAAAGAGGAAAATTGAGAGGGTACATTCAATATACACTGGCAAATGTAATTCGGTCTATCCGACTAAAACAAAAGCAGTATTTTTGAAAGAGATTACAACATTGGGAGCCAGAAATCATTGATCTCTGCTCTATATCAACTGTTGAATTCTGGCCAGTAATGAGGCCCTGAAACCAGCTTCAAAATATCACAAAGGCAGTTGTCATTATTGACTCTTTCAGTCTGTTGCTATCTCGAGAATCTGGTAAAACCTCGAGTAGAGAGAAGGTAGTTAAAGAAGTCATTTCCTCATAAATGTAACTCAGAATACAAAACTTCTTTTACTGAATTCCTGTGGGTTCACCCCATATTGAAATTCCGGGAATGAACGCGCACACAAAGAAGATAAATCAAGACTTAACGAGTCCAAGACCACAAACCTGCAGTTTAGCGTCTAGAATATATTCAGTATAGA
The DNA here is from genome assembly GCA_016746295.1 of Potamilus streckersoni. Taxonomy (NCBI): domain Eukaryota; kingdom Metazoa; phylum Mollusca; class Bivalvia; order Unionida; family Unionidae; genus Potamilus; species Potamilus streckersoni. Next base: position 1,273,690 of record JAEAOA010000564.1, read on the forward strand.
TTACTGGACGCTAATTATGCGCTAATTATAGGCAGAAAATAAAAGTAAGCCCCAAGAAAACTAAATTATCAATAAGATTAAAAACTGGGAAAACATTAGTTTCAGTCGGCTCCTACCAAGTATGCGGATCAACTGTCCATACTGCAACATCCCAGATTCACTCCAAGACGTCATCAATGATTGTCCAAAGTTTAAAACTACTTACTATGACCGTATGAGGTTTGATATTGATAATTTCCGTCAAATCTGAGAAAGGTAAGTGGGGAAAATGTAACACTGCACAAATATAAACTCAATATATGTAAATTAATAGATTATCCATCTACTACTACCTAAGGTACAAATATTTGATTCACCTACGTATAATACTAGTTACCCCATAGAATTTAATTCATAAGGTATGTTACCAGTTGACTCTTACAATTATAAGACAAGAAAAGAGTGAAGTCAGCAAGCTTTATAAGTTTTAACAAAATAATTCATTACACTATAAAACAATGAAAATAGAAAAATTGGACTTCCGGTTCTTGAAAATAATCCAAAAATTAATCCTAGAATTAATAAATTAGAAGTCCTCTCACTAAACAGTTCTAATTGAATCTGGGTTTGAATCTAGATGAAGATATAATACGGAAGCGATGACGTCAGATGAGGTAGTTGCACTAATGACAACATTTCTTCTTTGAATTTTGTGACTCAAGAATAATATTCCAGCTTTAGAATTTCAAATAATTTCCAATTAATGTCCTTTCCAAATCTTTGATGAAGAAACACTTACTTTCCAGTGAATATAAAGTATTCTTAAATAACAAATAACTCAAAACTGGCAATAACAGAAAATACCTCTGAGCTACTAAAGGTCTATTTACGACTAAATAACTTAAATACCAATTGGCTGTTTTAAGCCAGAGTTTAGACCACATGATATTTCATGTGAAAGGCTACGTGATTTCTAAAAGAAAGATAGCAATAAAAAATGTCATTTGTCACAAAGCAAAACATCCCAATCTAATAAAGCTAATTCACACGCTAGAAATGAAAAATGAAAAACTGTTTACACATGGGTAACACGTGGGCCGAAAATTGACCCTGGAAACAACCAATCATTTCCACTTAGTTTTACGAGTTTGCGAACTAATGTGGACTAAAACTAATGCTAATGCAATGCTTTTATTTTCTATACAAATAAATTTTACTTTTTGAAAAAATAGAATTTCATGAAAAAATCATTACCATAAATTTAATGAAACAAAAAAGAAATTTAAGATTAAAACACAAGCAATTTAAATACATATACATAACAGGTATAATACGCTCAGAACTTTCAGATAGGGAATACACATACACTGTAACAACCTCTGGCTTGAATGATGCGTGAAAGAGGCCAATTGGCTGAGGAAGGGAATGAGACGACATTTTTCCAGTTATCGCTTAGGAGATTTGAACGCAACCTCGGTTGAAAAAGAATCTCCTTCCGTCGTGACTAGGTCAGGGTCAAATTAAGAATTGCTTCAATCATAATATTTTTAAACCAATCTAGCTCTAATATCGAAAATTAAATAGATCAAGTGCTCTTCGCTCTGATTACACAATATCAAACATAAACTATGGCAAATTATACAATATAGGAAATAATTTACATTCGAACCATTGCCTTTACGATGAGTAGCTGTAGCTAAGGAAGGATATTATACGCCAGGTCATTCGGTTGTGATAACACTTAGACGACATTAGAGGATATATATATATATATATATATATATTATCGAAACTAGTAACTAACTAGCCTAAGCGCTTTCGACTCTTAATGAGTCTTTTTCAAAGGCAAATACAAAACATAGTTACGACAAACAAATAAACACAAAAACGTTGTGTTTGTAAACCTCTACATTTCTATCTTCACATGTGCTAAAACTATAAATACAACCAGCTTGTATAGACTAGTTGCGGAAACTGAAAACGTTGTATAATTTCCCTAAAAGTCTACAAGCCAAAGCGACATCTATTTTTACTTTGTGTACATATGTAACGCAGATTATATCCCGGATATTTGATTCTATACCGGTTATTCTTATAGTAAAAATTGAAGGATAATAAGAAGATTTAGAAAATGTTAAATTCTACTAGTGCATAGTTTTCATTTTCTAGTCTTCTTGGCTTAGACCGCTTGGTTTCAATGTTCTAAGGCGGCGCGTATCCAGTATGATTCCTTTTCCTTCCTGGTTTCGGAACTCCAGCTGTGGTTGTTAGCAATAGCGATAAGTATATTATATCACTGAAAGTGTGGCCAGGGGAGGAGAAGTGTTCTGCGACCGGGCTTCTGTACAGCTTTTTTTTGTCATCCAATCAGATCTATGAAGGTTTATCCTTATGTGTAGCTTTTCAGTTTCTCCCACGTACTGAAGGCCACAGATCTTACATGTGATGAGATAAATCACATTCTCTGTTTTGCACACGAATTTTGTTTGGACCATGTATGTTTAGTTTTTTTTAGTTACACTGTGCTAGTGAATGTCTTGGTCTCTATCATATGTTGACAGGTTTTGCATCTATTTTTATCGCCACAGGGTCCAGATTGACTAGGTTGGTCTTTTCACTAAGATTGTTGTCAGTTGGCCCTGAAAAGCAAGTCCTTTAGGTTTTTTTGGTCCTTCATAGATACTACATTTTGATCGGACATTATTAAGTTGTACAGAACCCGGTCGGAGTAACACTTCAGTATTTTGCGATGATTTAAAACTTTTGGGATTTCTTTTCAGGTCTCACTTTGTATCCTATCAACCTTTTTATTACCCTCCAAAAAGTATAAATTATAGTCCTAAATTTTCCCCCAACACCCCCTTTTTCAATCCAAACCCAAAACAAGGGTTAATTGACTCACCCTCCCCCACCACTTTTTTGTCCCCTCCTACTACCTGTAAACCGGTATTTTGTAACCAAACAAAATCCTCAGGTTGGAATGTGATAAACTCTTTACACAGAGGTGACTAATTTGTTAGAACAGCGCATGTGTGGAATACAATTATTCTAAAGACGGCAAACGAGTCTTTTACCACAAGTAACAGGATGAAAATTAAACTGTGTGTTAACGTTTCAGTTAACAAGGTGAAATTAAAACTAGCATTAGAATGAAATGAATTAATAGTTATATTATATTTTTTTATATCTTAAGTTTAGACACAAATTTTGTTAATATTTTTTTTATTTTTTTTCATACTTGCTAACCCTCATTGGTAGAATATGTCTGTTAACATATTGTCAATAATACGAAATTCACGTAATAAATCATCCATATATTATTAAACTCCTCGTAGGTAAGACCGGATGTGATCAAGTAGTTTCTTGTAAGTTTTAATTGATGTTAAACATATTGCTTTTTTATCAAAAGTCTTGTTTCTACTTTTTTACACGCCGCTGTAAGTGAAACACCTATACCAGATATGATTAACAAAAAGGGATTTAATGATACCCCACTTGAAATTATACCAGAACTAGTCATTAACAAGGTTAGATATAATATTACTCGAAGGATCTTGTTGTAGTATTTGTAACATTTTTTCACAACACCAAAGTTTTTTTGTGATAATATTTATAATAAATTGTATTAATGCGTCCACATCCTGTTCTGAAATATCTTTTGAAATATGATTAATCTGTTCAACTATACTTCTTTTCATTATAATATTGTAGTTCACATAGTCCTATGTTTGGTTAATCCATAATAAGAGCTGGTTGTTCAGCTATAAAACAAACACCAGAGAAAAATTATTAATTTTAAAGTTTTATCAAACTGGTTCAAGTACAAATTCTTCTTCAGAAATTTTGGTTTATTATTACAGATAATACTCCAGATGACCATTCATCATTTAGATGACGAATAGATATTTGGTAGATATTCTAAACTTTGCACTGCTAAGCACTGACAATCTATACATACCATAACTTCTGCAGTTGTATTTGATAGAATTATTTTGCCTCGTCCATGTACTAGACCCAAATGCAACAGTATACACAATATTTTTAATCTGTTTGTGAGGAATTTTAACCAATATTATTTGTTTTCTCAACAATTATTTAATAATTCCACTAATAATATCATTGATTTTTGTGTTAATATTAGCGAGTGTAATGCCAACATTTGATGGATTTCCAAAAAATTCATCTTTAATTTTGTTTATGCTTCTGCGAAAACTTAAAAATGTGTTCACGTGACTGGTAAAATCATTTTTGATTGTATTTGTGATTTCATTAGTAATTGAAGCGTCCCAATCATTGACGTATATTTTTAGTGACAGCATCCCCATCCTCAGTTGGTTTTCCAAGATCTGTAATCTTGTTTTGTGTCATAAATACAAACAATATTAACCCCCATTTGGATTTCGATTGTTACAACTATCATCTGACAGTATTTTTACATTACTCGTCTTTAATCGTCCTTCTTTGTCCTGGAAAATGACAACTTCATCTGGATCTACGCTGGTAAGATTTAGTAAATTATTGATTTCATTTTTGAGCCGATCAAGAGTTGCATATTTGGATAAGTCACCTTTAAAACGTTTTGTGGATAAATCTTCTAATAGTGTTCCAAATTTTGTATAGTAGCTCATTATTTACTATCCTAGATAAAATTATCAACACTAATAAAAATGGCAAAATCGTTGATATTAAACTTTGATACAGAGAGACTAGTGAAGCATAAACATAACAATGAACTTCCTGATTGTCATTATCTTATTGTTGGGCGAACTGGATCGGGGAAAACAAATTTGCTTATGAATTTGCTTCTTGGTGATAATTTTAACTACGACAGAGTTTATATTTACACAATCAATCCACAGCAAGATAAGTATGAGTTATTAAGTGAGTATAATAACAAGCTTCGTGATGATCTTAAAGCTGGTGAAGATTTTTTTTATAATTAGGCAGCCAGAAGATCTTATTCCAGTTAATCAACTTGATGCAGATGAACATAAGATAGTAGTTTTTGATGATATTCCGCTAAACAACATGGAGATGAACAAAATAAGATCATATTCTCACTGTCACGTAACAAACAGTGTAATTCTGTTTATCTCGCTCAAGGATTTTATAATGTTGATAGTCTTATTAGGCGAAATACGGGTTGTTTTTTTTTTTTCCAGGACTGGATAATGTTGACGTTAGAAATATTGCAAGCGAGCAATGCGGTGGCGTGACAAAAGATAAGTTTATTGAACTTTACCGTAATGCTACAAAAGATAAATTTAACTTTTTCTTTTGATAAACTTACAAATGATACAACTAAAATGTTTCGCTGTTGTATTAACACTTACTTACAATAAAGCGTTTCAATTTTATAAAATTTATAATTATAATAATGGACAAACGAGCAAGATACAGACAACACATAGAAGATCTAAAAAAACTTGCTCAATCTCAGGCATCACTTAAGCAAAAAGTACAAGAAGCGCGACGTGGGCAAGTAACTGCTACAGAAACAACAGCTACAATTTTCAAGCCGGTTACTGAAGCATTATTAGGTAAACAACCTGAAACTAAACCACTGTCAGAAGAAGAACTTAAAGCAACTACAGGAAAAAGGTTTGGTTGGAATTGTTAGAGAACAACAGGAAGCAGCTGCTGCAAAAACTTGTTACTAGATCTGATGAAGAAAGAGAAAACTGATTGAGGCACTTACAGCAAATATAGCTGATCCTGCGGCTAGACAAGCAGAAACAGATCGATTGATAAACAATCCGCTGGAACTTGAGCGAAGATTAGCAGAGTTAACAACGCAAGGAATAACAAATATATATAAAAATTTTATCAGGAGACATAAAAGATATCAGAGAGGAGCAACAAAGAGTCGGTGATCTTACTGTAAAGTTTATGGAAGTTGGAGATCAAAGACTTTATTTATACAAAAAACAGCAAATGATGAGATAAAAGTTAGTGAATATAATGATTTTTTAAACAAATAAAATATAAGGCCTATTGATGATATAAGCAAGTGGACTGATGCAGAATATCAAGCATTAATCGCTTAATATGATGTAATATTTAATGACGGAGCTGCTGCTAAAGATGAATTAAACACGGTTACAGAGATTGATAATATGATTCCACTTTATGAAAGAATGAGAAAGGGTGTCATTGCTCTCACGTTTAAAAAAACAGCAGAAAATAGCAGAGCAAAACCTTTTGGTAAAGGGTGGAGTTTTAAAAGAAAATTTGATAAATTCGATAAATCTCGTGTAGAACAAATTATAGAAAAAAAAAAACAGGAACTGGTGTAAAAAGTATTTACTTCAACACTACTGAAATGATAGGTAGATTAATGTTATTAATAGCATCATCAAAGGAAGCTGGGAATGTTAGTGTTGAACTTGATAATGAAATCATTGACATACTTGATCATCTAAGATCGAGTGAATTATTAACATCTGACGAATATGAAACTTTACACCGCGACTTAATCGCGGCGACTTAATTTTGTAAAATGATATAATATTAAAGGAATGCAAACAACATTATTACTAAACTCTAGCGAGTCTACAGAAGATAGCGCAAATTTTTCAGTAAATTATATTCCACCTATAGAACTAGATCCTGCAAAACAATATGAAAATGGATTAATTTCTTGTACTTGCTGGAATGCTATACCTAACGTGAAAAATGATGTTAACGATGAAATGTATTTTACTATGATTACAACATCTCCAAATATCTACAACAAAAAAAATAAAAATTCCGCAAGGAGCTTATAATATTGAAGATCTAAAACAAGACAATCAAAGAGCTCATAACAAAAGCTAAACGGTGTGGCTGATAATTTTGAATTAGCAGCAAATTATAACACATTGCGAACTAGGATAACTTTGAAAAATATAGCAATCAATCTTGAACCAAGAGAAAGAAGTATTGCACAACTGTTAGGATTTACTGAAAAAACTTACACTGCACTTGATCAGCCTATTACATATGACAGTGAACTGCCAGCAAAATATAACAGAAGTAAATACAATATTAGTAAATTGCTCTACTGCTTCTGGCTCTTATACATCAAAAGGTAGCAAAGGTCAAACGATTTACAGTTTCTCACCAGAAGTCCCGCCAGGTTCTCTCATGCAAATAACTCCACGACATATTATATATTATCCTTTAAACGTTGAAGATCAAATATCAAGTATAAGGATGCAGTTGACAGATCAATCAGGAAAACAGTTACATGTTAGTAATGAAATTGTAACTTATTATTTACATCTACGCGAGCAAAAGTAAAAATTATGCAACATCAAATATAATGAAACAAAAAAAAAAAGTTTATCGAAGAAAAATAGTAGGAGGATTTTTTGGAAATATATTCACTAAAGTTATTAAAAATATTCCAGGACTAGCGCGTAAAGTTGCACCAATTGCTATTGACGCGGGTAAAGCTTTTGCAACTGGGGCTGCATCTGCCGCTGGGACTGCGGTGGGACAAAAAATAGCTACAAAACATAAAAGGAGATCCACCGACTGCATCTGAAATAAAACAAGCTATCTCAGAAATCGCTCCAACAAAAGAAACTCAAAAAGCTATGATAACAACAACAAAAAAATTATTATCACCAAAGGGCGAGCAGATCATACAAAAATTAATATCTAAAGTAACAATGCCGCAATAAAATTTTATATAATCTAATAAAATAAAATGTCTACTAAAAATTATCTCGAGTTAACAGAAACTTATGACATCGACAACGATGTGACAGAATTCGAGTTTGTTGAGTACCTTGATGAAAATTCTAACGAACCAAATAAAAACTGGTATTAGAACCTTTAACACCAGAGACGAAGATGTATTTCTACTGCCACATAAGGCTATGTTAGAAGTTCGTGGTCAGATTATGACAGTAGCTAATCCACCTGCTGCAATTGCAGTTGGAGCAGAAGTAGCTCTTATAAATAACGGTTGGAGTTATTCAAAAGTGCTAGATATCAACTGGCTAATCAAACTGTAGAAGATATTTCAAGTCATCTACAAGTTGCAAGTACAATTTTAAATATTATTTCATTTTCCGACGATTACTCGAGATCAACTGCAACTAATATGATGTGGTTTAAAGATACTGGACGGGGTATAGCTGAATCAACAGAATTTTTAAAGAGAGGCGCTATAGTTACATGGAGCTAATGCTGATGAAAATACTGTAATTGTGAGAAATTTTCTCATTGCTAATGCTGCTGCACTAGATATTGTCGCACCTGCTGCAGATGCTAATGCAACGCTACAAGAGTTTCTCATACAGCAGCTATCAATAATATAATTATAAAACCACCAGCTGCAGCTGCAGACGGTACTGCGATGTTAAAAAATTTACTTCTTAACACACTTGATGTGAGAAATCCACGCTATAACGAAGGTTTTGCTAGGCGAAGAAAACTTGCAGCAGGATCACGTCAAATTACAATGATGCTTCCGCTAAGCATGATTTTCGGCTTTTGTCGCGATTATGATAAAGTATTTCGCGGAGTAAAACATACTCTTATTTTTAGATCGAGCAGACCAAACGATTGCTTGTTAGATCTGGAGGGGCTGATGTACAGTTTATCATAAACAAACTTTCTTTGTGGATGCCACGTATATAAACCATCAATCACTAAAATGTCAGAACTAAATAACACGCTTGATAAGCATACAAACAGAATTTACTTTAAGCAGCATAAGGTATATCAGACAGCGGTTCCAAATACTACTGACTACACGTGGAGGGTCACAACAACATCAAGCGAACAACTGCCGAGAAATATCTTTGTCGTATTTCAACAACAAGCTCGACGAGGTAACCAACAACAAAATAATGCAGTATTTGATCACTCTGATGTCAGACGAATATACGCTAGATTAAATTCAAAGCAATATCCAGAACGAGCTATCGAGTGTAATTTTGCTGATGATGTTAATAAAAATATTTCTCGACCGTACATGTACCTGCTTGACGCAATACAAAAATATCAAGATGTTGAAGATGGAACTCAAATATCAGTAGAAGAATTTCGTACGCTTTATCCTATATTTCATTTTGATGTTAGTAAACATAACGAGCGAGCTGTAGACAGCACAGCGGATATTGAAATTACCTGGACACTTGGGGCGGTTCCAGTAGCGCCGTTATACGTATACGCATTAGTGATTAGTGATAGATTTATCACGGTAGATTCTATTGGAGGTAAAATGACAGTTCAAGTTTAATCTACAGTTGTTATATAAAATGGCAAAGTATATTGTAAAAGAAGTGTATTTGACTGATGGCCAAGTTAAAAAATTAGTAGCTGCTACTGCAAAGCGAGAACAGGTATCATTAAAATCAATCCTAATATTTCTGATGGTGTTTTAACAAAATTAATGCTAACAAAAAATCAAGTAAAAAAGTATGATCGTAAAAAAAAAAAAAAAAAAAACTTTTGTTTTAAATTTGAGTGCTGCACAAATGACAGCGATGGCAAAAGAAGGTGGTTTTCTTGGTCCGGCATTATCAGTATTAACTAGTACAATAATACCTAAACTTTTGCCGGTGTTGGGAACATTAGGATAGCAGCAGCGTCTGGAGCAATATCTGGCGCAACGAAGAAAGCAGTCGATGGTAATGGTATCATTCGTGGAAGTGGAATAAAAAAATTGTAAATTTTATGTAATTATTTTTTTATAATGCCACAAAAGAAAAAGAAATCACCAACAACAAAAAAAAAAGAAAGTAATAAAAACAAAATCACCAACACCAAAGTGCAAATGCATATGCAATCAAACAAAACAAGGAGGAATTATTCCGTTCGCTCCACTTTTGGCGGGACTAGCGGGAAGTCTGCTGCCAAATCTTTTAGGAATCGGACGTGGTCTAACATTACCAGGAACTCGTCGACCCCGTTGAGTAATTTTGATATCATTGATAAGTTAAAAGCGGTTCCTGGATTTCACGGAGTTTATTCTAAAGATGAGCTCTCAGCAATAAAATCACCATCTGCTGTAAGTTCATGTGTTATTAATATACAAGATTTTAATGACGGATCTGGTACGCATTGGGTAGCAGTTTATAATAATAATTATTTTGACTCGTTTGGACTTCCTCCAAGCGATGTAATAAAAAAGTATATGAAAAAAAAATTTACAAAAGTATATTATTCGTCAAATCAACTCCAACCTGTTGGAACGTCTGCTTGTGGATATTATTGTATTATGTTTATCCGACAGATGAGCAGAAATCTTAATTTTTTAAAATTTATTTTACAGTTTGATAAGCAACCTTCTCACGCTAATGATGAGATCGCAATTAATTTTATCTAAACTTATAAGTATAATAATGTCAACATACTGTCTCAAGTGTAAAACTAAAACAGAAGGTATTAATGAAACAACAGAAAAAACAAAAAACAACAGGATAATATTAAAAAGTATTTGTGCAATCTGTGGAAAAAGAAAAAATACATTTTTAAAGAAAACGTCCCCAGCGATAGTATCTCCAGCGACGTCGCTAGGATCTGGTTATCCTAATATTATTTTTAGTCGTCGACTAAAAATATAGAATGATATGCAACTGTGATTCTGACAGAGATTTGTGTATTGAGCAAAATAAAATTGTCGCATACTGTCAATGTTGTAACAACAGAGAAATAATAGGGTCAGGTATAGATATACATACATAAACTAATTGGAAAATTACCAAAACCAAAAGGCGGTTGGACATTGCCAGGGCATCGGTATACTGGTCCATGGAATCCGCTAGATCAACAACTAGATGAAAACGACAATCCATTGCCAGGACAAGAGCCTTACAATCAAGTGGATGCAATAGCAATGCGTCATGATATCTGTTATCGTGATCATGAAAACTCAAAATTAGATTGTGATAAAGTAATGTTAGACGAATTACGTGATATGAAGCCAACAAATCTACGAGAACGTTTTGATAGAAAATTTGTTCAGGGAATAATTGGAGCAAAATATAAACTTGGACTCGGAGAGTCTCGTCAATCACCTCACGATCGGGGAAATAAAGTATATGATGATCTTGCAGTCGAACTACACAGACCTAAAAAAAAAAGTTCCAACGACGTAAAGTTGTCGCTAATGGTGTAGATGATATCTGGGCAATAGATTTGGTGGATGTATCCAATCTAGCTCAGTTTAACGTTGGCGCTGATGGCGCTCCAAAAAGGTATTTGTTTAATGTTATAGATGTTTTTAGCAAATACGCTTTCAGTATACCTGTTTCAGATAAGACAGGAACTTCATGACCGATGCGCTAAAGCAGATAATAACGAGTACAGAAAGAAAACCAAACAAAATCTGGACTGATCATGGATCTGAGTTTTTTAACAAAAAGTTTGAACAGTTTCTAGAACAAAATAATAATATAAAAAGGTATGTTACAGGAAATGAGGGTAAAAGCGTTGTTGTTGAGAGATTTAATCGCACGCTAAACGAGAAAATACACACAAACATATGACAGCTAAAAAACACCAACAGGTACATCGATGACCTTTCTCAAATCGTAAGCGAATATAATAACACGAAACATCGAACCATCAAAATGACACCTAAAAAAAGCTGTTAAAAATCCAATATTAGCAAATGAAAACATGTACCGCAGACATAAATTTAAGGTTGGTGATAAAGTTAGAATTTCTTTGATGAAAAAGTATTTGCAAAAGGATTTACTCCGAACTGGAGCGAAGAAGTTTTTGTAATGATAAGGTACTTTTAACAGTACCTGTAACGTACGTTTTTTAAAGATCTGGCAGGGGAACCGATTGTAGGTAGTTTTTATGAACAAGAACTACAGAAAACTGAGCAGGATGTTTTTGTTATCGAGAAAGTGATTAGAAAAAAAGGGGATAAAAGTTTAGTCAAATGGCGTGGGTATAGTGATAAATTTAACAGTTGGATCCCAACCAAGCAGATTATGATATAATGCTATTATAAATTAACTCATACTTTTGTTTGACAGATTTACATTTTACTGGTTTACATAATGATATTAGATACTGCTTACGATCGTTAGAGATCGTCATTAGATTAAAAATCTTGACAAATATGAAATCAAATTTAATATTTTTCTGTCGGCCTGGAATCTTGATATTTAAAAAAGGTTTGATTAACTGCCAGAACAGTTGTTGTTCGGCAACGGTAAAATAACAAATTAATTAGCTGCTTAGCAATGTGATACTTGACATTATACCGTTTAGTTGTTGATCTGCTGTAATTAGATCTGTCAGCAACAGTGACTATTTCACCATCATCAGATTCATTGTTATATAAAATATCATCTTCGCTATAACCAACAGATTTGTCTATAAAATCTTTGGAAAATGTAATACTATGTATAACATCATCACTGACGACCTTATCACTGACGACCTTATCACTAGTATCTTCTTCGTAGAGTTCAGCGAGTCGTTTCATCAAGTCCATTATTATAATATATTTTTATCTAATTTATTATTATATAAGATGACCGATGAGATAAAATATATCACCAAAAAGTTAATATAGTAAATTATAACGAACTAGCTGAAGCGGTAAGAAAATGTTTGTTGGGTTATAGTGTTGATGTTATTGTAATGCAAGGTGATTCTCATAAAATATTACTAACAGAAGCAGAAAAAAGATAAAATTAATGAAAATGCAGTAACAACGTTAAAATTTAATCACGATGATATCATAGCATTTGCTCATCATTGCTTGACTAAAACCGAGCTATCAAATATCATATCTAAAACCAATCCTAGCATCGTATTCTCTTGAAAAAGTTGATTTTGTTGCTCCATCAGCTATAATTTTTACGACTGCGGGATTTATCTTATAATATTTCGCCGCAGCTGAAATCGATTTGAATTCGATCTCCTCATCCGTTTCGAGGTTTTTTGAAATAACAGGTTTTATTGGGCATCTAAAATTAATACCATTACTATTTTTTCCTTTTCTCACATTTTCCTGTTGTGTTACTATCTCTAAATTTTCCAATCGATTGTCAGTCTTTATATTATTGATGTGATTAATAACAAGACCATTGGGTATAGATCCATTGAACACCTCATAAACAAACCTATGACCAAGATAACGAACTTGATTTGTTGATGTTCCTCTAACAGTTACCCTGATATATCCCATATTGCTAATATTACTAAGAACTTTTTTAGTTTTTTCTATTTCTAATAATACCGCGATCGTTAGCCTCGTATAAATCAAATACTGGGTGCGGCTGAAACTCATCTTGTAAGGATAAATTTTCAATATTATCATCAGTGACTTTACCATTATAATGATATACACGCTGTCCCTCTGGAATATCATCGCAGAACAACGTGTAAATAAAATCTTTTTCTAAATATTGCAATCCTCTCGGCATTATCTCCCTTTACACTAATATTATAACCCGCTGACGTTAATTTGCCAACAGGTATTCTAGTTTTAATGTTAATAACCGAACCAATTACATTTCCAGCGTATAAGTTATACTTTGGGTGAATTTGATAAATCTCTTGCTCACGTGCGCTTGTCAGATTTACTGTCATTATATTATAGGTAATATTTTTTATCTCTAATTGATTTTTAGCGCATGCGCAGTGTGAGATAAAGTTATATTTTGGGTGAACTTGATATGCTTCTTGCTCACATGTGTTTGTTAGATTTGCTGTCATTATATTATAGGTGATATTTTTTATCTCTAATTGATTTTAGCGCATGCGCACAAACTTGATATGAAAAAATGTTAGATTTGCTGTCAAATTTAGATATTTTTTATCTCTAATTTCGCGCACGCGCAGTGTGAAAAAAATTATCAAATACATATAATAAAAAATGTTAAAATTGCGTGATATAGCTAAGAAGCTTTATGGGAGAACCTAATAAAATAGCGACTGCTTTTGCAGGTTTTGATAATAGTCATCAGTTTGATAATCAAATTGTTTTAGTAAATTTTACTGCAACTAATCTTTACCACCTATTACAGACAATTGTAAAACGTGAGCTCGAAAAACACAAAAGTATCTAGATTATTTGTGCAATATCATGTTATATTTTCAAAGTTAGTTATAACGGAAGAATTAACTAACAAGGAAATTGCAGAACCTTATATTGAACGCAAAATCAAGACGTGTTTTGCTTGGGACTGATCTGTTATCACTATCTGATGAAATACACCAAGAAATTGGAAAAAAAATAGAGGAAATTTAGTCAATTAGGTTCGGGTTGGAAGTTTTGAAATGATCAAAGGAATATTGTTTCACACGATGAAATATAATGTATTACGAGGTAGTTCATACGTCGACCTGCCACCAAAAATAAAAAGTAAAAGATGTTGTATAACATCAAAAACGTAGATAACAAATGTTTCCAATGGGCTGTTCTTTCCGCACTATTTCCAGCAGAAAAAAACGCTACTCGTGTTGAAAGGTATATCAGTCATGTGTCTAGATTAAATTTTAAAGATATTTAACTTCCCAGTGGCAGAAAATCAAATACCAAAATTTGAAAAGCAGAATAATGTTTCAATTAACGTTTTCGGACTAGATGAAAAGGAGGACGTATATCCGAGATATATTTCAGAAAAAGCTTCACAATCAACTATAAATTTACTGTACTACAAAAATCATTATGTTTGGATTAAAAAACTTTAACGGACTAGTTGGTAGACAGTACAATAAGGATAAGAACAAAAAGTTCTTTTGTTACCGCTGCTTGCATGGCTGTACAAGCAATGAAACATTACAAAAGCATTTGCAGTACTGTAGTGATGTGCAAAGAATAACAATGCCATCTAAAAAAGATAGTGTGTTACAGTTTGTCCATCATAATCACAAACTAAAAATTCCTTTCGTCATATACGCTGATTTCGAATGCCTACTTCAACCTGTACTTGGTGTAGAAAATAATCCTAATCAATCATCGAGTACAAGAAAAGTTCAAAATCATGTCAAAATGGGTGTGGAGTAGCGTATAAGGTAGTTTGTTGTACTGATTCTAGATTATCTAAATCAATCAAATTATATCGTGGTAAAAATCCAGCTGTTTGGCTTCTCAAGCAGTTGATTAACGAAGTTGATAATATATATTTACTCATTTGAAAAAAGTAACGCCAATGTTAAAATTAACACCTCAACAAGAATCCGCTCACGAGCAAGCAGAAATTTGTCATATTTGTGAAAAAGCTTTTGACGATGATAAAAAAAGTACATGACCATTGTCATTTGACTGGACAGTATCGTGGAGCGGCTCATAATCAGTGTAATTTAAAATTTCATGCTCCAGATTTTATTCCGGTTATTCTTCACAATTTTCGAGGATATGATAGCCATATTATAGTAGAAGCTTTTGGTGATCCTGAGATAAAAGCTCGTCTAAAACTCGATAACATCATCAAATGCATCCCAAATAATTTTGAAAAGTACATGTCAGTTACGCTAGGTAAATTGCGTTTTATTGACAGCCTGCAGTTTATGGCAGCCTCGTTAGATGAGCTAGTAAAAGGTTGTAGTAAATTTGATAACCTAAAGACTGTTTTGGAGATAAATTTAATCTACTAGCTAAAAAGGAGTTTTTCCATACGAATACCTCGACGATTGGAGTAAATTTGATGAAATATCTTTACCTGACAAAGACAAATTTTACTCACAACTTAAAAAATGAAAATATAACTGATGACGAGTACAGGTATGCACAAGATATCTGGAAAGAGTTTGATTGTGAGACTTTTGGTGATTATCATGATTTATACCTGAAAACTGACGTGTTATTATTAGCAGATGTTTTTGAAAGTTTTCGTGAAGTGAGTCCATAATTATTATGGACTAGATCCTTGCTGGTATTATTCTGCCCCCCTGGGTTGTCATGGGATGCTTTGCTAAAGTTTAGTAAGGTAAGGTTAGAAAAACTCACAGATGATGATATGTTCAATGTTATTGAAAAAGGTATCCGAGTGGTATTAGCGTGATAACACAAAAAAATATGCTGAAGCAAACAACAAATACCTGAAACAGTATAACCCTGACCTTCCTTCGAAGTATATAATTTATCTAGATTGTAATAATCTTTACGGTGGTTCGATGGCAGAACCAATGCCTATTGGTGGATTTCATTGGATCACGGTTGATCGATTTCTATCAGAGACAGAAAAAAAAGATACCTGACGATGTTTCCTATTTCGTTGAAGTTGATCTTGATTATCCAAATTCGCTACACAAATTACATAACGATTACCCTTTCTGTGCGGAATCGATGGTTATAGATAATATATTTTGTTATCAAAAGAACAACAAGCGTTAGCATCACCAAGGCAAACAATTCCATGGTCAAGAAACTAGTACCAAATTTACTTGATAAGAAAAATTATGTTTTGCATTACAAAGTTTTAAAACAAGCAGTCGATGCTGGTCTTGTGTTGAGAAAAGTTCATCGTGTACTAAAATTTAATCATTCGCCGTGGATGAGAGGTTATATTAACTCCAACACTTCAAGAAGAGCTGCAGCGAAAACAGAGTTTGAGAAAAACTTCTTTAAACTGATGAACAATTCCGTTTTTTGGTAAGACGATGGAGAATATTAGGAACGTGTAAATATTGAAATAGTTAATGATGTCAATCGCAGAAACAAACTTGTGTCAGACGATGATTTTGTGAGCATGAAAATATTTAATGAAAATCTTGTTGCGATACAAAGAAGAAAAACAAATCTAAAACTAAACAAGCCGATCTATGTTGGAGCTGCAGTGTTAGATTTATCAAAGTGGATGATGTACATTTTCATTACACTTTTGTTAAAATCAGTGGCCGGCTAGTAATTATTGTTTACTGATACTGATTCACTCGTGTATGAAATTTGAATGTGAGGACATCTATCAGGACATGTACAATAATCGACATCTGTTTGATCTTTCCGATTATCCACGTGACAGTAAATTTCATGACGACACAAATAAAAAGGTTATTGGTAAGTTTAAAGATGAAATGAACTCGAGCGCTATCAAATACTTTTATCGGATTACGTAGTAAAATGTATGCCGTATTGTTAGATAATAATAAAATAACGAAAAAAGCCAAAGGTCTGCCTCGTAATTTTGTTAAAAAGTTTATGAAATTTGATGACTACAAGGTATGCGCTTGATGGTGGTGTTAGTTTTATGAGAGCTATGGCAATTCGAACTATCATCATAAACTCGAAACAGATGTCATTATCAAACGTGGATTGTATATTTTGATGACAAACGCTATTGTGAAAATGGGGTAGATACATTTGCCCTTGGGTATTGTTTGATGATAGATCTATACTCGACATTTATCTTTTCCAACTGAAATTTTATCTAAACTTATAAAATAATGTTTGAAAATTTGACAATGACAAATAGCTACAATAGTAACATCAATATCTAATGATGGACGGTAAACAATTTGACAGTTGAATTTAATAATGAAACATCAGGTATATGTTTTAATGGAACATTGTGACAAGTTAAAACTTTCGCTCATCAGATCTGATAACAGCATGTATTATTATCAATTATCTCGAACAATTGTATCAAAAGTTGCTAGCGGAATTTTAAAAACTTTTCACAGCCCCATTAGCCAACAAAACTATACTAAACTCACAATTGATCTCGATCGGTCAAAGGTAATATATTTTATCAACAAAAAATATCCTCTAAACAAACCAGAAATGAAAAACTGTTTGAGTCCCGTCGCTTGTAGTGGTAAAGTAAAAAATTTAGTACCTATAGTCGTGAGACAAACCCAGTGAAATATTTTTAATATCAACAGTTGAAAACATTAATCATTGGTAACGAGATATAAAATAATATCATTTTCATTCAAATGCTAGTTTAATTTCCACCTTGTTAACTGAAACTGTCTAAAACACAGTTTCATTTTCATCCTGTGATCTTGTCTTAAAAACCCGTTTGCCGTCTTTAGAATAATTGTATTCCACACATGCGCTGTTCTAACAAATTAGTCACCTCTGTGTAAAGAGCTTATCACATTCCAACACCTGTTTTTTTGTTTGGTTACAAAATCCCCCCCCCCCCCCCCCCCCCGACCCTACCAACAAAAAGTATAGTAAAAAAAAGAGGATGGGGGAGGGTAGTCAAAACCCTGTTTTTATTTTGGAAAAAAAAAAAGTGGGGTGGGGGATAATTTAGGACAAAGGATAAATTTATAGATTGTTTGGATAAAAAAAAAACAAAGTGAGTTGAAACCTGGTTTTCGCATAACTATTCTCCTCCCCTGGCCACACTTTCAGTGATATAATACTTATCGCTATTGCTAACAACCACAGCTGGAGTTCCGAAACCAGGAAGGAAAAGGAATCATACTGGATACGCCGCCTTAGAACATTGAAACCAAGCGGTCTAAACCAAGAAGACTAGAAAATGAAAACTATGCACTAGTAGAATTTAACATTTTCTAAATCTTCTTATTATCCTTCAATTTTTACTATAAGAATAACCGGTATAGAATCAAATATCCGGGATATAATCTGCGTTACATATGTACACAAAGTAAAAATAGATGTCGCTTTGGCTTGTAGACTTTTAGGGAATTATACAACGTTTTCAGTTTCCGCAACTAGTCTATACAAGCTGGTTGTATTTATAGTTTTAGCACATGTGAAGACAGAAATGTAGAGGTTTACAAACACAACGTTTTTTTGTTTTTTTTTTTGTCGTAACTATGTTTTGTATTTGCCTTTGAAAAAGACTCAGTCAGTGTCTTTTTGTGTGTTCTCCGGAACAAACAAAGATGTCATCCACCAGAAACCATCTGACTCCAAAAGGATAGTAAAGGAAACGATTGTCTTCTCGTTCAACCAAACATTGGGACATTTCTCCGTTCTGTCCAAAGCTCCGCCCACTCATTCAAACCGCCTCGAAAGACGTAGTTGCTACCGTGTGAGAAAGCTATCTGAATGTTTTGAAAGGACGATACCTTTGTCTCAACATCAGAAAGAATGCTTAGCCAAGTATATACAAGTTCTTCGTCAAATGGTTCAAAAGAAAATGACCATCTGTCTAAATAAAAATATGTTAGTGCAACGTGAATGATTTGTACACATGTTGTTAACACCCTTGATGAAAGCAGCATTTGAAAAAAATGATTACAGGACTTGTTACTGGAGCTGCTTTAGAATGGATAGTTTATAGCTTAAAAAAAATGATCAAGATGATAATAGGGACCTATAGGGTTAAAACATCTCATGCATGACCTTTGGAATCTGATGGAAAGACGAAAATGACTTTGTGCCTTATAAACGATAGATGTAATTCTATCTCTCACAAGAACAACATCCCCTAATTAACCTACAAATCCTCATTTGACCGAGATGTCTGAGTTACAACACGAATTGCAATCGTTGATGGATCTCAGCTATTTGTCAGGGGTGGGGATCACAACGTTATGGTTAAGTGTTTCACCAGAAAACTTTAAACGAAACAGCTCGAACGACCCGGATGAAAAATTCATCACCACCACCACCCCTAGTGACCAAGAAAGACATAGCCAAACGGATATCTGAAGAAGAAGCACGAGAAGTCTTTCTAACACCATCAGCAGCTCCCATCCCTAGCTAAAAGATGATGTTCACTCTACCTTCGACAGCAATGAACAAGAAAGCAAGAAGAAAACCATCTCATTACCACCCTCACCACCGCTACCTTCGAGTTCTACTCCCCTTGCACGTCGGACACGTAAAGCCGTCTCCAAGCCACCACCTCGACTCAGCCAAAGTAGTATCCGTGAAGAGTGGTGACTTATTAAAATGAATATTGACGTGATTCAGCTTTTACAGCGATATATATATATATATATATATATATATATATATATATATATATATATATATATATATATATATATATATATATATATATATATATATATACTGCGACACTCATACATACTGTGTAATACGGAGGAGTTGGGAAAATGTATCGTGCTGTGAAAACCCGACTTAAACGAAGTGTATGTTGACCTCAGGAGCAACGATAGTTGCAAGAACAAGCCATCTACACCTTACATAAACCCATTCGAAGAAAATTTACTAGAAACAGCACCCGAGTGGATGACATAGAATATCAATGGCAAGCCGATTTAGCCGAAGTCTCTTATTTGGTCACCTACTATCTTGGCTAGAAATATTTGTTTTGTGTCATCGACGTCGATTCCAAATTTTCCTCGGTCGTACCATTGACTTCCAATTCGAGCAATGAGTGAGTTCTCTAAAACTAGTGTTGAAACAAAATACTCATCACCCTCTTCGATGGCAAACCGACAAAAACACCGGATATTTTTACCAAGCTTTTCAGAAAAAATCGAAAAACGAGACAATGATTCTTTTACCACCAAGAATCCCGAAACCACAGACAGAATCGTGGAACGTCTTCAGCGTACCTTCGAAGAATTAATGGGAAAATAATTTTCACACTCTCAAGTACATAGACTCCATACCGCACCTTGTCAAGGTGCATAACCAATTTTACTAACGAGGCATCGGATGCTCAGAAGAGAATCCCGACAACGAAGTTACCGTCTTTTAACGCCTGTTTTGGTACGTCCCCAACTGTAGCTGTCCCCATGAATGGTGAAATATTGACGACGGAAGATTTCGTGCGTATTGGCAACACTAAACGCACTTTCGAAAAAAGATTCGACAGGCGTTATACCTTGATTTCTTTCATAGGAATATGGAAAGACTGTGTAAATATATGAAAATTATATACTAGGTTGTCATACGAGTGTGTCTGCTACGACCGAGCTCATATAGCACCGACTCAGTGCCATCATTTTTTTGGTGATGCGAGCTTAGTCGTGACGGTATATGGGTTAGTGCATGAAGGCAAGGCGACGGGTGCCTTTTACTCGCGGACCTGGGTTCAAAACTCCGTAGAGTACGAATTTAATTTTTTTAACCTGTATGATAGTATCGTTTGTATTAAACTATATATATATATATATATATATATATATATATATATATATATATATATATATATATATATATATATATATATGGTACATTTACAGTATACTAGATATATAGCATTTCCACAGTAGACTAGATATCTGGTATTATTGCAGTAGATTAAATACATGGTATTATTGCAGTAGACTAAATACATGGTGTTATTGCAGTAGACTAAATACATGGTATTATTGCAGTAGACTAAATACATGGTATTATTGCAGTAGACTAAATACATGGTATTATTGCAGTAGACTAAATACATGGTATTATTGCAGTAGACTAAATACATGGTATTATTGCAGTAGACTAAATACATGGTATTATAGCGGTTTATTATACAGATATTGAGAGCAGTGTAACGAGGCGGAATTAAGAAAGTTCGAATATGTGTTGTTAGTCATTAATTTGTAGCAGCGTAGATTTTTTTAATTCTCGTCAAGTTCGATCTCTCACTTGACATCAAAGACATGGATCTGATTCTTGATTATTCAATGTCGGCTTACGAACAGACCTCTAGTGTCACGTGGAGACATGACAGTACATCTTTAAAAATCTGTCTGTGGCCAGATTCTAGATTCTCTGAAATCCTTTAGCAAAAAATATATTTTCAATAAAACAGTCATTTTGATCCGAATCATTTCAATAACTGAAATCTTCATGATCTGAGGTGAAATCGAGTGTGACGGCATCCGGCATCGAAAAACACATACCTTGATCTCTCGTTGTAAAGTATGTTGATAAATCGGATTCTACCTTATGCATATTGTACTGTCAAACTAGTTTTCGTGATGCATTATATGCTGGCAGATCAGAGTGTTCACTGTGATTTGTGTAATGGCAGATAAGAATGTACACTATTCATTTTGTGCTGTGAAATCAGACCACACTATGCATAGAGTTCTGGCAGATCAGATACTACACAATACATAGTGTGCAGGCAGATCAGAGTCTACACAGTGCATAATGTGCTGGCATATCAGATACTACACTATGGCATAGTGTGCTGGTAGATTAGATACTACAAGATGCATAATGTGCTGGCAGATCAGATGAGAATGTACACTGTTCATTTTGTGCTGTGAAATCAGACTACACTATACATAGTGTGCTGGCAGATCAGATACTACACAATACATAGTGTGCTGGCAGATCAGAGTCTACACAGTTCATAATGTGCTGGCATATCAGATACTACACTATGTCATAGTGTGCTGGCAGATTAGATACTACACTTTGCATAGTGTGCTGGCAGATCAGATAAGAATGTACACTATTCCTTGTGTACTGTGAAATCAGACTACACTATGCATAATGTGCTGGCAGGTCATATACTACAAGGTGCATAGTGTGCTGGCAGATCAAATATTACATTATGCATAGTGTACTAGCATGTCAAATACTACTCTATGCATAGTGTGCTGGAAGATCAGATACTCCACTATGCAAAGTGCTGGTAGATAAGAGTTTACAATGTGCATATTAAGCTGGCAATTCAAAGTCTACACTATGTATAGTGTGCTGGTAGATAGGATACAACACTATGCAATGTGTGCCGGCATATCTGAGTCTGCATATTACATTGTGTGCTAGCAGATCTTAGTCTACAATATTCAGTTTAAGTCATTCGAATGAACAAAACAGACCATAATTGGCGGTCTCATTGTGCAATTGCATACCTTGGTATATTTTCTTCACAGTGCTGTGAGCGTTACAAACATCTGGTAACTTATAACATTCTCTCCTCATGCAACACAAAACGAAATAGAGAAAGAGCGTGACGACATACAATAAACACAACAATAGATGCATATCAGAGAAATGGAGAGATGCTTGGCTATCATAACTGATATAATGTTTTAAGCAATTAATGGAATAAAAAATATGTGCTTTTCAAGTGTTTTTGCCTTTGGGTGCCTCATAAAGAACAATGAACAAAGAAATGCCTAATGTTTTCCTTTTATCACAGGTTTAGTAAAATGGAAATGTACAAAGATCAGCTGATAAGACTTATACAACCGTGTCGAGGAGTCTTTTTAGTATAGTCTCTTCTCAGTGATCAGCGTCCTATCTCAACAGTAGTAATATGTGGCTATTGAGCCTTAAAGAGGAATTAGCATTATTTTTTTTATTTTGTGTAGTGGGGAACACTTGGAGGCAGTAAGAAAAATCTTATGCTATTGTTATTATAATGCCAGATGGTAACTCCCTTACAACGGGTGAACTCAACTGGGGTGGGTGGGTGAAGTGAAATAGTAACAGTGCTGCAGCTGACCTCATAAGAAGCCTCGGCATATATATGTATGGAAAATCCTATGTTACATTTGTCTATTGCCTTAATATCCTGGAGTCTAGGTTTCAAACCTGAATTTTCAACATACACATAACCAAGAAAAAAAAAAGAAACACATTTTTGGCAATAGTAAAAGAGTATATATTCTAGGCATGCGATTGGTCCTAAAAAGGGACGTAAGGTTTTTTAACCAATGTTACGTATCGGCTCGTTCAAAGTAACATAAAAGAAAGAATGAAGACAACAAGCTTTGTAACTTTAATAAAAAAATAATTTATTTTCCTAGAAAACATGAAAGAATGTAAATATGTTTAAACAAGGCTTACGGTTTACAGAAATGATCCAAATTGTTTGTTCAAAATAGAAACATAAGTCCTGTGAAAAGTTCTAAACACAGTCTGAAGTGTTTGAAGTTCCGGTAAAATATGGAGGATGACCACGTCAGACGAAGGTTAACAGAAAATTCCAGAATTTACACAATAAAGCACATTTAGTGTTGTCCCGTTCCAATTTTGAATATTTTCTGGAAAACGTCTTTATCTAAATCAGTAATGTTTTTTTCCAGGAAAACAATTATTCATAAAAACGATGTAAAAATAGCTCCTCTAACAAGACATATTGTTCTACGTAGACATACAAACAGACAACTTCTTCTAGCACAAAAATACTTTTTCTAAAGTTTTCGAAGTTGTATAACTGACTTTACGACTCTGCGACTGTGTATGACTCAATTACGACTGTCTATCGGTGACTGTCTTTCCGTGACTGTGTACGACTTACAAAAATCTCAAATATATAAATGAAGCTAATGCGTTCTTTGAATTGCACGTACACGAGGACACATACAATTTCGTAATACCTATATACATTATGAAACCCTGACCCAGTATCAACCAATCGATTTCATAGCTATTCATGAATGTGTACTTGTAATGAATTTGTTGCCAATCGTTTTCATAGCTATTCATGAATGTTTACTTGCAATGAATTTATCATACACAGCACGTACTCACATGAGTCGTATCTACGACTCGAGTAAACACTTTCTTCAAAAACATATTAGACTGATATTATTATAATTATATTAATAATTACGTTTAATGAAATAAAAATGAAATTTAAAAAATTTACACAGAATTGTTTCCTTATCACACACAATTAAGCTACAGGGTCGTAGCACCAAACTGAGTTAACATACAGTGCATCTTGCCGATCTTCGTCTCTTTCTCAAATTTCGTCACACAAGGGTTCCGTACAGTAAGACTTCTTATGACAGCCTTGCCTCTCTACGTGAATTCTTATCTTCCAAAGAGCTCTGTCCGTCATCCTGGCGATAGCGCATGATAATTTCACATACATTAGATAGTTCGGGTTCAACAGCATCTCCGATATGAAAGTAAATGCCTCCATGCTAGCTAACGGGTTCGGACTCTCCAATGGTCAACATTCTATGGGTCTTGATCATAGTTAACAAGAGATAAAGCAAATGAGACGAGTCACTGGCATTTATAGTCTATCACCAGATAGAAATGTTTAAAATGTTTCACCAATCCAAAATCGTGTTACAAAATTCAGGCAGAATCAGAAGAGAGCGTCGAGTGACGTCAAATGTAGTATATTGGTGTGCAGCGTTCGTGCGCAGGAAATCGACGAGACATGGTTTGAATATGACTAAAACTAGGAAGACAATGTATTAGAGAGTTTTTGGAGCATCTACGGTGAAATCAAAATGTGATGGTATGACGACTAGAAAAGCCTCGGCTATTTTTCCAGAAAAAGATTATTTTAATTTAGCAGATTTTCTCTCATCTTCCGGCACCAGTACCTTCACCGCCTACACTTTCATTACAATATTAGAAAAGAAGCAGAACAAGTCTTTTTGATTCAAAATGAGCAAGAAGATGAAAGAAGAAAACGAAACGAAGAGAATAAAAAAGAGCGAAGAAGCAGGACATAAGAATAGCGTTTTTAACTTGAACTAGGAGTCAAGAACTCCAGCCCACCCATCACTGCAAACTACGCAACCTACCACTGTAATACTATCAGCAGTAGTGACTACCAACGCATCGACAGGAGCAGAAGATGAAGTAGGACTTGATAGTGGTAAGGGCTTGAGACAGTTAAAGCCATCAAGCCATCATGTCAAGTGCACGAGTTTGTGATTTGGTCGTGTTAATGGCTTGAGAGAGTTAAAGCCATCATGTCAAGTCCATCATTTTGTGATTTGGTCGTGTTAATGGCTTGAGAGAGTTAAAGCCATCATGACAAGTCCACGAGTTTGTGATTTGGTCGTGTGTGGTAATGGCTTGAGAGAGTTAAATCCATCATGTCAAGTCCACGAGTTTGTGATTTGGTCGTGGTGAGGGCTTGAGACAGTTAAAGCCATCATGTCAAGTCCATGAGATTATGACTTAATCGTGTTAATGGCTTGAGAGAGTTAAAGCCATCATGACAAGTCCACGAGTTTGTGATTGGTCGTGGTGAGGGCTTGAGACAGTTAACGCCATCATGTCAAGTCCAAGAGTTTGCGATTTGGTCATCGTAAGGGCTTGTGACAGTTAAAGCCATCATGTCAAGTCCATGAGTTTGTGATTTGGTCGTGGTAATGGTTTGAGAGAGTTAAAGCCATCATGTCAAGTCCATGAGTTTGTGATTTGGTCGTGGTAAGAGCTTGTGACAGTTAAAGCCATCATGTCATGTCCACGAGTTTGTGATTTGGTCGTGGTAATGGCTTGAGAGAGTTAAAGCCATCATGTCAAGTCCATGAGTTTGTGATTTGGTCGTGGTAAGAGCTTGTGACAGTTAAAGCCATCATGTCAAGTCCATGAGTTTGTGATTTGGTCGTGGAAAGGGCTTGTGACAGTTAAAGCCCTCATGTCATGTCCACGAGTTTGTGATTTGGTCGTGGTAATGGCTTGAGAGAGTTAAAGCCATCATGTCAAGTCCACGAGTTTGTGTTTTGGTCGTGATAAGGGTGTGACAGTTAAAGCCATCATGTCAAGTCCACGAGTTTGTGATTTGGTAGTGATAAGGGTGTGACAGTTAAAGCCATCATGTCAAGTCCACGAGTGTGTGATTTGGTCGTGATAAGGGTGTGACAGTTAAAGCCATCATGTCAAGTCCACGAGTGTGTGATTTGGTTGTGATAAGGGTGTGACAGTTAAAGCGATCATGTGAAGTCCACGAGTTTGTGATTTGGTAGTGTTAATGGCTTGAGAGAGTTAAATACATCATGTCAAGTCCATGGGTTTGTGATTTGGTCGTGGTAAGGTCTTGTGACAGTTAAAGCCATCATGTCAAGTCCATCAGTTTGTGATTTGTTCGTGGTAATGGATTGAGAGAGTTAAAGCCATCATGTCAAGTCCATGAGTTTGTGATTGGGTCGTGGTAAGGGCTTGAGAGGGTTAATGCCATCATGTCAAGTCCATGAATTTGTGATTTGCTCGTGGTAATGGCTTGAGAGAGTTAAAGCCATCATGTCAAGTCTACGAGTTTGTGATTTGGTCGTGGTAATGGTTTGAGAGAGTTAAAGCCATCATGTCAAGTCCATGAATTTGTGATTTGGTCGTGGTAATGGCTTGAGAGAGTTAAAGCCATCATGTCAAGTCCATGAGTTTGTGATTTGCTCGTGGCGAGGGCTTGAGAGAGTTAAAGCTTATCATGCCAGGTCCACGAATTTGTCAAAAGAATAAACTCCCAACTGTCGTTTTCAGGGCCATCGATCTCTCTAGGAAAGAGATACTAATCTGAGATTACCAAATCAATTAAGTCTTAAATCCCGTCATATTTGAAAGGTGTGCACATGTCAGTTCATGTGTGTTTATCCATAGTATAAACAACTCAATACAAAATGACAACAACGTTTTATTTTGTGCATATTCTCTTTTTTCATCAAAATTAGCATTTCACAATATGTCACAAAAGTCTATATGCTTCCTCTTTCATTATCTGTCTCTCCCTTTGAATTTCTTTACTAACATGCATTTTCCTCATCTTCTGTTTCTTCTCGTGGCCTGGATTTTCTCCTCCTCCTCGTCTTCCTCGTGCTTCTATTTTTGTTTGGTTTTCTCATTCTTAGGGCACTCTGAAGACTTTTGTATGTTTTCAACTTTATAATAACAATGTCATATCAGATATATTAATCAAATAAAACTAGTAATCTTAATCAATTCTGCAAAGATTAATTATCTATCGTATAATTGTGTCTAAATTGTTTCAGATTCTTATAAAATATAACTTGTTTTGAAAATAAATAATTTTGTATTTCACTTGCTTCCCATGCTTGCTATGTAATAATAAAACAACTGAATGCAACCTCTAGTCGATATCAAAACTAAAGAACATCGATCTGACAATAGTAAGTCAGTCACTTATACATACATACATACATACATACATACATACATACATACATACATACATACATACATACATACATACATACATACATACATACATACATACATACATACATACATACATACATACATACATACATACATACATACACACATACATACATACATACATAGATGCACGCACGCACGCACGCACACACACACTCACACACCTACATACATACATACATACATACATACATACATACATACATACATACATACATACATACATACATACATACATACATACATACATACATACATACATACATACATACATACATACATACATACATACATACATACATACAAACAGACAGACAGACATGTAGCAACTTATAACATTCTCTCCTGCATGCTATACGTAATGAAAGAAAAAAGCAGCATACAAGAAACTTGAATAAAGGGAGAGATAGATTTGGTTTATGTTCAAATCGTGCGTGTGTACGTGTGCGTGTTTATATCTGTTACATTACCATTAATCCATACAAATGACTTTATTCACTTTGAACAAAGAGAAGCAGTTTTCACGTTCCTGCCTTGGAGCTAAATAATTAGGGCAATGAATGAACATAAAATGTTTAATGGGTTTTTTGTATTACAGTTTGCGCAAAGTGAAAATGTACAAAGATGAGCTTGATACCGCACATTATTTCAATCTATACAACCGTGTCGAAATCATTTTAATATTATCTCAGTAGAATGATTATCGTACTTAGCCACGTGTCGATTTAACTGGAAGGCTTTTTTGTCAGAGGTCCATGGAGTGTTACAAGTTTACGCTATTAATAAAGAACAAGAACGAGTGAAAAGCAACATGCTTTGCAAACTTCAACAAATAATTTAATACCCTTGAATACAATTGGAAATGAAAAAACAACTTATGGTATTGCAAATAAATCCCCATAATAACTCATAGAATTACTGACACAAATTCTAATAATTTAAAGTTCTAATTAACCTTTAGTAGAAATACAAATTAAGTCCGACGAATAAGTGTCTGTGATGATCTGTATAATGCTGATGTGCTAACAGTCGTTTGTTGAAGCACGGTAATATAATTGAAGATCTGAAATCAGTATAAATACCTGCACATGTATCTGTCTACGAATACTATTTTTATGAACACTCTTTGTTTCCAGAGAAAATAATCACTGACTTAAATCAAGTTCTTAAGCACAAAAAAATGATTTTTTCAGTAAAAAGATTTATATTGTCTTCTATATAACCTCGAGTCACAATTAACATGTTTTATTTTTAAAAAAAAAACATTACACATTTAAACAAGAAACCTTGTTGAAAGTTTTTAATGTTTATATAAACAATATTAGCTATAATTAGCAGACTGTTGCTAAAATTGTAATACATAACCTGGAAAATGCCAGGTACACCAGGAATATTTTAGGGGAATTATAATAATCTAGATTAAGACCCAAATGACATATTTACTTATATTAATAATGATTCTAATAATAAACCATTAAACATAGAGAAAATGTTAGCTATGTATTAGTTGCTTACTGAATACAAATTTTAAAAAAAATCAACAAAACCTTTCGGGTGTGGTTGGGTGGGATCTGGGTTGTTCCTCCACAATTTATACTGGCAGCCATGTATAGACTATATTGTGCTGAAAAATAGCGTTAAACCCTATTAAAACGACCTGAACATACCTTTGTTTTGTTCAGACTGTAGAAACATTTACTGTTGTGTTCATTGGAATTGCTATGAAAATATTCAAAGATAGTCAGGATTATATTATCATGATACATCAAGACTTTTTGTGGATCATTTCTTTCGAGATTATTTTAATTCATTTTGAGCATTCTAAACGTTTGGACTTTTGATATAGCATTTATCATTGTTTGATATTTATTTCATAATACTGTCGATACTTCAAAAATATTCTAGGGAAACAATTCATTGTTGATTTTACTGAACTTGTCGGTTTCACTTCTTTATGTTGCCTAATTGAAGACCATAGAATTGTAACAGAAATTAATGGCTTGAACAGGATCTTAATTTCTTTTTTTTAAAACAATTCAGAGACCTTTATAAAAATTGTCTTAAAATTCAAAATCGACTTTTTTCCGGAATTTTCATTGTCCGTGGTTAATATATTTATTGCAAATATTTGAGATACCTTTAGTAAATCAGCAAGGATTCACAATTTCATCTAAAATGGAAAACTTTGTTTTAAATCTTACCAAGGAAGGGTTGAAGATTTTGAAAAAGGATAAGATGCTTGAATTTGCCAGACATTATGATCTTTCTGGAGCGAAGTCATCTTTAACAAAACAGAAGATAACATTATTTTGATTCAGTATTTGATGGAAAATAAATTTTGGATGATAGTACTTTGAGTTTGAATAGCATGTCAATCTCGATTGTTTATTGGAAATTAAATAAATTACAATTAATAAGTTTAAGATAATTGAAATTAATAAAACGGAAATGCAAATTTAGAAAGAGAAAAATGAGAGGCAAATAGAGAGACAAATATAGAGCGAGCGATGAAAGAGAAATCTAAAGGCAGAAATACAATCAGTAAAGACAAATACAAATTCAGAAAGAAGAAAAGAAGAGAAATACAGACACAGAGAGAGAAAATAAGGAAAAGAGATAGACAGACCGCAAAGTAGAAGGGAAATACAAATACAGAGAGGTCAAAGAGAAGGGAATATAAGTGCAGATGCAGAAAGAAAAATGGAAAATGCAATATAGATTTAAAGAATAACAAGTGGCAAGCCTCTTTACATAAAATGTCAGGTTTTGTTACGGTTACCAGAAATATTAATTAGGTTAGTACCAGCGTCTCAAGGAAAAGAAGCAAAGCAACTTTCTCACATTGAGAAAACTGCTGAAAGCTTGAAACAGCCAATAGAGCATTGTACTTCATTTTACACAATATGCTTTTTGGCAAAACTCATGAAATCTACACTTGACGATCGGTACAACAAAGTGCGGCTTATGATGTTGTCAAGGCAATTTGAAGGGCTGTGAGTAGGCACATCACGATTAAGCCATCTGATATTAGTTTAGGAGTTTGGGAATTGCAAACATAATGATGTCAAGGCCAACCTTGTTGAGCAAACAGTGAGAAATTCGTTTATTACTGATTGCACAGCTGATACTTTGTCAGGCATTATTCCAGTTATTCCAATTATTTTAAAGTATTTTGAACATTGTAATTCCAACGAATTTGTTCTATTAAAGAAAACAAATTCCTGTGAATAAATAACTCTTCCAATCCTGGTGTCTACTGGCAATATCTTCTATTGAACAGATTAATCCCTGTAAATGGATAACTCTTCCAAGGTTCATGTCAACTGGTAAATTGTTCTATGAAATAGATAAATTCCTGTGAATGACTAACTCTTCCAAGGTTGATGTCTACTGTCAACCTTAGGTGGCAGGGTACAGTTTCGTAATTTGACCCCTGGGAAATTTCTTAACTTAACCCAAGATTGTGACTTTTTCAGCAATTATTGTCTACTAATTAAAGATATGAATACATTTGTGAACTAGGTTTTTCGGGCGTGTGTTTTTCTTGAAATTGATGTCAAGCATGTTCACCTTCCATAGTTACTCTGCAATATGTTGATAGTGAAATGCCAATAGTTGGCTAGGAAGAAGAGATAACCTCTCGTAGCAGTAAACACGTGGGTTTGGGGCAAGGAGAATATCTCAAAAACAGCTGTTTTGCAGAATTGTCATCTAGGAAAATGGCTTGTGTTTGCACTGTGCGCACCACATGGTGTCAAAAATGACCTTCGGACATGAAAATTGCACGTATAAAAAATTTGGGGTTGGGGTGCATAAACTTCTTCCGCTATGAACTGCCACTGACCTCTCTGGTCAAGTGGATAATATTTGTATGCTTTGTTTTAATATAGGTATCTCAAAATATGGGCATTCTTGACCTCACTTTTATATTTGATTTTTTTATGATTTTGTTTGTACTAGGTCACTGGTTGCGGCATTAAATTTGTACATAAAGCTGACCCCTGTCCCCTTAATCTTAAATTCTTATTTTAACCGTGTCTAATGGTGTTGTTTTCATAGGGCTTAACGCCATTTTTCAGCACATGACAGGCTATACATGGCGGCTAGTATAAATGGTGGAGGAAGAACTAAGGAAAACCCCATAAATAACCACTGACCCATAAGAAGCTACTGGCAAGCTTTCTCACATTCCCACACTGGCCGAATCCGAGACTCGAACCCACGCAGATAGAGGTGAGGTGGCAGTGATTCGTAATGGTGAGTACTTTAGACCTCTCGGCCACTTGGGGCCCATGACCGTGTCCAACAATATGTCCTAATTAAGAAACACAAGAACGAGCAAAGTCACTTCTACCCAAACTGATTGAAACATTTGCATCACTGAGTTAATCAAAGTACGTCGGTATTGTTTACCAGTGGTCTTTCCACGTGTCCTTGTAGGTTATTACGCCGTCGATGTTAGCGTCACAATTATCTATACCAGATGTTGTCATGTTCATCAAACGTTGGAAAGTAGTGAGGTGTGGTAACCTTTCGTCCTGAACTATATAGGCTTATATTGGTAAAGTCCATCTAGGTTGAAATTGGTGACATATTTTGCATTTATATTTCTGTCAATGCATTTATCAGTTTGGGATATTGGAGATGAACCTATATTGGGGACATTTGATATTCTATAGCCAATACACATACGGAAATCATTATCTGATTTCGGCACTCAAGTACACGGTAAACTCCGATTACCTTTATTCGGTTCTATGAAGTTACTTTACAGAAAATATTGAACTTCTTTCTTTAAATGCTATTGTCTGAGTGGATTTATGCTTTAATGATGTTGGTCGACAAGTGTACAATCTATCATTTGAACATAAATAGTAGATTTTTTTTGTTCATGGTGGAATATCTGGAAACAAGTATTCATATTTTCTACAAGACTGTTTTAATTCTCTCGTCTCTTTTGGCAAAAAATGCGAACGATTTTGGTCGGGGCTGTCCAATATCGAAGTTTGGTATCACTTCAGTCATATTTCAGGTCCTAGTTTAAATCCTTAGTGTGCAGAACAGGTACAAACAAACTGATTTAATAATTTACAGATCTATCTCTATCAACATATTCAATTAACATATGTATGTGGGAAAGTTGTTTATGTGTCTGCCTCCTACTGGTACCTATAACATAAGCTAATCGGTATAAAGACCAAAATACTTAACCTGATTAAAATTTTGAGGCATGGATAATACAACCAAATCTTTATCACCCGGCGGAAAATTCGTATACTTTGCATGTATGTCATACTAGAAAAATGTAGACTCATGATACTCTATGGTCAAAACCTAATTAACAGAAAGAAGAAAAACAGCGCGTTTTGTAAAACTTGCAGACACTTTAATTATCATTGTTAATTTAAGAAAAACATACAGTATTATGAATGGAAATCAAAAATAAACCTGAAGAAGTGATATTAAAGTCCACGACAATGAAATATTTCCTATTAATTTAGATCCATGAATATATTCGTCCTCCAACAGCTCTGACGTTGTCCAGTAATTATTTGAATAATTCCCAGTTCTTGTGATGAATAATAACCGAATAATTTACAATAGCCCCAGAATCAATAGTATCGTCCAACGAACACTTTTTATTTCAATGAATAAACCAAACAAATTATTCGTCTGCAATAATATCTACATGCATCATTCAATACGTCACCTGCAGACTTGATCCTAAAACCATAACAAAAAATTAAGGAGAAAACTGCCCAGTCCGAGAAACTTATGCAGGCTATAATGTAAAACACGCTTATAATCAAAACTCGTTCGTCACAAATCTCCAACATCGCAAACTAATTCATATACAACAACAAACAAATATCCTAGTCCCAATATTTCTCTGTGTCCAAGCATTAAGAACCAAATCATATTCTTCAAAATCTGATGAAATATTTACAACGCATACTCACTTGCGGGGTGATAGTCATAAAATGTAAACTGTTGGATATCGAATTCATGCATAACTTGCTGTGAATGAATAACTATTCCAATGCTGATTAATAATGCTTAATTATATGCAATAATTCTGTTATACAGATTACCAATGAGCGATATACATAATGCAATACGAGGCTTGAATGAATCATCTTGGTATTTTGGTATGACTTTTGAAAGCCTCCTAACGTTTGCCAGACAAAAAAAAAATTGGCTTCTTTACTTAACAAATATTTTTGGGGTTTAGCAGCTGTAGAAAACAGAAAATTTGAAATGAACATCCTTGTCCCAATCTTTTTCTGTGTCAAAGCAATTTGAACCGAAACATAGTCTTCAAAATCTGATGAAATATTTCCAAGGCACATTCACTCTCGGGGTGATATACATAAGATGTAAACTGTTTAATGTCTAAGTTATTCATAATTTGCTGGAATATTAGAGAAAAAAAATTGACCCTTGATAAGTTTGGCGAGACATGGGAAGGCCAAAAAGTGTGACAAACTTTACCAAAGCTTTTACAATTGTCTTGGTTTTTATTTCTCAGCTTCTAAAAATCTTGTGGATGCACACATACTTTCTGGATCCTCTCCCTGGGAATATTCCTTGTACATCAGCACATTCAAGATTATTTGTATACGTTTGAAGGTGTGGTATGTCGTTTGGGGTTATTTAGGGTGTTAGCTTCTTTTGCTTTATATTATAGAAAAATAAATTTTTTGTTGTTTTTACTAAACTTGCTGGCTTCGCTTATTTTCTATTGCATAGTTTAAGACCCTAGAAACCTTAGAATACATACCTACATACCTACATACCTACATACATACATACATACATACATACATACATACATACATACATACATACATACATACATACATACATACATACATACATACATACATACATGTTAGTGCGCGTATTTCCACTTGTCCTGAGATTACAACAGTTCAAAGCAAAATATATAAATTGTAAGAAGATTAATGCGAATGAGAAGAAACATATAAAATGAGTAAGAAAGATATCATACATGGCTAGTTAAGATTAATACACAAGACGGATCTTTAGAAAAGTATAAAAGCATAAGTTAAATACGCTATCTTGTAAATGATTTTGTATTGAAACAGCAGTCTACTAAATTACTAGTGCATATTATTAATTGACTTCAAAGTTTGTTGGGTTCTGATATTTTACATTTGCCACCTGTTGGCTTTGCTAATACTTTTGATCAAATGCACATGCGCACACGAGGATGGTATAATATTCGAGTGATTCATGATAATGTTTTTCCGAAAGTGTTTGCATGTTTTATTTCCATTATATTAATCCATAAAATTTATATCCAATAGACCAAAATGTTATTTTGTTGTTAAAGTTTTTGGTTTATGTGTTTTCAATTATTGAAAATTTTAAAATTTTTATAATAAAATATTTATTGACTTTGCTTGGAATATTTCTCAGTCCCAGAAAATAATTGTCCTCTCGATACGACCTGTAGGTTCTACAATTATTTTCTCTTTTCTCTGTTGTTGATGAAACATTTTATCAACCTTTGTATCATCTCAAATAGACTATGCTTGTATTATGGTTCATCTGGGAATGCTTCCAGACAAGAACATGGTTTTGCATGAATTCCCGTATAGAATAACATACAATTAACTAATTCTTCGAATAAAAGAGGTATAATAATAAAAAGGTTAAATTCATGTATGTGTTGATGAAAGAGAACTAAATTTTTCCTTTTTTTTGTTGATCCAGTAATCTGTTCATTTGTCAGTCTGTGTTCGTTCCTTATAAGAATTTTTCGTGCTTGTTTGAATACACTTTATGGTTTATCATCTTGCATTATATTATCAATCATCCTCTGTGTTTGTGAGAGTGTATGTGTTTGTGGGGGGGGGAATAGTGGGATTTGTTTGGGGGTTTTGTTGCAATTGTTGTTGCTTATAAGACAATTTCATTTATGCATTATGAGATTGAGGAATATATGAAAGGACTGCTTGTGTAAACATTTATTGACATACACCCGTTGGCTTATCATTGTACCTTATACCACTAATTTGCCAGTGGGTTTTTTTTGTTGTTGTTGTTTTTGTTTTTTTTTTTCAAGCCGATCATTTTCACTTAGGCATTATGGGATTGAGGAATACTTGCAATAACTGCTTAAGTCCGAAAGTGAAGAGCTTCACAACCTCCTTCAATTATTCGCCTGAGAAACTGAAGAGTGTGACGACGAAACTGGCCAATTGTACTTTTAAAATGTTAACACTCACTTAAATCAAGGCATATATCAAATTGACTTTAACAAGTCAACACAACTAAAGTTAAGGAATCAAACGTGTGGAAGTGTTAAAATCTTAAAATAAATATAATTCCGCCAATCAAACTGGTAAGAAAAATATAGAAAAATATACAACGAATCACCAGATTGAAGTGGTTCTTAGCAACGAAGATGCCGAGTGGCGTTTGATGTCCATAACTGAAAATGCGCTTTAGTGCTATTTCTTGATAGATATGTCTATTTCGATGATAGCCAACCTCTTGTGTTTCTAAATTAACAAAGTCTGTCAATTTATAACACACATGCAAGAATCAGTATATATTTTCCAGTATTCTCAAGCAATGTAGCGTTTTCCAATCTAAGTTTACAATTCACAACCAAGGAAAGGGGCATAACCTGTAATAGCATTAATTTTACTGAAAGCGAAATGCAGCAGGAGTTATGCGTCGCTTCTACGTACAAATCATTACGTTGTGACGTTTTAAGCCGCATTACGTAATTGTGTACCAAATAAAATTATGAATGCATAATAACGTTACAACACATTTATTAATAAATAAAAGAAAGTATTAGTTTTTATAATTTCAAAGACAATGATACATGTATTTCCCTTTTGGAATAAAAGCCATCGTCTTTAGCCATCTTATTTTGAACAATTTTGAATCATTTCGGTTCCTGTTATTTTATAAAAAAAAAAAAAAATTGGCTGCATTGGTTCCCGTTTTTTTTAAAAAAAAAAAGATTGTTGCATTGGTTCATGTTTAAAAAAAATATTCAATTCTTGTATGACTTGAAAAAGTTTCAAAGCAAGAGACCAAAACGGACATCTGTGATGAGTTGACTATATTTTTTATAGCATTCGCTGAGTAACACATTATAAAGCATTTAAGAGTCACTGTTGACACAGTGTTAGCATTGTTTCAATTATCTATATTTACAAAATTAATTGGCTGGAACATATGTATTATTCTTATTTTTTAGAGGTTATGTCAGTTTGGGTATTATGACAGTATCACGAAAATAGTGATAAAAAAGCAATAAAATACCATAGCATATGCAACTGTTTAATGCAAAGCTGATCAGTACAACCAAGTCATTCTTTTTTGCATAATTTAAACACAAATGAATAAAGGAGATGTCCAGTTTGATTTACCACACCAATGAATTATGTAAGTCTCGCAAACGATATTACGGCAAATCGTATCACAAACAGGCTCTTAGATTCTGGTAGCTACGATAGATTAACTCCCTTTTATACCTAATGATTTTATTACTTTCACTTCCATCGTCATACGCGAGTTTTATGCGCTACATGGTAATAAACAATAGTTCTAACGCTAGCGTGAAATATATTTGCATAGAAAAATTCGTCCGGCTTAAAACTATATAACTATTGATAATTTGTTTTAAAATCCAATTATTAATTTTCCTAAATTCAGTCACTACAACATCAAAACGCTACCACTGGTGAGCAAGCCAAATCCCCCTTTGTGTATACAGCGTCATTGTCATCGCCGTTCTCCTAATTATTTCGTCTTGAAGTTGTTGTACTTCGATTATTTTCTCACGTCAGTAACAATGAGAATCTGTCTTAGTTCCACCATTAATTATGTAAATGCTCGACAATCTTGCCTTCTTCAGATGCAACAAGCACACACACTTCTAACCAAATTATTTTTACTGGCACAGCTGTCATAAAGTTATAGAAAATATTTGTTTGGGGAATTTTTATGTGTCCAATGATTGTGGGTTCTGAGGGTCTAACAACCCTTTCATACATAAGCACAACGATTACACCATTGAATGTTTTCTTAAACGATCGTTTTTATGTGATGTATATCTACATTATGTGCTTACCTTTTGTCTATGATTATAGATTCTTCTTTAAGATCGAGCTGATTTGTAAACAGGATATGTACATGAATAACATTAGTCCATCATTGTAAGTTGCAAATAACACGCTCAAATTAATGTATAGTTCAAAAGACTAGAAACAGACGAGCTTGCAATCTGATTAGAATTTTCCATTCGAATAACTCATCCAGGTCAAGTGAAAATGTAGAAATAGGGACTTGATAAACAAAAAACCCATTCTTATTTTAGACCAGTCTCTGTAACCCATTTCTTATCAGGGTTTACAGCTGTGCTCATATATAATTCGAGAGGAATTATTTTTTAAAATTATAACTTGGAATGAATCTGGATTAAAAAAGTATTTTGGAATTATTATGAATAATTTAAAAGACAAAATTTGGATTGTATCATTGCTGTACATCAGGACATTAGGACTATTCGAATTCATTCGGAACAGTCTATAGTTTTAGGCCTGTGACTAAACATTTATAATTACTTCGGGTTTCATTCACAATATTATAAGTTTCTCTTGGATTTTCACATATTATTGCAGAGAAATAACAATGTTGATGAGTTTATTTAAATTCATAATGAGACAAATTTCTCTAAATGCTTTATAGCAAGATTTTTTTTGTCATCGGCAGTGACATGTAACCGTTAAGATTTACGAATAGGTTATGCCCGCAATAAATTGTTACCTGCAAAGGATGCGATATGCTCTGTTCGGGCAACTATTTAATGTTAATAAGGACCCGTTATGATAACAGTTTGACAGATGTGTTAACGTAGGGTCAAATAGAGAGAAAAGTGAAGACAATCAACACACAATAAAGTGGCCATTTCAAATAAGTGTCAAAAAAAATTCAGACTAGTTATTTTTCTTGGCGGATTAGAAAGAATCTTTCTATCTTCAATGAGCGTGTTACATTTTAGCTTTCAGAGAAAGCTAATCCTGATTGGCTCAGCTTAGTGAGAGGTGTGGGTCGCCAAGACGAAATTCAAGGTTTTAAGAAATCTCTCTTGAGAAATTAATTAGTTTTATTTTCAGTGGGAAGCTAGTATTTAGCTCCGAGAATAATAAATATTTCTCTTTGAATTGTTTAAGGGACGAGTGTCTGGAAGGTTAATGGACATGTAAATAGAGTCGGCTGCATAGAAAGAGTGAGTCTCGAAAACGCACAAAAGGTATTGTCTCAATCGCATACAATATGCTCATTGATTTCAGTTTGTAATTATTTGTTGGATATATTTCCTTTAATGTTTAATTGAGTTTGGAAGTTAATCGAGCATTCGTTGTCTTGAATGTTATATGATTCATGTATTGTAAGAATGTCATACAATGTTTCATTGTTATAAATGTTCGGATTTATTGGCTTTTATGTAATAGCCATTTTATTAGCAGGTCTGTCATGCATTACTCTGATACAAATTGTGAGAATTACTTTATCGGTCTTAAATGGCAAGTATCGTGTCTGCTAAGAACTGATATTGCTATGTCCGTATCAATGAGTTGATATTTATCAAGAAATGTGGTTGCATCAGGAAGTCAATTCGTTCATTTCTGAAATTAAGTTGCTAATTCTCTTACATTAGGAAAATAGGCCGTTTCAGCAGATATTGTTCAGCTAGTTATATACAGTCCACAGTGTAATGTAATAGTTTATCTAAGAGGTATAGTTATGTCATAGTTCTAGTTAGGAAAGCGGTTGCAGCTAGGAATAAGACATAATTTCATGTTTATACAATTGTATATCAGTATCAGACTGCAAACTGACCATATTAGCTTAGTACTCTTGAATTACAATAAGACGAAAAAAGTGGGAATATTGCTTGATCCCAGGAGAAAGAAAACATGTCAAATATTTAGGTACATGTAAAAAGTGAAAAGGTGTGCAGACTACAACCAAAGTCACGGTTGATGACCCTAAGTGTTCGGGAAAAAAAATGAAAGAAATACGCAACCCTGACCTGTCAACAAAAGTGTTTTGGAATGGACCGGAAGCAATTAGATTATGCTGACATGACGGAAATTTTAGTTCGAGCATACCCTCGATCCAGTTATGAAATTTTTTTATAGTTATAAAAGAACTGCTAATTGCATTTCGCATACATTTTAATATTATATTTCTAAGAGAAAGTGTATCATTCAATTGTCATGTTCCATTTCATTTTGTTTATGTTATTGATAACATTGTTATATTTCCTATACTGGGCTCATGTTGTTATATTCTTTATCTTTGCTCGGACCTCTATTATTTCGTCCATATTTTATTTTATTATTTGTACAGTCTGGACAATAATACCGTGGTCGAACATCTCCTTGATAAAGCTAACCAAAACACCATAAAGATTGGAAATCACATATCTCCCCATAACATTTTATTTGAGTGAACAGTCTGAGCAAATATAGGATAGAATATATACAAAAAGTAAGATTTCCTGTATTGCTTATTAAGAAATATCGATTGCAGTGACTCGAACTAATGCCTCTATATTTTATATATTCAATGCATGTAATTTTCTTTCCGTTTCTTTCATGTTGTGATGATACCATTGGAAGAGACTGGGACGTGCCATTGTTGTTATTTCGTACGTTAAGGAGAAAGTGTGGTATTCTGTAAAGATTTACATAGTATTCTTCTCTCTCACTGTCTCTCTCTCTCTGTATGTATGTATGTATGTATGTATGTATGTATGTATGTATGTATGTATGTATATATATATATACACATCTGAGTCATGTAATCAATTGTGTTCTCACTCAGTCGCAGGAATGTTTACCATCGCCTTCGCGTTTGAGGCAAATAAAGCGTGAGCTCCCCAGTATGTCATTAGAGCCCTAGGAAATCCTAAGCCACGAATTGGTGTTTGAGAACTAGGGTTAAAAGAACTACTCTTTTACCGATCTGGAACGAAAAGGTGAGACTGAGAAACTTTATATTATAGAACATAGAGATAATGATGCAGCTAACCGGAACAAAACATGAAATGTAAGGAGAGGGGGAAATCAGCGCAAATTACAGTCGCCAACCACTCCATTAAACAAACCAGATACAGGTAACACAGTTGAACAAAATCTCCATTGCATCCCAGACCTCCACTCCCCAGGACAATACGAAGGACGTAGAGGTTCTCTCGGAAATAATCC
This sequence comes from Potamilus streckersoni, assembly GCA_016746295.1. Lineage (NCBI taxonomy): Eukaryota > Metazoa > Mollusca > Bivalvia > Unionida > Unionidae > Potamilus > Potamilus streckersoni. The sequence goes on from JAEAOA010000564.1 coordinate 1,314,622, forward strand.
TACTTAACATCATCAGAGTGAGAGAGCGTGCCTAAGCTGACCCAAAGCTGAGACAGAAGCTGAAGCAAAAACCCAGAATCAACAATAGACCGATGGAAGGAGGATGAAGATGGTTATGCAGCTGAAGACACAAATAACATAGACGATTTCACGCAGCGCTATTCTAATGTTGGAATAGAATAAATAATGGTTCCAAGAAAGAGGAACACTTTGTCAATACTGTGAAGTACATCGCCCGGAGGCTACTTAAAACTAGGAAACATGGACCACAGCATTGACATTTTGGGGTGCGTGTCCTCACTGACTACTATGAAAAGGCGTGCCAGAAGTGTCCTCCAAACACCCTTATTAAAACCGCCATGGAGCTATCTCATTTTGACGGGTTTTTGAGGCATTCCCTGAGCAGATACATGAGGAACCACGGAACAGCTGGGAAAAGTAAAGATGAAGAAAGACCGACACCCACCCTTCCTACTGCCGACCTTAAAAACTTTTTTATGGCTACTGTTCATAATTGCTTCTGTATCTAGGGGTTCCCGTTTGGCTTGTAAACCCGTTTCAACAATACCAAGAAACTAATTTGATCCTTTGGGTACCTTTTTAAAATTTGCTATAATGAGACCAATCATTCACGAATTTTGTATAGTCAATATGACTTGTTTGGATAATAATAAATTAAAACATTAAAATACGTTAAATAGATTTTATTATAAAATTATACTATAGGAAAATTCACACCTAAAACAAAAATATAGAAATATGCGTGACCCTAATTAACATTGTAGAAAACACAGAATTAGCAAAAAGGAATGCTCATTAATATGACTGGGTTACATTTGATATTTTGGGCGTTTTAAGATGCACCAACTGTGGCTATTCCGGATCCCTATGATCTTCTTCCTATTCACACTATCAAGGATGAGTTTGTTGGTCCATTAACACTGCTACTGTGGATATTAAATTATAATGAGTGTGTGTTGCCTCTATTCCCACTCATTGCTGCTTACAAACAGGTTGATCGAGATTTAATTGTCCATTGATTAAAAAGCACATTCGTGTGCATAAACGCGTAAGAGAAGTGGTACATTTTCCCTTCTCAGTCATGTCTCATGTGGCCTAGTGGTTAGAGCGGGAGGTCGTGAGTTCTATCCCCGGTCGAATCATACCAAAGACTTAAAAAATAGTACTAACTGTTGCCTCGCTTGACGCTCAGCATTAAGAGGTCAGTGTTAGGATTGGTCGGCCTGGTGTCAGGCTGATGTGACTGTGAGAGACATCATGCTACATGTCTGTGGCATGATGCCCCAGTGCTAGACATCAATATAAAGTGTTATACTGCAGACATCACAGCGACATGAATAAAAAATTGTTAAAGGTACCTAAAAACCCAAATCACACACACACACACAGACACACTTCGCTACGATGACTGCAGTGTGGCAGCTTATAGTAATATCTAACTACAGATTGACGCCGATATAACACACAAACAGGAAAGTATACAAAAGATGGTCCAGAATCTATGTTTGGGCTTAAGCCAATACATACGAAATCCAGATCGTTTCGTTTGGTTATTTATGTTGTTCACTGCAAATGAAACTCTGAGATGAGGATTTTACCGTTTCTGTTTTAAGCGCTCTTTTTATTATTTGCTATTCATTTTAATAAATTAACTGTTCATTTTATTATATGAATTGTGCATTTTATAACCTTAATTATACATTTTATTATGAATGGTTCATTTGATTTCTGACCTTTACTCAGGACCAGTAAGGCATTCTATGTAAATAACTTTTTTAATTTTTCAATCTTATATTAAGATCCGTTTGGTAGAGTGGAATCCGTACATAACATATGTGATAGTTGGCATGCAATGTTTCTACGTCGCTTGAACAAAAGTGGTTGCGTGACCCTATCAGGTGATCTATTCTGCGTAGTAGTTAAGCTTACATTATTGTAACGATTTTGGCCACTCTTGCAAAAGCTTTGGAGATCAAAGGTGTTTTGTGCTGTGACCAGTTTGAGTTAATTTGTTTCTATTTTTTGGAATTAGTAATTTATTTACCATGGAAAATACTTGTGCTAATCAGAACTCTTGGACAAAGGCATTGTCAAAAATTATTTGTAATTCCAGACTGAAATATTATTCTTGGTGATTCAACAAGGAACTGTTGACACATCAAGACAAGTAAGTTATTGAAGACGTCATCGACTTCCATCTTGGAATTTAATCGGAGTTTGAGCTGTGATTCTCTTATGACATTTTATTGATAAGACTTATATTTATTATTTCCAGGATTAATTTTGGAATACTTTCATTAACCGTAAGTCCTTTTTCATATTTTTACACTGTTTTCTAGGGAAATAAATTATCTTGTTGAATTTTACAAAGCTTATTGGCTTCACACTTGTCTTTGTTACTTTTGTACGAGTCTAGACACGTAACAGACGGTATAGAAGGGAATACAAACGCTATGCCACAAAGATCAAGTGGGAACCAAACGTGATTATTGCAAACTCTCACTCTCTTGATCCGAAATCTACGAAAAGTCCGTTAGTGCTAGCCTGAAAAAAATATTTTAGATCTTTTGATCTGAATAGACCGAGTACATAGCTAAAAGATCATTTGAACCAGTTTGAAATCAAACGTGTTTGTGGGTTCCACCTGGTCCTAACATTTCGTACATTTTATAGGCACTGAATAAATACATACATCAACCAATCAAACAAAAAGTTCATTAGTTTAAGTCATTTGAGCTGGGACAATTTACTGATAATACATTTAATATGGACTCTAAAATGTAATTCTAAAATTGGTTTACTTGAGATTACGGTTTCCCGACTATTATAGCTTTCTTTTCATTAATTGTGGCATCCACTATGGTTACAAACTTTGATTGATTGAAAAGTACTTCCCAATACGAACAATAAAACGCATTAAAATGTCATAATTTAAAGTAGCAATTAAAGCAAGATTTTATCTTCTCTCTCTCTCTCTCTCTCTCTCTCTCTCTCTCTCTCTCTCTCTCTCTCTCTCTCTCTCTCTCTCTCTCTCTCTCTCTCTCTCTCTCTCTCTCTCTCTCTCTCGCACGATTAAACACTTGCTCGTTTTATTTTAACTATAAAATTGGAAATTATTCATTAATTCTTTTCTTGTCAGCGCCTGACTGGCTAAACTATTAGCTCAAAGTCGAAAAGTAAAAGTGCGTAAAATGTACGAACGAAACAGGTAACTTACTTTTATGTGATGTTTCAGCGCTCTGTATTAGAATTTTACTGGAAAAGTATTTAAGGCGGAGAACACACGTTCCAGTACTGTGTAGAAGGTACCTTTTCTTTCATAAACACATGCAGTCACACCCACAACAATAACAACAACAACAACAAATAAACAAACAAACAAACAAAAAACTCATTTTCTATCATTTCCACTGCAATAATTTCTACAGAAATACTATTAACATTTCAGCATTTTTCCTTTTGTATAATTGTCTGGTCTTTTGAGAAAATGAGAAAATGAATGCAATGAAAGCTTATATTACTATCCTTTACCAAGGAAACACTATATTTTGTGTCATTCTTCTTCTTGAAACACTTACTAGGCACAGACCTGTGTAATATTCTTTTTATTAGTAGTATATGTATTTGAGAATTTAAGTCAGAAAGAGAATACTTTCCCCAAAAATCCACCCCTTCTGAAATAAATATATTCTGAAATTTCTTCATCACCCCAGAAACCCTCTCTTCCTTAAAAAGCCACCCTCTTCCAAATTTCTCAAACATGATGAAATTTTGAAACCCAAAAGAAGAGTCTAGACCTATAAAATTTTTCATATTAAACAATGAAATATTATATATAATGTATCATTATAATCCAATCATACAACTTTTGGAAGAGATTTAATTCGATTAGGGCAGCCTCAAGCTAAACTAGCGTGTATGTTCTTGGCATCCGTTAGTCTTGAGAGACGACGGAAATGCGTCCACGAGAGTTGTCCCGGTTGGTAGCTGTGCAGCGTCTTCTGTGGCTATGGAAACCCACACTGAAATGGCAAACCTTGCTGAAGTTTAATCACTTGAAGGTTACATTTGGTCTGAGTTGGTGGTGCTTCCCCTTCCTCTGAGATCTTTTGTCATCAGCGAGCTGTCGAAACTTGTCCTCGCCGGCTTTCAGACCAGTGATTACAGCATGTCGCCAACTGGACTTGCCTAGGACAAGCTCTTCCCAGGTGTTGACATCGGTCTCAAGGGCTTTCATATCCTGCTTGCAGACATCGTTGAAACGGAGATGTGGCCGTCCTATCAATCTTTTGCCATAGGCAAGCTTAGAATAGAGAAGGTCTTTGGGGATCCGACGTACATGGCCCAACTATATGATACGACGTTGGCGGAAGAGTGTGACCATGCTGGAAATCTTGGCCTGTTCAAGCACCTCGTTGTATGTCACACATTTGCTTTCCTTATGCCATTGTACATGCCTGTAGTATCCTCTGGCCGGGGAAACTCTTGTATTCCAGGTGGGGACTGCGACGCTCTTCAATGGCTGTCATGAGTGTAGCGGAGTTGGCGTCAAATCAGTCGTTGCTTTTTGTCTGCTGCTTACCAAAGATTCGTGTGACTGTGCTGTACAAAGTATAACTGATGTGGCTTCATCTCTCTTTAGAACTGCTGTATGGAGGTTCTGAACTGAACGCCTTGAAGAGGACGTAAGTGAATTACTCAGCCTTGTCTGGGTTTGACGTCTTGGGCACATCAATGTGTGGTTTACCCACTTGCCTAGAGTGACGGATCTTCTTTGCCTGAAGCTTAAATTTACAGCAAACTAGCGAGTGATCGGTGTCGCAGTCAGCACGGTGGCATGCACGAGTGAGAAGCACGCCCTTCATGGTAGACCGTCTCGTTATGATCAAGTCCAGCTGATGCCAATGTTTGGACCGGGAATACCGCCAAGACACTTTGTGATGTGGTTTTGTCTGAAAAAATTAATTGCTGATGCTGAGGTCGTGGTACGAGCACATCTCTAGTAGTCGTTCCCCCTTTTCGTTCATCTTCCCAATGCCAAACTTGCCGAGAGACAAGGTCCAGGAGTCGTGATCGGTATCCACCCAGTAATATCAAGTTCTCTTTCTTTGCTTTAGAATTTTGTTGATAGGCGAGTCGAGCACGTTGTAAACGCTGATCAGGTTAACTGACCCGGTTTTGATTTGGAGTCAGAGAGATAGCAGTCGTTAGTTTCCTTGTTGGCAGTGATCTATTATCACTAACAGAGTTCCTGAGAGCGAATACAACACCAAACTCCCGGACTTCGTCGGTGCTCTTTCCTTGCCAGAAGAACGTATTGCCTTTTTTCTCTGAGGGACCCAGAATCTGTTAGCCGTATCTCATATAGTGAGGCGATATCGACATGGAATCTTGCAAGTTCGTCGTTGATGACTGAAGTCATAACTGCTTGCCTGAAGATCATCTGAGAGCCCAGTCCGGACATTCCAAGTAATTAGCTTGAGGATTTTTTATTTATTTGTTGTGTTTCTTTTGTTGTTTCCTGGAGCAGTAGTTTTAGCCTGCTTGTCAGGTACACGCGTACCTTAAGCCCTACGCACCCAGCAAGGCAGGCGAGCTATAGCGGGACGGCACCTTATTGGCTGGGGGATGATCAGCTTTAGACGGGCAATAGCTGTCCAATGAGACCTGTTGATCTCTTCCAATGTCGGAAGCATCCCCTGACTCTATGCTAATTGAGTGGTGACTTATAACCGGTAACTGTTGCTTCCCGTGTTGTGTCGACGCTGTGAAGCGACGCTGGAGTGTCCTCTCCAGGGCGCAAGCCTGGGCCGGGTTATATGGAGAGTCATCTGTTACCCATGCAACTGTTTTCCCCTCGGCGCAAGTCGTGGATCCAACAAGCCGATACGTCATGGCACCTGCGAAGTCACAGGAGTTTCTGAGATGACACTAAAAGCAGTGCCAAGTCGCCTAAGGGACTCCGTCTCCGAATTTTCTGTTGGGGTTTACTCCCTTAGCCTTTCCCATGTGAGGATATAGTCGCAAGGCAGCGAAAGTTTGAAGTCGGAGTTTACTTTCTAGACTGGCTACCACCTAATGTTAACGGGCTCCATCTGCCCGAAGAATATGGTTTTAAGACGCAAGAAACTCGCCTGTCATCCCTTCTCAAGTCAGTTTAAACAGGTTCCGCCGGGCTTTGTAGTTATGCCGTTCGTGAAGGCCTGGAGCTGAATTTTTGGTTGTCAGAGGCTCTCTCAGACGCAAGTCATTGGGAGATTTCCAAGGGAAGTTCTTGCTGATCTCCCATATCCGCCCTCGGCGACAACATTCCTTGGAACCCATACTAGCATAACAACTAAAATAATAAGCAATTGTATCACAAATGTTGGCTATCATCAATTACCAAAGTATGGATCATTATGATTATTCGCGACTGAAAATGACGAACGATTACGTGGTTGAGCAGATGAACCAATGACATTTATTGACAATATAGTTGAGGCTTCATTTGATATTGATATTTTTAAAGCTGTGCAAAATTAAATATCTAATACTGTTGTAACCCATATTTTATGGTAATCTTTTTCATATCTGCTGACTCTCATTAGCAGAATATCTGTCAAAAACTCGAAACTCTCGTATTAAATTGTCCATATCACATTTTATACCACGCAGATAAGATCACATCTGATCAAGTAATTTTTTATAGTTGATACTTGCTGTTGTGCAAGCTATTTTAGTCGCAAGTCAAGGCTCACATTTTTGCACGCTGTTGCAAGAGAAGCACCAACACCAGATATTATTAACAAAGACGGATTTAATGATGCTAAACTTCAAATTATACCAGAGCCAGTCATTAGCAATGGTAAATGTGATATTACTAGAAGTATTTTGCTATAGTATTTGTAATAATTTTTTCACGCACCGAAAGTTTTTTATTATCATATCTCTAATATTATATTAAAGCTTCCACATCTTGTTTAAGAATTTTATCTGAAATACGAACAAAAGCAACCATACATTTTCTAAAATAATATTTGTTTACAGATTATATATAATATTAAATACTATAGTGCCATTGACTGTGTTTGATTCATTATAATTAATAACTTTGTTATTTAATTAAGTAATTAAATTGAGGAGTTTCAGCTACAAATACCAGCCAGCACCAATAAGACGCTGCTTTTAATTTTTATCAGCTGATTCCGGTAAAAATGTTCTTCGGCATCTTTTTTAATACTACAGATACAGTTCCAAATACAAAATATTGGATGAATGACGCCATAGATATGTGGTAAATATTTTAAATTATGCACCGCTAAATACGAACAGCCTTTATATATATATATATATATATATATATATATATATATATATATATATATATATATATATATATATATATATATATATATATATACCAGTGAATTCTACGGTATATTTGATAGTGTTATTTGAGGTGTCCATGTTGCTGATTCTGCTACTGTCTATACTACATTGATGATCTGCTTGTGTGGAATTTTAATCAGATTCATTTTGTCAACAATATTAGGAATTCCACTGACAATATCGTTGATTTATGTGTTAATGTCAGCGAGTTTAATACATACAACCGCTGAACTTCCAAAACAATTATTAATAGATCTGTTAATATTTCTACAAAAATTCGGGAACGTTTGTATGTGATTAATATAATCAGTTCTGAATGCTGCAATTCCGTCGTTGATTATTGATATTGATGTCACCGTCGGAATATTGATATTGTCTATGCATATTTGTTGCAGCGCCGAAATCTGATTCTAGTGTTCTGAGATAATTAAGACCATTATTATTGATGTTGAGAAATGCGCGCATAATACCACCGTTGACTAATACACACTTAAATACTTGATCATCCACGTAGTTTTGTTGCTGCGTCTGATTCTGTGGCTTGGATTCCAAGGTCTGGAATTTTATTTGTAGTCATAATAATGTTATCAGTGAATGAAACGCCAGCTTTTTTATATAAACGTTAACTGACTGACCGGAATCTTGTATTTTACATCGATCAGCAAAAGTAACAATATTATTAACAACCGATCAGCAAAAGTAACAATATTATTAACAACCGCATTGGAAATTAATACAATTGCATGTGACAGTTGTGTATTACTTGTCTTTATACGTCCTTGTTTATCTGGGAAAAACAACGACTTCATTTTGATCCACACTTGTGATATTTAAAGAATCAATTTTATTTCTGACCTAATCAAGAGTTGCATATTTAAGTAAGGTACCTTGTTGAGCTTAAACCGATGAATCTTCTAATATTGTTTCAAATTTTGTATAATAGCTCATTAGTTATTTAGCGTCTGACAATTTTTTTAACATAACATTGTATGACAAAAATGGCACTATCGTCTATATTAAACTTTGATACTTGTATAACAATAATGGCAAAATCTTCGATATTAAACTTTGATGCAAAGCGGTTGGTGAAACAAACATAACAACTAACTTCCAGATTGTCATCATCATGTTATTGTTGGAAGAAATGGATCGGAGTAAACGAAATTGTTTATGAATGTACTTTTTGGAGAATAATTTTAACCTTCGATCGCATTTATAATTACTCAATTAATACACAAGAGGATAAGTACGAATATTCTTAGCAATCATAATAATAAACTTCGTGATGATCTCGAGGCTGGTGAAGATTTTTTGCCAAACAACCAGAAGATCTTGATCCAGTTAATCAATTCGATTCGTCTGAACAAAAGATGCTTGTTTTTAATGATATTCCACTAAACAAGGAGGAAATGGATAAAATAAGATCACCGTTTTCACTATCACGTAACAACAAATGGAATTCTGTTTAGCTCATTCAAGGTTTTAATAATGTTGATAGATTTTGTCGGTGAAATACTGATTGTTTATATTATTTCCTGGATTGGACAATGTTGACACTAGAAATATTGCAAACGAGCAATGATGTGATTAATAAAATATAAATTTATTGAAGCGACGGCAAATAAATATGACTTTTTTATTTAATAAACTAACAAATAATACGATTAAAATGTTTTGATGTTGTAGTGTTGAATACCTGCAATAATATTTGTATAAATATTATATGACTATAGACAAACGAGTAAAGTACAGAAAACATATAGAAGTTTTGAAAACTTGCACATTCTCAAGAAACTTTAAAGAGCGAGTGAAGCAAGCACGACGTGGACAGATAATAACCGCATAAACAACAGTCGCTGCTCTCGAAGTAGTTACTGAGACTTTATTTGGAAAACAACCTGAAATTAAAACGCTATCTGAAGACGTACTTAAAACATTACAAGAAAAATGTTTAAATTAGTTAAGGAAAATGTCTAAATTAGTTAAAGAACAACAAGAAGCAGATGCTGCAACAATTATTGAAATATCTGAAGAAGACACAAGAATATTACCTGAGTTACTTACAGCGCATGTACATGATCCTGCTGATCGACAAGCTAAAATAGAAACTCAAATAGTAATTGGACTGATTGGCAAAAGTTTAAAAAGAAATGAAAAAATATAAAGAAATGTTAGAGGATATCTTTGTGAAGAGAGTGCTAAATAAAAGAGGTATTCAGAAAAGAACATGGATTAATTATTCATGACAAAGAAAGATTTGCATCTGCTTTAGAAAATGTAAATGACAGATTAAGAGATTATGAGTATCAATTGTTTGATGAAAACTATAATTTTAAAGATAAAATAACACAAGGGGTTGCAAAAGACAATTACCGATTCGAAAAATATTAAAGATCTAGAAACAATAAAAGAAAAGGGTAAGAAACATCTAGAACACGTAATACTAAAAAAATATTAAGAAAAACTACCGAGTAAGTATTGAAAAATATCGACGTTTCATTATTGCTGATCTTTATATCAAAGTTATTAGCAAAATAGAAGAAAACCGATACGAAACTTCTGACCATAGTTTGAGTACTGAGGCAAACAAATCTAGATGACAAGCGTATGAAGGCTGATACAGTTGTCCCAAAGAATATAGATCCCATTGAAAGACAACCTGAATTAAGTTGATTGTTTGATATATTATACAAAACTTGATAAACCTTTAACTGAAAAAGAACTAGAACAGAAGTAAGAATATTTGCATCAGTTACTGAAATGATTGGCATATTAATGTTATTGATATCATTAAAAGAAGCTTGAAATGTTGCTGAAATTAACAGTGAAATTTTTGACATACTTCATAATATGAGATCAAATTTTTTGTTAACATCTGACGAATACGAAATTTTATACGGCGACTTAATGTTTTAAAAAAATATATATTTAACATATTATCAGTAGCATTATTGCTAGACTCTGGTTAATCTGATAAATACAAAGCAAAATTTTTGTAAAGTAAAGAACTAGATCGTGAAAGTAGACTAATTTCGTGTACGTGTTGGCATACTATGGCTAATATAAAACTGGAGCAAACGATGAATTTAAATTTACTATTCCTAATCCGAGTTGTCCACCACTTACCATGTGGAAAACATTTAAAATTCCACAAGGAGCTCATAATGTCACTGATCGAAATAAAATAATAAAATAACATTTAACAAAAATTGGATGTAAAGCTGATAAATTTGAGCTTACAACAAATTATAGTACCTTACTCGCCAGAATAACATTACAATATATAATGGTTAACTTCTGTGAGACAATAAGTCGCTGATAACATAAAGGCACACTGCAAAGCTTTTCCAGATATCGCACCAACAAAAGAAATCCAACGCGCAATGATAACAACAAAAACAATTTATCACCACGAGGAGAAAAAGTTATAAAAACAATACTATCTAAAGCTACAGCGCCAATCACTACCTGATTGATTACAATTTTATAAAAATTAATAATTAAAAATGTCTGGTAAAAGTTATATCGATTTAGCAGAAGCTTATCACATTGATGATACCGCAACAAAATTTGAATATGTTGAGTATCTCAAGACAATTCTAACGAACCTAACATGGCTGACGTCAGAACATTTAATACTCGATACGAGAGTTATTTCCACTGCCTCATAAGTAATTTTGGAAGTTCGTGACCGAATTATGACAGTACCTAATCCATCAGTCCCACTTGCATCTGGAACAGAAGTAGCTCTTACAAATGATGGCTGGTGTTTGTTTAAAAGTGCTGAATATCAGCTGACCAATCAAACTATTGAAGATATGTCATGTCATTGATAAATTGCAAGTACAATCTTGAATATCATTTTGTTTTCCAATGATTAATCCAGATTGACTGCAACTAATATGGTTTGATTTAAAGATCCTGGAACTGATGCGAAATGAATTTGTTTCAAAGGGTGTTTAAGTACATAGAGCTGATGCTGGTGAAGATCTTGCAATTTTAAAAATTTTCTTCTTGTTAATGTTGATGCTGTAAGAGCCTTTCTTATTACAGCTTGTGATAGTCTTAATATTAAATGACCTGGACTGCACCGCAATATTAAATTTAGATATTACCGCAACTGGATTTCGAAATCCGATTACAAAGAGGGTTGTGTTAAAAGGGAAGAACTTGCAGCAGTATCAGGTCAAATCACAATGGTATTACCATTAAGTACAACATTTGGTTTTAGTAGAGTAATTCGTGGACTTATACATACACTTGTTTTAGATTGATCAGAACAAAATGATTGCTTATTTCCAGCTGATGTACAGATTAACATAAACAAACTTGCGTTCTGGATGCCAGGAATAACTCCAACCAATAGAATGGCAGAATTAAATGATATGGTGCAAAAACAAACAAAATTATTTATTTTCAACAACATAAAATATATCAGAAAGCATTTCCAAACACTACCGACTACACCTGACGAGTCACAAAAACATCAGCTGAACAACTACCGTGTCGATTATTTGTTATTTCAGCAACAAGCTCGACGCGGTAACCTACAACAAAATAATGCAATATTTGATAGCGCCGATGTTAGACAAATACACGCTAGAATAACTTCCAAACAATATTCAGAACAAGCGATAGAATATAATTTTGCAGACAATGCTAATAGAAATAATACTAGACCGTACATGTATTTACTCGACGCAGTACAAACATATCAGGTTGTTGGAGCTGGAACACGGATATCAGTAGAGAAATTTCGTACACTTTATCTATTATCTTATTTTGATGTTAGTAAGCACCGTGCCAAGTTGTCTACGGCACAGCTGATACTGAAATTATTTGGACATTCGGAGCAGTTCCAGCAGAGCAATTGTGTGTATATGCATTAGTTATAAGCGACAGATTTGTTGCAATTGACTATGTCGGTGGTAAACTGTCAGTCCAAGTTTAAAGTGCTTTTCACTTTACTCAAAGTTCAAAGAACTTCAAGTTTAATCTGTAATATTTGTTATATAATGACAAAATATATTGTGACATAAATATATCTGACTGATGGTCAAGTAATAAATTAGCAGCTGTTGTTGCAAAAGAGAGGCAGGTATCATTGTAAATAAAATTCGACGGAGTAACTGACGAACAAACAGGCATTTTAACAAAATTGTTGTTAAACAAAGCAACAAATAAATACGATTTCAAAAACCTTTTGTTTTTAATTAACGTGCTGTACAAGTAACAGCATTGTCAAAATAGGGTGTTGGTTCTTCAGTTCATCACTATATGAATAGCCAGAGCATCAATACCTAACATTTTACCAGGACTCTGTACATAAGGATTAGCAGCAGCGACTGAAGCAGTATCTGACGTAACAAAAAAGAGAGTTAGAGGTCAATGAATAAAGAAATTTTTGTCCAAAGATAAATATAATGCCCAAACGAAAAACTGCAAAAAGAAAGACAACAACAAAAAAGACACGACTTAGGCGAATAGTTGGATTTATTCCAATAGCTACATTACTAGCATGATTAGTGGGAAGTCAAATCTGTTAGGAATAGGTAGAAGACTAATCTTGCCATGAACAAGATCAAATCTCCTGCCTTAAATAACTTTGATATACTTAATAAACTAAAAAAGTAAAACATTTCCGTAGAGTTTATTTTCAAGATGAACTTATCGCGATTCCATCGCCGTCTCCAAGTTCGTTCGGGATAAATAAACAAGATTTTAATGACGGATCTGGTACACATTAGGTAGATGTTTGTAATAACAATTATTTTTGACTCTTTCGAAATTAAGCCAAGTGTCGCAATAAAATATATGAGTAGAATTAAAGAGACATTGACTAAAGAGAAAAATATCTGAGAAAGGATATACTCAGAACTTGAGCGAAGAAGTATTTCTTGTTAATAAAATACTTTTAACGTACCAGTTACATACTCGTTGAAAGATTTATTAGGTGAACCTGTAACTGACAGATTATACGAACAAGAACTTCAGAAAAAGCATGATATACTTGTTATTGAGAAAGCTACTCTCAAAATAGCGCGGCAACAAATGTTTAGTCAAATGGTGTGGTATAGCGATATATTTAATGGCTGGTTACCCACTAATTCGATATTGAACGAATAATATTATAAATTTGTTCGCATTTTATTGATATTAACTTACATTTTACTGGTTTCCACAGGGAAATTAAATGCAATGTTCTTGTACTATCGACTGGCATTAAATTAACTATTTTGACAAAAAATAAAATTGTATTTTATATTTCTTTATTGCTCAATTATTTTAAAATTTAAAAATATTTTATACGTAGACAAAATTTTTGATGCTTTGTGATAGTAAAAATTATTTATTTTTAGCAATATGGTATGTAACATATCATCCAGTTGTTGGGCTGCTTAAATATCTTTTACTATTGACATCATCTTTTTCTTCATAGTCATCGTTATGCAAAATATCATTTTCATTAGATCCAGTAAATATATCACAAGTAAAATTTTCTAAGGTAAAATGTGAAACAAAATTTGAAGAAAAAAAAATCTCTCCAATATTGTTCAGCTAGTCTTTCACTTGAATTCATTATATATATATATATATATATATATATATATATATATATATATATATATATATATATATATATATATATATATATATATATATATATATTCCAATTAATAAACAATATTAAAATGGTTTGGATAATTTCACGGAATAAAAATATCAACAGAAAGTTAATATACTAATTTAAAAATTGTTTGTTTGGAAAATCTGAAATAAAATGATGACATTACAATCTAATCGCGAAGATATTCTAGTATTTAGTCCGACTTGTCTTACTCGATGCGATCTAGAAAATATCATTACTTATCGTATTTAAAATTAAAATCTACCAATTACAACATTGACGTTCGTTATTTTCGTTTAATATCAGCTTTGTCTTTTATTCTAGCTGTACAAATTTTAAGGTAATTTGCAGCCGCTGTCATTGATTTAAATTTTATTTCTTCACAAGTGTCAAGATTGATTTAAAGTATTTGTCTGGTTGGATTTTTCAAACTATTACCACCACCAATCCTTCTTCTAGTATTTTCTTTTGGCGTAACTAAATCAAAAATTTTCCAAACAATTATCTGTTTTAATAGAACTTGTATGATCAATAACTTGACCAAGTGGAATAGCATCACTAAAAGTTTCAAACACAAACCTATGTGATTTATAATTACTAAAATTAGTTTTGACTCCTAATTCCCGTATCATTTGCCTCATATAGATCAAATACCGGATGAGGCTGAAATTCATTTTGTAATGCTAAATTTTCAATATTATCAACAGCAACTGCGCCATTACCTATGTATAATTGCTGTCCTTATGGAATATCAGTGCAAAACAAAGTATAAATAAAATCTTTTTTAAACATTTTGATTCTTTCTGCATTATTCCCTTTTATTCAAACTAATATTCCATTTTTTTTTTAGATTTTATGTTAATAAAAGAGAACAAAATATACTTCTGATGCACATGATAAACTTCATATTCTTCTGCCTTCAATCTCAGATGTCTCCTAATTTGTGTCATTATATTATAAGAATTTCATACATTCAAATTAAAAAAAATTTATTAAATATAAAATTCATTCACTATTGTCATGAGTGTTTTCGTTGTACTTCTCACTATTGTACTTGAATTTCATTGAATGTGTCAATTGTGTTTTCGTATGGTTTCTTTGAATAAAATCTTTCTTTACCATACAGATGTCACATTATGTATTATCCGTCACAATGCATATTTTAATATTTTCTTAATATATTGTTTTTCTTCATTTCTCATCGAGGTACTACACGGTAAATTGTTTTTCCTATTTCTTAACTTTTGTCAGTGCATTATATTTTGGTCTTTTTCATATTTTTACTTCCTTGTGTAATTGTCATCACTTTTTCAATTTATATTGGCTCCTTATTACACATTTTATGGTACATTTTTCTAT